>JAWHQI010000506.1:0-600000 GCA_033032865.1 Dactylorhiza incarnata | reverse complement strand
GTAAGGTCAGATCAACAATATATATATTTATAGAAATATATAAATATTATTTTAATAAAGTCTGACAGCATAATATAATAAGAAATCTAATTCTGCATAAATTTCGTCGAGCTGAGCTCCTCTTTCGTCGAGCTCAAACATTTCATTCGTCGACCAGAACATGTGATTTACTGTTTCTGAATATCTGTTGAATTTCGTCGAGCGTTGTTCGTCATTTGTGACCTCCGTTCCAATTTCGTCGACCGCCACTTTCCTTGCTATAATCTGTCGAGCGCTGCTGTAATAAGATCTGTTCGCCGATCGCCGTCCGACGAATGTCGAGCGCCTTTCGACGAATGTCGAACGCAGCTAACTATATGAAATATTTAATTCTCTTATATTTTCTTATATTAATTTCTCTTATAATATTTTCTCTTATATTATTTTCTCTTATATTAATTAGCTTATTATTATATATATTTTTTCTTAGTATATTATTTATATATATATATTATTTTCAGCCTTTTAATTTAATAGGATAATTAATCTAAGTTAAGATATATTATGATATATACTTAGACATTAAAGGTGGATCCTAACTCAAATCAAAACTAAGGTTCCAACAACGATACCTTCGGAAATGAATTTCATTTCGCATTTTCAAAGGTTGGGTCCTCCATCGTATGACGAACGAGCTGCTTTCATGGCCTTAGACAATTGGCTTATAGCCATTGAGGAGATGTTCTCGTATTCATGGATCAGAAGGTGATGGTTGTCGCGTACCAACTTAAGGGTCTCGCAAAGAGTTGGTGGTTGAGGGAGAAAGAAGACCTTTCCGAAGGATGTTCTTGGGAAACCTTCAAGGGAATGTTGTTAAGAAAGTTTCTGTCGTCGGAAAAGCAAAACCGATTGATGAATGATTTCTTGCATCTGAAGCAGAGGCAGCTCTCGGTGAGCGAGTATGAGATTGAGTTTTGCAAGTTGAGCAGGTTTGCTCCGGCCCTGGTAGCCTCGGAAGAAGGAAGAGTAAAGAGATTTCTGGGTGGTCTCCGTAGTGACATCCAGCAGCTGGACAGCGCGTACAGGTCGGAGAAGTACGTCGAGGTAGTTGAGGCAGCGCTGAAGATTGAGGCGATCGATAATGCCAAGAACCGAGGATCAATGATGAAGAAGGGAAAGAGAAAGGCTGGAGAAGAAGGAGATTCTGGTGCGCCTACCCCGGTCTTGAGGAAAGGAGGTGGCGAGGTCTGCAGTTTCTGTGGCCGCCCTGGCCATCCAGTTGAGAAGTGTTTCAAGAGGAAAGGAGTTCAGAAGCAGCAGCGAGTGCTGGCAATCCAGGGTGCTCCGAAGGGTGAGGGTTCTCAGGTATCATTTCTGGGTCATGTGGTGAACAAGGATGGAATTACTGTAGACCCCGCTAAGATTTCTGCTGTGTTGGATTGGAAGACGCCTTCAAGCCTAATGAGATAAGGAGTTTCTTAGGGTTGGTTGGGTACTACAGGAGATTTGTTCAAGGATTCTCAGTGTTGTCGACACCTTTAACTAAGCTTACCCAAAAGAATACCGCTTTTGTTTGGAGCGATAAGTGCGAAGAAGCCTTTCAGGAATTAAAGAGGCGTTTGTGCAGTGCTCCTATGTTGGCCTTGCCGATCGAAGGAATAGAGTATGTTGTTTATGTGAATGCATCTCACATTGGTCTAGGGTGTGTTTTGATGCAAGAAGGAAAATTGATTGCCTATGGGTCTAGACAATTGAAAGTTCATGAAAAGAATTACCCTACGCATGACTTAGAATTTGTTGCAGTGATTTATGCTTTAAAGCTTTGGAGACATCTGTTATATGGAGTGTCATGCAAGATCTTTATGGATCACAAGAGTCTGAAGTATGTCTTTACCCAGAAAGAGCTGAATTTGCGCCAACGTAGATGGTTAGAGTATGTTGCGGATTTTGAGGTTGATATCCCGTATCATCCGGGTAAGGCTAATGTGGTGGTTGATGCCCTGAGCAGAAAGACCGTGCATGTCTTCAATCTTTCCGTGCAGTCCTTAGTAGAGGAGTTTTTGCTGATGGATATCTCGGTCGGTAGTTGTACCACGCCTTCGAGCTTAGAGGCTAAAGAGCCTTCTTGGATTACCCTTACGAGATTGCATCAGAAGGAAGATCCTGACTTGCAGCATCTTCGAAGCAGGACTGAGAAAGGGGAATTACCAGATTTTTCGATCAATGATAAAGATACTTTGAAGTATCAAGGTAGGTATTGTATCCCCGCATTGGATGATATTCAGGCAAAGATCTGTAATGAAGTGCATGACTCTAGTATTTCCAATCATCCTGGTTCCACAAAAATGTACAAAGACCTGAAGCAAATCGTTTGGTAGTCAGGTATGAAGAATGATATAGCCAGATATGTTTCTGAATGTTTAACTTGTCAGCGCGTGAAGGCGGATCATAAGAGGACTGGAGGTAAGTTGAACCCGTTGGATGTTCCAAGCTGGAAGTGGGAGAGTATTTCGATGGATTTCATTACCGGTTTACCGAGATCTCCCGGAGTACACGATTCGGTATGGGTCATAGTTGACAGATTAACAAAGTGTGCTCACTTTGTGCCTTTTAAGATTGGTTACTCTATGGAGAAAATAGCAGAGCTCTATTTGGATGAAGTTATCAGATTGCATGGTGTGCCCGTGAGCATTGTGTCGGACCGAGATTCAAGGTATATGTCTCGTTTCTGGAGGATTTTGCAAGGAGCTTTGGGTACTGACCTTAGATACTCTACTGCTTACCATCCTCAGACCAATGGTCAAACAGAGAGAGTGAATCAAATTTTGGAGGATATGATAAGATGCTATATTCTAGATCATGGTGGAGCTTGGGATAAGCGTCTTGGATTGATGGAATTTGCCTACAATAACAATTATCAGGAAAGCTTGCAGATGGCCCCCTTTGAGGCTCTGTATGGGAGACGTTGCCGAACTCCCTTGTTTTGGGCCGAGGTTGGTGAGAGCCCGTTGTTAGGCCCAGAGGATTTGAAAGAGATGAGTGTTGTCGTGACTCATATCCGCGAGAAGCTTCGTATCTCTCAGGAGCGGTATGAGAAGTATGCCAATCGGAGAAGGGTGGATCTTGAGTTTGTCATTGGAGACTTGGTGTTCTTGAAAGTTTCTCCGATGCTGGGCGTTAAGAGATTTGGAAGGAACCACAAGTTAGACCCCCGGTATGTGGGACCTTTCCAGATTGTTGAGGGCATCAGAGTGACAGCTTATAGATTGGATTTGCCCGCTTCCTTCCCAAATGTTCACGATGTGTTTCATATGAGCCAGCTGAGGATGTGTTTGCATAGTGATCGGCTTATTCTTGATTCAGAGCCCAATCTTTCATATGTTGAAGAGCCTGCCCGAATCTTGGAGACTCAGGAGCGTGTGTTGCGGAGGAAGACGATCCCGATGGTTAAAGTTCTTTGGAAGAATCAGGGTGTCGAAAGCGCAACATGGGAGCTGGAGTCCGCCATGAGAGAGACTCATCCTAGCCTCTTCTCTTAAATTTCGGGTAAATCTCCTATCAGGTAACCTTTGGATTTGATTCCGTATCTTTCTTGATCTTTGGATTTCAAGTTTTGGGACGAAACTTCTTTTTACGGGGAGTGACTGTAACGCCCCTGATTTTCGTTAATTATTTACGTGGCCGCTGTGACATAATTTTGGCGTTTGGGCGTTACGTCAGCTCGTCTGGTTTAGTTTTGGGCTTTAGCCTAGTTAAAGTGTATAATTTAGATCGAGCATGTGAGATCTCGCGTCGTTCCGAGTTATAGGAGATAATTTATGTAATTTTTGCATTTAATCTTTGCATGAAATTCTTAGGCTGCGTTCGACGAGCTGCAGGCTAGCTGCGTTCGACGAGCTGCAGGCTAGCTGCGTTCGACGAGCTGCAGGCTAGCTGCGTTCGACGAGCTGCAGGCTAGCCGCGTTCGACGAGCTGCAGGCTAGCCGCGTTCGACGAGCTGCAGGCTAGCCGCGTTCGATGAGCTGCAGGCTAGCCGCGTTCGACGAGCTGCAGGCTAGCTGCGTTCGACGAGCTGCAGGCTAGCCCGTTCGACGAGCTGCAGGCTAGCTGCGTTCGACGAGCTGCAGGCTAGCTGAGTTCGACGAACTGCAGGCTGAGTTCGACGAACTCCTGGAGGCTTAATATATATACATTAAGCTTAGGTTTTATCTTTTCATCTCCTTCAACTTTCGGCCGACTAAGAGTTCTATCGGGCTAGAGAGCGAGAGCGGCGTATCGTGGAGCTTCCGGTCGGTGATTTCTAGGGTTGTTGTAGTCGGAATCGCGTTTGGAGAGTAGATTTGGAAAGCTCTCGGCGAGATCTTCGTTCTAATGATAAGTTTTTCCCGTTTCGTGGATTTTTGGAGTTATGGTAGTGACCTAACTCCTCTTTTCGATCCGAAAAGTTTCAGGATTTCGTGCTCGGGTGAGTTCTTGGCCGATCCATAGCTTTTGGAGCGGAGATCTTCGAGTTTGCAAGGTTTAAGTCAAGTGGCTATCCCCTCCTTCTCGTTGTTTTCTTAAAGCACTGTTTTCTGTGGTTATGTGTTCTTGGTGTGTCTTGGCTTGTGATTTATGGTAATGTCGTTTTGATCTCGAATCCCCCTTGAATTCCTGTTTGTTCCTCCTGCCTTGGATTTCTCGAGAAATCAAGGTTTCCTGCCTTGGATTTCTCGAGAAATCATGGATCCCTGCCCTTCATTTTTCGAGAAAGCATGACCCTGCCTTTAATTTCTCGAAAAATAGCTTGACCCTGCCCTTCATTTCTCGAGAGACAGATCCCTTCCTTCTCGAGAGACAGATGATCCCTGCCCTTCCTTCTCGAGAAACAGCTAATCCCCTGCCTTGTGATCTCTCGAGAACTACCAATCCTGCCTTGAGGATTTCTTGAGAAATAACATCTCCAGCCTTGAGATTTCTCGAGAACATCAATTCCCGCCTTTGAGACTTCTCAAGAATCCTATTCTCTGCCTTTGATCTCTCGAGAACCATTTGTTCTTAGTCATTGAATTCTGTAGAACTATAGGTTCTTAGCTTTTGATTCCTCGAGAATTGCCCTTTTGTTTCTCAGTGCTTGAGTTATGCCTCCGATTACTTCTCCTCTTTGAAACCTCGTACCCGTTGCGCTTAAATAACTTATGTCTTCTCTTATGAATCGTCTATGCAATGTTTACTTCATTGGTGACCCTATGCTTAGGGTATCCTGGTGATTGTTTTCTCGGGCTTCGTCCCGTGCCATAATTAAAGCAATTAATTAATAAGACCATTGCCTCTGTCCTTGCACGGTGGGTCGTGTTTGTGGGGGGGCAGTGGGGAATTGTTGTAGCCTTGCACGGTGGCCATTTTAGTGGTGAACTGCAGGCTTGGCATGTGGTCCCGTGGGCCGTGTTTGGGTGGTTGGGGATAGAAACCCCCACCCGATTTTGGGCTTTTGGTGGCGGAGGTAAGTAACCGCTCCTGTTTAATTTGAGCTGATCAGTCTCTTTAAATAATTTAACAAGATAAATGAACTTTACTTGTATCTCTATTTGGTATTTGGTGCACTTGGTGCATTGTTTAGTTCTGTGCTTGGAGCTTCCTTTCTTGTAAGTGTTGGGCTTGGGTTGGTACCCCTTATGCCTTATTTACTTTCTGCTTGTTTTCTGCCACTTGTAATTCCTTGCTGAGGCGTTCTTTGTTTTATTGAATGCCTCAGGTTCAGAGCCTTAGCTGCTAGTGGTGTAGCCCGGAGTCTTCGGGAGTTTTAGTTGATGTTTTACCCCGCTGCTGCGAGGTAGTTGTGGTTAGTTTTCCCCTTGTGTTCAGACATGCTAGTTTGGAGCCAACGGGTTAGTGTCAGGTTGTTGACGCCTGTTGTGCCCATTTGATACTTTATAGTTTACTTGCTAGTTAACTGCTACTACTTTTTAGATCTTGTGTATCTTGCTCTCTGGGAATGATTTATGTCTAGGTGCATTATAGTTATAAAATGGCTTTTCTTTCATCCTCATTGCATTCTTTTTAACAGAAATCCTTATCTTTAAAGTCACATAAAGATATTTTATATACTTATACTACGCCTAGATATGTGCATATCATTTACTTTATGTCCTGTCATCACGTGTGTACAACCCCGATATTCGTCGAGAGGATAGACAACTAAAGGCGAGCGAGCCAGAGGGGCCGGCGAGTCAAGAGCTCGCCAAGTTCTCGCCAGGAGCCGGCGAACCAAGAACTCGCCAAGTGCTCGCTAAGGAAGCGAGCGAGTCAAGAGCTCGCCAAGTGCTCGCTAGGAGCCGGCGAGTCGAGAACTCGCCAAGTGCTCGCTAAGGAAGCGAGCGAGTCAAGAACTGGCCAAGTGCTCGCAAGGAGGCGAGCGGGTCAATTGTTCGCTAGGAATCGGCCAAATTATCACGTCACCCTTGGTGGTCTGCCTTTAGCCTCTCCGAACAGCGGAGTTTGGCTGTTAGCAGACCCATTTGGGGTGCGGATAGTAAAATCAAGAGGCGGAATCCTGCTATTTGCAGGCCGGATCAGAAAATCTATAAATAGGACCTCAAGGGCACCTTTGGAGAGGATCTCACTTCAGCTTCCCTCTCCTTAGGCTTTCTTTGGTTAGCATTTACAGAGCTCTCCAAGGTGCCCAAGTCTCAGCTTTGGCTTGGGAGGGGAAGCGCTCAACGATCTTCCGGGTTAGTGGAGGGACCTCCTCGCTGTGACTAAGGTCTTAGTCAATCTTCCTAGTTTCCGGTCTACCTTCTCTGAGGGATCAGTAAGGGCTAGCCGCCCCTCATTTCGGTGAGGGCCCCGAACTCTACGAGAGACCGAGAAATCTGTTTCAACATTTTGGTGCGGTGAGCGTGGAGCGTGGCTGGTTCAAGAAAGTTCCAGAGAAGGGTTATGGCGGGAGATGAGGAGCAGGGCGAGGAGTTCGGCGAGACCCCTCAGGAAGCGATGGCTAGGATGCTCGTGGATTTCAGAAAGGAGGTGCTCGACACCTTGGGGTTCATGGTCACAGCTCTGCGAAGTGAGTTTGCGACCCCGGCACCTCAGGCGACCACTCCCCCAACAGCAGTCGGCGAGAAGGCACCAGGAGGAAGGGCTGGAAAGGAAGTTGTCGTTGGCTTAGGTCAGAGCCAGGAAGGGCGAGTGTTGTTCGCTAGTCCGGCGAGCTCCGTGCCTGCAAGCTCAATGATGGCGAGCTCCGTCTCAGCGAGCGCGACACTGGCGAGTGCACGCCAAGAGGAAGCGGCGACTGTCGGGGTGGTTCAGGCGAGCACCGCCGTCGCGAGCACAGTCCCGGCGAGCTCAAGTTTGGCGAGCGAGCTTGGGGGACGCGTGGAGCCGGGAAGAGTGACAGGAGGAGGAAGCCCCTTTTGCGAGTTGGTGCTTTCCGCACCCGTCCCGGGGGGATTTGGAGAATGGGACCGGGTGTACTACAACGGTAGAGATGACCCTGTCCAGCACCTGCAGAGTTTCGAAGACTCGGTCTCCATCAGGCCGATGTCAGATGCCTTCAAGTGTCGGCTCTTTGCCGTCACCCTCAAGGAGAAGGCCAGGGACTGGTTCCACCATCTCCCTGCAGGGTCAATCTACTCGTTCGAGGATTTGCGCCGAAGTTTTTTGCTGAGGTTCTCGACCTCAAAAAAGAGGAAGAAGGACGCTGATTCCCTCTTCGTAGTGAAGGAGGGACCCCGGGAGTCGCTGGCCCAATATGCCGATCGGTTCCAGGAGGAAGTGCAGCTCACTCAGGAGATGCCTGGGTTTGCACTCCAACTCACCTTCACGGTCGGGTTGAGAGAGAGTTTCTTTAAGATGGCGTTGAAGAGAAAAGCCCCCGTCTCCTTTGAAGAGCTGATGGAGAGGGTGTCGGAGGAAGTCGCAAGTGAGGAAGCCAATCCGGAGCTCACCAGGAGGCTAGCAAAGCTCAGTGAGCCGGAGGTGAGGCAGCAGGAGGTCAGGAGAAGGGAAGAACCCCGGGCCCCGGAGGGAGAATGGAGGCCGCAAGGGGGAGGAGTGCAAGGGCAGGGAAGGGGTTACGGCCCAGGAAGGGGTAACCATGTCGGAGGTTAATGGAGGCCCCCCCCAGTTAGTGTGGAGGCAAGGTCCGATGCAAATGCCTCCCCCTCCCCAGCAGGCCATGGCGATTGGACGAGGAAGAGGAAGAGGAAGGGGAAGGGGAGGAGAGGCGGAAACGGCGGCCGCTAGGAGAAGAAGGAATAGGGTGGCAGAGGCCGAGGCAAGGGAAGTGGCGGTGCCATATTGCATCTTCCATGATGTGGAAGGCCACTCAATGGACACCTGTCCCGAGTTCCTAGAAGTGAAGAGGGGCAGAGCGCCCGCGCCACCACAGCAGCAGCCATTAAGGATCGTGGAGGTTGAACCTCGAGAGGAGGAGGAGGAAAGGTGTGAGGATAGAGCCGATATGGGAAGTAGAGGAGGGATCGGGGTGATCCATGGGGGGGTAGGGGTGGAGGCGACCCGCAAGGCTAGCCTCCATACCATCTACCGCCGCAGCGTGGCTTCGACATCCACCGCCCCACCCCCGGCCGAAAAAATCGTTTTCACTCAGAAAGACATGCCGGGCTACGAGGACCCGTTCTGCGACGCGCTGGTCATCCAGACGGCGATCGAGAACTTCACCGTCTCCCGGATCCTAGTGGACAACGGAAGTTCGGTCAACGTCATCTTCAAGAAGGCGTTTGACAAGATGGAGGTAGAGCCTAGGAGGGTGTTGGCCTCAGATGGCCCTTTGTTCGGATTCTCAGGGGAGAGGAAGGAAGTAGAAGGGGTAGTGGGGCTTCATGTGACCCTGGGTGGACAGTCCCGGAACTGTCGCTTTGTCATTGTGGACGCCCCAAGCAGTTACAGCGCTATCTTCGGACGGCCACTTATTAGTGCGTTCCGCTGTGTCCCTTCCACCTTTCATCAATGCCTCAAGTTCAACGATGGAGGGGTTCAGGTGCGGATCAGAGGGGATCCCAAGGTGGCAAGACAGTGCTACGTAACAGCTGTCAACACCATCTCCAGGATGGGAGAAGCTGAGAAGTGGGATAGGATGATGGAGGATGCGGCCGAAGCCGGAGGTAAGGAGGTAGCCGAGGAGAAGTTGGAAGGAGATGAAGTCCGTGCCCAGGAAGGGGTAGCTGAGGAACCCGGGCGGAAAGAGAGGGAGAAGAAGAGAAGGCCCAGGAGGGGAGGGCAGAAGAGCTGATGGTGATAGAAAAGGAAGTCGAGGAGGAATCCCAGGCTCCCACGTGTGCCGAAGAGGAGAAGGCTTGGGGAGAGCAGTCCCAGTTGGAGGCTGTGGACGAGGTCGTAGAGCTCGAGGTCACCACCCGGCTGGGGGTGGTGGAAAAAGTCCGGGTCAGCGGAGAACTCAGCCCAGAAAATCAAGCGGAGATTCTGGATTGCGTACAGAAGAACGTGGACGTCTTCGCTTGGAGCGCCGCGGAAATGCCCGGGATCGACGCGGATGTGGCTTGCCATCGCCTCAACCTCGACCCCGGCGCCCGCCCCATCCGCCAGAAGAGGAGGGTCGTCGCAGACAAGCTAGAAGGGCCCATCCGCGAGGAGGTGGGCAAACTCCTGCAGGCCGGATTTGTATCGGAGATCCAGTATCCAGGCTGGGTCTCCAACGTCGTTATGGTAAAAAAGGGAGGAGGTAAGTGGCGTATGTGTATCGACTTTTCGCTGCTTAATAAATCATGCCCGAAAGATTGCTACCCCCTGCCCAGAATCGACGCGCTGGTTGACTCAGCCGTTGGTTTTTCTGTAATGTCTTTCTTAGATGCTTTTTCAGGTTACCATCAAATCCGCATGCATCCCCCGGACATCAAGGATGTTTCCTTCATCACGGGGGATGGATGTTATTGCTATAAGATGATGCCCTTCGGGCTCAAGAACGCAGGGGCTACATACCAAAGGATGATGGATAGGGTCTTCCGCGAGCAGAAAGGAAGAAATTTAGAAGTCTATGTTGACGACCTCATGGTGAAGAGCCGTGACCTTGGGACTCACCTCCGAGACCTCGAAGAGACATTCGGGACCCTGCGGCGGTACAAGATGAAACTCAATCCCTTGAAATGTGTCTTCGGGGCGAGCCGAGGGAAGTTCCTGGGCCATTTGCTCACCCCCGCAGGAGTGGAGCCCAATCCGGACAAAGTTAAAGCAGTGATGGAGTTGGAGTCGCCAAGAAATCCGAAGGAGGTTCAGAGCCTTATGGGGAAATTGGCTGGGCTCAGCAGGTTCCTCTCCAAGGCGGGAGAAAAGTGTGCACCTTTTTTCAAAGTACTGCGGGGAAACAAGAAGTTTGAATGGACCCCGGAGTGCGAGAAGGCCTTCCAGGCTCTGAAAGAACAGCTCACCTAAACCCCTCTGCTCCAGGGACCGAGGCCAGGAGAAGACCTATCCCTGTACCTGGGGGTAGGGTCCGAAGCAGTAAGCTCCGTGTTAATCCGGGAAGAGGGGAAGAAACAGTTCCCTATCTACTACGTCAGCCGAGTGCTGAAGAAGGCAGAGCTCCGGTACCCGATTTTGGAAAAGTTGGCCTTCGCATTGGTGGTGTCAGCCCGGAGGCTCCGGCCTTGCTTTCAAGTCCATTCAATTAAAGTAGTGACGGACCACCCGCTCCACAAAATCATGGAAGGGGTGGAGCACTCAGGAAGGTTGGCAAAGTGGTCCGTAGAGTTGAGCGAATTCAATATCACATTCGTGCCCAGGACGTCCATCAGGGCTCAAGCGGTGGCAGACTTCATGGCCGACTATGCGGCCGAAGTGGGGGAGCACAAGCTACCCCCCCCCCCCCCCCAGAAGCATGGAAGATGTTGGTGGACGGAGCGTCGGGAAAATACTCCTATGGAGGGGGAATAGTCCTGGTGAGTCCTCAGGGGACTCGGATTGAGCAAGCCTTAAACATCCATTTCCCAATCACCAACAACCAGGCTGAATACGAAGCAGTAATAGCGGGCCTTCGGTTGGCCCGGGAACTGGGTGTGCAGGACGTGGAGGTCTCCACGGACTCCATGGTGGTAGCATGCCAGATCAAGGGAGAATTTGAAGCAAAGGACCCGACCCTCCTACTATACCTGGAAAAGGTTAAGGGGGTCATCGGGCAGTTCCGCACCTTCTCCATCAAGCACGTGCCGAGGGAGGAGAGCACCCAGGCGGACCTCCTAGCCAAGTTCGGTCCCCGAGCGGGAGGGACGACTTCGGAACTCTTCTGGCCCTCCATCGAGGAAGGAGAATTGATGGAGGTGGATCGACAAGCCTCGTGGATGGATCCGATCATCACCTTCCTATCCTCCAGGCAGTTCCCTGGAGAGGATGTGGACAAGAGACGCTTCAGGTATAAGTCCGCCTATTACTCCTTGCATGCAGGGGGGCTATATAGAAAGACCCTCTCGGGACTCCTGGCCCGTTGTGTCTCCGAGGAGGAGGTCCCGAGAGTGCTGGAAGAAATCCACTCCGGGGAGTGCGGCAGTCACTCCGGGAGTCGGACCCTGGAAGGGAGGGTGTTGAGACAAGGCTACTTCTGGCCCACTCTCAGCAAGGATGTGGCAGAGTTCGCAAGAAAGTGTCCGAAATGCCAGCTCTACGCTCCGCTCCAGCTCCTCCCAGCTCAAAGACTCCAGACCATCACGGCTCCCTGGCCCTTCGCCATATAGGGGCTGGACCTGGTCGGCCCCTTTCCCCAAGCCAGCGGCCAGAGGAAGTTCCTGCTGGTCATGATCGACTACTTCTCCAAGTGGGTAGAGGTGAAAGCACTTGCTAAGGTAACCTCTCAGGTTGTAAGGAATTTTGTGTGGGGAGAAATAATTTGCAGGCATGGACTCCCTCTAGCTATAGTGACGGACAATGGGCCGAAGTTTGCGAGTGAAGAGTTTGTCGGCTTCTGCACTCAGCTCGGCATTAACCTCAGGTTCGCTTCAGTCCACCACCCGAGGAGTAATGGGCAGGTGGAGGCGGCGAACAAGATAATCGTTAACCTGCTAAAAAAGAAAGTGGAAAACCTTCGAGGAAGTTGGGTGGAACAACTACCCTCCATCCTCTGGGCCATGAGGACTACTCCGAATACCGCCACCGGGGAGACTCCATTCAAGCTCTCTCACGGGTCCGAGGCCGTTCTCCCCATAGAGTTTGAGGTGAAGACCCCTCGGGTGATCGCCGCGAGCGAGGGGGATGAAGAGTGGCTGGAAGGTAACAATGCAGAGTAGAGGCTGTCCTTGGACCTGGTGGAAAAACTCCGAGACTTGGCTACCATCAGGCAGGAAGAGGTCAAGCGGCGGATGGCTCGATATTTTGACAGACATATCCGGATAAAACACTTTCAGAAAGGAGATCTAGTCCTGAAGAAGGTCGACGCGGCCGGTAGAGGGGCCACGATGGGAAAGCTTAACCCCAACTGGGAATGACCATATATTGTAAGCAGGGTGCTCAAGTCGGGAGGGTATCATCTCCAGGATGTGGAAGGGGTACCCCTCAACCGAGGCCGAAGTGGGGATGATTTGAAAAGGTTTTACCCTTGAGTGCTTTATTATGTTGTTTAATTAACGCCTTGCTCCTTTCTTATGACGCTTATAACTACTACCGTGCCGACATGACAAAGGTTGGGTATGTTGGTGCTGGAGTGCCCCAGATCGATTCCGCTCCCGGGCTCTCACTAGACGGGGGGTTCAGGTTGATCTCTGGAGAGGCTGGCAAAGTAACAAGGGTTGGTGCTGGAATGCCCCAGATCGATTCCGCTCCCGGGCTCTCACTAGACGGGGGGTTCAGGTTGATCTCTGGAGAGGCTGGCAAAGTAACAAGGGTTGGTGCTGGAATGCCCCAGATCAATTCCGCTCCCGGGCTCTCACTAGACGGGGGGTTCAGGTTGATCTCTGGAGAGGCTGGCAAAGTAACAAGGGTTGGTGCTGGAATGCCCCAGATCGATTCCGCTCCCGGGCTCTCACTAGACGGGGGGTTCAGGTTGATCTCTGGAGAGGCTGGCAAAGTAACAAGGGTTGGTGCTGGAATGCCCCAGATCGATTCCGCTCCCGAGCTCTCACTAGACGGGGGGTTCAGGTTGATCTCTGGAGAGGCTGGCAAAGTAACAAGGGTTGGTGCTAGAATGCCCCATATCGATTCCGCTCCCGGGCTCTCACTAGACGGGGGGTTCAGGTTGATCTCTGGAGAGGCTGGCAAAGTAACAAGGGTTGGTGCTGGAATGCCCCAGATCGATTCCGCTCCCGGGCTCTCACTAGACGGGGGGTTCAGGTTGATCTCTGGAGAGGCTGGCAAAGTAACAAGGGTTGGTGCTGGAATGCCCAAGATCGATTCCGCTCCCGGGCTCTCACTAGACGGGGGGTTCAGGTTGATCTCTAGAGAGGTGATGCGTGTCGGCAAGTGCACCGGTCGCTGTCAAGTAATAATTGTGGAGAATAAATTCCCCGGATGTCGGTCTCTTGAGGAATGCAGGATGGGTGAACGAATCGCGCAGTGATGATTGTTACACAAGCGTTCAACAAACACAAAGAGGGGTTTTAGGTTGGTTTTCCTAATCTTAGCAATAACAAAAGAAATGCGGGTCGAAAACACCGCTTCGCAAAGTGAGGTGGATGCAACGGCCGCGATGCCGTGCTTCGTGAGGCGGATGAAGTGAACTCGAGTGCGAGAGGGTGAGGGTCGCAAACACCTCTTCACAACCGCCGTTAGCTCTTGCTAACGCGGGTCAAACACCTTGCGTGCGGGCGCGAGTGAGTGAATGAGAACTGAGTGAATCACAACCAAACCATGAAGAATAACAAAGAGACATTCATTTAAACAAATAACATCTCAATATTCGAGTTTTACACGGTTCAAAGAGTACAACGAGGAAAGAGGAAAGAAATAACCGATGTTGAAGACTAGCGGTCGTTCACGGCCGGAATGGTAGGTTGTCGGGCTACCTCCGGACTCGGACGGACAATGCTTCCGGCGTAGAGAGCTGTCACGATCTCCCTACGTGCTCCGTCGTCTTCGACTTTAGGTTTCTTCTTCTTCTCACCGAGCGGAATGAAAGAATGCTTGCTTGGAGGCTTGCGGACGATGGAGAACTCTCACGGACAATGGAGGAAGTCTTAGAATGGATGGAGGAGGCTTCCCTTTGCGTAGGAGATGAAGTGGAGGCGTCCCAAGGTGGAAATCGGCGGCGTACGAAACAGGAATCCCGCTCCCGGCATGAACGATCCGCCCTAAAATCGCAACAGGCGTTTAAATAGGCGCTGGATTAAATACTGCGCACGATCATTGGCGCACGACCAGTGGTCGTGCGCACTGGAATTCTGCGATCGTGCGCACTGCCTGGGTGGAACCTGCAAGATACGAAATTATAAAATAAAATGTTCGCACGACCAGTGGCGCACGACCAGTGGTCGTGCGCACTGGAGTTGATGGTCGTGCGCACTACAGCAAACAGAACTCAGAAATTAAATGGTAAGTGCGCATGAGCAGTGGCGCACGACCGGTGGTCGTGCGCACTGTCGTTGATGGTCGTGCGCACTGCACCAAACAGAACTCGTGAAAAAGGGTTAAGTGCACACGATCAGTGGCGCACGACCAGTGGTCGTGCGCAATAGAACCAGTGATCGTGCGCAGTGTTCCTGTGCAGAATTGCACCGGGAACACTTGCACGACTCCTATTCCCGCACAACCACAGATCTAGCCACTGAAAGTGGCACTTAACAGCACAAGAATACTACTAATGACAATAAGCACGAAAATCACACCAAAGTGGGTCAAGATGTGCACCTAGCATGGATTATCAAATATAAACTATAACAAGGCTAAAGTGCGGAGAATTGACTAAAAACGGCCCGGATGAGTCCATAAATGTGTATATGATCAGGACTCATCACACCCCCAGACTTAACTGTTTGCGCGTCCCGAGCAAACGAATCCGGCGGAGCGTGAAAATGATAATTAACATAGAGAAGTACACAAGGGAGTACGGTGCGAAGTAACAACGCATGCGAGTAGAGATTCTAGTAGAAGGAGAGTTTAACTATGCTAACTAATTTACATAAGTATTAAAACGTAATTAAAAATTTAGATGTACTCAATTGGTGAGTTATGAAGAATTTGACGATCATGCCCGGTATGAAAGTGACGAGACACTGAGGCAGGTGTTGCAAAAGATCGGGGCTTAGGAATAACTCCGCTGAAATCCATCACCGTCGTGAACCATACGCTTGCCCGGTTACACTCTCTCCACGGCGCTAGCAAACTCGCAAATCAAATCAGTAGGACTTATAGGATTAGAACGGGGCTTAGGTTACGGTATGATATTCAAAGTTAAACGCGGAGGCTACGCAACCCAAGTGAGCTAACGGAACGCTGCACCACACAAGACCAACAAACTATGCTCGTGTGACACACCCCCAGACTTATCATGAAAATCAGGTGTGCACACGGCCTACTTCACAAATACCAACAGATTTTCCGTTTTTAGCTCGGGAGGATTTTTTTTTCAAAATACTCTTTTTTTTCTTTTTTTCATATTTTACTTCTTTTATTGAACCCCCGGTTGGTTCAGAATCAGCAGATGGACTTTATTTTCTCTCCATAACACAAAGATTCCACACACCACACAAGTTGAGACTTATGAGCGCAGTTAAAAACATTTTGGTTGCGGGAGTAGGATAGGCTTCAGGCTTTGGTGGATGAAGAGTGGCTGTACAAAGGAATGGTAGGCACAAAATGGGCTTGCAACGGTGAATGAAATGGACATGGAATAACAAAGCTCAAACTAGCCAAAGGGTGGCCTACATCATGCTTGACTCAACGAGTAGCTCTCACCCATGCTTCGAGAGTCGCTTGGGGCAAGTTCTTAGCCCACGAGAAAGATAAACCTTCCTCCCGACTCGAGCAACACACGACTAGCAATCGCACACACACAACACCGGGTTATCGTCAATTCCATACAAATTCACCACTTGAGTATATTAAATCTAAATTCACGCAGAAATACTAAACATAAATTAGATGCATAAAGAAAATCTAGTTCTACACAAATTCTACCATAGCATGCGAAGTGACTAGAACACTACATGAGTCAACATCGCACTCCAAATAATAATTCCTGCGTTAACAACCTATTTCACATTCCAACCAAACTAGTTTAAACGGAACAACAACAAAAAGACAAGCACGCACTCAAGTGGGTGAAGTGGTGTGAGAAGAATGCAACGATGATAATGAAAATGATAAATAAAAAGCAACCTTCTAGTATGCGGTGCAACATGTGCACATTGGATAACAACAACCGCTCCCCCAGACTTTAAGCTAAGCGATATATCTAGAAATTGAAGCAAAAAGAGGGGAGGAAGTGTTACCCAATGCTCAGAAATGAGCATACCAGACGATTGGCGTTGATGATCAAGAATAGTCCACAGCATCCACACCATCGAACACAAAACCTGCAAGCACAAACTCAAAGCAACAAAAGCAAATACAAAAGCTGAACTAAAAGAAGTTAGAAAAAAGGAAATACGAAAACAGGAAATCTGGGTTGTCTCCCAAGAGCGCTTTCATTTAACGTCCTTAAGCTGGACCAAATACCTGTATTAGCAGTGTTTATAAAGTGCAGGAATTAAAAAGAAATCTCAAGAGTAGGGTTTCACAAAAATAAGAGACAAGAAGGGGAAATCAGCTGCCGGTGTTTGTATGATGCCCATCTCCCAATGTCAACAACTGACACTCCTTGTTTATAGTGGCGCCATCGTATAACTTCAGCCGATGTCCATTGACCTTAAACTTGTCCCCCTTATCCCCAGATATTTCTATGGCACCGAAGGGGGAGACATCGGTCACGGAGAAAGGACCACTCCACCGCGATTTTAGCTTCCCTGGGAAGAGGCGGAGACGGGAGTTGTAGAGCAACACTTGGTCCCCAATTTTGAACTCCTTAGGAATGATATGCCGATCGTGCCATTTCTTTGTTTTCTCCTTGTAGATACGAGCGTTTTCATAAGCGAAATGACGGAGCTCCTCTAACTCGTTGAGTTGGGAACGACGCACCTCGGCCGCGGCTCCAATGTCCATGTTCAGAAGTTTGGTTGCCCATAATGCTTTATGCTCCAGCTCTACAGGGAGGTGGCATGCCTTGCCGTACACTAATTGAAACGGAGTCATGTCGATGGGTGTTTTGAACGCAGTCCGGTAAGCCCATAATGCGTCGTCAACCTTTTTAGCCCACTCCTTCCTATTTGAATGTATTGATTTCTCAATTATTCGCTTGAGCTCGCGGTTGGAGACTTCGACTTGCCCGCATGTTTGGGGATGGTATGCCAAAGAAATCTTATGATGGACCCCAAACTTCTTCATGAGCTGCACAAACTGCTTATTGCAAAAATGACTACCGCCGTCACTGATGATAGTTCTCGGCGTCCCAAACCTGGAGAAGATATTCTTGTGGATAAAGTGTAGCACTGTGTTTGCATCATTCGTGGCAACTGCCTCAGCTTCCACCCATTTTGAAACATAATCAACTGCCACAATAATGTAATGCTTACCGTGAGACATTGGGAAGGGACCCATGAAGTCTATTCCCCAGACATCAAAGGGTTCGCAGACCAGCATGTTATTAAGGGGCATCTCATCACGCCGGGAAATATTTCCGGTCCTTTGGCACTCGTCGCACTTAGTGACATAGGCATGGGCGTCCCGGAAGAGGGTCGGCCAAAACAATCCACATTGCAGGATTTTTCGTGCTGTTCGAACGGCCCCGAAGTGCCCGCCAGCTTCTCTGTCATGGCAGTGCTGCAATATAGACTGAAACTCAGCTTCCGGAATACAACGCCTAATAATCCCGTCACTGCACGTGTGGAATAAGAGCGGATCTTCCCAAAAATAGTATTTTGAGTCAGAGGCAAGCTTCCGTCTTTGCTGAGGGGACAGATTCGGGGAGAAGGTTTTACAAGCCAAGTAATTAGCGATATATGCGTACCAAGGTGCGGTTGGGGAGGACGTAGTAATTGCGAATAACTTTTCATCCGGGAAATAGTCGTCTGTTTCTTCCTCAACGCTGTTGGGGGTGTCGTACTCCAATCGCGAGAGATGATCCGCAATCACGTTCTCCACCCCTTTCTTATCTTTGATTTCCAGATTGTATTCCTGCAAAAGTAAAATCCAACGAATCAGGCGCGATTTGGATTCTTTCTTACTGAAAAGATACCTGAGAGCGGCGTGGTCCGTATACACGATCACTTCGGAAAGTACCAAGTACGAGTGAAATTTTTCAAAAGCGAAGACCACGGCTAGCATTTCTTTCTCTGTGGTGGTATAATTTGCTTGAGCACTGTTAAGAGTTCGACTGGCATACGCAATAGTGTGAAAAGTCTTGTCTTTCTTTTGACTGAGTACAGCACCTACGGCCACATCACTTGCGTCACACATGATAATAAAAGGCAAAGTCCAGTCGGGCGCCACCAAAATTGGGGCTGAGATGAGTTGTCCCCGTAAAGTTTCGAAGGCTTGCATGCATGCTTCGTCGAAGTGGAAGGGGACGTCCTTAACCAGCAGGCGAGATAAAGGCTTTGAGATGGAGGAAAAATCCTTGATGAACCTTCGATAGAAGCCCACATGACCAAGAAAACTTCGGATGCCTTTCACTGACATGGGTGGAGGGAGGTTTCTGATAACACTTACCTTCGCTTGATCCACTTCAAGCCCTTTGCAGGAAACTTTATGTCCCAACACAATTCCTTCGCGCACCATAAAGTGGCATTTCTCCCAGTTCAAGACAAGATTGGTGTCTTCACACCGCTTCAAGGTCTTGGCCAAATTCGAGAGGCAAATGTCAAAGCTACTGCCAAATAGAGTAAAATCATCCATGAAAACTTCGAGGAAGTCCCCCACCATGTCAGCAAAAATGGCGAGCATACAACGTTGGAAGGTTGCGGGGGCATTACACAGTCCGAATGGCATTCTTTTGAACGCGAAGGTACCGGAGGGACATGTGAATGTTGTCTTGTCTTGATCAGATGGGTCAATTAGAATCTGATTGTACCCTGAGTACCCATCCAAGAAACAGTAGTAATCCTGCCCCGCTAACTTTTCTAGCATCTGATCAATGAAGGGGAGCGGAAAATGGTCCTTGCGCGTCTCATCATTCAGCTTGCGGTAGTCGATGCAGACTCTCCACCCGGTGATCACTCGGGTTGGTAGCAGTTCGTTTTTTTCATTGGCAACGACAGTAATCCCTCCCTTCTTTGGTACTACCTGGACTGGACTGACCCATTTGATATCGCTGATTGGGTAAATGATGTCAGCGTCTAAAAGCTTTATAACTTCAGCCTTCACTACCTCTTGCATTTTCGGGTTCAGCCGCCTCTGGGGCTGTGTTGTCGGTTTGTACTGATCTTCAAGGAGGATCTTATGCATGCAGACCGTGGGGCTGATTCCCTTAATGTCAGCAAGAGACTGTCCGAATACCATGTGGTACCTTCTCAGCACGCCCACTAATGCAGTTTCGTTGGCGGCGGACAGGGCTGCGGAAATAATCACCGGATGCGTGTTATTTTCTCCAAGAAAAATGTACTTTAGAGAATCCGGGAGTTGTTTGAGTGCCGGACAAGGATTTGGATTGGCAGAATCGTTGGAGGGTTCTCCGATTGAGTGTGACAAATCGGGCTGGTTTGAGTGTGCACCCCCTTCTTCCTTGTCTTCGTGCTGCCAACACACCTCACTGTCATCCAACTCCACAACGTTCTGACCATCGAATTCTTCAAGCGCCTCTGCTGGTTCGCACTCCGAGATTTCAAAGAGTTGCGACGGGCTGTGGACGTTGAAAGATATAGCATCCTCCCCCAGTCTTAGTGTGAGCTCCCCCTGCTCCACATTAATAATAGCACGAGCAGTAGCGAGAAAGGGCCGCCCCAAGATAATGGGTACATTTGAATCGACCTTCATGTCGAGGATGATAAAATCAGCTGGAAAAGCGAGACCGTTTACAACTATTGTGAGGTCCTCGACGATTCCTGACGGCTTCTTGATCGACCGATCAGCTAGCTGCAGCATTACCTGCGTTGGCTTCAAGATCCCAGCACCAAGTTCACGAAAGATAGAGAGCGGCATCAAGTTGATTGATGCCCCCAAATCACAGAGTGCCTGGCTGAAACGGTGATGGCCGATCCTGCAGGGAATCGTAAAGCTGCCCGGATCCTTGCACTTTGTGGGCAAATTGGAAATGATGGCGGAGCACTCCTCGGTGAGGTCAATAGTTTTGAGACCCTCCAACTGCTTCCGCTTCGAGATCAAATCTTTCAAAAACTTGGAGTAACCTGGCATTTGAGAGATAGCTTCAATCAGTGGTATGCTCACTTGCACTCCCTTCATTATTTCCAAGAATCTGCGGAATTGCTTCTCGGATTTCTCGTTTCGCAGCCTGTGGGGGAATGGGGGTGAACAGCACTTTTCGAGGTTTGTGCCTCGCTCACGGGATGCGGCTCAATATGACTCTGAGTTAGCTTCTCGGAAGTGTCTTCATTAAGCTTGTCAGTGGAACACGCAAGTGGTTCCTGTCGAGGAGGATTGTCTACACTTCTCCCACTTCTCAATTGCATGGTGTTCACTGACTCAGGAGGCTGACTTGCAAGCCCAGAAACGACATCGGACAGCGTCCCTATAGTAGCTCGAAGCTGTTGGATTGCGGCAGATTGGTCATTCATTTTGTTTAATACCCCGACCACCAAAGTTGCTAACTGTTCTGGTTGCTCTGGCGGCATAAAATCCGCTGCTCCTTTGGATGTCACGGCATTAACTGCAGCAGTGCTTGGGGAGCGAATAACATGACTCCAGTGCTGACTGGTGTGAACAATATTCACGACCACTTCCCACGCGTCCTTCCCTGATTTATTAAACAGGGCCCCTCCAGCTGCCATATCAAAAAGTAGACGGAATTTATCCAGCACTCCGAAATAAAAAATCTGAATTAAGAAAGCCTCTGAAAGATCTTCACGGTAGCATCCCCTATGCAAGGATTGGAAACGCTCCCAAGCATCAACTAACGTCTCATCCTTCCCTTGTCCAAAGGTTACGAGTTCCCTGTACTTGTCCAAGGCTTGGGTACGATGTTGAAACTCTTGAAAAAATCTCCCCTCGAGTTGTTTCCATGTGGTCACCTCTCTTTTCCGAATATCCCAATACCAGCTTTTGGCTTTTTTATGCAAGGAGAATGAGAATGCCAAAATCTTTTGTAGGTCATTTTCAATTCCATTGAATACACATGTGTAATAGATTTCTAAAAAGTCCTGCATGTGTTGCACCGCGTCTTCATGCTCATCCCCGCTGAACTTGCAGTTCCCTGACATGCACTCAATGACGTCGGCGGAGATCCCGAAGTCATGATTGTTCCTTTCTGCTTGATCCCTTAAATCATCCAAGCTTCCCTGATAGATGCATTCCTGAATGGAGGTCATGCTACGAATACTAGCAAACAAAACGATTAGCGAATGATGGAAAAGGCGAAAGTAATCAGAAGCGCGTATCGAAAAGAAACGGAGATACCAGAGGTGAACAAAAGAAGTGAAAGAAAAGAAAATTCTCGTGCAACAAATCTTCACGCAGACAAATTCATCACGTCTGCATTCCCCGGCAACGGCGCCAAAAACTTGATGTGTGTCGGCAAGTGCACCGGTCGCTGTCAAGTAATAATTGTGGAGAATAAATTCCCCGGATGTTGGTCTCTTGAGGAATGCAGGATGGGTGAACAAATCGCGCAGTGATGATTGTTACACAAGCGTTCAACAAACACAAAGAGTGGTTTTAGGTTGGTTTTCCTAATCTTAGCAATAACAAAAGAAATGCGGGTCGAAAACACCGCTTCGCAAAGTGAGGTGGATGCAACGGCCGCGATGCCGTGCTTCGTGAGGCGGATGAAGTGAACTCGAGTGCGAGAGGGTGAGGGTCGCAAACACCTCTTCACAACCGCCGTTAGCTCTTGCTAACGCGGGTCAAACACCTTGCGTGCGGGCGCGAGTGAGTGAATGAGAACGGAGTGAATCACAACCAAACCATGAAGAATAACAAAGAGACATTCATTTAAACAAATAACATCTCAATATTCGAGTTTTACACGGTTCAAAGAGTACAACGAGGAAAGAGGAAAGAAATAACCGATGTTGAAGACTAGCGGCCGTTCACGGCCGGAATGGTAGGTTGTCGGGCTACCTCCGGACTCGGACGGACAATGCTTCCGGCGTAGAGAGCTGTCACGATCTCCCTACGTGCTCCGTCGTCTTCGACTTTAGGTTTCTTCTTCTTCTCACCGAGCGGAATGAAAGAATGCTTGCTTGGAGGCTTGCGGACGATGGAGAACTCTCACGGACAATGGAGGAAGTCTTAGAATGGATGGAGGAGGCTTCCCTTTGCGTAGGAGATGAAGTGGAGGCGTCCCAAGGTGGAAATCGGCGGCGTACGGAACAGGAATCCCGCTCTCGGCATGAACGATCCGCCCTAAATTCGCAACAGGCGTTTAAATAGGCGCTGGATTAAATACTGCGCACGATCATTGGCGCACGACCAGTGGTCGTGCGCACTGGAATTCTGCGATCGTGCGCACTGCCTGGGTGGAACCTGCAAGATACGAAATTATAAAATAAAATGTTCGCACGACCAGTGTTGCACGACCAGTGGTGCACGACCAGTGGTCGTGCGCACTGGAGTTGATGGTCGTGCGCACTACAGCAAACAGAACTCAGAAATTAAATGGTAAGTGCGCACGAGCAGTGGCGCACGACCGGTGGTCGTGCGCACTGTCGTTGATGGTCGTGCGCACTGCACCAAACAGAACTCGTGAAAAAGGGTTAAGTGCACACGATCAGTGGCGCACGACCAGTGGTCGTGCGCAATAGAACCAGTGATCGTGCGCAGTGTTCCTGTGCAGAATTGCACCGGGAACACTTGCACGACTCCTATTCCCGCACAACCACAGATCTAGCCACTGAAAGTGGCACTTAACAGCACAAGAATACTACTAATGACAATAAGCACGAAAATCACACCAAAGTGGGCCAAGATGTGCACCTAGCATGGATTATCAAATATAAACTATAACAAGGCTAAAGTGCGGAGAATTGACTAAAAAATGGCCCGGATGAGTCCATAAATGTGTATATGATCAGGACTCATCAAGAGGCTGGCAAAGTAACAAGGGTTGGTGCTGGAATGCCCCAGATCGATTCCGCTCCCGGGCTCTCACTAGACGGGGGGTTCAGGTTGATCTCTGGAGAGGCTGGCAAAGTAACAAGGGTTGGTGCTGGAATGCCCCAGATCGATTCCGCTCCCGGGCTCTCACTAGACGGGGGGTTCAGGTTGATCTCTGGAGAGGCTGGCAAAGTAACAAGGGTTGGTGCTGGAATGCCCCAGATCGATTCCGCTCCCGGGCTCTCACTAGACGGGGGGTTCAGGTTGATCTCTGGAGAGGCTGGCAAAGTAACAAGGGTTGGTGCTGGAATGCCCCAGATCGATTCTGCTCTCGGGCTCTCACTAGACGGGGGGTTCAGGTTGATCTCTGGAGAGGCTGGCAAAGTAACAAGGGTTGGTGCTGGAATGCCCCAGATCGATTCCGCTCCCGGGCTCTCACTAGACGGGGGGTTCAGGTTGATCTCTGGAGAGGCTGGCAAAGTAACAAGGGTTGGTGCTGGAATGCCCCAGATCGATTCCGCTCCCGGGCTCTCACTAGACGGGGGGTTCAGGTTGATCTCTGGAGGAGCCGGCAAAGTCGTGCATAGGTTGAGCAGGTAAGACAAGATACTCATGCCAGGGGATTCTGGCTCGCGAGTGACCCCAAGACCCGGGCGAGGCGAGAACAGAGGATCACTCGCACACGAGGATCAGTCACGGCAGGGTAATAAAGTCGATGGCTCGCAAGGTCACTCGCAAAGGGTATCGAAGCGAATAAGGAAAATGACCTGGGAGGAGTCCGTTCTCGCGACAAACCGCGGACACCGGAGGGAACCCGCCAGTGGCGAGTGCGAATGAGGTAGGCGAGAGCGACCTAGGTATAATACAACGAGAAAAGGCCGCTGACAAAATAAGGGCGAGCGCGAGCGCTAAATGAAGTTCTACATACACGAACATAAAAAGATAGGGACCTCGCGTACACAATGGAAAGGACTGCGTGCGAACCATGAATAAAACATAACACAGAAAAAAGATTGACAAAACGTTCCCCTTCATTCCTCAAAAAAGATTACAATTCGGCGGCGGTCTCGTCGGAAACAAAAAGAAAAGGAAACTTTTACATCATTAACAAAAAGAAAAACCAAGGTGGCTCGCCAGACAGACCTTCAATCGCTCTCTCGACCCTCCGCCTCAGAGATGGGCGCGAACAAGTTGGGAACGACTTGCTCCGCGGTGAACTCCATGGCATCGAGGATGATCATGCCCGCTCCCTTGAGAATGTCGAGGACAAGCTCCGCGATCTCCATCGACCTCTTGCGGTCGGCTTCCTTCTCTTCCCGCGATTGACCGCGAGTCCCAGTTCGCGGAGGAGGAGGAGGAGGAAGCACCGCCGAGGCCAGGTCGTGGACCTGGGCCTTGAGACAAGTATTCTCCAACTCCAAGTCAGCGATCCGCGCGTGGAGCTGACTGACGGACTCGGCGTCCTGCAAGAGGTGGGTTAGCGAAAGGAGAGCGAAGCCAAACTGGAAGAGACTTCCACCGAGCAACACTTACCAGCCCGCCTTGAAGGCTGGCGAGGAGGCCCTCTGACAAGGCCTCTTTCCCCTTAAGCTCCGTGACTTCATCCGCAGACTTCTGAAGCTCGACTTTGAGCTCCTTGATCTCCCTATCCGCCGTGAGGTACCGACGACCCACCATGTGTGTTAGCTCCATCGCCCGGAACTGGGCTCGCATCGCCTCGTACACGACCCCTCTCGGCATGAAGGATCGAAAGAGGGAGGCATCCTCGCGACCATAGAGATCAAAGGCGAGGGCGAACGCCTCACCCCCGGCCTTACCGGCCTCTACCCAGGAGGGGAGCAGAGAGGAGCAGGCGATCTTGTTCTGGTCAGGGTCCCACGCGAGCACCGGTTCGCCGACCGCATCCACCAGCTTCATGCCGAGCCCGAAGTTAGTATGGCTCGACGGCTTGGGCCTGGCGACAGTCTCCCCTGGCTCGCCCCCCTCTTTGGCGAGCTCCTGATCCGCAGAAGGAGAGGGGAGGTCGGGCTCAGACAGGTCCACGACCTCCTTCGCCTTGGCAGCAGAGGGAGTCTTCTTGGCCTTCTTCACCGCCCCCTACGAAGCGAGCCGGCGTTGGAGAGGAGGACGCTTCTTTTTCGATGAAGAACTCGGGACGTCGCGGCAGGCCTCGGCGGCCACGCGCGCGAGCGAGCCGGGAGAAAGAGAAGAGGGAGGCGCATGAGGCGGATTGAGGGGGAGATCGCGTTCTCCTACAAAGATAACGAGCGTTAGACGATAAAAAGAAAGAGGATTAAGAAAGTGGGCGAGTTCAAGCAAAACCTTCTCCCGGAAGGACAGGTGGCAGGAGGTCCACTCGTTCTCGGAGGAAGGCGACCTCAAAGTTTTTTCCTTTAAGGAACTGATACAGCGCCGCGTCGCAACCACCTAGTGAGATCGGAGGGCGGTAGGCAGCCTCGTCTCGCTGAATAGGGGTGTAAGAGATGTTGCCGAAGGGACCCTTCACCAGGATGAACTTTTGTGTCCAGTAGTGAGTTTTGTTCACCGTCTCGCAGACGGTAACATGCTGGCTCGCAAAGTGAGCCGTTCTGTCCCTGTTCACGCGAAATGAGAAGATCTTGCGGAAGGCGAGCAGGCTGAACTCGATCCTCTCCGCCCTGAGGTAACTGGCGAACGCGACCACCACGACGATCGCGTTCGGCGTCAGCTGGCACGGCAGGACGCCGAAGTACTTTAGCACCTGGAAAAGCCGGCAAACATTAAGCGCTGTTCGCAAAGCAATTCAGGAAAGCCAAGGATGAGAAATAGATGATACCTGGCGCACTTCCGGCCAGAGAGGGAGTCGAAACCCATTTTCGAAGTGGGCAACAGGAATCGCGAGCTCGTTCGGGTGCGGGTCGCTGAGGGCATCCCTATCGGTAGGACGGCGAGCCGCGAAACCGGAGTGGATGAACTGGTCAGCGGCGGCCCAATATTCCTCCTTCGTGAGGTTGGCGCAGTAGAAAATGTCGTCGAGAAAAGCCTTGGCGCACTTGGCTCGCCCCTCTGTTTCCGCCTCGCCAACCATGGTATGTGATCCGCCGAGTCACGAAGGTCGCGAAAACGAGCTAAAAATCTGCGAGAGAAACAGAAAGAGAAAGAGCGCGAGGAGGAAACAGTAAATGCGGTGGTTGAAAAGAAAAACGGTCGGCTATTTATAGGAATAAGGAGGGCGGGAAGAAGCCGAAGCGTCGTTATCTGCGGATAGCGGATCCGCGCGGTACTCTCCAGCCTCCAGCGATCCAATTCACTCCTTGCGAGTCGGCAACCTGATAAAAGCTTTTCCCCACTGGCGAGCTAACACTAAAGACAATGAATCATAAGGGAAAGAAGCGCGGGAGGTGCGCGAGTGCGAGTAACAGAGATGTAATTCTCATGAGAGCAAACCAAGCGGGAAAAAGAATGAGATAAAAAGCAAAAAACATGATAATAATAACAGGCTCGCAAGCGAGTCAAAGTACTGTTACTACAGATTCATAAAGATTGTTCGCGACCCCTCCTAATAAAGAGGAGGGGGGAAGAAAGACAATAGAAAGGCAATACGAAGAGCCTCAATATCGCAACCACTTCCAGCGACCGCGACCCCGGACACCAGAGCGGGGGGGGGGGGGGGGGGGGGGGGGGGGGGGGGGGACTCGCGGGTAATGATACTCGCGGAGTGACCTGTTCGCCTGGCCCGTCAGCCGCATATAGTCATCGATGCGAGCAATATACACCCCGGGAGAGGTCGCGTCGCCCTGATCGGTCGGTCGTATCTCAGCAAGAACGCGCGCGTTCGCGTCCTCCATCGCGGCGAACCTTTCTTCATTGGCGAGCCGGTCTAACCGATTCTGCTCGTGTAGATCCCTTAGCAGGGTGGTATGCTTCTGAAATATCTCCGTGACCCGTGTAACATCCCGACTTTTATTGGGTCACTAGACCCTAGTGAGCCCAATAAAAGTAGGCCCGAGCAGTAGAAAACGACCATTTCGGGTATCGTAGCGCGCCACTACCTCATTATTATGAATAGTGACCGTACGAACCCCAAATTGACTTCCGTCAGTTCCGTTGAACTCGTATGGGCAATACGAGCGCAACGGAATTCGTTGCACTTCGATCCGAGGTCGTTTGGAGAAAACGACCATTTCGGGTATCGTAGCGCGCCACTACCTCATTATTATGAATAGTGACCGTACGAATCCCGAATTGACTTCCGTCAGTTCCGTTGAACTCGTATGGACAATACGAGCGCAACGGAATTCGTTGCACTTCGATCCGAGGTCGTTTGGAGAAAACGACCATTTCGGGTATCGTAGCGCGCCACTACCTCATTATTATGAATAGTGACCGTACGAATCCCAATTTGACTTCCGTCAGTTCCGTTGAACTCGTATGGACAATACGAGCGCAACGGAATTCGTTGCACTTCGATCCGAGGTCGTTTGGAGAAAACGACCATTTCGGGTATCGTAGCGCGCCATTACCTCATTATTATGAATAGTGACCGTACGAATCCCGAATTGACTTCCGTCAGTTCCGTTGAACTCGTATGGACAATACGAGCGCAACGGAATTCGTTGCACTTCGATCCGAGGTCGTTTGGAGAAAACGACCATTTCGGGTATCGTAGCGCGCCACTACCTCATTATTATGAATAGTGACCGTACGAACCCCAAATTGACTTCCGTCAGTTCCGTTGAACTCGTATGGACAATACGAGCGCAACGGAATTCGTTGCACTTCGATCCGGGGTCGTTTGGAGAAAACGACCATTTCGGGTATCGTAGCGCGCCACTACCTCATTATTATGAATAGTGACCGTACGAACCCCGAATTGACTTCTGTTAGTTCCGTTAGGATCGTATGACCAATACAAGCACAACGGAACTCGTTGCGTCTCGATACAAGGTCGTATGGAGAGTATGCCATTTTAGTCCTATGTAGATCGTCTCAGTACAATGCACGAGATATAAAGCACACGAGCCCGGCATCGGCCCCGGCATCTCTTATCGTGCCCCGGGAGCCAAGGAGGACCCCACCCTAAGTTGACTTAGTCAACCCCCCCCCCCCCCCCCCCCCCCCCCCCCCGAACTCGAAATTGCTAAAGAAAAGGGGGGGGGGAGAGAAAAACCCCCCAAGGGGGGGGGGGGGGGGAGGCTGCCCCTATTAGGGCAAGGGACAAGAGAGAGAAAGGAAGGGGGGGGGGGGAGAAAATATCTCCCCCCCCCCCCCCCACTCACCCTCCCTTCATACACGTGGAAGGGAGGGAGAGGGGGGGGGAGATCTCCCCTCCTTCCTATAAAAGGAGGGGCAGCCCTCTCCATTTCCCCCCACACCACCTCCCTCTCTCTCTCAGCTCCCCTCTGCCGGCAGCCCCCAGCCACCCCCTCCTCCTCCTCCTTGCCGGAGCAAGCCAACCCCAAGGCCGCCGTCCCCACCTCTTCCCTCATGGCCGGCCGCCCCTCCACCCGAGCCCCTCCCCAGGTAGAACCACCTCCCCTCCTCCTTCCCACCTCCCGGAGGAAGACCCCCCCCCCCTCCCCCTGTCGCCGGAGCGCCGCCGGCCGCCGCCCCGAGCCTTGCAAGGTTCGGGGAGGAGGCGGCCGAGGGAGCTCTCTCCCCCAGCGCCGACGGTGGCGCTGGGGGGGGAGGGGGTCCCCCCTCGAGGATCTCGGCGCGGCACAGGGAGGCGGCCGGGCCGCCGGCGGGCACAGCCGGCGGCGCCCGTGGCCTCCCCCTCCTCCCCGCACTTCCTGTAGGAGGAAGACGCCCTCCCCCGGCGGCGGGCGGCGGCTCCAGGCTGCCGGGCCACCGCCGGAGTGGGCGCCGACCCCCCCGGCGCTCCGACCGGGGGCGGCATCAGTGGCCCTCGGCGGGAGGACGGCGGCGCAGCGGGCCTGCATGGCCCATGCAGGCCACGCCCCGCCTCCCGCCCTCTGTATCTCCTTCCCTCGGCGGTGGCTGGCGGCGCCAGGCCGCCGGACCACCCCCGGAGGAGTCGCCGGCCCCCGGCGCACCGACCGGGGGCGGCGCCGGCACCAGCCGACCGCTGCCCGGCGGTGGCAGCGGCCACCGTTCGGCCGAGCAGCGGGAGCCGCACAATCTCCCCCAGGAGATCGTGCGGCTCCTGTATTAGCGTTTCCCGCCCCGCCCCTTACCTCCACATGAGTGCCCCCACAGCGGATCCGCTGTGGATCCGCTGTGGGGACCCAAGGAGGGCGCCTGGTGCGGCGCCCTCTGGCTCTTCCCTGCCTCTAACCGCACCCCACCCCTCTTTTTCCTTCCTCATTTTTCTAAGGGAAAATGGGGCCTCTTCGAAAGAAACTTCCTAAATGAAAATTGTGCCCCACTCTTAGGGGCACCTCCTGTAATTTTTTGGGATTTTTAGGAGGAGTTTTACTATTTTTAAAACTCATTATAAAGTTTATTTTAGGAAATAAAATGCCCAAATGAGTTTCTAAAATTCCCCAAAAATTAGGGGCTCTAAGCATAGGTATTTTCCAAATACTATCAAAGTTGGGAGGTGTGACCTCTTGTTTTGATCCCTTAAATGCTTTCACAAGCATAAATAGACGCCCGAAAAAGGGCGAAATTCCTCAAAATAAATCGGCGCCCCTCGACGCATATTTTAAATGCTTATCAAAATTATACGTACCAATCTAAAGAATCGACTAAGCTCGGGAAAGCAACGCAAAAAGCAGAACGACATCGCGGCACGGTGCCGAAATTTAACCCCGCCGCGACGATAATAAAAGAACGTAGTCGTCGATCGAAGCCTCCTCTCATGGGGTGATTGGACCACTAACCATTTCTTCTTATGCTTTTCTGCTTTCCGTACTTTCAATTAAATCCAGTCTCGTACTGGTCCCCCGCACTTATTTCCTGTACTTTCAATTAAATCCAGTCTCGTACTGGTCCCCCGCACTTATTTCCTGTACTTTCAATTAAATCCAGTCTCGTACTGGTCCCCCGCACTTATTTCCTGTACTTTCAATTAAATCCAGTCTCGCACTGGTCCCCCGCACTTACTTTCTGTACTTTCAATTAAATCCAGTCTTGCACTGGTCCTATCATTATGGCCTCTGCTTTCGGCCTACTTTTCTGTTTATTACATGGCCTTTGCTTTCGGCCTACTTTCTGCTTATCATTATGGCCTCTGCTTTCGGCCTACATTTCTGTTTAGTGTTATGGCCCCTGCTTCGGCCTAATTTACTTGTTAGTGTAGAGCTGCCGTGGCGACGAATGCGGTGCTTGTCCTCCCCTCGGCGAGGCCTTAGTTGGGGAAAACCCGGAGTTGAGTCTCTCCTCCCAGGTTGGTCCCAAACAAGGAGCCCTCATACCGCTAAGCCTCCCGGTACAAGATCGTGCGACCGGTCGAGTAGAATTGCCACGTGGCCTAAGGGTTTGTTTTATATAAAACGGGTGAAGATTGATTGGAAGTGGCGGGTTGGTCACGCTCGCAGACCGTTCGTACCGGTGCGGGTGGGTTGACGACTCATGGCGACAGGGAGATGTGTGCAGCGGGTTATCACCCTCCGAACATGCAGTTTTGCCTCCGCTGGTCGGCCTACAAATCGGCTCGCCGGATGTCGCTCACATCCAGTTGGTACACCAAGTTGTACAGGAGGGCCTGAATGATACGGTACGACTACATTCAGAAGTGGCAAGACTGGCCACTGTCACCGACGGCCACATCGGTGAGGCCCGCGGGGTTAGCTCCCCTGCTGGAACAAAAGCGGTCTAAACTGTGTCGACACAGGGTCTTTTGTATGCGTACGGGTTTGAATACCTGGGTGTGCGTCTATGCGACATAGTATTGTGTGGTTACTATACGGCGCAAATACGGGCCTTAGGGCATACGGCCCTATCTATATATATGCGTCTATATATACATATTCACCTGCTACTAACCCTTTTCCTTGCTTCGGCTATTTCATTTCTGTCCTTTAGCCGTCCCCCCCCCCCCCCCCCCCCCCCCCCCCCCCCCCAGGATAAGGATCCGGGGAGGGGAGGTATTGTTCTACTTAGCTCTGTGACTAACAGTTACTTCTTATAACCAATCACAGGAAACGGGACAGCGCGAAGCCCCCACCCCGCAGGATGAGATACATGCCTTAGAGATGGCCCGATCGGACACCCCAGCCTCTCCTCCTATCTTCAGAGACGTGAGTGCGAGAGAATAAAGACTAGCCTAGGGATCCTTGTAGTTTGGACTATGTAGCCTTCGGGCAACATTTTGTAAAACGATAGGCTCCGGCCATATTTAGATGTATAATATAAGCAGTGTGCTTGTTTCCTTTATATTATCTATTTCCGCTGTGCGATCTGATGTGATGTAATGATTCTTGTGCCTGACAAAGAGACCGCTCAGTGCTTGAGTGGGTGGGACGTCGCCACCCGGAAAGCACTAGGTGGTCCTCTTTGGGCAGTAAGATCCCCCCTCCCGGAACCCGGTTCAGTCTGGGGAGGGGGGGTCTTACAAATGGATCAGAGCTACCACGATCCGACCACATGGGGCAGTCTTTCGATCCTCCCTTCCTCGGGTCCGTTTCTTGGTTCGGGACGAACCACGCAGCGGAAGCCTGGTAGACCCTTTAGGTTTAAGGTTAAGGACTCGAGACTGCACGATAGTACACCCACACATTTTCCGCTTCCTTTTCTTTCAGTCCTGCAAAATTCCCTTATTTTTGCAAGTTCTGACACCCGTTTGTTACTTCTCCAGATACCGGAGTCAAGTAACGGAAGGTCCTCCTCCCGAGACCAGTACCACCCTACCACCCCACCACCAGCTCAGACCGCTCCAGCCACAGTTCCGTTCGGAGAGACAGAGCTCGGGCAGACCCTGGTAGCCCTGTTGGCCGCCTTCCAGACAGCCACCTTACGGCCACCCCAGCAGACCACCGTACCCACCGATCTGCTGACGACGTTCCGAGGGCTAAGGCCCCCCACCTTTCGGGGTACAGAGTCAGCCATCCAGGCCGAGGAGTGGGTGGAGAGGGTAGAGGAGCTTCTTGTAGGGATGATGTGCCCAGCAGTAGCCGCAGTATCCCTAGTGGTGACCATGTTGGAGGGCTATGCCCGGGACTGGTGGAGGGCAGCTAGCCGCTCCACTTTTAGAGGGCGACCCCTCAGCACCATTCTCTGGGGGGAGTTCTCTGAGGCCTTCTTAGAGCATTTCATTTCGGATGCAGACCGGATGGCATTACAGGAGCGATTCCTGCAGATCAGGCAGGGAGATAGGACAGTCCCAGACTACCAGAGAGAGTTTATCCACCTGGCCCGCTTCGCCGGGACCTTAGCAGGTACGGATAGGGACAGGGCGGCCAGATTTTACCGGGGATTACGAGACGACCTCCGTCAGGCCCTGATCATGATTTCCCAAGCATCCTTCCACACGATCGCCTCACATGCCACCGCTCTAGAGATGGACCAGCGGATGGTAGCCCAGCAGCGGAGGGGACACGTAGGTGTTCCCCAGACACAGGGCCGAGAGAGAAGGGTAGGTCCTCGCAGGCAGGGCCGAGACGGGAGACAGCGTCAGCGTCACCAGCCATATAGACAGGCACCCCAGCCCCGACCAGCACCCCCAGCCCCAGCACCTCAGGTCGTCCCAGCCGCACGACGAGATGTTCCCTTCACAGGGAACTGCTACCTATACCAGCAGCCTGGGCATATACGAGCCTTCTGCCCACAGGCTATCAGGGGACCCGGTTTAGGAGCAGTACAGAGAGCGGCGGAGAGAGGACGAGGTGGACGCAGAGGACGTCCCGCAGGCAGGAGGGAGCCGGCTAGGCAGGGCAGAGCAGCACCGCTCGAGGCATACGCGTTGGATCTTCAGCACGGTCCTGCTCCTGACGTAGTGATAGGTATCTACTTCCGATAGTACGATATCCTAGGAGATGTTATAGCTTTATATATTGGGACTTTTGTATATGTCATCCCTACTCCTGTATATGTGTGAAAAGCTTATGATTATGATATATATACATATATGTTATCAGGTTTACTTTTGGTAGAAGGTCGTCCCGCTAAAACACTGTTCGATACCGGCGCCACACATTCTTTCGTTGCACAAAACTTCATCGCTGACAAGGAGAACACGGTACGATCATCCGGGATGTCAATCCGAATACGACTCCCGGATGGATCAGATATGACTTCCACCGAAAAATGTTCCTTCCAGGCAATGCTAGGAGGCATAGAGTTCGAAGTCAACGCCACCATCTTAGCAATAACCGGGCTCGACATCATTCTGGGGATGGATTGGTTGGCAGAGCACAGCGCCCAAATCAATTGTGCGACTCGAGAAATCCGCCTCCAGAATCCGAATGGGCAATTTATCACGCTAGCAGGTATACCCTCCGTCACCCGCATTATCTTAACATCTGCACAAACCGTCAAGGCTGTTCGACGGAAGGACGAGATATACCTAATCTACTTTGAAATGGAGAACATGACGCAAGTACTCTCTAAAGTACATGTGATCAGGGACTTCCCAGATATCTTCCCAGAGTCACTCCCCGGGTTGCCCCCGCAACGGGAAGTGGACTTCCAAATCGAACTTACTCAAGGAGCCCGACCGGTGTCCCGAGCACCGTACCGGATGGCCCTGAGGGAACTGGCCGAGCTCAAGATTCAGCTACAAGAGTTAGTCGACGCAGGATTCGTACGTCCTAGTACCTCCCCCTGGGGAGCCCCAGTACTGTTTGTAAAAAAGAAGGATGGATCGCTGCGTCTCTGCATCGACTACAGAGGTTTGAATAAACTCACTGTCCGGAATACCTATCCCCTACCCCGGATAGATGAACTGTTCGATCAACTGCAAGGCGCGTCCGTCTTTTCCAAGATGGACTTAAGGTCCGGCTACTATCAACTTAGAGTGCGAGAAGAGGACATTCCCAAGACCGCCTTCAGCTCTCGCTACGGACTATACGAGTTCATGGTAATGCCATTTGGGTTAACCAATGCCCCGTCCGCCTTCATGGCTTTAATGAATACGGTATTCAAACCCTTCCTGGACCATTTCGTAATAGTCTTCATAGATGATATTCTCATCTACTCAAAGAACAAAACCGATCACTCCAGGCACCTCCAAATGGTACTACTTAAGCTAAGAGAGCACTCGCTCTTCGCCAAGTTTAGCAAATGCGAGTTCTGGATGGAGGAAGTCGGTTTTCTGGGACACACCGTCAACAAGAACGGAGTAGCGGTGGATCAAGCCAAGGTGCAAGCAGTACGAGATTGGCCGCCACTAAAGATAGCAGCAGACATCCGAAGTTTCCTTGGCCTCGCCGGCTACTACCGTAAGTTCGTCGAAGGTTTCTCCAAAATCGCGCTACCCCTTACCTCTCTCACCAAGAAGGATGTGACATTCCAATGGTCTCCCGAATGCGAGGCGGCATTCGTCGAACTGAAGAACCGGCTGATATCGGCCCCAATCCTAACCCTCCCCTCCGGTACCGAGGGTTTCCAAATCTATGCCGATGCCTCTCTAAAAGGATTGGGGGCCGTGCTTATGCAACAAGGCAAGGTGATTGCCTACGCCTCACGTCAGCTCAAGCCACACGAACTAAACTACGCCACCCACGATCTGGAGCTGGGGGCGGTAGTTTTCGCATTAAAAGTCTGGAGACACTACCTCTACGGGGTACGATGCGAAATCTTCTCCGATCATAAAAGCCTCAAATACGTCTTCACCCAGAAAGAGCTGAACCTCCGGCAACGCCGGTGGTTAGAATTTCTCTGTGATTATGACTTCGCCCTCCAGTACCACCCCGGCAAGGCTAATAAGGTTGCAGACGCCTTGAGTCGGCAGCCTCCGAGGACCGGGAGTTGGTTAGAAATGGTGCCAGAGGAGTTAGTCAAATCATTGGCGGAAATGGATATTATCCTCATCGCCCGCAGAAATCCGATGGAATACCAGGCCCAGCTTTACTGGATGGAAATACAGTGCGACATCCGGAATAGGATAAGAGAAGCTCAGAAGATTGACGTAGAAGCAGCCCCGATCATTCAAGCCCTGCAACATGGTGCGCAGGAGGATTACAACTTGTACGATGGCATCCTGCAGTTCAGACACCGCATATTCATCCCCGCAACAGAAGGAATTCGGGAAGAAATCCTCCGTGAAGCGCACCAGACCAGGTACTCGATACACCCGGGAGTAGTAAAAATGTATACGGACCTGCGAAGGACCTTGTACTGGCCAGGAATGAAGAAGGATGTCACCAACTATGTTGCGCGCTGCCAGACCTGTCAAATGGTCAAGGCAGAATGTCGAAGCCCAGGAGGCCTACTACAACCCCTGCCCATCCCGGAATGGAAGTTCGAGGATATTTCCATGGATTTTGTCCATGGCTTACCCCGATCCCGTGCAGGTAACGACTCCATATGGGTAGTAGTGGACCGCCTCACCAAGGTAGCCCGATTCATCCCGAACCGGCAAGGCGACGGTGTCGACATTCTAGCCCGACTATTTATCGAGCAGGTAGTCCGATTTCATGGAATACCCAAATCAATCGTCTCGGACCGCGACGGGCGCTTTACATCGAAGGAATGGAGAAGAGTGCAAGCTTATCTAGGAACCAGATTAGCTTTTAGCACCGCCTTCCACCCCCAGACCGATGGGCAGACGGAAAGAACGAATCGGACGATGGAAGATCTTCTCCGATTATGCATAGTGGAACACAACGAGCCATGGGAGCAGTTACTACCTCTGGTAGAGTTTTCATATAACAACAGCTTCCAGGCAAGCATCAAGATGGCACCTTACGAAGCCCTCTACGGAAGACGCTGTCGAACCCCGCTATCTTGGGCACAGGATGAGGACCCCGAAGCCTTGGGAGTCACCTACATCGACGATACCACCGCCACGATAAGGTTAATTCGGGAACGCATGCTGGAAGCGCAGAGCCGGCAGGCCAAGTATTACGACGCACGTCATCGGCAAGTGGAATTCCAAGTGGGAGATATGGTTTTCTTGAAGATTAAGCCTATGCATGGGATATCACGAATCAAGAGGCAGAAAAAGCTGGACCCCCGCTATCTAGGCCCGTATCCAGTCATCAAAAGAGTTGGCCCGGTGGCCTATAGATTAGCCCTGCCAGCTGAACTAGGAAACCTCCACGACGTGTTTCACGTCTCTTCGCTGAGACGCGTACTTCGCCAACCCGAGCAGCACCTTCCCACACCACCAACATCAGTACAATCCGACCGATCTGTCCGACTCGAACCTGTGAAGATAGTGGACACCAAGATTGCACTTTTTGTAACGGTCTCCCCAGCATACAGCTCGCAAGGACGACCGCCGGCACCCCCAGCATCCAGCTCGAAAGGGTTCAGCCTAACCAAATGGGCTGCAACCCATGCACCCCAACCCCTCTCTGTCCCACCACAGGGCACAGTGGGTTTTTGGAGACCGCAGTCCCCCTTTGATGAGAATTGAGCCAGTTAAGCGGCAGCGCGTGGACTTCCCAGGAGGTCACCCATCCCAGAATTGCTCCAGCCCGAGCACGCTTAACTATGGAGTACTTTCACTTCTCATCACCAATTGAGCTAATTGGTGATGAGAAGTGAAAGTACTCCATAGTTAAGCGTGCTCGGGCTGGAGCAATTCTGGGATGGGTGACCTCCTGGGAAGTCCACGCGCTGCCGCTTAACTGGCTCAATTCTCATCAAAGGGGGACTGCGGTCTCCAACAACCCACTGTGCCCTGTGGTGGGACAGAGAGGGGTTGGGGTGCATGGGTTGCAGCCCATTTGGTTAGGCTGAACCCTTTCGAGCTGGATGCTGGGGGTGCCGGCGGTCGTCCTTGCGAGCTGTATGCTGGGGAGACCGTTACAACCCGCCTCTTCATTCGCTCCGGATCGCGGGGATCCCCCAAAAAGTCAGCGACCTGGCTCGGCGAAGGAGGTGGAGACATCTCCAGTGCTCCAGACTCTGACTCGGAGTGAGGGGTCGACGGGTTACCTGCGAAGTAGGAATCAGCGACAAGGTGAATAGCAACACTCAGTGACAACATTCTAACCTAGGGGAGGAATTGGAGTACTGGGCCGCTGGCGGGAGGTGCCCGGCTGACCCCGGAATGCCTCAATAAAGGCAGGGGTGAGGGCCTTACCCAGACCAGGGGCGAGCGCGGGTCTGAAGCCAAGTCCAGGCTCGGCAATCAACGTCCCTCCTGGGCTCCTCTGACCCAGGACGCCGAATCCCGGAGTGGAAATATTCTGATTCGGCATGAAGGGCGAGTTCGCTGGAGGAGGAACTTGATCCTCTGGCGCCGCGAGGGAAGACACTCCATGAAAAGTAAGTGCGACTTAGCGAGTCAAGGAACGCAAGGGAAAATGAGGTAGTTCGCTCACCTCGTTGCGAAGGCGAGTCCTGTCTATCAACAGCCCTCGTATCCGCAAGAAGAACGTCACCCCCACCCGTGGAGGAGAAACGGATCTCCGCGTTTGGCCTTCCCGATTCGCCCTCGTCCGGATGATCATTCTGCGAATAGGATAAATAAAGACGAAAAGGAAGGACACCAAATAAGCAACTGAGCGATAATACCTGAGAGGCGCGCTCGTCATCCGGAGAATGCGGCGAAGAGGAAGGCCCACCCCCACCAGCCGGCGCCGGACGACCTTTGCCGTCCTTAGGGAAGGAGGAGGCGGAGAGCGTCGCGGGGAATTCCAGGAGGCGATGACAGCGGTCTTCCCCTTCTGGGCCGCCTGCGAAGCCTTTAGGCGAGCCAGCATCTCGTCCTTTTTCGACATTGCATTGGGGGCGAGAGACCGAATAAGAAAAGCCAGAGAAAAATAAAGAGTTCAAATGACGACCAAGGAGAGTGGTATTTATAGTGGTAGACGTGGGACCCACCGAAAGATTCTCGCCACGTCACCGAGGGGCCGACGAATATCAAGGGTTGGATGATTCTTCGCAAGCCTAAAAAGCCTCGCGAAGAGCGGGGATTGTGTACAACCCCGATATTCGCCGAGAGGACAGGCAACTAAAGGCGAGCGAGCCAGAGGGGCCGGCGAGTCAAGAGCTCGCCAAGTTCTCGCCAGGAGCCGGCGAACCAAGAACTCGCCAAGTGCTCGCTAAGGAAGCGAGGGAGTCAAGAGCTCGCCAAGTGCTCGCTAGGAGCCGGTGAGTCGAGAACTCGCCAAGTATTCGCTAAGGAAGCGAGCGAGTCAAGAACTGGCCAAGTGCTCGCAAAGAGGCGAGCGGGTCAATTGTTCGCTAGGAATCAGCCAAATTATCACGTCACCCTTGGTGGTCTTCCTTTAGCCTCTCCGAACAGCGGAGTTTGGCTGTTAGCAGACCCATTTGGGGTGCGGATAGTAAAATCAAGAGGCGGAATCCTGCTATTTGCAGGCCGGATCAGAAAATCTATAAATAGGACCTCAATGGCACCTTTGGAGAGGATCTCACTTCAGCTTCCCTCTCCTTAGGCTTTCTTTGGTTAGCATTTACAGAGCTCTCCAAGGTGCCCAAGTCTCAGCTTTGGCTTGGGAGGGGAAGCGCTCAACGATCTTCCGGGTTAGTGGAGGGACCTCCTCGCTGTGACTAAGGTCTTAGTCAATCTTCCTAGTTTCCGGTCTACCTTCTCTGAGGGATCAGTAAGGGCTAGCCGCCCCTCATTTCGGTGAGGGCCCCGAACTCTACGAGAGACCGAGAAATCGGTTTCAACAACGTGCATGTAGGACCTTAAGTGAACTAAATCAAGTATTTTCCGCTGCAATTACATATATTTTCTCGGTGGACTAGTTGATCCACAAACTGAGAGACATAGTTCTTACCCCAAAACCTAATAAATGATTTCAAATGATGATCTATCATGTAAACATGTTTTGATTAATTAAGTACTAGGTTCCCGCCTGAGCGTCTGCAGTTGCTTCCTGCATGACGTGACATCGTGACGCGTATTTTCTCTTACTCGGATATTCCTAAATTTGGAGAAAATGCGGGTTGTGACACTCGCTCCAGCTTAGTGGTTCCGACGATCTGCACCTCTATTTCTTCCTCTCCGGTCCGATTGTGACTACCCTTCTCTGTTGATGAAGAAGAAGAGGAAGGGGAGAAGCAACACGCTCTCAGGAAGATTCCCCGGAGCCCCGATTTTCCGGCGGAGTTTCTCAGAGAAGAACCAACATCAGTGGTTCCCTCTGATGCGTCCCTGGACGACATGCGATCCCGAATCGGGCGAAACACCTGTGTCCGAAAACGTGCATTGGTCCAATGACAAAGCCGGCGAGGATTAAGTTCAAGTGGTCATCTTAGAGGAGCAAAAGTGACTCTTTGTCGGGATCTACGACAGGTTCAATGGGCCCGAGGCCCTGGAATTCCTGGTGGGAAATCTTTGCCGCTCCGTATTTAACGAGCTTTGTGTTTGTTCTGAGAAGATGTCAATGAATCTAATGATGCAAGTAGTGAAAGAGGAGTCTCTTTTAAAGAAGAAAAATCGGTTAAGCCTGCCAGGCATTTGAGTGACTTACTAGCCGAACTAGACGAAGACTGCGTCTTGGAGTTCTCAGATTCCGGCGCCAGCAGACTCAGAGTTCTCCTTTGGGTTGTTTTTAATATTTTGGATTGTGTTTAATATTTGAAAATATTTTAGGTAGGTTTCTCTCACCTAAGATCATGGTGAGAGGAACACATCTAAGCCATTGGTTCTCCATGATTGATCGAAATACTGCCGTACTTCTGAATTAAAATACTGTCAATATTCTTAGATAGCAGATCCGCCGTAGAATCTATGATCATACGTATGGCTGTATTTATCCCCTACCTATAACTAGGTGAGAGAACGCACGTAAGTATTTCTCTTAATATTTTTGGTTGGAGATAATTTTTTTAATAATAGGGTGCGACAAATCAATATTGAGTTGCTGTTGAGAATCCCATAATTTAGGGTGCATTTGGTTTGACTTATTTGCTCCAGTGCGTAGCAAAACTCCATTTCATGCAAAAGCAGCGTTTGACATGCTGTTTGCTTTCAAATGGAGTTTGTTAATAAACTCCATTTCTTTTAAAGTTTCAGTCGGTACTCCACGCATCAGTCCAGACGCAGCTGCCCTTCGGCCCGCCTCTCCCCCGCTCCACGCGCGCGATTCCTCTCCGCCTCCGAGCTAGGGCATCGACTCCTCCGCCTCCAAGCTCGACGGAATCATCTCCTCCACCTCCGAGCTCGACTCCTCCTCTGCGCAAACCCTACCGCACAAGTCCACACCACAGTTTCCTCTCGATCCTCTGCTTCGACAGGTGCAAACTCATCTCCTTCACCAATCTCTGAACCATAGCCACGAGAAATCATGACTTCTTCCCCCAACTTCATGCGTCGGTGAACTATTACTCCCCTACCTTCGTGCGTCGTATGATTCCTAATAATATTGTTGTAGATTTGATGTTGATTCCTGAATGCATTGTTTCCCATCTGAATGTTTTATTCCTGATAGTATTGAATGCATTGTTTCTCATCTGAAGGCTTTCTTCCTCCTCTAGCTAGGGCATCTCCGCCTCCGAGCTAGGGCATCTCCTCCATCAAATAGCGCTTCTGACGAGGTTTCTTCTACTATTTATGGTATTCATGATTTCCTTCTCACTACAACTTGACAGGGTGTAGTAGTGAGAATAAATATTATCTATTGTAGTAACTATTATCAATGTTATGTATTTTATGTGTATTGAGTATCATATTAAGAAAAAAATTCATCAAAAACTTCATTTTGTTACCAAACAAAATTTTCAAAAATCTATTTTAATATGCACTGAAAACTCCATTTGACCAAAATAAATTTTTTGACAAAAAATTATTTCTCAAAATCAGTTCTTTTCAAAACTTCATTTTTGATCAACAACTTTTCTTCAGGAACAGCTCAACTAAACGCATGCTTAATTTGTTCTCTTATGTTGAATTGAGCCATTGTGAAATGAGAAATACTTAGGCGCGTTCTCTCACCTAGTTCTAGGTGAGGGGAAAATACAGCCGTATGATCTTAGATCTGACGGTAGGGAAAATACTGACATTATTTATTATTCATAAATACAGCAATATTTAGAGTTATCAATGGCTGAGATGCACTCCTCTCACCATGATCTAGGTGCGGGATACTCACCTAAATTTTTTTCTTGTGAAATAGACCTAATCATGCCTAACCATTTGTATGCGGACTGCCTGCGGGCAGGAGAGTATCGAGGGGGATAAACACAAAGGATCGGGTAGGGCGTCTGGCTTGAGACTAACAGATCTCTGTTCGATTCCGCCTCACGCGCCGACCTTCGACTTCCCGGGCATCCGCGACCCCCTCCGCCGCTTCCAGGCCCGTCGGCGACCACTCCTCCGGCAGACATCTCCTCCGCTCTTCCAACCGACGAGATTCCATATCCCCAAATACTGTCGACATCCGACCCAGCCCGACTGTTCTCCGCCTCCGATCCATCATCTGCTCCTCCCAGCTACTCCAACCGCCTCCCAAACTCCCTTCTCCCCCTGTCCATCTAGACGCTCCCTACCAGTCACAACCTTTCCCCTCTCCACCATCCAGCATCGGAAATCAGTGCCGCATCCAGGCATCGAAAACCCAGTATCCCCTTTTATAGAACCCGAGATCTTGCCACCATCCTAGCCCTCTTGTTTTTCCGCGCTAGTCCATTGGCAGCCTAGATCCATTACCACTGGTACCTGAATTCCATCTGACCACCACCACACTGACTGCGGCCCGACGCCCATCTCAGTACTCTTACCCATGGTATTATTCTCGTGGACTCTCTCCTATTTCTCATGTTAATTAGCTAATTTACTTGCACTGTTTTTTAGATCACATTTACCGAGCTTGCTTAATCCTAATTCACTATCGTTGTCGTTATTTTTTTACCTAAGCTGTATGCCTGAATTCTCCCTGTGGAATTGTTGGAGCATTACTAGGAGAACCCTTACGAATGTCTGCTAAATGTTGTCTTGAATTCTGTTGCATGATCGAGTTATTTATTTTTCTATAGTTGTTATGCGCAAGGAAAATGTGAGTTGATTGATTGCAAGTTAGAATTAGATTTTGGATCCGGGGTTACATCAGTTCATCTATAGATTTGCCATTTCCTTTTCCCTCCACTGGAGGTCATACTGAATCAGTCTGTTTTTTTTTTTCCAGAGGAGGGGATTCGTTCATTGATTTCAGAAGCTAAGAGTTTTGGTAGCACATATCTAACATGTTCAACAGTTGTGGTCAATAATGTTTTTTTCCTAGTATTCACCTACAATTGTTGTCACGCATGTACAAAACTCTGATATATCTATTTTTGTTATCTTTGCAATGAATTTACATCATCATTCCTAGATAATGGTGTTATTTATCTGTTGTTCTTTTGCTTTGTGATTCTGTCAATTAGATTCTCTCTTCTAATTATGCAAAATTTTCTTTTTCTTCTCGGATTTACCAAATTTGAATTAAATAACTTTCATAGGGTGTGCTATAGAATTGTTATCACGAGTTATGATTTCTCCTACTATGTGCATAGCATTGTTACTACAAAATGGCTGCTAGTTGATAGAAATGTTTGTACTACTTTTTAATTTTAGCTTTTACTGCACCGTTCATTCGAGTACTTCATGGTAGATTCCTACTAAGTTTCTTCTTCACCTCCATCACATGTATTTGTTGTCTCTCCATGGCTGGGGAAGCACAATGCTAATATTTTAAGAAGAACCGATTTATCGGAAGTATTCTAGTTTTTTCCTCCTAAATCCTCTAATTGCACCCCATGCCACAGTTGCTCCTCGTAACCTATCTGAACGCAAACCCGCTGGACAAGCTGATTATTGTCATCGTCCTCGAATGCTTTATTCGATCTTGTCGCCGACCAGTTCGAGTCCTAGCTCATTTCTAGCTTGGGGTTTTCCATTCTGTCACTATCTAGCACTTCCTTACAGTGGAGGGGGCGAGGATGATAGGGATAGATAATCTTCTATGTTTCTTGTTCAACACCATTTCCATTCTGTTTCTTCTAAAATAACATCTGTAGTGGTGGGAGCTTGTTGTGTCATTATTGATTGACCTTTATTATTTTTTCAGATTTGTGACCACCATTTCTTTCTCATTCTTTGCTGTTTGATATAGTAATTCCATCCCCAAGCCTGTTTGCAGATAAGCATCATGTATTAAATTAGCCTCATGAGAAATTTAGACTGCCTTGCAGCTATAGTGACAATCTCCAATTAGTTTTGATAGATTTGTGTGTTAGCTGTATTCTTGTGAGTGCCATGTGTTCTTGGTTTACCCAACCTTATGTTTTCTTCACAACCTTTTTCGGCTGTAGAGGGTGCTCAAATTTTCTTACAATTGCTTTTGTAGTGGACCAATTTTGATCAAAATTTGCAATAGGCATTGTGAACTTCAATTTTATTTTTCTTTCGCTAATATTTGGTTTCAGAACGGAGGAAAAATATACATAATTTTTTTTGGGTGTGCGGATAACAAATGGTCTGCGGTTATAGTTTTTGGACTGCGAATATCACTGGATTGCGAATAGCAAGAATAGGCGTGCTAATAGCATTACAACAACAACAACACTCAAGCCTTTATCCCGCTATAGTGGGGTCGGCTATATGGATCCTTTGTCGCCATTGTGCCCTATCTTTAGTCATAATCTCACTAATGCCTAAGTACATCATGTCTTTCCTTATAGTCTCATTCCAAGTCTTTAATGGTCCACCCGTCCCCCGTTTAACATGCCTAGTGACTAAACTCTCACAACGCCTAACAGGTGCCTCTAATGGTCTCCCTTGTACGTGTCCAAACCATCTTAGTCGAGCTTCTCGCATCTTATCTGCAATTGGTTCCACTTCTGTCTTATCCCTAATACATTCATTCCTAATTTTATCCAGTCTCGTGTGTCCACAAATTCACCTAAGCATTCTCATCTCCGCAAGTTTTGCTCATGTACACAATTCACCGCCCAACACTCAGAACCATAGAGCATCGCTGGTCTAATTGCAGCACGGTAAAACTTGACTTTAAGTTTTAATGGTACTTTACGATCACATAAGATCCCTGACACGCCTCTCCACTTCAACCAACCTGCTTGGATTCTATGTATCACATCTTTATGTTGATAAAGATAATATCTTGATCACCCAACTTAATAACGAAGTCATCCGTCCTTCTTGCACTGCTAAATTTAAGTTCCACATACTCCGTCTGTGCCCTGCTCAACCTAAAACCCTTCTTTTCTAAAGTGGCTCGCCAAGATTCAAGTTTCACGTTTACAGCCTCACGCGTGCTAATAGCATTGCTCTTAAAAAAATATCTTGGTATTTCATTCCCGCAAACAAGGCTTTTTGATACCCTCAACTGATATTTCTTATATTTGTTTTAATTTTTGCTTTTCAGGTGGAATGCATGGATGCTGTTGAAGAAATCGGTGTACTCCTTGCTGGTTGCACTACTAAGGAGAGCTGTTCTTTTGGAACCCAAATACATGATTGTAGTGCTAAGTTTGTCCAAGCTCAAGTTGTCGCCTGCTGAATTATCTCAATTTGAAGCCAGTACATGTTGGTGTTATTGATGATATTGATTTGCACCGGAACAGCGAATTTAGTTCAAGTTGGTATATCCGCCGCTGCCTTTTGCCCCAGTAAGTTTTATTAACCTTTTTTCTTACCACAATATTTTTCTTCGTATTTTCTGCATTATTTCAATGCTTAGGTGCTCATATTGGCATGGTGGTTCCTCGAGTAGTAGCTATCTTCTTGATAAGTTTGACTCATCTGTTCGAATGGAGGGAGGTTCCTTTTCCACGAATAATAGTAGTGTTGTTCCCTGGGCTTATGGTGGGGGCACGATAGCAGGTCATGATAACACTCATGTTGGATATACTCACCCAGCCTATCTGAGTGGCTGGATGTATGTGAATGAAAATGGGCAACTCTGCGGCCCTTATGCTCAACAACAGCTGGACGAGGGTCTGTCTACAGGATTTCTACCTGAGGAACTTTTGGTTTATCCAGTTGTAAATGGTATACTGAGCAATCCCATGTTGTTGAAGTACATAAAGTACATATCAAATTCATGTTGGCCTGTCAATTCTCTTACGACGACTCCCAGTACTTCCTTAGGTCTTGTAGCCTCTGTGCCTGCATCTTATGGACGTGGGGCATCCTCTAGTTTGCCCTGTTTGTATTCAGAATTTGATGAGCATGCGCAGCATTCTACTGCCCAGCCAACTATCACGCACGCTGCTCATTTTTCTGGATCACAGAATCCAGATACTGGAGTTGCAGGCCATGCTACTACAAGGCTTTCAGCGGTATGGATATATTCGCTACTAATCATCATTTTTTGTCTGTTTTCAACATGACAATCTTTAATTTCAAAATGCCATACTGCTTTAGTTGAAAGGATATATATCCACTCATTGTTCTTTCTTCCATTGATGATCTCTAATTAGCTCATTACAAGCGAGGAGTCATATTGGATGTTTGAGGATGAGGAAGGTAGAAAACATGGCCCTCATTCTTTTGCAGAACTTTATTATTGGCATAGCAGTAGCTATCTTCAGGACTCATCTATGGTAAGATATCATCAACAAGCTTATTTGGTTATTTCTTGCAACCGTTCATGGAAAGATCAGTTATGCATTTATATCTTGCAGATACACCATGTAGATGGCAAGTGTGGTCCATTTACACTTTTAACTTTAGTTGAGGAGTGCTGCAGATTTCAGAATACTTCTGAAGTATATGCTAATAGCGATTGTTTTGGCTCATTCAGTAGCTTCATATCTGAGATAGCGGAAGATATATCCGTTCAGCTGCATTCTGTGATTTTGAAAGCAGCTCGACGTGTTTTCCTGGATGAAATAATTAGCACCATTATCCCCGAGTTCTCTGCTCGCAGGAAGGCTATGAAACATCTTAAACTAGAATCAAAAGGCAAGGATGCAAAGCATTCTACTCTCTCTAAGAAGGAGGTAATATATCTGCTAATGCGCTTAGAGCCAAAGAAAATTTTCTCTCACATGTATTTTCTAAAATGATTATTTTTTTTGTTTTTTTACAGCCCAAAATGGTGAATGAAAAGAGGAAGTATTCTATAGGTAGGGGCAGACCATCTGTAGGTAGTGGCAGGCCATCTGTTTCCTTTCAAGTGAAGAGTGAACCGAAAATGCCTTCCATTACTCCCGTAGATCGTTCAGCTGATGATTTCCCTTTAGGCACCATTAATAAATTTTCCGAGTTACTATTAGAGGTTTATAAAACATTTTACTATGATAGCATGAAAATTCTATGGAGCGGTGTCTTGTTTGAATCTGTTTCTGACTACATTAATAAGTGGCTTAAAAAGAAACGCTGTTCTGATCCTCCCATGTTATCTACTTGCTCTATTTCCGTAGTTGCTGATGTCAAAAACATGGATGAGGTGCAGATAAGTGAAGTAGCTAATATTGTATGTTTATTTTTTTGATAACAATTCTACTACACTTACATATTGGCTAGGCATTTGTTTTAACTCATAAATTAATTTAGGATCTCTCTACATCACAAGCCTCCATCCATGAATTGGAATTTCCACCAGGGTTTGGGCCTGAAGCTAGGGATGTAGGTGTTTCGGCATGTTTTTCACCTGAAAGCTCACCTTCCAAAGATTTGGAGATGATGAAAACAGATCTTTATGGTAACCTTGAGAGTGAGCTCTATCTGTCAGCAAAGAAATCCTTGTTTGAGTATTTTGAAGATGTTTTGAAGGAGGAAATAACAAAGTTGCTATGGGTGGAAGCAGAAGATAAAACTATCGAGGTAAAGCTTTTTTGGCTTTTGATGCATCACATGTTTCAATATTTTGATTTTTTATTTGAAAATTTCAGATTTATTTTATTTTAATTAAGTACTTTTCAATTTATATAATTCTTAAGTTTGTTTAAAGGAGTTAATATCATTCATGATGTAAACCGGAATCCTCGATTCAAATTTTAAACTAATAAATTTGATTTCCCTTTTAAATATGGCGCGCAAGCAAGACTTTTACAAATAACTGAAAGCTTTCATCGACCTCGAGTTCGCAATCACGCGTAGATGCCAATATCTGAGCGTAAAATAAATATGAATTAATTTTCCACAGGCATGCAATTAGATAGGGCAGCCCGGTGCACAAAGCATCCCTGCGCAGCGAGGGTCCGAGGAAGGGCCCCACCACATGGGTGAAATGTACGCAAACCTTACCCTACATTTTTGCAAGAGGCTGCTTCCGGGACTCGAACCAGTGACCTCAAGGTCACGTGGAAACACCTTAACCAATGCGCCAAGGCTCCTGACGCAGGATGAATCTATAGGCGGCGAGAGAATCGGCGACGTAACCCTACATGCTATGCAAAGCCCGACGGATTAGTCACAAATTAGATAATAAACATTAACATCCCACGCAAAATAATTCACAGCAAGGCAAAATAATTTATTAAGCGAACAAACTTTGGTTTTCCTTCACGTGGAGGGCCAAAGCAAGAGCGCTTGACGAATCTGTCCTTCCTGCAGTTAGAGATTAATCTAAGCACAAATAATCATAATAAACTAAACATCCACACAAACATTTAATAATACAGACGATTACAATATTTTACAACCTAATTCCAATACAAATCACAACACAAAATATTATGGTTGCTGTAACTAAAATAAATATGAATATTGGAGGGCTAAAAGAAGGATTCCGGTGGTGGGTGGACCGGATCGGGTAAGGGAAGGCTGATTGGGGATTAGGAGGGCTGGATCGGAGAGGAAAGAGGCTGGATCTGGGCTGGAATGCCCAGATCTGGACAATTTTGACGATGGCCGGCTGTTGGGAGGTGGTTCTACGGATGGGGGAATGCTGGTAGCAAACCTGGAGGGGTTGGAGTGCTGGATCGGTGTGGCACAGGGCTGGATCTAAGCTGAAATGCCCAGATCTCGGCAGATCTGGAAGGGAGGGCTGTTTGGGAGGTGGATGCACGTGAGGAAGGGACTAGGGCAGCCGGACGGGGTGGGGAAAGAGGGGTGGTGGCCTGCTGAAGGGTGGCTGTTGGGCTGGCGGCAGGACAGCAGGGAGGAGGGGCTGGTGGTGGGTCTTGGACAGCACAGGGAGGGAAGGGGAGGGCTGGCGGCGGGCAGCAGGAAGAGGGAGGGCTGGCGGCAGGACAACAGGGAGGAGGGGCTGGCGGCGGGTTTTGGACTGCAGGGAGGGCGGCGTCTGGCTGAAACTGGAGGCTGACGGCTACAGGAAACAGGAAAGGGAGGGCTGGCGACTGCAGGAAAACAGGGAGGGGTGGCTATTTTGGTGGAGGGAAGGAGAACAAGGAGGAGATGCGATAACTTACCCAAGGAGTCGTCACTAAGGGGTTCCACGGAGTCGGCACCGCGGAGGGGATCACCGGAATGAAGGAAGAAGCTCTCCACTCATTCAACAATAATAAAAACAGCAGCCCTACATATCCTATTTATAAGAAATAAAATTATGGCACCCAGAATCAATGACTATGATTGACTGTTGGTTTCGGGGCCAAAACTATATGAAATTATAACCGAAAAATACGAAGCTATATATGAAATTGACTCGCAACACGAATCCAGAGGCATCCACGGAGTCGGATCGTCGATCCGAGCACGCCATATATGGTAAGTCGTCAAATCAGCCAGAATGGGCTCAAAATTCGTCCTCCACTGCTCCGCATCAGCTCCCCTTCAGGCATGCAATTAGATAAACAAACAAAAACGAGAACAAGCAGAATCGTCAAATTAACGGCAAAAAGACTCCACAATATTTAAGGCAAACTCTGATAATTAAAGATCAATTAAAACATATGCATAAAATGAAAACTAACAAAACACGAGCAAGATTTCAGAGGTATACCAATAGGGGTGGTGTCGAAGCCTTTGGAAGGTGGGAAAGGATTGACTGCCGGAACCCACGGAGGTTGCCGACGGCGGCGGAGCAGCTCTGGAAGAAGGTGGTGAAGACCGACGAGCTCCGGTGGCAGAACGCTTGTGCCGTTGTTGGAATCGTCGAGAACAGCGGAGGCCGGATGAGAAGTGGCGCCATAATCCTAAGGCGAGTGTGCTGCTGGCGGCACCATGGTGGAGGTCGACGTCCGATCGAGAAAGGGAAGAAAGCACTGCGCGAGAGGTTGGGAAGAGGGCCAGGTTGGATTTTTTCCGAAACAGAGAGAAACCTCTGTTTCAAAATTATTTTCCAGCCACCATCCAGAGGAGATCAGTTTGTTTTATATGCTCAAGGAAGACATAATTAGAGGAAACAAGGTTTTATTTGGTATTAACAGGGGCCAATTTTAAAAAGGAAATTTTCTTTTTTTTCTAGCCAATAACAATCCGGTCATAAAAAGGGTGCTCGACATGTAATGAAATATTCTTATTTGGGCTTTGATATGAGATCGACAACAAGGATGGACATTGAGGAATAAAAAAGATTAAATTTAAGGCTCTTTCTCCTTTTCTTAATCCTTTAAAATAATTCCAAAATAGGGGGAGAATTAATATTTACTTAATCTCATTTCAACATTAATTATTTTGATTATTCCTTGTATTTTAAATATCTCTTTTAATGTAGGTGTTTTCGAGCTTGCCTTAATTATTGCATTATCTAATTTGACTGATATTTTTATTCATTAACTTATTGGACGATCACCCCAATAAGCCTTAACAAGTGCGCGAAGTAAGCACATGCGCTAATACAAGTGCTACAAAATACCAAATATAAATGCATGAAATAAAATAAGATATGGGTGCGACTCTGGTTGCATCAATTCTCCCGGGGTTGAAATGTTGTGATTTAAAATGACGATCTCCAAATATTAAATCAATATATTGTGATGACTCTAATGTCAAGGGCAAGTGATCATTATACATAGTATCTGTGGCCTCAAGGGTTTGTGGCTACAGTGGGCTAGGAGAATCAGGACATATGGAGATCGAGTCTGTCATCTAAGATAAGTGACTCATCACTAGCCAATTCTGTGTCTGGGATAATTGAGAGCGAATCTGTGTCATCCAAGGTGAGTGACACATCACTAGTAAGTTCTTGTTGCAGAGTCTCGGGAATAAACTCAGTGGCGAAGGGTTGTGATATAACGGGGATAAGTGGAGTCTTGATAATAGTAGGAATAATAGAATAAGTAGTATGAAGCTCTCCTTCTTGGTGCCGAGTCGCACGATAAAACTCCTCGACTGAAGGTAGTGTCATGGTGGGGATTAGGTGAGGCCAAGATGTTCGTGGGGAAAATGGCGAGACTAGAAAGAGGACTACCAGTAGAACTAAGCTCGGATTCCACCCTATGATATGAAGTTGGGAGGTAGTTAGGTAAAACAGAATGCTTTTGTACTTTCACGTCAAGTCTTTTTACCGATGTCCACAACTCCTTCCCGTCTTGTTTTATATCAGTGGAGAGCACCTCGACGTTTTTCATTAAAAGTTTAAGACGTTCATTAAAGTCACCTACGCCATCCTCTACGTTATGTTTCATTTTAAATTAAAATTTTAAAAGACCTAAAGATTTAAAAATAACTTAATTTTTTTAAAAGAGGGAAAAAGTTAACTTAAAAATGATCTAATATTTGTTTTTTTAACTTCTTTCATTTTTTTTCAAAGGCCTTAAAGATAATTTTTATAATAAAGATCTAAATATTTTTTTCTCCTACACTAGAAAGAGTACACTATGTTTTTTTAACTTTTAAAACTCATTAAATATTTTTTTAATTTATTTTTTAAAATTAACGGATCGTTAGATTCATGATATGAGTGAATCCAACCTGACTCTGATACCAAACTGATGTAAACCGGAATCCTCGATTCAAAATTTAAACTAATAAACTTGATTTCCCTTTTAAATATGGCGTGCAAGCAAGACTTTTACAAATAACGAAAAGCGTTCATCGACCTTGAATTTGCAATCACGCATAAATGCCAATATTTGAGCGTAGAATAAATGTGAATTAATTTTCCACATACATACAATTAGATAAACAAATGAGAACATGCAAGATTTTCAAATTAACGACAAAAAGACTCAACAATATTTAAGGCAAGCTCTGATAATTTAAGACCAATTAAAACATGTGCATAAAATGAAAACTAACAAACACGAGCAAGACTTCAAAGGTATACCAATAAGGGTGTTGTCGATGCCTTTGGAAGGTGGGAAAGGAATGGTCGCCGGAACCCACAGAGGTTGCCGACGGCGACAGAGCAGCTCTGGAGGAAGGTGGTGAGGACCGACGAGCTCCGTTGGCAAAACGCTTGTACCGGCGTTGGAATCGCCGAGAATGGCGGAGGCCAAAGGAGAAGTGACGCCATAATCCTATGGCGAGGGATCCGCTGGCGTCACCATGGTGGAGGTCGAAGTCCGCTCGGTAAAGGGAAGGAGGCACTGTGCGAGAGGTTGGGAAGAGGGTCGGACTGGATTTTTTCCGAAATAGAGAGAAACCTCTGTTTTGAAATTATTTTCTAGTTGTCGTCGGAAGGAGGAGATCAGTTTGTTTTATATGCACATGGAAGACATAATTAGAGGAGGCAAGGGTTTATTTGGTATTAACGGGGGCCAATTTTAAAAAGGGATTTTTCTCTTTTGGCAGCCAGCCTATGCTCGTCCCAAGCCAGGATGAAAAATGGCGAGGGTTGTGTTAGGTAGACGGTCATCGTAAAATTTAGTCATCCTTATGAATATGGATCATTTGAGAAATTGTGCAAAAATTAGGTTGTTCCCCCTAAGGAACGCGTTGCATGGTCCGAGTGCGGCGTCTTGGCAAGGACCGCAACATCTCCAGGACTTGGATGTGGTGTTTAATTTGCAAGAGTCCTCGTCGTATGGTCCGAATGCGACGTCTTGGCAAAGACCGCTGCACCTCCACGAGGACTTGAGTGTAGTGTTAAATAGACAAAAGTCTTCATATATTAGACGTCCTAGGAAAGTTTATCGTAGGATTTGTGACCGACTTAGGTTTGGAAGTTGGAATATAGGTACGCGAACAAAAAAATGATGAAAGTAGTGAATACGATGATTAGGAGAGGGATAAATATCTTATGCCTGCAAGAGACTAGATGAGTGAGTGAGAAAACTAAATTTTTAGACAATTCAGGTTTTAAATTATAGTACACAGAAAAAAATAAAACAAGCAATGAAATAGGTATTATTGTGGATATTATTTGGAGGGATGAAGTTGTTGGGGTAAGTAGAAAATGTGATAGAATCTTAGCTCTTAAATTGGTCATAGGAAAGGAAACTATTAATGTGATCAGTGCTTATGCGTTACAAGTAGGATTAAGTGAAGCTATTAATGTGCAATTTTGGGAAGACTTAGATGATTTAGTAAGAGAAACCCCACAAACAGAGAAGATTTTCATAGGAGACTTAAATGAACATATATGGATGGAAAATATAGATTATACAACCGTTCATAGAAGATTTGAGTATAGAGAAAGAAATGAAGAACGAAGAACCATTTTAGACTTTGCCATATCACATGAGCTAATTATGACAAATACGTTTTTTATGAAGAGGGAAGAACATTTAATTACGTTTAAAAATAGACCAAATAAGTCACAAATTGATTATTTTAGGACTCGCAAAATAGATAAAATGATTTGTAAGGATGCAAAGTCATACCAGGAAAAAGTTTGGCAACCCAACATAGATTAGTGGTGTTGAACGTACAAATTAAATATAATAAATTTAAGACAAGGATAAATGTGTTGCCAAAAATTCTGTGGTCGTGCGGTCCTAAATAAAGAACCTTGGTGTTGGAAAGAGGAAGTGCAAGACAAAGTGAGGGCAAGGAGAGCGAGCTATAAAACACTCTACGCTTATGAAGAATTGTATAAACGACTAGATACCAAAAATGGAGAGCATGACATATATAAAATTGCTCGATCTAAAAAGAAGAAGACAATAGATTTAAGCAAAGTTAAATACATAAAGGATAAAATAGATACAGTTTTGACGGATGATGCAGTTATTAAAAAACGATGGAAAAGATACTTATGTCAACTCTATAATGAAACAAAAGACAATGAAATGAACTTGAAAAGTTAAGTAAATCGGAGGAGTATAAGAACATAAGGTTTTATTATAAAATTCAAGAGGTAAATGATGCTCCAAAGAAGATTAAAAATTGAAAAGTGGTTAAGTCAGATGATATATCCATCGAAGTATGGAAATGTCTAGGGAAAGAATGAATTTTGTGACTTACATGTTTCTTCAATAACATACTGAAGTCAAAGAGGATGCCGAACCAATGGAGAGAAAGTATCTTGATACCTTTGTATAAGAACAAATGAGATATACAAAATTGTGTTAATTACAGATGAATTAAATTAATGAGTCATACAATGAAATTATGGGAACGAGTAATAGAAAGAAGAGTAAGACGAGAGACTAGCATCTCGGAGAATCAATTTGGATTCATGTCAGGGCGGTCGACCATGGAAGCTATACATCTCTTGAGGAAACTCATTGACAACTATCGAGAAAGAAAACAAGATTTGCATATGCTATTTATTGATCTAGAGAAGACTTATGATAGGGTTCCAAGAGAGATCTTATGGAGAGTCTTAGAAAAGAAAGGTGTAAATGTATCATACAATGACATAATCAGAGATATATATACAAATTCAGTGACGAGGACATCTGGAGGATTAACACAAGAATTCTCTATCACTGTTGGCTCACATCAAGATTCATCTTTAAGCCCTTATTTCTTTACCCTTCTCTTAGATAAGTTCACTGGACATATCCAACAAGCAATACCTTGGTGTTTATTGTTTGTAGATGACATCGTTTTGGTCGATGAGACGCGCGGTGTAAACGCGAAACTTGAATCTTAGTGAGACACTTTAGAAAAGAAGGGTTTTAGGTTGAACAGGGCAAAGACGGAGTATATGGAGCTTAAATTTAGCAGTGCAAAATGGACGGATGACTTCGTTATTAATTTGGGTGATCAGGATATTTCCCGCAAGGTGTTGCTAAAGATGTGATACATAGAATCCAAGCAGGTTGGTTGAAGTGGAGAGGCGCGTCAAAGATCTTATGCGATCGTAAAGTACCATTAAATCTTAAAGGCAAGTTTTACCGCACTGCAATTAGACCAACGATGCTCTATGATTCTGAGTATTGGACCGTGAATTGTGTATACGAGCAAAAATGGGAGTTGCGGAGATGAGAATGCTTAGGTGGATGCGTGGACACACGAGACTGGATAAAATTAGGAATGAGTGTATCAGGGATAAGACATGAGTGTCACCAATTGCAGAGAAGATGCGAGAAGCTCGACTAAGATGGTTTGGACACGTACAAAGGAGACCATTAGAGGCACCTGTTAGGTGTTGTGAGAGTTTAGTCAGTAGGCATGTTAAACTCGGGGAGGGGTAGACCAATAAAGACTTGGAGAAAAGACATTATGTTCTTAGGCATTAGTGAGATTATGACTAAAGATAGGGCACAATGGAGACAGAGAATCCATAGAGCCGACCCCACTATAGTGGGATAAAAAAGAAGAGGGCTCGAGTGTTGTTGGCAGCCAATAACAATCCGGTCATAAACAGGGGGGCTGGATATGTAATGAAATATTTTTATTTGGGCTTTGATATGGGACCGACAACAAGGATGGGCAATGAGGAATAGAAAGGATTAAATTTAAGTTTCTTTTTCCTTTTTTTAATCCTTTAAAATAATTCCAAAATAGGTGGAGAATTAATATTTACTTAATCTCATTTCAACATTAATTATTTTGAATATGCCTTGTATTTTAAATATTTGTTTTAATGTAAGTGTTTTTGATCGAGCTTGCCTTAATTATCGCATTATCTAATTTGACGGATCTTTTTATTCAGGGACTTATTGGACGATCACCCCAATAAACCGTAATAAGTGCGCAAAGAAAATTGCACATGCGCTAATACAGGCGCTACAAAATACCAAATAAAAATGCATGAAATAAAATAAGATATGGGTGCTACTTCGGTTGCATCAATTAAAGATGATCATTAGCTTGAATCTAATATTCTTGGCCTTCCTAGATTTGAATTGGATGGGAATAAAGCTGAGCTACCCAACCTTATTTTTATAAGAGGGGGCCTTATGGATTTATAAGAGGGGCCTTATGGATCGTAATGGAATTGTGCTAAGATAGTAAGATACTAAATGAGTTGATTTTATATTTCTTTTTATATTCTCCTCTGTGTCCCTCTGCCCTAGCTTTGCATCATTTGATATCATAATCAAAGAGGTTCTTTGTTCATTGCCATTTCATTGCCTTCATTATCGCAAATTTATTTCCATCCCATCACTACCGATTCCATAGAGGCTCACATTTCTAACGATTCCATAGAGGATTACATCTCCATCTGCTCAAAAACTTCAACAAGTGCCTTTCATACATTGAAGATCTCCTTAGCTATTTGTTAGTTTAAGTTAGCCCCTTCCGTTCCCAGTTCAGCAATTTGACTTCCGTGGGGTGCATCTCATATCTGGGAAATACTTTTGTTCTGATACCAATAGATGCAAAGCCAGCGCAGAACTAGTGGGGAAGTGGGGTACTCATTTTGATCCGATTGGAGGGAGAGAGAAGATAATGGAGTATAAAATATACTCATTTCATTAATCAATAGCATATCTCCATTACAACTCATAAGCCCTTATTGGTTCAAGTAGGGTTACCTGAAAATCTAAATTCTATTCCTATACATAGTCGAATATTATTCTGTTAAAAAATATTGGAATCATGCAAATAATTAACAAAACGGATAATTATTTATCTAAGTAGACCTAATAGTTATTTGAAATGATTGTTATTTGTTTAAAAAATATATACGAAATAATAAATAATTATTCATTTCCTGCATACTTTTACTGCACAATATGGTAGTTTTTTTATCTCGTGTACAATTTCTATATGCTTATTCGTTGTCTTTACTTGTTATTTGTTTAAAATGAGTAAAATATAGCCTGTTTAATTGATTAGGCAACGAAGTCTGAAGATGTCATGGATATCTCAGCGTATGAATTGCCAACTGTTGCAATGGTGGAGTGTGCAGAGGTGGAGGCTGAACATTTGAAAGATATGGCGGTACTGTATAATACTGCAAATTATTAACCAAAAGGATAATTATTTATCTAAGTAGACCTAATAGTTATTTGAAATGATAATTATTTGTTTAAAAAATAAATACAAAAAATAAAATAATTATTCATTTCCTGGGTTACTTTCACTGCGTAATGTGGTAATTTTTATCTTGTGTACAATTTCTATATGCTTACTCGTTCTCTCCACTTGTTATTTGCTTAAAATTTGTAAAATATAGCTTGTTTATATTGATTAGGCAACAACTACGGAAGATGTCATGGATGTCTTAGTGTATGAATTGCCAACTGTTGCAGGGGTGGAGTGTGCAGAGGCTGAGGCTGAACATTTGGAAGATATGGCGGTACTGTATAATACTTTAGTGACCATTTATATTTCCTCCCCCACCCCTACCATCACCTTTATATGTGCAGTGTTACCGAACATTTGCATTATACCTAGGTTTCTTTCATGCTAAGTAGACTGTGTTGCTATTACACCTGTTAATAAACAGTATAGTAGTGGAATTTGGTAGAGGAAGAATTATTTTGGAAATATATGTAATAACTTCTCATTTGATTTGCTCATTACTATTTTGTAAATGATTATATATCTATATTATATAGTAAGGGAATCTTCATATTTGCATCTAATTTTTCAACTATTATTATGATAAAAAAATAAAATGATCTTTAAATTTAAAAATGGGGAGATCATGCGTTTGCTAAAGATGTGATTGCCATGAATTGCGCGATGAACACTGAGCAGAACAAACAAAAAAATATCATCATCGAATCAGTGTTTATGAAAGTACTGTGGTTGTTTTGTGCCTTTTTTGGTTGTTCTTTTTGATGGAATTATGTTTTGAATGTTGGCAGGCAACTACTGATCAGAGCACATCTCATTGCCCGCTTGATTTTTGTGATTTTGTTAAAGTTGCTGTTGGTTTGGCAGAATCTCCTGGTATTATCATGTTTCAAATTTTACTTTATTGCTGAGTTACTTTATGGAATATAATTATTCTGGATAAACTTTCCGACAATCCCCATTTCATCTTGAGCAGGACCACCCAATTCTCTGTCTACACCATTTGCAAAAGCTTTTGAAAGAATGGGCCCTCCTTCGATGAGTTTGTTCAATGACGAGATTGTTGATGAGCTACCACCTCCAGAACTGGAAGCTGGTGCTACTAATTCATTATTCAGTGTGTTTGATAGGAATAAAATCCGGCCTTCAGGAGCCATTGAAGATAATACCTCTATAATTGGAAAATATGTTGCATTGGCTGTTTGCCGGCAGAAGCTTCATGATGAATTCATTAAAGAGTGGGGATCTTCCCACCTAGTTAGTTTTCTGCATGATATTTTTATTTCATGCACTTATATTAGAAAACGTGAAGTGGATCCTGCTATAGCTGTTAATCACGAAAAACAAAACTCCAATTATTCACTCAAGGTATCCCTCTCTCGTCCGCTTATGCACCCTCTTGTTTCTTATTTCATATTATCTTGCTCATACTACATAGTTATTTCCTTTTGTGTAAATAAAAATATTGATTTAATCTTACCTGTTAAATACGGGTTCATTAATCCAGGATGATGAATTCAGTGATGCACTGCATAATCTCTCCGGGTCATCGAAGGTAGTGGAGAAGCTGAGAGAAGATTTGCAGCATATGAAAAGTTCATGGACATCTGGTAATTCCTTTGGAAACTTGACATACTTTAGAAAGAAAAAAGTTAGCAACAAAAAGTTCGGGGCATTGCCCGAAAACTCTGAATTGATAAAAGAAGTGGGGGACATCCCCATAGATCAGGTACTGCAGGTAGGATTTGGGTCACCTGGGCCAAGACGAGATGATATGGATTCTAAGTTAGAGTTAGATGCTGCAGACCTGGTTGATCTTTCATCATCACCTATAAATAACTCACGAAAATTAAGGAAGATTAACCATGACATCCCAAATAGTGTTTCTCAAGTTTTAAGCACCGCTAAAACAATGTACATGGAGGATGACAGCCATACTTATAGCAAATGTTCACATGATGTAATCAATGAGGTGTTTATTGATAAAACAAGACACATAATGGAAGAAGTTTCAGTTTCTGATCATGATTCAGATAAAATCGAGAAGATTGTGACATCTAGTTATATAATGGATTCTCACGAGCCCAAAGCCCTCCCTCCCAGCATCTCCAAATGTTAGTACAAAAAGCTTCTTTCCATAGAATTTTTGTTCATTGTTGATTAACTAATTTTATCTCAGTTTATACTAACAAATTTGTTCACTTTGCATGTCTTTGCATATTGGCAGCAATAAGTTTATCAAGTCTGAAAAGAAAAGCAGCTATTCCACCAACTCCTCATAGTATTTCAAAACTTTCAAGGAAGACCAAGATTAAAAAGGTTAACAAGAAAGGAGCATCCGGGCAGGACTTAAAACCTTCAAAACTAGTTATTCCATGCCCCAAGACGGACGGCTGCGCTCGATCTTCTATTAGTGGATGGGATTGGCGTCAGTGGTCACGGAACGCGCTTCCATCAGAGAGGGCTCGTTTGAGAGTAAAACGTGATGTTGGACCTCATGGTTTTGGCTTTGATGCCATTGGAAATCAACATTCTAATATTAAAGGACCTTCTGCAAGAACAAACAGGGTTAAGTTACGGAACCTCTTAGCTGCTGCGGAAGGCGCCGAGCTTCTGAAAGTCACTCAGTTAAAGGTAGCTTAATAATTTTAAGTCAATGGACCACTGTCTTTTTTGTAAGTTCTTTGAATTATTCATCTTCTTGTCAATTTTTTAGGCAAGGAAGAAGGGTTTGCGATTTCAAAGAAGCAAGATACATGATTGGGGTCTTGTTGCTCTTGAGCCAATTGATGCAGAAGATTTTGTGATTGAGTATGTCGGAGAGTTAATTCGCCGCCGGGTAAAATTTGCACTTAATTTATTATATTTTGAAACAGATCCCTATTAAATTTCAATCTTATAATTTTTTTGTCAGATATCAGACATACGTGAACTGCAGTATGAAAATATGGGCATCGGAAGCAGTTATCTATTCAGACTTGATGATGGTTATGTGGTGAGGCAAAAACTTGTAATATTATATATAACAATCCATTTATATGGTTATCTATAGCTCATTTCTTTTTATCCAGGCTTCTTTGTGTATATTAAGCTTTAAATGTGTGCACCGTACTTCTCCCAACTATGTGTTGGTATTTATTTGTTGTTGAAGAGATCTGTTGTCCACAAATATGGCATTTAGATTATTGTTTTATCAATTTGAAGAAGTGATGAATATTAGGATCAATCTCTTGTAAGGATGAAAAGGCTATGGTCTGAACTAGTAATTGGAGAAAGGTTTGATGATGTAATCTAGAATTATATTGATTATTCATCTAAAATATGAAATTTTGGTGTTGAGATGATTTTGCTGAATCACTTTTGTTATTCCTTAATTTTAGGAGGTAACTATTTTATTTCAATAAAATTCCTATAAGAATGGGTTGTATGCTCTTTAATTAAGTCCTAGTTTGGTTTGGGTCTGATTTAGTGTTATAAGCATGAAACTCACATTCTAGCCAGATGCTACACATGTACTCCGGGAATGTGGAGGCCATAAGGCACGAGAAAGCACGTGAAATTCCGAACAAACAGTTAAAGTGTATTTAGGTTTTTTGCGCTTTAACTGGTATGAGCACTTTGCATCTTTTATAAGGGTAGGGAGAGAGGAGAAAAAGGGGGTGTGAGTGCGGTTTTGTGGAAGACAAGTTATGGCTTGAGAAAGGATGCACCAAGTGGTGTATGGCAAGAGTGAGGAGCTCCTCTTATTTTATGTCCATTTAACTTAATTTTCAAGAGTAATCTTCATTTTCCTCCTCCATTCATTCCACAATCTAACAACTTTGTCTGAGTTGATTGTTTGCTATCATCGCCCCCTTGATGTGCGGCCTTCTGGTTCATGTCTTCACCACCATTGCTTGCATACTGGGCCCTATCGTGCCGATCCACATTCAAGTCGCCAACCTGTGTTCACAATATCGTCATCGTTGATTGTTACTACCACATTCTTCTGCTCTCTAGTCGACCAGGGAGAGCTTGATGGTACTCTCACATAAGCGACCTCGCTTTGGGACCCGTTAGTCCTATCGACTTCTGATTTATTTTTGGGGAAGGATCATGACTTAATTTAGATCGATGTATTGATCCACTTGATTGGACTCCAAATATGCTTTCTCCCGCAACACAAAATTCTTTGTCCGGATCAAATTCTCGATCATTCTTGTCATGGCGTCGCCTAGGCGTCCAGGCGCCCAAGTGAAAACAAGGCGACAACCGCCTTATTTTTTAAAAAAAATCCTATATTAGACAGCGATTTTATATATAACCGCTGTCTTTCCAAGTATAGACAGCGGTTATATATACAACCGCTGTCTAATGTAGGCTAAACCGTACATTAGACAGCGGTTGTATATATAACCGTTGTCGAAGATAGAATAGACAGCGGTTACATATACGACCGCTGTCGAATGTACGGTTTAGCCTACATTAGACAGCGGTTGTATATATAACCGCTGTCGAATATCTATAGACAGCGGTTATATGTAACCGCTGTCTATAATGACAACTTATATATAAAATGTCTTGAATTTTATATCTGCATCACTATAGACAACGATTCTTCATTTAACCGCTGTCTATAGTTTAATAACTGTCACTATAGACAGCGGTTAAATGAAGAACCGCTGTCTTTTTGTGTTATTATTTAAAAAAATTTTTATTGTCGCCTTGCGACTTCTCGCCTTATTGTCGCCTAGGCGTCCGCCTTGTCGCCTTGGTGTCCGCCTTGTCGCCTTGGCGTCCAGGTGCCCGGGGCTCGCCTTGGTTCGCCTTGCCGCCATGACAAGAATGTTCTCGATCCATCTTATCAGGTTCTTGATACTTTTTTCCCACAACACTTTTTCTTTCTCTCTGTTTGAATCAACTCCCTGTTCTGCCCGCGTGACCTCGACTGATTTATGCTGAAGTAGAACACTATATTCCCTTACTTTTTCATGAATCTCCTCACTCGAGGACCTCAACTGCAGAATGACTTGGTCTCACATCCCATATGGACAACGTGGAGACGTCGCTGACAGACATTCTCCACATTCTACACCACGATTTTCCACTAGCAATAAACAAGGCTCTTCCCTCAACAACCACTAAAATGGTCTCAGTGGACCTTTCTGGAATAGGAACCGCTAAAAAGTCGCCTAACCACCCCTCAATGGGCAATGACATTTCCACACTAGCCTCCTTAATAGATGGGGATTCCCCTTTTGATAAAGCCGATTCCCCTTTCGATAAACAAGGCTCTTCCCTCAACAACCACTAAAATGGTCTCAGTGGACCTTTCTGGAATAGGAACTGCTAAAAAGCCTCCTAACCACCCCTCGATAGGCAATGCCATTTCCACACCAGCCTCCTTAATAGATGAGGATTCCGCTTTCGATAAAGCCGATCCCTGGGTTTGGATTATGCACACAATCAATGCTTCAAACTTCTATTTACTCTCTAAATATACTAAGTTATGCTTACATTATTTTTATATAGGGCACTGCATTACACTAGAAGTGCTTGTCCAACACTCCATGAGATGGCCAACATTGAAGGAGCTTGTCGGTTGATATTACTCTTGTCGCAACGGGTATGCTTTTAAGAGACTTGATGCAATCCGCCAAATTGATTTAGTTGATAGCTTTGTGGATGATTTTGTTGAGTTGGTCAACCACATATCGTGCCCATTGATAACACATAGTTGGGTTATTTCATGTACAACCTCCAACTTCCATCAACGCATACTTCTGCACTCGAATTCCTTCCACCCTCACCCATGCGATACTATAGACATGCTTCGTAGATGAAGAGTTTTTTTACTCCATTCAGGGCTCTTTAATCGCTCGGGCCAATTTCCATCAATAACTGTCTTTAACCTCTTCTCCAAACATCCTCCCTTGGTCGGCGGGACATTACCTCTAACACTATTCTGGCCGCACACTGATTGTCACCACATCCTCCGTTACGATGCCATTATGTTTGAAGTCCAAATCTCTCCTGCTACACTTGTCCCCTAGTACAAAGAACAATGTCGTAAGGCTCATGTTTCTATTGCAAACAACCTTACTCCTCTTGTATGAATGTCCAAACAAGGAACTATGAATGTTGTTGTTGTTTGTCGAGGAAGATAAAATTGGTGTGCCAGATTTTGGCAATTTACTTTTTGATGAAGACCTTCCTCCAGAGGTCATTGCGTCACACATTAGTGACCGCTAAACTACAACGGTCGTTATCCTGGCGGAATAACATCGGCAGTGCACCAGTCAAAGTAATATAAAACGGAGAATTCCTCTGAGTATCGAATCACGTGGAGCGTGGGTGAAGATACAAGGATTTCCTAAACCTTGGGCTAGCTAAGCTAATTGAAAAATGGGTTTTTTACTACAACTATGAATCTAAATTACCAATCATCATTAAAACTAAACCACAATCAATCCAAACACAAGATCACATTTTGAATATCGATTTCCGATATTAAAAAGTAAGATTGAAATCAATATCAAATTACATACACAAGTGCATATAGCTAGACATGATTATCAATCAATAAGCTTGAAAAGTTAGCTAAATCATCAACAAGATAGGAGAATAGGGGTAGAAGAGGGATTTGGCGAGGTTAGCACCGGAGCTACGACGCGAACGAAGAGACTTTTCCTCGGCCGTAGAGGGAGAAGCTCGGACTTGTATTCCATCTTCTAAAACACAACCTTGGCTACCGTCCGGCGGTCCGGGTCGGGGAGGAGCTGTCACCAACTTTCTAATGCCCTTCTTCTCTTCACAACGTTCCAAACACCACAGCTCAAGCACCCGATCCTCTAGCGACATCCTTTTTCCCTTAGAACACCTTCAATAAAGCATAGGATGGCTTGGAAGGAGTTCCACCATGGGAGGAGTTGAGCCACCTGTTGGAGAATAAGAAACGGCGGGGGTGACTGATTGATAGCCAAAAAAAGTCCTAAAATCGGCATTTATAGACACATGAAAATTGCACAAGCACGTGCACGCACATTAAACCACACGGGCGCGCGTGGAGGAAAATCTGTTCAGAACCTGGAAAGGAGGCATTGATCGCACACGCGCCAGAACAGCACCCACACACAAAAACAGGCCACTGCATTTTTGCCAAATTAATTCATCGAACGCTCACGCGACCAACACAGTGAGCGCACACGCGTGTGTGAAGAAACACGCGTGCGTGAAGAAACACGCATGCACGTCAATTCTGCTATAGAAATGAAGCAGGAAATTGGGATAATTAAATAGAGCACGCACGCACATGCACATAAAGGCACACAAGCGTGCGTGAAGGAAATTGAACATAACCTCCCTCCAAAATAGAAAATCGTCCACACATGCTATAAGCATCATATAAAGTTCAAAATCCAAGCAACAATAAGATTAGTTGAAACATACAATGAATTGCAAAGGAGACATGACGAATAACGATGAAATCCATGTATAAAACAGGGTGAAAACACAATATGAATTACACATCAATTAGCCGCTTGAAGGAATCTCATTATTCTGTAGGAGGAATTACAAGCCGATCGACAATTAATCTCCTTGGTGTCCTCTTTGACAAAAATGTTGTAGTGATGATTGATAGTTGAGCAAACCACAATTTCATGTCTCACTAGTTAGTCACTTCCTTATCCGTTCTTGCGGCGTTCAATTTCTGTTCTCCCTTGGAGATGTCCTTTTAAGGACTAGAATGAATTGATGCTCACAAGATCCTACTACTCCGGGTCCTCGGCGTCCCTCTTCATTTTGAATTTTTACATCTTCAATGTAGGAGGTGTGTATATTATTTTGGCCATCGCCTGACTTCAAAAGTTAGGCCACACTCAAGGCTATTGGATGACCTTTACTATGGACTAAAGTTCATGACGCTCCCCATAGCCTTGTGGGTGAATATTTTCTCTTCCGTTAAAAAACGATATTGTGCTCCATTAGTCACACACCAAACTTGGATTTCTCTAGTCTCCTTTGAGCCATTGCGGTTGACCCCACCAGTGGACGCCATTTTTTCAAACTAGTCACAACTTCACGACCTGCCTCAAGAGTACAAGTATGCCTATGGGGAACCACATAACCCTCTCTCAGCCATCAGACCATTGAACTCAGCTCATTCTGGGTACTAGTGGAGTCTTCATCCTGCCGCACCGCTTCGACCATGCACATAAGAATGAGATCTAATGTTTTTCAGTTAATTTCTTTTATTTTTTTGAGGATGAGATCGAGCAGGTAGTTGTCCAAATGTTAATATGGGCCACATCATTTCCTGAAACCGTGTTGCAATGGATTCCACCAAACTTTGACTATCTTGGTGTGGTTGAAACCCACTTTTACTTGTGTAGTGTTTTTTTAGCCTCACTGAATGATATTGGTGGTTCATTCTCAAATTTTAATGATCTTGCATACCTCTTCCCACCTTATTTTGTGAAGTCTCAGTTTTCACATTCCGATGGATGCCTGAGGCCCAAGGCCCAAGCCACTTTCACTGTCTATTTTGTTGGCTCTCGTTACAGTCTATATATTGGCTATGTAGGATTTCACTAACTCCTTTGTGATGGAGTGCAAAATATTTATGATGGGGATTGGGGCAGATTTGATGTAGGAGGGCTACCTTTATCTTATTTCACACGGCTTAGACCACCAAGACCACGATTAAATCTGCAGATGACTTGGAACTCTGTGCCTTAGTTCTAATCTTTCACCATTGGAGGTCCTACCTCTTGTGTCACCATATTATTGTTCAAACCAACTATATTTTCTCCTGTACCTACTGGAGTAGAAAATTACGACACCAGATCAACAATTATAGATCACCAAGCTCCCTGGCTACAATTCCTCTATATAGTAGAAGGAGGACATCTCCAATGCCTTCGTCTAAACTATTTTTTGGGTGCGGGAGGAGGCTTCCCTTCTCACACTCTCGTTGGGTGAACGACGACAAATGTTAATACCGTCTTTCTCACGTGTTACATTCGACTGTTGCTGAAGGTCACATTGACACTCTCTACATATACGGCCGCTTGGCCGCCACACTCTATTGACGCAACATGAGAAAAATTGTTCAAACATTTGTGGTCGAGCTCCTCAGCTGCCATTAATCTAAATATGAGGATGTGGCTCCCACATGTTTGCTCCAACTCTTGCATATACCAGAGGCTATTTATGAGTACATTGTGATAGATTTCATTCCATGATTTTGCAAAATCCAACGATTTTTTATTGCATTTTTGAGGAAGTGGATCGATTGTCAAAGCATGTCACTTCGTTTCCCTTTGCGACCCCTACACTACCTTGTCATTGGCAAGTTGTTTTAGTTCTTAGATTGTTCGTTTGGATGAGTCTCCACGGTTTATTGTCAGTGAGCTCAATCTCGTAAACTCATGCTAGCATTAGCTTTCCAAGAATTAAGGTACCAATTTTTGTTCGAGCACAGTGACCACCCCTAGACAGATGGCCAAACAAAGGTGCTCTACTGCAACAGTTTGCTCTATTTTACCCATGATCAACCACGCCACTAGTCCACATGGCTGCATTAGGTGTTCCCTTGCAACGACTCCATTTCACATTGTTTATGGTCGCCCACCACCTCAACTTGCTCATTATATGACGGACCACGACGGCTCCATTTCAAATTTTGGGATGACGAAGCTCATGTTTCACTTGCTGCACGCCCAACATCACATGAGTTGCCATGCGAGAAGGTATCATCACAACGCGATCTTTACGTCATGGGATAATGTATTTGTCAAACTTTGTCCCCACCATCAATCCTTTGTGACCACGTTACTGTGCGCCAAGTTGAGTTCTATTTTTATGGATCCTTTTCAGTCCTGCAGTTGATTGGCACATCACTCGTCTCCAGCTTCTGAGTCAAAATCGTATTCATCCAATCTTTCATGCTTCACAACTAAAGAGGGTCGTCGCCTTGCACTTCGTGGAGGGCTCTCTTCCAGCTGATCTCACCACTGAGGCCACTTACACCAATGACCGATCCTACATCCATAATTCTCATTAAGTCACCATGGATGGTCATCTGGTTTCCCAGGTTTTGTTCCATTGACACAGGTTGGATACTTCAAAGGCTACATGAATGAACACTCATGCGCAATTTCCCTTAACCTTGGGACAAGGTTAATTTTCAACAGGGAGGTGTCATTACATGTGTGGGATCCACAATCACCCTAGTTGAGAGCTTGGAGAGACCCACAATGCTAAGCATGCAGTCCAAGATGGTGGTTACCATAAGAGAAGGGGAAGCACGTGAACAATCAAATAAACAATGGAAGGATATTTAAGTCTGTTGGTCTTTGATTTCTTGGGCTAGTTTATATGCCATTAATAAGGGAAGGGGCCCGGTCTCGAGGTAGGTAATTTTGGTTTGAGAAAGGTGTAAGGGCAAGATTGAGGAGTTCCTCTTATTTTGTATCCCTTTTACTTAATTTTCAAGAATCTTCATCTTCATCATCCACCATCTAGCATCTAGTTCTGAATTTAGTCAAATAGACTCGGTTTATGCGTCTGGGTCAACTCTTTAAAGATTCAATCTGTTCAATTTAAATTCATGCATATGATTCCCATCAAATATTTTTTTTTGAGATGTATAAGAAATGTCCAGATGGTCTATTCTCCAATCAAAAGTTAGTCTATCAAAATTTACCCTAAGTATGCCATTATCTTTCTCATTTTCTCGACATCTATGAGTAGCTTGAATAAGATCCGCACCCACTCACGTCGAGCTTGATGAATGGTAGACCCGGTGGCTTCCGGAAGTACATCCATTTTTGGAATACTATTCATCCATGTTGTTCTCATCCACGGGCCCTTTCACAACCATTTATCCACACTCCTAGTCATACCTATTTTTTCGGCCCGCAACATATTAGATCTTCTGCACCAGGGACGGTGTAAACATCCTTAGGTGATCCTCTCCTACTCGCAGATTTCAAGACATTTCCCGAAGATCTACGAAGACCTTCTAGTGCGAGGATGATACAATGGGCCCTTTACCGCTGATGTCCTACAATGATTTTGTTTAGGAGAGCTGACAAAATCTCTATTAGGGTTTAGAAGAATTCAAATCTTCCTTTCTGAGGTTCACACCTAGTCATACCAATTTTTTCTTCCCGCAACATATTAGATCTTCTGCACCAGGGACGATGTAAACATCCTTAGGCGATCCTCTCTTACTCGCAGATTTCAAGACATTTCTGGAAGATCTACAAAGACATTCTAGTGCGAGGATGATACAATGGGCCCTTTACCGCCGATGTCTTACAATGATTTTGTTTAGGAGAGCTGACAAAATCTATATTAGGGTTTAGAAGAATTCAAACCTCTCTTTCTGAGGTTCTTACGTACAGCTCACACAAGGGTACATTTGCAAAGGAGTCAAAACAAACAAATTATGAAAATATCCAATAAACAAATTAATTGCAGTAATACCTAACATGAATGGAAAGTGATTGTGAAAATATCCAACATAAATAAAAAGAGAAATTACATATTTTAGAGCACTCGTCAAGGTTAATGTAATAACTCGTCAAGGTTAATGTAATAACTCATCAAGGTTAATGTAATCACTCGTACGTGGGTTATTAACCACAATATTTTGAGAGCTCCAGAAAAGATGTGCATACGGTAGAAAGGTTATCATAGCTTTTAATACTAAAGGGTTTTAATAAAGGATTAGTATTTTGACTTTTAGAGAATGGGTCAAGGCTAACAACTTTGATTATGAAGGTTCTTTTATAAACACAGCCCTTTTTTCTCGTCATCTATAAAAGGGCAGTACATATTGAAGAATCTTACTAATTCATGGAATCATGGTGATATGTAAGTTATGCTGATACTTATTATCCAAATCTTTTGAATATTGCTTTAGGGTCCGTTTGGCACAGAGGTGGCGGCCGTGAACGCGGCAGTTACAAACTGTCGTTCGTGAACGCCCGACCTCACTTAAAGAACTCCATTCACTTTTATGTTTAAAATTAGTTCTTTTTCTTAGTAGCGGCCATAACTGTTGTCATGCCAAATACATACTTGATGACAGTAGCGCTTTTTGTCCAAACTCACCGGAGCAAATGCACTGCGCCATACGGACCCTCAGTTTAATAAATAAAGTTTATTTGAGATGTTGAATTAAAAGTGACTTTGCTTAGTAAATTATAATTTAAAATTTGATTCACTAATTCAGTTGGATTAACTAGCAAAAGCCTTGACTTTTATTCTTGCATTGAATCTTTGCTAATGGCTTTGAGGAGTTTCAATTTTCATTTTGTAGTATATTTAGTATTTACATGTATCTGAATATAAGATGTTAATGACCACATATTTTAGTTGATTTATTACCTTAACGTTATCAGAAATTACTTTTTAATGTAAGGCATGTTGAGGTTCCAACATATTTCTTCCAGGTTGATGCTACGAAGCGCGGAGGGTTAGCAAGATTTATCAATCATTCATGCGAGGTTATGATAACGTTATTGTTGCTCAGTTAATACTCCTTCTATAACATTTCTCTGTGGTCTTTAATGTTTGAATTTCCTTCTTTTAGCCAAATTGTTATACAAAGGTGATAACTCTTGATGGTCAGAAGAAGATCTTTATTTATGCAAAGCGGCATATATTTACGGGTGAAGAGCTTACTTACAACTATAAATTTCCTTTGGAAGAACAGAAGATACCCTGCAATTGTGGTTCGAAAAGGTATGAAGATTAACTCCACTTTACATGACCAAATCCATTTATGTTACATGCACGAAAATTGGATTGCAGTTGAATTGAAAACATGATACAAAATACGAGGGATACTCGTGCCTAACCCCAGGAGGCAGGTTCCCCCTTGAAGCCCCTTTCCAAAATAAGATATCCCAAAACCTAAATGATCCCAAGATGGCTAAGGCTTACAAATCTCCTCCTTATATAGGGAGGAAAACTCACTTACATATTACCCTATTACCCATAAAAAGTAAAATACATAATGACCATACAAGATAAAATGCTTCATGAGTTGTCGTCGCGTGTGCGTAACAATATATCGTCTGATATTGACCTTGACCCCAAGATTGAGGCACCACCCGCTCGCTAGTATTGGTATGCCCGCCGGTTGGCCGTCGATGATGTGCTCAGGGCTTTGTTTGTTGGTGCGTCAGTGATCTTGAGGGCCTCAAAACCAGCTATAATGATCTCCTCTAGTTCATCACTGGTAATGACGTGGAGCTTTTTGACAGAACAATTATGAGCAGGAGAGTATGATTGCTTGCAACAGAAGCATAATCCCTTATTCTGCAAGTTGTGATACTCTTGGTTGGAAAGACAGTGAGTGAGGATAGGACGGTTGTTGCGTGAAGGCACAATGGGTGAGCGAGGTAGATGGGGTGGTGGTGTTGGAGGTTTAGGATTATGGGCAAAGTATGGTTGGGCTTGAAGGGAGTAGAGTAGAATGTCCGCGAAGGTCGCATGGAACTCAACTTCCACAAATAGGGAGAGTGGTTGATGGTGGACTGTTGGAGGATGCGGAGGCGAGTTCGGATCTGAGGCTGTAAGCCATGCATAAAATAACCCAATTAGTGGTTGGATGGAAGACTCAGAACATGTGCAACCAACTCGATAAATTCATCTACGTAATAGTCGATGACGCCCGTCTTGCAGACCCCACAACGACGTTTGATCGGGTTGCTGGAATAACGATGATCATAATACTGAATAAGTGCCTCTATGTAGTCGCTCAGGTGAGACCTGGAGAGGACTGACGGAGCCAACAGACCCAGTCGAGTGCGGAGCCTTCCATGCTAATAAGGGTCGTGGAGACTCTTTGTGCCTGAGTGGTCTCGTGAATGTCAAACTACTACTTGGCGCTAACAATCCAACACAGTAGGTTTGTCCCATTGAACGTTGGGATGTCGGTGCAGTGTGGAAGCGGAGGATGCAGTCCCGTTGGGGTGGGTTTGTCTGGGGAGAACCCACTTGGGGATCCTAAGGCGGGACCGACGTTAGCGCAAATGACTGCCCGAATTGTATGGTGCGGAGCCGTGACATAATCGATGTGAACTTCTCGGCTTACGCCTCGAGGCGATTGTTGATGGTAGTGAGGGTGTGCTCTAGGGCCTTCACACGCGTTTCCATCGTGTGATGAGTCTTTGGCATAAGGAGTAGAGGGCGAATAACCAGCGTGGGTTCTCTAGCAGCTACAAAAAAGAAGGGCATCGATTAGGAATTGAGTAGACGTTCGAATGGTTGATGCCAGAAGAAGGTCGTAGCAATTCCTGGAAGGAACCGTCGATCGAAATGGGGTCGCACACGAGATCTGGAGTCACCGCTGGGTGCAGAAACTGCAGTCGGAGCCGGAGGCAAACACATGATCGGTAGCTGGGTGAGGAGTTAGAAGCATGGAGCTGCAACGACGTCAGGCAAAGTTAAAATTGCAACGACTTTGGGCGAGGCTGAAGCTGCGCGTTGTCGTGCGAAGCCGAGGAGGTTGAGTTGTAACTCGAACGGAAAAAAGGGCGAGCGACATAGTTGGGGACTTGGGGGTCAAAGGAGTGATGACGACGCAAGATCGAGCGACCGCAACTAGTACCACACGGCACAGAGGGGGGATCAGTATCTTGAAGGGATCGCATAAGCTGGGGTTCGACAAAGTGATGGAGCCGTGATATCGAGCGATCGGGCGGGAACAATCCTCGTGGGATCGCTTGAGTTGTAGCACGACAGAGGCGTGGATCCACCTCTCGGCGGAAGGAGTGCAACGAGAGGAGTTCGTAGGAAACAAAATCTGGCAGCTAGGAGCGGGTTGAAATGGTGAGGTCCGACCAACGCTTTATGCAAAAAAATTTGATTGCAGTTGAACTTGAAAACATGATACAAATCACGAGGGATACTCGTTCCTAACCCCAAGAGGTTGGTTCCTTCTTGAAATCCTTCTCCAAAATGAGATCCCAAAATCTAAATGATCCCAAGATGGCTAAAACTCAAAACTCTCCTCCTTATATAGGGTGGATGACTCACTTACATATTACCATACTACCTCTAAAAAGTAAAATACATAATGACCATACAAAATAAAATGCTCCATGTAGTTGTCGCCGCACGTGTGTTACAATTTACTACATCCAAAGGAAGATGACGTTGTTTTCAAAACATAGCATGCAACTATCACATATGTTTATATAGTTGAATTGTATAAAAGCCCACCGTTAAATGCCCATATTATTTTCCTCTTTTGTCACACATCTCTAATATTGGTTTGAGACCCCTCTGTGTATATATAGATGCGTAATGTAATGCTTAGTTTTTAGATTTGAAATAATATATTTTCCAATTCTCAACTTGGTATAAAAAACAAAATTTTTCGATGCTCTATCTTCACATTTTTTTTCATTCGGTGCTTTACTCCTACGATAAAAGTCATCATGTTAGCTCGTGCGCTTGTATTTAACACCCGACAACACCCATCTTTCTGTGTCGAACTCGTTGTTCCCTCTTTGAGCTCGCGTTGGCTCTGTTGTAGTGTTCCCGCAACCGCTCAATCTTGCTTTACCTCTGCACTTGCAGAAGCCCCCAACTCGCACTCCATTCTTGCGAGCACTCGCGTACTCATCCCAATCGTCCTCGTTACCATCGAGCACTCACTGCTGCCATAGGTCTCTCTCTCACGATTGAATCTCAACCAACACTCACCGAGACTGGTCTCTTCAACACAGTCTCTACCTTTTTGACCGAGGCCTTCGCCGAGCCCTTTCTTACAGACGCTCGCGAGCATTTTCTCACAGACGCTTGCGAACATTTTCTCATAGAAGCTCATCGGGCACTCTTTCTTTGTTTGTACTTGTAGATCTCCTTTGAGCTTCGCTCTTTTCCGTGTGATCTTGTTTACGCGGTCCGTGCCCGTGCTCTTGCCGACCTTCTCTTCGTGTGAACCAAATTCACAATAGTCTTTGGTGTTGCTTCCAGGGAGTTCGCAATCGCCTTGATCTCTTGACGACCTTCTCACCTATGTTCTCGCCGACCTTCTATCAAAGCTCATACGGTCTACCCTCATGCGATCGTAGTTTTTCCCTCCCGAAAGCTCTCGCTTGCCTCTCACTTCCACGAAGCACTCACAGTTTCCCCCTTTGTGTTGGGTCCTGCTGCTTGCCTCTCACTTCCACGAAGCACTCACAGTTTCCCCCTTTGTGTTGGGTCCTGCTGTGCGTGTTCCAGTCAACTCCATTTAAACCTTTTTTCTCGTTTCTCCTCTATCACGTGGTCTTTCATGGCAAGCTCCTCGGATTCGAGTGTTCAGACCCCATCTAGTTGTACGAAGCACCTCGACAATGAACATCGGTAGACTCATGGTCACTCTGGTTCCATTTGAATTACTACCGTGCCTTTGGACAACACAAATTATCTTGAATTGTCCTGTGCGACGCACCATGCCTTTTGAAGTCATCAATTCTTTGAGTACATTGATGAAACTATTGTTCATCCACCCAATTTTGATCCTTCATGGCAAAAGTAGGATGCTGACAACTCCTTAGTGGTCTCATGGCTTTTCCATTGAGATGTCTCGCTTAGTCTGCCGTAGCTACATGCTTATGGATTCAGCCTTCGAGATTTGTACTCAGGTACGAGTGGCTTGTTCTTAAATTTGTAGCTCTACACAGGAGTATGAGCTTACTAGGTGTCTTTTCGAACTAAAACAAATTTCTTCTAGTCTTGCATCCTATTTCTTTGAGTTCTAACGACTCTATCAAGAAGGACTATTTTGATGATTTCACTCCAGCATGCATCGTCGATGCTCGTGCGTTGAATACAAAGGAGGACCGTATCATCTTTATGTTTTCCTTATGCGCCTCAATATGGACTTTGACACGATTCACACTCATGTCCTAAACCACCAACCTCTACCCTTTCTTCAGGAAGCATTCCCCATGGTCTTATGTGACGAGGATTCTCACTGCTCTCTTAATTCCGACTATGTGGCTGATTATTCCGCTCTTGCGACATTGGTTCTAGGGCTTCCTATTTTGGCTCCACTTGCTCGGTTGTGCGATTATTATGGAAAACAGGGACATGTTCAAGACTTTTGTTTTCACCTACATTTTCATCTCGCTCCTTTGCGGAAAGGAAATGATGTCCGTGGACGAGGAAACACTCGCAAAACATATAATATTTATGCTGCTCATACCCTTGACATCCATAAAGACAATACTGGTCAGATCCTCTTGAGTGGTTTTTCCACTGAAGAGTTTAATGCTCTGCGACGTCGTCGTGCTCTCAGGGCAACACTTCCACCATTATCTTCACAACCTTCGGTATTCCCTTCGCCCAGTCTGCTTTCGGAATCCAATCTGAATGGATCATTGGTTCTGGTGCGACTGATCACATGACTGAGGTATCAACAAGTTTTATCTCATGCACTCTCTTTCGGGCAGTGATAAAGTTATCACTGCCAATGCGTCTTTTTCTTCCATATCTAGCAAAGGAACCTTCTTATGTTCCTTTACCATGACCATCACATCGGTTTTACATGTTCCATCATTTCCTTGCAATTTGCTATCAATTAGTCACTTGAATACATCCTTAAACTGCTACGTAATATTCCTCCATGATGGTTGTGTTTTTCTTAATCTGACAATGAGGTAGCGTATTGACAACGATAGGAATTGTGGGGGCTTTTACATCTTGGGCCAATAAGCTCACCAAGCCTCCAATGTTCTTACTCCCTCTTCTGAGAATTTGCAATGATGGCATCAACATATGGGACACCACTCTACAAGTCATCTTTTCAATATTTTCCCCATGTTTCCTAGCTCTACGAGCAATTTTGTTTGCGAGCTTTCAAAACATGCATGACATAGTCTGAGTAATATTTCATCTCCTAGTACGCTTCTTTTTGATGTTTATACTGATGTTTGGGGATCTTCTCCATGTAATCTTTTTATCCGGTCATCTTTGTTTTGTGATAATTGATATATATTGATTGTTTTCTCGTTCTACTTGAGTTTACTTATTAAAAAGGAAGAGTGGCATCATTGACCGTTTTAAAGTTTTTCACAAAATGGTGTTCACTTAGTTTTGCAGCATTAATCATGCCCTTCGTAGTGATAGGGGGTACGACAACTGTTGTGTTTTTGACACATATCTTGTTGATCATGGTATCCCCTATCAAACCACGTGTGTTCATACCTCCACTCACATTGGCGTGGCTAAGCGCAAGAACAAACACCTCTTGGAAGTTACCCAGTGCCTTCTTATTACCAGCGCCTTTTTATTACAACGGTCCTCACAACGACATATCTTATTAACCATCTCTTGTCCAGTAGTCTACAATATGCCTCCTATTTCTCTTTTGTCCATCAAACGTGTTGTCCACACATGTCATCTTCCTTATGTGTTTGAGTGGGTCTGTTTTGTCCATATTCATCAACCCAATCATGATAAACTTAATACTCGTTCCCACAAATGCACTTTCGTTGGCTCCCGTATGAAAGGGTATCATTGTTATCATCCTTCCTCTCAACGATTCTTTTGTACCATGGACGTAATCTTCCGTGAAGGGGAACAATTCTTTAGCTCTCGTCAGGGGGAGAGAGACAATGATCCTGACATGCCCAATATTCCCTTTCCAGTTGTGGCCTCGTATATTCCTCCTTTCATTATTCTAACCATCCCGTCTGCTCCCGTCACCACTTCGACTCCAACTGTTGTGAAGCTTAATCCCCCTCTTCCTCAAGTATGTTGGTGCTGCCAGAATTGCCCCCGGCGTTGCGGCACTAGTCGAAGCGGAAGGGCGTGTCCCCCGTGGGCCTAACCGGCTGCCCCGTGGATCCTGCTCGGGTGACCAGCTCTATTAAGGATAGATTGCGCCTTCACCAACAGTCCGGGCTTTTGGTCGAGTTGGTTGCGTCGAGTCCCCAAAAAGTGGTATCAGAGGGGGTCACGGGTTCGAAACCCCGGGGTCGTTTCTGGGGGGGGGGGGATTGTTGGTGCTGCCAGAATTGCCCCCGGCGTTGCGACGCTAGTCGAAGCGGAAGGGCGTGTCCCCCGTGGGCCTAACCGGCTGCCCCGTGGATCCTGCTCGGGTGACCAGCTCTATTAAGGATAGATTGCGCCTTCACCAACAGTCCGGGCTTTTGGTCGAGTTGGTTGCGTCGAGTCCCAAAAAAAGTATATCAATGGAGGAATACTTGTGTTGAGGTTATACAAACCCTTGTAATTCTGACACTGAAGATACAAACATCTGAATCCAATCTTGACAAAGACCTCAATCAATCTCTCATACATCTTAAAAGGAAGACAAACTTCATAAAGTATCCAATTGCTAATTATATCTCATATCATAATCTAACCCAACACATAAAGCTTTCATCTTTTGCCCCTCTTCTGTTAGTATTCCTAAAACATGACAGGAAGCGATTGATATGTCAGGATAGAGAAAGATAATGAAGGAAGAGATGATCACATTGGAAAAGAACCAAACTTAGGAACTATCTCCTCTTTTAGCTAGGAAGAATACCGTTGGATCAAAATGAGTTTTTTTTTTAAAATAAACAGAATCTGGAAGGGGTTGTGGAGAGAGATAAAGCGATACTAGTCACCCAAGGATATACTCAAACTCTTGGAGTTGACTATCATGAAACATTTACAGTTGCGACCAAGATGGATTCTATCTGAGTTGTCTTATCATCTGTTGCATGCCTAGGATGAGAACAACAACAACAAGACATAAACATGCCTTTTTTTCATGGAGATCATGAAGGGGTATACATGAAGTGTATGCCGAGATTTCTAAAGAAAGGATCGGAAGGAAAAGTCTGACAACTAAAAAAAATTTCTTTATGGTTTGAAATAGTCTCCCAAAGCTTGGCTTGACAAGTTTCACCGGCCAAGATTTTATTAAGATACAAACATGGTCAATTTGATCATACTCTCTTTGTTAAGTGGAATGAAAAGAAAGTGGCTATTGTCACAGTCTATGTAGACGACATTATTGCCATATAAAATGATTTGGAAGAAATCATGTGGCTTAAAGCACACCTATGAAAGGAGTTCGAAGTCAATGATCTAGGAAAACATAAATACTTCGTAGGAATTGAAGTTGCGCGGTTACACTGTGGAATCTTAATATCTCAGAGGTAATATGTCCCAGATCTCCTCAAAGAAACTGAGATATTTGGTTGTGCACCAATAGTTATCCTCATAAAAGGAAACTGTAAATAGATGAAGATAAGGAGGGTGAAAAGTCAACTCCTCGGGCAACCAAAGATTAGTGTGATGACTGATCTATCTCATGCATAGTCATCTTGATATCACATATGCAGTATGGATCTTGAGTAGGTACATGCATTCTCCCAAATTAAGACATCAGAAAGCTGCTCTACGAGTGCTAAGGTACTTGAAGAAGAGTCCTAGCCTAGGAATTCTATTTTCCCTGAACAAGTATGTGCGCGTTGAAGTATACACAAATGTTGATTGGGCTATAAGCCAAAATGACAAAAAATTCACAACTGGATATTGTTCTTTTGCCGGGGGGAATCTTATGACTTGTAAAGTAAGAAACAAAATGTGGTAGCAATGTCAAGTGCAAAGAAAGACTACAGAGCATTGTCACAAGTGAAATTCATGAAACTATCAATTCAATTGATAATGCAGGATCTTGAGCTACAAGATGGGAAACCCATACATCAAAATTAAGACAATAAACCGCCTATCAACATTGCACATAATCCAGTTCAACATGACAGAACAAAACATGTTGAAATTGACAGCATATCATTATGGACTATCTGGAGAAAGGAAAATCTGCACATTATTCGTCCAATCCCAAGATCAATTGACAGACATCTTTACCAAGAGCTTGATGTTGGATTTCTCAGGCATCAAATGCGCATCAAAATGTTTGAAGAAACCCATTGCACCGATCGTGCGAAAATCAATAAATGAAGGAGTGCGTCGGAATCAAATTCCGTGAAGGATGACTGTCGTTTGAGTACTCAAACGTAGAATGAGATCCACATCTCTACGAGTATCCACACAAACGCCGGAAACACCCCGCCTTTCGTCCAACGAACGCAGGCTGGAGGATGATCGTCCTTCTTCGTCTCCACGAAGTACTAACTTCGTTTCCAGGAGAGGATGCGAGATGTGGTTTTCGATTTCCGAAAGAGTCTTCCGAAAGAGTCCCACTAAAAATGTCTGTCGCCGAAAACCCTAATCACTATATATATGGTAGTTTCTTTAACCGCAGTTTCTCATACCGATGTTTCTCAAACCGCAGTTTCTCAAACCGCAGTTTCTCAAACCGCAGTTTCTCAAACCGCAGTTTCTCAAACCGCAGTTTCTCAAACCACAAGCTTATGCGTCGAGAGGGAGCAAACACGATACTGACGTGTTATCTAGTCGACATACATGATATCGACGTGATGTCTAGTCGACATACACGATATCAACGTGATATCTAGTCGACATACACCAACTCAGTGTGTTATCTAGTCGACATAGAACTTGGACTTCTCAAGTCACGTGCGTCGAGTAGTCGTTTAACACCCTATTACGAATCCAATTCGACATAGACTTACTCCCAATCAGTATAAGCTTGGTTCTTTACTCATATCCAATATAAGTAAAGCCAATACGATCATTTGTCCATTTTCCATACGCTTTTTATGTGCGACCACATAAGCTTATATTACGTTGGTAGTGAGACTAATTCCTTGATTACTTCTAGATCACAGAAGCTCTAACAGTCTCTCACTTGAGCTAGAATGTATCAATTATAGTCTTACAAGCAATGAGCGACATCTAGCAATGCATCATCGCTACCTAGGTAATACAAGAGTTCGTAACTCAATGAGACCTGTCAATGACCAATGTACCAGTGTTGTCTAGTCCCTTTGTCCCTTACATCAAGGTTGAACTCGAGGCATGGAGTGTGTCACCCTCTTAATAATTCAATCTATGTTTCTTGATATAAAATAGACTATCAGAAATAGGTGAGCCCAATATCATATATTGACTCATCTTAGCATGATCATGCATTTCACAGTCTTATTCCATCAAGGGGCCCATGAATGTAACTCCTGTCATATTGGAGGAAAAATTCCATCTACACCAACTTACAATCACCTACACGATTCGTAACGTACCCAATAACCACCCTTATCATCTACCTTTCTCAAGGAAGACTTTAGATGCCATCAAAATATGCTCCTCACGTAACGACTGCGATGACTTCAGGTCAAAGAACCACATACACCATTGTCATTATGAGATTTACTTGTGACACGTTCATATAACAATCCACAAAGTAATCTCACGGTGGGTCTGTCCAGTACACCTTAGTCTTTAATAAGTACATGTGTGATGACTTGATATCCAATATCATGACCTATGAGACTCGACCATCAGTCATTCCCACACACTAGTCTCAATGTATCATCATTGCCCTAACTTCTACGATGATATCTCGATTAGAGGCTATTTAAGAATGATGCTTTATATAAACAAAGGATCTTACATCCAAGTTATATACTTGAATTCTTATGAAAGCAAACATTCCATGCGCATTTATTACATTTAAAAATCTATTTATATAGCAATGAATAGACATAATAAAAGTGCATGCCTTAAATGTAAATGAAAATATATAGTGCAAGTCATCACTGAACATACGACCGATAAAGCCAAAATCCACACGTCCCCCACTAGAGTTGATCTTTTATGTATCGAATACCTAATGTCCGTGTATGACAATCATGCTTTCTCTTAGGAAGAGCCTTCATCAGTGGATTCGCTATATTCTCATCAGTCGGTACTCTACATATGTTCACATCTCCTCAATCGATAATCTCTCGAATAAGTTGAAAACGCCGAAGTATGTGCTTGGAGCGCTGATGAGATCTAGGTTTCTTGGCCTGTGCAATGACACCGTTGTTGTCACATAAAGAGTCACCAGATCAACAATGTTAGGAACTACATGAAGCTCGCCAATGAATTTCCTAATCCATACAGCCTCCTTGGCCGCATTAGCAACAACGATATACTCAACCTCTGTTGTAGAATCAACAACTGTCTCTTGCTTTTAACTTTTCCAGCTCAACGCCTCCATTAAGGCAAAACACAAATCCTGACTGGGACTTTGAGTCATCCCGGTCAGTTTGGAAGCTAGCATCCGTGTAACCCTTTACAATGAGCTTTTCCTCACCGCCTTATACCAAGAATACATCCTTAATCATTCTCAAGTACTTTAGGATATTCTTAACTGCCGTCCAGTGACCATCACCCAGATCGGAGTGATACCTGCTAGTCATGCTCAAAGCATATGAGACATCGGAATGAGTACATAACATTGCATACATGACGGATCCAATTGCAGAATCATATGTAATCAACTTTATGTAGTCTTTATCTCCTAAAGATTTAGGACACTTGTCCTTCAAGAGACTTACACCATGTGACATGGGTAAGAATCCTTTCTTACTCAAGCATGTTGAACCGTTTCAACACCTTTTCAATGCATGTACTTTAGGTCAAACTCAACAACTTTTTCGATCTATCTCTATAAATCTTAATACCAAGTATATAAGTCGTTTCTCCAAATCTTTCATATCAAAGAAGTCCCCTAGCCTATTCTTAACAATTTGTAGGGTTGGGATGTCATTCTCAATCAAAAGTATGTCGTCAACATACAATATAAGGAATACAAAAGTGCTCCCACTAATTCTCTTGTAAACACAAGACTTATCTTCATTTTTGATGAAACCAAGCCCTTTGATTTTCTCATCAAAACGAAGATTCAAACTTCGAGAAGCTTGCTTCAATTCATAAATTGATTTCTGCAACTTGCATATTTTAGTGGCTTCATTTGGAGATACAAAACCCTCGGGTTGTGTCATGTACACATCCTCAAGGTGGTTTCCATTAAGGAAAACCATTTTGACATCCATTTGCCAGATCTCGTAATCATAGTATGACAATAACAAACCGAATTCTGATGGACTCTACTATGACAACATGGGAAAAGGTCTCATCATTGTCAACACCATGAATTTGCTTGAAACCTTTAACCACTGATCTCCCTTTGAATGTCTGTATATTCCCATCCATGACGGTCTTCTTCTTGAAAACCCACTTGTACCCTATAGGTCGTACCCCTTCAGGTGGTTCCGCCAAGGTCCAAACTTGGTTTATCTACATGGAGTCCATTTCAGATTTTATGCCCTCAAGACACTTCTTGGAGTCCGGTCGATTTATAACTTCTTGGTAGGTTGCAAGCTCATCATCATGATCCATAAGCAACAAATTGCCTATTTAAGACATGAGAAATCCATATCTCTCAAGCTCAAATCGTTGTCTACCAGATCTACGTAGGACTTGTGTTTCTTGGGCAGGTTGTCTAGCTACAACAACTTGTACTTCTTGTTCAGGTTCGAATTCTGGTTCGTTCATTACTAGTAGTCTTTCTAGATGTGAACTCCTCTAGAAAGATACTGGTCCCTGCGACAAACACTTTGCCCTCGGAGTGATTATAGAAATAACACCCTTTTGGTTTCTTTAGGATACCTCACAAGATAATATTTATCAGATTTGGCCTCAAGTTTGTCAGACATTTGACGTCTCACGTATGCCTCACAACCTCAAATCTTTATGAAAGATATACTAGGATGCTTCCCAGTCCATATCTTATATGGTGTCTTTTGAACCGTTTTAGTTGAACACGATTCAGTGTTAAAGTAGCCATCTCCAGAGCATATCCCCCAAAGGAAAGAGGCAGATCTGCATGACTCATCATCGATCACACCATCTCCACATGGTATGATTTCTCCTCTCAGAAACACCATTATGTTGTGGTGTCCGTGTTATAGGTGGAGTGAGTTGTGATACAATACCGCACTCTCTCAAATGATCACGAAACTCCTGACTCAAATATTCACCACCTCTATCAGATCAGAGTGTTTTAATTGTTTTTCCTAGTTGGTTTTGCACTTCATTCTTTAACTTTTTGAACTTTTCAAAGGATTCAAATTTGTATTTCATAAGATACACATATCCATATCTACTGAAGTTATCAGTAAATGTAATGAAGTAGTGAAACCCACCTCTAGCCATAGAACTCATGGGTCCGCATACATCACTATGTATTATACTCAAAAGATCATCAACCCTCTCAGTATGATCAGTGAAAGGGGCTTTAGTCATTTTGCCTAACAAATAAAACTCACATCTCTTAAATGATTCATAATCAAATGAGTCAAATAGTCCATCTTTATGGAGTTTGGATATGCGTTTATCATTTATATGGCATAAGCGACATTGCCAAAGGTATGTAGTATTCGAGTCATTTGCTTTTAGTCTTTTAGTATTATTAATGTTATAGATGAGCTGGTCTAAGTTTAAAACATGTAGACCATTAAACATTTGTGGAATACATTAACAAATATCATTCATATAAATAGAACAACTATTGTTCTTAATAGTAAATGAAAAACCCTTCATGTCCAAACCTGAAATAGAAATAATGTTTCTAGGTATGACATGTGTATAATAACAATTCTCTAATTCTATTACAAGCCCAGTTGGTAAAGATAGAAGGTATGCAATGATAGCAACTCTCTAATTCTACAACAATGACATCAACTCTTGCTCTATTTCCAACTCGTATGTCTATCTCGCCTCTAGCCAACATTTTTCTCCTTTTCAGTTCCTGCATATTTATACAAATGTGAGAACCACATCCGGTATCCAATACCCAAGATGAAGGAGTAGAGAGATTAATTTCTATAACAAAAATACTTGAAGCGAAAGTCACACTTCTTTTCTTCTTTTGCAGATCCCTAAGGTAAATAGGACAATTCCTTCTCCAGTGCCCTGCCTTCCCACAATGGTGGCAATTCCCTTCCTTCGACAGTCCTTTCAGTTTCAGTGCAGAAGATCTTAGATTAAGACTAGACTTAGATCCCATCTTAGTCCTCTTAAATCCCTTGGCCTTGCCCTTACCTTTATGCACTATCAATATGGGGCTAGTAGACTTTGCCTTCTTCACATTATTTTGGCAGTTCGTAATATGCCTAGGAGCTCGGACAGTGTCTTATCAATTTCATTCATATTGTAATTTAAGACAAACTGCTCATAACTATCCGACAATGATTGCAGGATTAAGTCAGTAGCCAACTCTTGGCCTAAAGGAAAACCCAATCTTTCAAGGTTCTCAATGTACCAAATCATCTTAAGTATATGAGTTCCTACTGGGTCACGTGCTCATATCTTGCACTGAAATAACGCCTTAGATACATCGAACCTCTCTTGTCGAGCTTGGCCTTGAAACATTTTTTAGGTGCTCGATTATCTCATAACCACACAAGGTCTCATGTTGCTTCTGAAGCTCAGAGGTCATAATGGCAAGCATGATGCATTCGATATCCAAGGAGTCATCTTGATACTTTTTATAAGCATCTTTATCTGCTCGAGAGGCAGATTTGGGTGGCTCTTCGGGGGGATCTTCCTCTAGGACATCGAGCTTACGCTATTGTTTGAGGACAATCCTCAGGTTTCTATACCAGTCCGGGAAGTTTGTCCCATTGAGCTTGTTCTTCTCATGGATAGCTCTCAGGGATAAGGTGGAGTGTGAATTATTTGCCATGGTAATTCTACAAGAATTATGCAAAGTCTATTAGTACTATATTTCAAAATATATTTTATTTAATAAAGACTTTTATTAAATACTCCCACTATTTTCTTCGAATTAACAACCCTTAATGTCAATTCAGATAGTTAATGCGAGCTTCTCTCTATTGGGATAAGATCTATATTTCACCCCCATCATGAGTTAGCTTTGGCTGATGACCCATAATATGGCTATTTAGGTAGATAACATTTGCCAATTGTATCATATACAACTCTTGTATGATTGGCGAATAACTATTATTCGCATCCATCTTATGGTGCATGCCAACCCTATACCTCTAGGCACTCAACCGTTAAAATCACCTTGTTAAGTTGGACCCGATGTCGACAACGAGATATCATAATTATCCACTCGCACCCCGCCAAGATAGATTGATGCACCTTCCTTTGGCAAGTCCACACTTCATCGATCAAGGCATGAAGAGTGTCATCCATCGGAAAACATCCAAATACTTAATATAAAGTTTAAGGGATTTTCATGATTTAAGAGTAACATTTAATCTCGATTAACACTTAATCACTCGCACATATTGAAATATAACCATGAAATAATATTACAACATTCACATTGTAGATACATCCCAGATATACACATATATCACAATGAAATCCCAGGCGCTCCTAGCGGTGTTCCAAGGGGTTGCGCCCCTGGCGGGGTCTTAGGGTCAGAGTCCCTAACGGGGTCCAAGTGGCAGCACCCCTGGAGGTGGTCTCGCGAAACGAAATCCACCCTATTTTCATAGAAGAAAATCATCAACATTTGATGTTCCAGGAATAAATCTGAACATTCAGAACAGTTCTAAATCTTTAGATTTACACACACTTGATTCATACATATGCATCTCTCCTTATATAGTAGACAAGCTCGCCTATCAGTGCTTTTAGTTTCACAAACTACACAGAGATAAGACGGTTACTGCGAAAGGGAGTAACTTCTGAAAAATTGGTAATTGCGAACCTGACTCTGATATCACTGCTGCTTTTCTTAGGCATCAAATGCGCAGCAGAATGTTCCGAGAAACCCATTGCAACGACCTTGCGAAAACCAATAAATCAAGGAGTTTATACCTGCGTCAGAATCAAATTCCGTGAAGGATGACTGCCGTTTGAGTACTCAAACGTAGAACGAGATCCACGTCTCTACGAGTATCCACACAAACGCCGGAAACACCTCGCCTTTCGTCCAACAAACGCGGGCTGGAGGATGATCGTCCTTCTTCGTCTCCACGAAGTACTAGCTTAGTTTCCCAGAGAGGATGCGAGATGCGGCTACCGGTTTTAGGTTTCCAAAAGATTCCCACTCAAAACGTCTGTCGCCGAAAACCCTAATCACTTTATATATATATATGGAGTTTTTCAAACCGCAAGCTTATGCGTCGAGAGAGAGCAAACCCGATACCGACGTGTTATCTAGTCGACATACACGACATCGACGTGATGTCTAGTCGACATACACGACATCGACGTGATGTCTAGTCGACATACACGATATCGACGTGATATCTAGTTGACATACACCAAGTCGGCGTGTTATCTAGTCGACATAGAACTTTGACTTCTCAAGTCACGTGCGTCGAGTAGTTGTTTAACACCCTCTTACGAATCCAATTCGACATAGATTTACTCCCAATCAGTATAGGCTTGTTCTTCACTCATACCCAATATAAGTAAAACCAATACGATCATTTGTCCATTTTCCATACATTTTTATGTGCGACCCCATAGACTCATATTACGTTGGTATTGAGACTAACTCCTTAATTACTTCTAGATCACAGAAGCTTCAACACTTGAGCTGTCATTTTCACTAATAATTTTTGTAAGCCGGGAATGATCAATATTTACTCCCATCTTGAGGTGGAAAGCTGAATTGTATAAAAGCCCACCATAAAGACCCATGCTATTTTCCTCCTTTTTTGCCCCCACCACTAATATTGGTTTAAAATCCCTCCTCTTTGTATATATATAGTTGTGCATTGTAATGTTTACTTCTTAGATTGGAAATAATTTATTTTTCGGTTCTCAACTTATATTGCTATTTCATTTCATTATTTGCTTAACTATAAGTTTTTTTTCTCGGCGTTGCTACTTTTGCCCTGATTGGAGGACCTCAGTATGGTTCTGTTTGTATGCGTGGTCCTATCTTTCTTTATTTGGTTGTAGTTTATTGGTATTGCATTTCATTATCTGTTCAACTATAAATTTTGTTTTTTCTTTTCGTTGCTACTTTTATCCGGATCGGAGGACTTCAGTATGGTTCTGTTTGTTAGAGCAGACAGAGCACCTGCCAAGTATGCGTGGTCCTATCTTTCTATATTTGGTTGTAGTTTGGTTAAGTCAACATTTTTATGCAAATTCATTTTTGGCAGCTAATAGATAATTGACCATACTTTTGAATGAGTTTAGATGATGTCAGCATTGAAGCACTTCATTCATTTTCCCTGATATTAAGCGTAGTTCCTATACAATAATGCCAGATCAGAAGAGACTGGTTATGTAATTTTCATGTGCTAAAGATAGAGTTTTGATGAAAAAAAAAATCCTTTTGAGTTTTTCAATGGGTCACTAATTGATGCTTATGATGCCATAGAGGGCAAGAAACATGGACACATGATGCTTTCTCTTTTGCATAATACTGTTTTTCTGAGGAAGTAACGACCCAGCAGACTATGAGAATATTATGTCAGCATCACTTCCTGACAATGTTTCCTATGTTTCTATGTAGATGCCGTGGATCAATGAACTAGAAAATGTATCTCCTGGTGCTCAAGGTTCATTTGAAGCCCCATGCCCATACCATTTTGTTACTGAATTCACATTCTATCGTGTTGTAGGCTTGTGTTCAGGTTATCACCAAACTCTCTTGTTTGTATCACAGTTTATTTTTCATCATTTGTAGGCAGCCATTGCAGCATCCGATGAGATTGCATGGGCTATCCATAATTAATTGGTTAAGGTATGATTTAGTTGAGCCATTAATTTGTCAAATGTTTATATGTTGATGATCATATTGTGTTATTTTAAGAATGTGTGCTTTGTTGCTATTTCTTAAAATCTTATTCAATGTCTAGAAGTTGTTGCATATGATGATTGCTTGTCTTTTGTTATGTTATCACTATTGTTGTTTAGTGATCTATCTGTTAGTCTTGAACAGTGTATGGGGTTGTTTGAGATGTTGAACCTGTGTCTTATAACTAATATATACATGGTATCCCCGGACCCCATTTTCCTCTTTTTTATAAATTCTTGCATTGATGAAATGAAAAAGATAGATGAGTTTTTTCTAAAATAAAATTAGGTAATATAAACCATTTGCAAAATATGAAATGAATTTTGAGTGAATGATAAAACAACGTGTATAGAGGCGTGAATGATGAATCTGAGGTTAGTGATGCAGGGTTGTTGGAAAGTTTGTACTATTGAAGCACTATATATTACATGGTGTACCTTGAAATGGTTTACTTGTTTTCTTATTTGGTATAATGAGACTCATTTTGAAATGTGTAAATCGGATTAGTAAAATTTGATAATGGTTATTAGATAGAGTACACCTTGTGTAAATTATGGAATAATTATACGGGACTGATAAAAGCTTCAATTGTGTTAGCGATAAGGATGCTGATGGTTTAGTAAAATTATACACCTTGTGTAAATTATGGAATAATTATACGGGACTGATAAAAGCATCAATTGTGTTAGCGATAAGGATGCTGATGGTTTAGTAAAATTTAAGACATTTTTTTGGTCTCATTTTGATTTTAAGACAATTACTCTATTGTCCAAATTAAACATTCCAAAATATTACCATGTACACTGATTTGTTCATACAACTAAACTTTTGCATTATCTCGTCTGCTCCAACAACAAATTTCTTCAATAGTCTCTCTTTTGTCTTCTAAGATTGATTTAGATAATTTTTTGAGAGTATATTATAAGCAATTTTGGTTTTGAATGTGATAATCTTATGTCAACATTGGTAGAAGATTAAGGGAGACAAGTCAAAACAATCGAAATGTATTTCCCATTGCTGCATTATCTTTTCCAATCCGGTTGGTTCCTGCTCGTATGGCAGTAACTTGATGTGGCACTCCACCGTTTTTCGGCTAAAAAAGCAATGAGGCGACACTTTTGATGCAACGTCGGCCCAGGAACTCCTTAGAGAAATTTGAGAATCATACAATAGGGGCGGTGGACAAATCTCGTTGCAAGGCGAGGAAGGACAACACAATTTTTGCCTACCGAAATGAATACTTTTTCATTTTTAGTGAGAGGAGCCACTGTATCTCCATAGTTCATAATAAACTTTCGGTAATAGCCTGTTAGACCAAGGAACCCTTGTAGCACTTGTGGGAACGTGATTGTGATCACTTGAGCATTGCCTTAATTTTACTTGGATCTGCAGATATCCTGTGCCATGGATGATGTATCCCAATAAAAGACTGGGCTTCTACGGAACACACATTTTATCCTTTGAGAAATAGGAGGTTGGTATGTATTGGCTCCATCATAATTCTCATGGGCGATGGGATACACCAAGGGCGTCTTGTATATGAGAATGTCATTAAAGAAGACCAATATAACTATATGGAGATTGGAACGAAATACCTCGATCATCAATGATTGGAATGTGAATGTCGCGTTTGTTAGCCTAAACTGCATGATGAGAAATTTGAAATGCCCGTGATGTCTCCGGTGCACTCAAATGCTTCAGCAGGGCATCATTCAATCGATTCAATCTTATTTCTCTTCCCCAGTACTCATAAAAAGGAGGGGCATGGCGCTTGTGCTTCGCCTGGAGAGAGTTGAATGCCAAAATAGTCAAGGATAATTTTTTTTATCCTGGTGATCGATGAGTTATTGGCTTACATCCAGGGTTAGTTTTAAGCCCTTATCTATTTACCCTTGTCTTAAATCAGCTCACCGAACATATCCAACAAGCAATACATTGGTGTTTATTGTTTGCTAATGATATTGTTTTGGTCGATGAGACGCACGAGGGTGTTAACGCGAAACTTGAATCTTGGTGAGACACTTTAGAAAAGAAGAGTTTTAGGTTGAGGAGGACAAAAACGGAGTATATGGAGTTTAAGTTTAGTAGTGCAAGAAAGATGGATGACTCTGTCATTAACTAAGATATTTCCCGCAGTGAGTGCTTTAAGTATATGGGATCAATAGTTCAAAAAGATGGAGGTATAGATAAAGATGTGATAGAATCTAAGTAGGTTGGTTGAAGTTGAGAGGCACGTTTGTGATCTTATGTAATTGTAAAGTACCATTAAAACGTAAAGGCAAGTTTTACCATACTGCAATTAGACCAGCGATGCTCTACGGTTCTGAGTGTTGGGCATGAATTATGTACATGAGCAAAAAATGGGGGTTGCGGAGATGAGAATGCTTAGGTGGATGTGTGGACACACGAGACAGGATAAAATTAGGAATGAATGTATCAGGGATAAGACATGAATGGCACCAATTACAGAGAAGATGCGAGAAGCTCGATTAAGATGGTTCAGACACGTACAAAGGAGACCATTACAGGCACCTGTTAGGCGTTGTGAGAGTTTAGCTACTAGGCATGTTAAACATGGGAGGGGTAGACCAAAAAACACTTGGAATGAAACTATAAGGAAAGACATGATGTACTTAGGCATTGGTGAGTTTATGACTAAAGATAGGGCACAATGGCGACAAATGACCCATATAGCCGGCTCCACTATGGTGGGATAAAAGCTTGAGTGTTGTTGTTGATCGATGAGTTATTGGACGAGCTACATGGAGTCATGATTTTCACAAAAATGAATTTGCACTCAAGTTCTCATCTGTTGTGCAAGCACCTACAAGATATTGCAAAGACAACATTCTAGACATCATACGCATTTCCAATTTCTCATCATGGAAAATGCTATGGTCTATTTCGCTCATCGATTCAGTAGTCTACATCCTCTTAATTTAAATCTTACTTTTTTCACCTCAATATTTTGAACCGAGTTTTTAATCATGGTCTTTTTCCTGGCTGAGTGGAACTTCTAGTATTTTCTACAACTACAAATTTTCTACCATGCTTTGCTGGCAACAAATCTCTCTTAATGCAAACTTCAAATTTTTTTATTTCTCTTTTTAACTTTGTAAGTTGTGTCAAACAACAGCTGCTACATGCTTTACCTTTTAATAAAGGGCCAATGAGATCATTTTTGTGTGCTACAGTTAGCTTTGTCCATTTGATTTTCAAGCATTTCAAGTTTGAACTAATGCATCCATTTTGTTTTCTTAGAAAGCCTTGTTCTTAATCCACAATTTCTGACATCCCGCGAATCGTGTGCAGGATCAAAATTTCTTCATTTCTGTTTATGCATGGCTTAAAGTTCCTTGTTTAAACACTTTAACTAAATCAAAAGGATGAAATTGATTTCATTTATTGATTATAATCGTAACATTTGAAATACAAATCATCAAAATTAAGTTCGTGTTACTGCTTTTTTTATGACAAGATGTGCAATGAAGTGACTTGATCTGCTTTGGGATTGCAGGATGCTATGCTTGTACAATCGGATGAAGATGGTATCCTTCAGGATTTATTTTATGAAGGCCTTCTTGAGGTGTACTTAGGTGACTTGGGATAATTTTTTCATGAGCTATTATCCTGTAAAGCATATTGTAGTTTGCAATGTGTTCTATTTCATTTATGCATTTGTTTGTCAAGATCTATTGTTTCGCAGATTCATTAATTTATAAATCTCTGTACTTTGATTTGGCGTAAAACTCTTGGTAGCACTGGGTTTGTGGAAAGAAAGAGAGAAGGTGGAGACGGGAAAGAATAAAGGGTGGATTTTGGGAGGTTGCTAATGTCTGCTTATTATCCCTTTAGGGCTTGGATTAATAGAATTCAAAAAAAGAAGAAAGTGATGAAGGATGGGAGGAATAAATCCTTGCTAGTCCTAGGATCCAATTTCGAACTCATCCAACATAAGTTTCGACATATAAAGTATAGTATTTAAACCCTAAACGGGGGCACAACAATATATACACAATTGAAATGAAAATACAAAAAATTAAAGGTGCATGAATAAAGATAATGGGCTACGCATTAAGCGGCGTTGCTCGACGGTACGAACCTCCTATTGTAAACATATCGGCATTGCTATTGTGTCGGTCGTGTCCTCCGTAATAATGCCCCTTATGAGAAGCTTTCCTTGTCCTTATGGCAAAACTATGGAAACTAACGACGAAACTCACCATCGTCCCGACCATGCTGCGTATGATGTCTGGCGGTGCTTCCATGCGAATAAAATCTACTCATGTTGGTAGCTGGCCATGACCTTTGTACGTTTATCTAGAGTGGAGATTGGAGTGTAAACTAATGTCGTGTTTGTCTCAACGTGAGCCGGAAATTCCTCGACCAGATGGTCTCTCATTACTCGCTTAAGATGGGAGGCGGAAGACCAGATGGATCCGACTTTTAGTTGGGAGGATCAATCTGTTCGCACCTCGTCGATGTGAGCCTCCATAATTACATGCCCGAAGGAAGGGCCTGAGAGCTTGGGGTGAAGTCGTATTGCCACCGAGGCTTGGCCATATGGTCGAAGCTTAACAAACACTGCATCTCCCACCTGGAAATGAACCTCTCGCCGACGTTTGTTTGCCTGATTGAGCATCTTTTGCTAGGTTCGATGGAAGTGAAATTTCAATTGGTGCAAGATCTTATCACGATCCCATAGCTGGGACCGAAGGGCCTCCTATTTTGGGGCTTTCCTCCATGAAGCATCAAAGATACATCTCTAAACAAAAGTTCAAAACCTTATATTAGCCTTGTGTCTGTCGGTCGTATGTTGTGCTCATCCCGACTTGCATGCCTTGAGTTTAAACAATTCCTACTGAAAAGTGTTCATGGACACTTGATCGCGGCCGCTCACAATTGATTGGGGAAACTCATGTAATTCCACCACACAGTGGATGATGCCTCAATTAGAGTAGGTGTGGTGATGCATGATGAAGCAAAATGAAGTGTATGTACTTCATAAGTGGTCAACCACTGCCAAGATATATTTGGATCTGATGAAGTCCAAATATATCTTAGGTGATGAAGTCCATCACCATATCATCCCTAATCTTGGGTGATGAAGTCCACTCAATAAGCAACCACAAAAGCTTCCACGCCGCACCCCACATCCCCTTCCAGTAAAGGGCCGCGATAGGCCGACGGTAAGTGCGGAAGGTGCGCTATCGTGGGTGCCATATGAAACTCCTTCAGAAGCCTCATAATTCATTTCGAGGTGGGAGCAAGGTCAAATTTGCCCCGATGGTGTAGATGACTACCAATGATGGAGAGGACGCATATTTGACTAGATTGACCCGAATGCTCTCCAAAATTGTCCGTTAGTCAGGGTCGGCCTCAACCTATTGTTGAATAGTGATTGCCTCTTGCCAAGCCTGTTGTGACATAGCGATGTGTGCTGCTGGCTCTTACTGGTGAGAGAGCCCGTTCTTTGCCTTGTGGGTCTTGCCAGACCAAATTTCTTCCGTGAAATCATGCCTCAACAACTTAACTACCCAAATCCACTGCGTTGGTGTAGACATCTTTTGGATCAGGAGGTATGACAAGATATGGTCATCTGCACGGAATGTGAAGTGATGACCCAATAAGTAGAGTCGCCAATGCTGAACCCCCAAAATGAGTGCCATCAATTCGTTCGCCTTTGCCAATCGAGAACATACAGTGTTGGAGAAGGTTTTGCAGAAATATGTGATCGAGCGCCGATGCCCATCCCAGGGGGATCACACTCGACAACGAAGGACTGTGAGAAGTCTGGTATGAAGTGCGTGGGTGCTGCTAGCAAGGTCTACTATAAGGTGGTACCCCCCTGGAAATTCATGCCACTCATCTTTCTAAGTGGGTTTGTCAGTGGCCTGGCCAGTTTGTCGTAGTACTTGATGAAGCGTCGATAATACCCATTTAGATGAGGAATCCGAGTATGTCCTGTAAGGAGCGATGTGTAGGCCATTGTAGTACTGCCGCCACCTTGTTAGGATCCATGGAGACGCAATTCACAAAGATTGTATATGAACACTTCTTGGAGTTGACTGAGAGGGAGCGCCGTTGGAGGGTCCCCATCGTGACCGCCAAATGAATCAAATGGTCCCACCCTGTAAGGCTTTAAATAAGTATATTATCAAAGAAGAAGAATACTTGTGGAGCACCACACAAAAAATAATGTTCATGGTGGCTTGGAAGGTGGCGGGGTGTAGGTAATGCCCAGACAACTTAACTAAGAACTCATTATACCCATCATAAGGAATATAGGCTTGGGAATGGCCTTAGCATTGACGTGGACCTGGTGGTGCCTAGGACATAGTTCATCTTGGAGAAGTAGGTGGCACCGCAGAGCTGTTAAGTAGCTCCTGAATTATCGGGATTTCATATTTGTCGGCCATAGTCTCCTTGTTCAGCTCTCTGAAGTCAACACAGAAGCACTAACTTCCATTTTTTTATATTTATAACATTTGGCTTGGAAATGGGCTAGCGCTCTGCCGGATCAGTTCAATGGCTAACATCTCTGCCACTAGTTGTTCGTCTCATCCTTTTAAATGCTTCTGCAGGGGTATGGTCAAACCGCAATCAACTGTACTTACTCACAAAGGGAAATAATGTCATTTGTTTTATTTAGAGGATGACTGAGGGGTTCCGCGAAGACATGTTGATGGTTTGGTCGGTAACTGTAAACAAGTCACCAACTCAAGTGAGATTAAATTGTGACTCGCTCTGCTATTGATCATGATTAAGATTGGATGGTCCTGTGGCATGCCATCTAGCTTCCACCACGGTAAAGAGCATCAAAATATACTGCGGTGATTTCCTCCCCGCTGTCCTCAATAATAGACGCAGCTCCTTCATGGGCAATCATGAGTGAGCGTGGAGGGCTGTTTGCAGCAGATGTACAAGCCTTACTATATAGATCATTGAACTACTTATTAAATAGGCGTTGTGCGGCCGGCTATCGCAGTGGGCATAGTGTGGCTTTGTAGGAGGGTGGTGGTTTCTATGGTGTTAGGTTTGGAAGTATGTGGATGGGAGTGAGAGGGGCACACGGTATAAGTGGTGTACAATGAAGAGAATCGTACGCCGTCAGTGGTCTTAACGGTAAGGTTTGCTTCAACCACCCGAGCGACATTTATGGCGCTAATGTCGACAGGATAGTGGATGCTATGGGTGCTGTGCGAAAGTGAATGTAAGGTTGCAATCTTGAACAATGTATCCCAAGTATTGGTCAGGGGGAATGATGTAGATTGACGCTCACGGCATCAAGTTTTACTTGTATTTGTATCTTATTTATGTGGCATTTTATGTTGCTCACTTGTTTCATGCATTTTGTTTTTCTTCTGCATTTTATTTTGGTTGAGTGCGTATTTAATTCCTTTGCGATTGATTTTTATTTCGCGCATTATGTACTTTTCCACAGTGGTTATTGACACTTGCAGGTTTTTCATTGCTTAGGCATGGTGTGTTGCTACTATTAAAAACCAAAAGTTTCTAAATTTGCGCATGAATTTAGTGTCACACATTCCTTAATATAAACTGCATTTAGAATTACATTTTCATCACATTCATTCCACCGTGTGGAACTATGAGAGCATCAAGTGGTGTCAGAGCAAAGATTGTTGGCTTGGGATTTATATCCAAGATTGGTTAGCATCATCTTAGTGTTTTAGGGTCAAAACCCATAAAAAATTAAATTCAGCAAAACTTAGCTATCCAGACTCTTATTTACCGTTTTGGGCATACCATGCGACATCATTTTGTGTTAGAGTACCTCCTAAACATCACATAGCATAGTAGTTGCATCTTTTGATTGTTTTGACTTGCCCCTTGGCAAGCCAAAGGAATCAAATGCAAAACACAATCCACATCATTGAAGAAAAGTGACAAGGATTATTTCATAGGCAACAAAAACTCTTTCAGTGGCAACTAATCACATTAGATGGTATTAGATACCAAAATGAGTTACTCGTTATCACTTTCACTACAGAAAACATTTTTAGGAGCAACGAAGGTGTAAAGAGACAAAAGGATCAAGAGATTAAAAATGATGATCGACACCTTGTTAGTCAAATTATAGTTTGTCAACAAAATTGTTTTTTCCACACTTATGAAAATATATTATGTGTCGATCATCCTGATATTGAAATCTCTGATCATGCATTACAAAATAATGAGGATTGCTATAAGCAAACCTAAAATGATAAAGGCAAACCATTACTAATAGCAAACCACAATTTTTTCAAATTTCTATTCACAAATCCTTTTGTTATTAGCAAACTAGACAATTAATAAAAAAAGTGGAAGGTTTGAAAGATAATTTTGCAACATATAAAGAGTAATGTTCACTCATAAAAAAGAGAGCTGAACTTATACAATTATATTTGTTTACACAAAAAACATCTCGTGATCAAAGTCGGTGTGGAGTATGCTGAAATTGGGGAATGTCCAAGCTGTCAGAAGGAATGTGCAGTCGGAATATTGAAATAGTTCGGGGTAGAGTCGAGTTCGAGAGCAGTCAAAGGAGGGGTGAGGCATGGAGTCGAGTTGAAGGGATGGGGAGTGGAGATCGAGAGCAGTCGGAAGATGGAATCAAGTCCAAAGGAGGATTCGCCGCCTACTGTGGGCGATTTCGCCGTCCGCGAGTGGATGATTCCGCGAGGGCCGTCTGCGGGCGGTATCGATGGAGTTGAGGTCCAGAGGAGCACGTGTATCAGGTGAAAGAGTAGGGTTTGCTGATAGTGTTTTTTTAGGGAGAGACTACAAGGCCTAAAAGAAATAAACCATGTTTATTTTGGTTTGCTAATAGCTACGTTATCAAGGCGCGCGCCTAGGCGCGCCTGAGCCGCCGGGCGCACCAGGCGCACCGGCCAGCGCCTCTGCAAGGCAGAGGCGGGCGAGGTGCCTCAGGCGCGCCTAGGCGCGCGCCTTACCCACTCCCAGGCGCACCAAAGGCGCGCCTGGGCTTTTCAAGCTGTTTTCTTCAACCTGTTTTTTTGAGAGGTGGGCAAAAACATGATCTCAGACGCACCCGAGGCACACCTAGGCGCACTTGGGCATCCAATTCACCGATTTTCAGTGAATTGAGTGCCAAATTCACTGAAAATCAACGAATTGGGCATCCAATTCGCGATTTTCAGTGAATTTGGCACTCAATTCCCTGAAAATCAGCGAATTCGCTGATTTTCAGTGAATTGGGCGCCCAATTCACTGAAAATCAGCGAATTGGGCGCCCAATTCACTGATTTTCAGCGAATTGGATGCCCAATTCGCTGATTTTCAGTGAATTGGGCACCCAATTCATTGAAAATCAATGAATTGGATGCCAAATTAACTGATTTTCAGTGAATTGGGTGCCCAATTCGCTGATTTTCAGTGAATTGGGCACCCAATTCATTTTTGCGCCTCACGTGCCTCAGGCGCGCACCTGCGCCTAGGTTCCAGGACCCCTTTGCGCCTCGGTGCGCCTTGCGCCTTTGATAACTTAGGCTAATAGTGCTTTTGAGTTTGCCTCTTAACAATCCTCCAAATAATTTAGAGGATAATTTTAGAAATTTTCGTAATCCTCTTTATTTTGATAATGATTCTGGCATATGATTGAAGAAAACTTCAGAATATTATATTTTGGAAAATGATACTAGTAATGAAGACACATTTGAGTTTGAACATAAGGTTAATCATGACTCTAACCAGGCGCAGTGCTTACTCACCAAAATTAGAACATGCCCTTTTTCAAACCTTAGTTATTAGACCAATCAAAGAATTGAAAGTATTATTTAAGGAATCTTGAGTTTAGGTGGTACATCTATGAGCCCAACATTGAATACTCCCTTGAGTTAAGATTGCACATTTGTGACCCTAAACATGCTCCCTTTGAAACCTTAGGTTAAAGATGTTTGCAAATAAAATTTCATAGAAATTGAAAGTTGGAAAATTGCACAGCTTATTGATTATCCACTTTGGATTATTTTATTTTACAAAAAAAATTCTCTTTTATATGAACATTTGGATTGAAAAATAATTTATTAAATGCAGTATTAATTTATTTGTTTTGTTGCTCTGTATTTTTTATGATTTGCATATGCTTTCCACCATCTGAATTTTTTCATATAACAAATCTCCTGCATGACATACCTAGGTCATTCACATTTGATTATGACACTAGTTTCCTAAGTTATTTTGGAGGACATTATGGGCAAAATTAGGAACCACACTTCAGTTTAGTAGAAATAGATTCTCAGATTGAGGTTGTCAATAGGAGCTTAGATAATTGACTAAGATGTCTTGCGGGAGAGTTACCGACTTAATGGGATTTGATACCACTTCCACAAGCCGAATTTGCCTACAATAACTTTGTGAAACGTTCCACTAAACCCTTCCCTCCTTTGAGATTCCTTATGGACAACCTATACCCTACCTACTTCATAGGGCCCTTTTACGTTTCTATAGTATGATTAGTGCAGAGGTTAGTGAGCTTAATAATCTGATCCTAATGGTTAGGAGGTTAGGACCCCTTTACCTTTCTATAATATGATTAGTGCATAGATTAGTGAGCTTAGTGATCCTATCCTAAGGGTCAGGAGAAAGCTTGAGAGACTCTCACGAACGTAAGATACAAGACAGTTGTTGATGAGCCTAGGAACAAGCAATACTTTCGGGAGAGGGTTACTATGGTGGTGGAGTACTGTGGAGTTGCGCATTTTCAGCTTGCTGTCATCCATCGTTTATAGGGTTTAGCAGTTTTTTTCCCTTAGTAATGATGTAAATAATGTAACAATTCCTTTATCTACTTCTGTCTGTATTTTCGTTTGCTCTTCATAGGCTGCACATGAAAATCTTTAATTAAAAATTACAAAAGGAGTACTAAATATTTAAATGTCTAGAATATTTCTTTTTGGAAGAAAACCATTGTATGGGCCTATGTTTCAGGTGTTTTTGGTTTAGTACTGCTTGATATTATGTTTGCAGTTTATTTGATAATCAGCTTCTCACGGCTGAGCTTTTGCTCTTTCAGGCAATGGTTGCGTGACTTGAAAAAGAGTCATTTCCTACACCGCCTCAACGTTGATCGGGTCTTGTTTAACAGATCACAGTTATTTCCCAAGGTCAATGGTTGTCTCTTTTGTTGGGGCTCTATTTGTTCTTTAAAAAAATTTGTACAAACTGATGTTGATCATTTATTCAATTTATTCAGTATGCATATATACACACTCGGGTGGAAAATACCTTTTTTTCTTTCTTTCTGGAATATCTCTGACTGTACTTTCCGAATAAATTTTTTCACCTGAGTTTCATTGCATATAATATTTATTTTAATTGATCATTCATTTTGCTACAATTAGGAATGAATGTATCAGGGATAAGACCGGAGTGACACCAATTGCAGAGAAGATGCGAGAAGCTCGATTAAGATGATTCGGATACATACAAAAGAGACCGTTAGAGGCACCTGTTAAGCGTTGTGAGAGTTTAGCCACTAGGCATGTTAAACGGGGGAGGGGTAGATCAAAAAAGACTTGGAATGAAACTACAAGGAAATACATGATGTACTTAGGCATTAGTGGGATTATGACTAAAGATAGGGCGCAATGACAAGAAGATTCATATAGCCGACCCCACTATGGTGGTATAAAGGCTTGAGTGTTGTTATTCATTTTGCTACACTACCAACTAGCTCTCTTTTGCGTGATTTTACATTTTCATGCAATTAATAGTCCAGCTGCTGGTTACAAGTAAATAATAATAATTTTGAGGATATTTCATTTTATTTAAATTGAAGAATAGTGCACTAGTAATCTATCTTTTATTTTCCGCGGCGAGTGCTCTTACAAATCTCGTGAGCTGTAGATTCAAGTCTAAACTTCCATTCAACACACCTGCAGTCTCTAAATAATGTGGACTAGAATTCATTTAAAGGTTATGTTGTGTTCGACAAAATATTGAAATAAAACTTTGCACGCGTCTTACGAAACTGTAGTAAAATGAACTATTCGCTCAAAGGCGTGCAAAATAAGTTTCAGATTCAAAATTATTAAACTATTATAAAAATTTCATAAGCTGAGTAAGTTTTTTTTAATGATTTCCTCTTGAGTAAAAGAAAGAGATATTTTTTTTTGAAGGATAATCCTAATTACATCTATTCTGGGCTAGCTGTCGTGGCTGCTTTATTCCAGTGAATGTATATTCCAGTAAGTTACGGATATATAAAAGTATATTTACGGTGACTCCCTTCCTTGCAGGTTTTTTTTAACAAGGGAATTCTTGACATCCATTTCTCTGAATGCTCTCGGTATGTGATTTTTTTCATCACCTGATAATCTTTTGAGGCAAACTTTTTTCTGCTAACACAAGGATAATAGAGGAATTCGGCTGGATTTCCGTATTTAACGACTTGAGTTTGCTCACAGGCTTTGGCGCTGGTTTGAAGATCGGTAAATCTCGGTTTATCTGATTAGTTTTACTCTATATAAACCAGAGATGGCCTAATGGTAATTTCATCTTAATTAGCCCAAAATTACCATATATAAACCAGAGTTGGCCTAATTCCCAAGTGCCTCTAATCGCTGCCATCTATTTTACTAGGTTATTAGTATTAAACTTTAGATTTCCAGAGCCATGATGTGTTGGTGGTAGGCTGCATCCATCCGGCCAAAGCTAAATAGAAGCGGTGGACCCTTCGATAATTTGTTATAAATTCCTGCCATATCTGAAGATAATCAAAGACATTCAATACTAATGTCGAGTTGAAGTCTTTAAAGCACATGAACCTATGTTCTTTCTCATAGGTATAATAGATATTTTGGACCCTGAAATTCAGAGGGAAAATGAAACTAGAGTTGAATTGAGTAACATTATTTTTAACACACTTGTTTGGTTGAGGCAAAATTAACTCTAAAATAAATTATCATTATATTTTAAACCATTTTCCCACTAGAATTGGGTTAATCAAATCTTCATTTTGCTAATTGCAGGCAAATAAGTAATATGAATTTATAATGTAAAATGCAATTCCTCAACCCAAACTTATCTTAACAATATGCTCATAAGTTTATTCAATGTGTAGGGCTCGTCCTAACACATAATCGGCCGCTACACAACAAATTCAAGCCTAGGTATAAGTGGTGTAAGCCTATTTTTTGTCACCGTGCAGGCAGTTGTTAGGATCCGGCTGTGACTAATTCAAATTCATTTCAATTGTTTTATTTGATATTAATTATTCAAATAAAGTTATTATTTTATTTTTGGTAATAATATACAGATAATGGTAGTATCAACATAAATAAAAAATTTAAGATAAATTAATAAAAAAATTAACTGTTGAAATTTGACTTGCTTCAAACTCTTCATTCAGACTCATATATGAGACAGATTGGACCAGCTGTCTAAGCCTATTAGGAAACATGAACTCGAGGCCAAGTAGACTAAATATTGCCCTGGAAAACCAACTAGCAAATGGACCATCTGAGCTAACCCTTAAGCCATAAGTCTTTGGGTGTGACCATGTGAGCTGCTAACCTTGGGATTTGACTAATAACCCGTTCTTGAACCATGCCCAACTGTGATTGGACGTACCAATGACCCGGAGCGACAAACCATCTATACATACTTGATCCTATGGCCTAACATCGACTTCGATGCCACCCTAGTTGTTAAAGGCGCGCCTAAGGCTCAAGGTTCAGAGGTTTGCGCTTTCGTGCGCCTTTTTTTGCACCTTTTGAGCATAAAAGACACGTCTAGGTACAATTTCTATTGTATTTTTTTTCTTCAAAATAATGAAAATTATAATATAAGAACTCAATATTTTTTTGCATGATTTAGTGTTTGTGAAGCATAATTGAGCATTGAGACTTATATATGATGCAAGTGATCACATTGATTCTATTTTTTAAGAGATATAAATGATAGTAATGAATTATTAATTAGTATAATAGATGAAAAATCTGATTAAGAAGATGAAGTGATGTTTGATGCTGATTATTTAAACCAAATATGGTTGTGTCTTGCCTTCGTCAGGCGCGCGCCCGCGCCTTGAGCCTTGTCTCCAAGACCCCTTTGCGCCTTTAATAACTAAGGATGCCACTTAGGAAGCGGGAAGCAACTGCCGTGTTGAAGTTCTAGAGACAACTCATTTCAACCCAAAAGCATAAGCTCATGAATGAGGGAGGGGAAACCACGTGATAGTATAACACCAATATTTGTTTAGAAAATCATATCTGATAAGAACTCAACCAATTTTTTTGTTGATGATAAACAGTGCTACACCTATTTTTTTGTTGTTCCATGCATTTCAATTCATGGGCTAAATCTTGGTCATGTACTTTTGGATCCTCATTAGTTAAGGAATCCATATTTAATTAGTTTTTTTCCGCCGAGCAGAATGTTATTCGCCGATTATCAGGCTGACCAAGGAAATTAATATAACGATTGTACATGCGCTGAGCAATATTCGTCGACCAACAAACATTGTTCGTTGTTCAGCAAGTCCTTCAAACAAAGATTAACTTTGGAAGATTGATGCGTTATCAAGAAGTTTAGTTAAGCAATATTTGTCGAGCATATTCGAAGAATAAGTTTGTGTGCTCAGAGAAATATTCTTGGAACATTCAGAAAAGCAATCGCTCAACGCTCATATGAATAGGCGGCGCTTAATGCTCAAGAGAATTATGCGAGCAATGCTCAGAGAAATTGTCGAGCAGCATTTAACGAATTCCTAGAGCAACTTGTTTTATCGGTCACATTTGATAACCGGCGGAATCAATGATGGCCGTCGAAGAAACCATTATTACAAGATACATTGCAGATTTCCCGCTAATTTTTTAGCAGCCTCCTATCTTTCGAGCATGGAGGAGAGTTTGGTTTTTCCGATTCTTCCATAAATCGGATTTTAGTTCCTGTTGTCTCTCTCAAACTTAGAAATCTTACATATATTCTACTAAAGGCACAGATGCAACGAACAAACACTATCATCAACACATCCAAATACCCACCCTTACTACATTGTTAAGAGAGTCGAATATTCACATACAGATTGCTACATAGCAAAAGCTCAAGCAACATTCAGAGCTGTAACATTATGAAAAAGAAATTTTTTTCATCAATGGAGAATTGGAGTCGTGAGATTTTGACTTTTTAGGAGCATAGTGTTTTGTGTTCTTTGTAGGGAATTTTTGTGCCAGAATAAACTACTATTAACTAATTTGGAGAGATTTTCTGGTAATATTTCTCCATATGCTCCTACAAACTCGAAATCTTGCCACTCCTTCAATCTCGATTGATGAACAATCTTCTTTTTTGGAATGTGGAACAGTGGACTACCAATAACATTTATTGAGAACCACTATTTTTTGTGTGAACTCGTCTAAACCGTCCTTGTTCGCTATTTTTCACCTACGTAATGTGGTATTAAACCAATACCCGCAAATTTTTTAAACCATTTTCAAGCTGGTCTATTGAAGTGCCCGTCCTTTATTTAGGTCTTCAAGCTGGTCTGATTTCCATTAATTTATGTCCTAATCAATTTTGTCGTGGGTATAGTTCTTACTAATAACCATGGTGATTGAACTGCACAGTTACACACTAATTGTATACTCCATTTTTAGTGTTAGCAATGATTTTTTGTACGTCTTTTGGGAAGTTCACAAAGATGCCTCTTCTGGCTATTTTTGAAGAATTCTCGTCGTCTTAAGTATTAGGATTTAGTAGGTTTTCGTTGTTTCTAGTTGTATTTTTGAGAAGTTTAATCGCTTGTTACACTATTTGATTCTCTTATTATTTATGGCATGATTTTGCTTACAACGGTTTACACTAATTGTAAAATTGAAAGCAAAATTCTGAAGCTCAAATATGAATGGCATCTAAGGAGTATGAATCCGTGCTCTCGTAGAAGGGCGATAAGGATTCATTTTGAAAACAGTGGGAACCTGGTTGTTGTTGACCTAATGCTTACGTAAATTAATTGGTGTATGACTTGATTCCCGAAGGCTATTTGTGGCCTTGCTAGAAACAACAATAGTTAATGAGGCTCACATGTATTTTTTCTTTATTTTAGGGTGCTGTTATAAGCAATCCTCATTTAACTTCTAGCAAACCCAAATTCTGTCCAAAAGGCAATATTTCTTTCTCCCGTTTCAAGACTCCCAGCGTCGTCTCTCCCACTACCCCAACTCGGGCCGCCGCATCCATCTCCGACTCCGTCGACACATGAGATACCACAACTATCTCCGGCGATAGGTGATACACCGCCTCCATTTCCCACTCGGCCCCCACTGACCATCATACGCCGCTATGCTTCCTACGCCGGAATAGGAGAGGTCTCCTCAACTTCACCCCACCGAGAGTAGCAGCTAAGGTATGGGCCGCCTCCCACTCCGCTGCGTTTTTTTTGTATTCTAGGGAGTTAGCATGAAAAGTTTTCATGTTTATAGATCTAAATGGATCTAGCACATTCCTCTAAATAGAACCCATGACGTGTTTTTCAGGTTAACTATTGGAAATTATGAATGAAACCACATTGCAAAGTGAACCCTCAATGGATATTGTCATCCGGATGCCTTTCGCTCAAAGGTACCCTAAACTTCTAAGTAAATGTTATGGTCTAATGATGGTCCTCTTGTGATATGGTATTGTTATGAAGGTTTAATTTGACTTGTGTTATTTGTTTTCATTTTATTGTTAATAGTTAATATGAGGTGAAGTTGGATGTCGGCAGTCATTTTGAAACCAAAATTTAATTTTCGTCTCGGAAAGTATTGATTGATTGGGCTCGTACTGTCGGCAAATATCTTAGTTTCGCAGTGACTGTTAAAGGTTCATATAAATTAGAAGGTGGTAGAGCACGACCACAGATATTTTTTGGATTTGATAGAGCTGAATATTACCGTGTAAAGCAGTGTAAAAAAGGTTTGGTTAAGCAGAATCTACGTAAAGCGTGTGGTTGCCCATTCACGTTGATCGGAAAAAAATGCCCACTCGGTTGAATGGACACTTGAAGTTAAATGCTGGACGATAATCATGAAATGGTATATTTAGAAGCACATGTCACTGTGGGTAGGTTGTATTTTGTAGAGAAGAGTATCATTCATGACATGTATGCCTCAAATGTTCAACCAAGATGTATACTATCTACCATAAAATAAACGAATCCAGAGAATCATACGGTGATACACCTATACAATATTTGCATAAATGTTTAAAGGATAGTGACTATTTGAGTTTCAATCTTGTTATGGAAGGGGAAAAATATGGTTAGCTTATTTTTTGTCTGATGAATCTGAGACAAGTTTTATATGGGCTTTAATGTAATTTAAAGGTATTTTGGGTGAAACGTCATTGCCTAATGTACTAGTCACAGATAGAGTTTTTGATTTGTTGAAAGCCATAAATATATATTTTCAAATGCCAACCATATCTTGTGTCAAGTGCATGTGCATAGAAATATTTTGGCAAATTGTAAAAAATATTTTAAAGACGGGAAGAAGTTCGAAATTTTTCTTGGTGTATGACAATGTCTAGCATCTATTGAATTTGACAACAATTTGGAAGACATTCGATCAAATGTTATTTCTATAACATACAAAACTAAAATGATCTTTTGATCTTAGCATCATTCAAGTTAGTAAATATTTTAAAGGATCTTTGTACTCTGACCTTATTGGACGTGTCTCGTTACATGCATTGCAGTTGATTAAACCAGAGGAAGATAAGTGTTGTAAGTCGAAGTTTGTTGGTGGTGAAAATTGTCCACATACAAATCATTCCACACTTGGGTTACCATGTGCTCATGAGTTAGCACCATATATCTCTTAAAACAAAGTTTGTCTGATATGGTTAGTTCACAAACATTGAAAGCAATTATCTTTTCCTTTGGAGAGTGATGAAATATCAAATACACAAGAATCTGTTTGCATGTGAGAGATTGATCTAGCAGTTGAGTTGAAGGGGATCAAGCACAAACAAACATAAAAAGGTATGTTATTAATATCAAATACAAAGCACAAACAAGCATAAAAAAGAGATTAGAAATAAACTGCGTGAGATCATGGATTCAACATGTAGTTAAACAAAGGAACCTACTATGCCAACTTTTCTAAGAGGTAGGCCAAAAGGCATTATGAAGAAGTTCAAAGATGATCATAAAAGTTCAAAACACAATCCGTCCCTTTTTGAGCATATCTTGAATGAAGCAAAAACTGCACATAAAAAGATGTCAAAATCATCAAGGAAACAAAGTGTGCGTAGAAATAAACTCTATGATAGCGTTCGCCGACAACTACCAACTTGTATTTCAAATTACGTAGTTGATGTTATTAATGTCGCCGCGGATGAACATTGCGGATTCCGAGTGATTAGTGTCACTTATGATGGGCGATAATTGACAAGTTAGACTTGATCTAATGAATGAGTTGGGGAGAAGAAATATTTTGTATGAATCATTTTTCGGAGCCACGAGAAAGCAAGACTTACTAAAGACTCTTGATTGCAAAAACACACTTGCACCGTATGATAAGTGGACGACGATGTCGAATATGAGTTTAGTGATTTCAACTTGCTACTATATTGGTGTGACTCTAATTTCAAAAAAACGAAAGTCTAACTTTCTTACCATTGGACGCACCACTTCCTGAAGTACCAAGTATTATTTTCATCGGATTCGTCAATGGTAATTATTTTGTGAGACTGCATGAAAGAAGGATGCCCACTTTCACCACTTTACACTTCTTGGAGGAGATATCACATAGTGGCAAGTTCATGGGAATGCATGATCAACCATAAGGAATAAAATGTAAGTGATTTTTAATTTTTCAAATTTATTCATTCACATAATATTGCTAATTAATTCTATTTTTTCCCGCAGAATATGATCTTACAAATTTTGGAGGGCTTGAAGTTAAATGTGGGAAGAAGAGGAACAAATTTTGTGACTTGAACTCATTTATGATGGATATGAGTGGAAGTTCTATGCACTTGAAATCATTTGTAATGCTAATAAATGTACTTGCTAGTAATTTTGTCTCATTAGATAGTGGACTTATTTTTATTTTTTTAATGATGGTTTCCTAGTAACAAATTGATTTTTAAACAACAAATTTCAAATTTTCAAATTTGCTAGGTGTAATGATTTGCTAGAAGCCAAATCGAATTTGCTTATAACAACATCCTTATTCTAATGTATTATCATTTTATGTAATGCTTAAGTCCTTAAATTATTATATAGTATTTAATTTAATTTTATATTGTTTGCATGGATCAGATCATTTTGATCTTGTAATGCAAAATCCCCTTCAAAACTGTTATACATACTATTGATGTAAAAAAAAAAAGATTTTTCAACAACTTAAGCAAAACTAAAACAAACACCTTAGAAGAAGAGGAAGCTCTTGGATGCCAACTTGGGAGCTAGTGCATAAGATGCTCAAATTGGTTAGGTTTCATCTCTATGACTATTGAATTCTCTTTTTTTTTACCAGATTAAATTTATCAGTGAAATGTTTTCCAACTTTCTATGCAGGATTTCTTGCTTATGATAGATATTGAAGTTTTTTACTCGAGGAAATTTACCATTTTGTTCCCCTTGTGAGTATCCTTCATATTATTTTTTCAGCCTTGAAGGCTAAAAGAGTGATCTTTTTCAGCCTTTTTTAGCGCGAAGAAGTGTTTTATTTAATATTTATTCTAAAAAAAACATGTTTTCTAGTGCTAATTTTTTGGGTTTTCATCTAATCTACTAATTAAGGTGCTGTTGAGGGGAAAAAGGTAGGAACCAATTTTTGATGGTAAATATATATATATATATTTTCTATTTTAGGCTCTGTTTGGCGCGGCGGTGCCGGTCGTGAACGCGGTGGTTATAAACTGCCGGTCGTGAACGCGGTGGTTATAAACTGTCGTTCGTGAACACCCAACCTCACCTAAGGAACTTCACCCACTTTTATGTTGAAATTAGTTTTCTTTTCTTGGCGAGGAACTTCACCTCACCTAAGGAACTTGACGTTTTTGTCCAAACTCACCGGAGCAAAAACACAACGCCAAACGGAGCATAAATCACACATTTTCGGTAGATCTCTCATTTATTTATAGTTATGTGCCGATAACATCATTTTTATGTATTTTTAACAAAAGGATAGTTGTGTATTGAGTCTCCTCGTATGCCGGTGGTAACATTATCCCGTGTAAAAGTACCCTCCGCTGGACCACCACCACCATGTTCTCCCCCAAAGTTGTCCCTCAATTTTTTTTTCGGGCTTCCCTTTTATAGTACACGATCTCTATTTGTAATGAGTTTTTCTTCTTAACAAATTGCATGTACACCTTTTTTTAATCTCTGCTACTTCTCTTTTGTTCATCTTTGGGTCTAGTAGCTTATGTCGAAGCAGGGCCTTTTATGCAAGGAAAGGTGGTTAGCGAATTTATAGAAGAAACTTGACACTTATTATTATAATATAGAACTCCCTTAATTTTGTAACACACATTTCTCCCTTTCGTAGTTTTTGAGGTTTTAGCATCCACAAGAGTGTGCTACCTGAATTACCTAGCACACAACGTGTAGTCTTATGTACATTTTTATCTATTCCGAGAAGTATATGCCCATAGAGCATCTCGTGTACACTAGCACGCGTGGTAGTACAGACACTGAGCACACATCGTGCGATCAACGTAAGCAATTTGAACAGACCAATTATGTGTCGTTTGATCAGGATCCTCTTAATCCAATGCATGGTGAGCTCCCTAGCCGCCTTAGATATCTACTAGGGTCCGTACGTTTAAACGGAATTGGAATTTGATATTGACATTCGATATTGATATTCGATATTCAGAACATGAATGTGTCTAATTTCAATTCCAGCGTTCACCTAATAAATAATATTGGTGAATATTATACAATTAATCAATTGTTTTGTTCGTTTTTTAAATAAAATTCAATCTAAGAATTGAAAAATATTACGAAAAGCTAACATTCTATCACATATATTATGAAAATTTAATGATCTATCACATTTACTGACATTAATTAACGCATAATTTAAGAACCTAGCATTATTTTTCTGCGCAAGTGCTGGTTGTGGATAAAAAACAAGTTTGACATAAATGTAAAAACGTTGAGAATAAGAACTAAGAAGATATATAAAGTAAACCTTTATGAAAAAAATGAGCATGGGCGAAAAAAGCGTGCTTGGGCAAAAAAAGAGTGAAAAAAGCGTGCTCGGGCGAAGAAAGCGCGCTTGGGTGAAAAAACTGTGCACGCGTGAAAAACGTGCACCCGGGCAAAAAAAAATGTGTGCCCGGGAAAAAAGCATTTCCGAGCAAAAAAATGTGCCAAAGCAAAAAAATGTGCGCCCGGGTGATATATGCGTGCCCGAGAGAAAAACTCACAGCCGGGCAAAAAATGCGCTCTCAGGTAAAAAATGTGCGCCTGGGCGAAAAATTGTGCTCTCGGGAAAAAAGTGTCGGGGCGAAATAGTGCGCGCCCGGGCGAAAAATGAGCGCCCTGCGAAAATGTGCACCCCCGGGTGAAAATGTGCACACCCGGGTGAAAAATGATCGTCTGGGTGAAAAATGAGCGCCCGAGCGAAAATGCGCCCTGGGGAAAAATACACGTCCGGGCGAAAAAAGCGCTCCCGGGTGAAAAATGTACGCGAGGGTAAAAAACACGGGACATGCCAAAGGCGTGCCTCTGCAGAAAACACATGCCTAGGAGAATAACGCGCGACCAGGCGAAAAAACACGCTACCGGGCAAAAAAGTGCGCACCCGGGCGAAATATGAGTGCACGGGCGAAAAAGGCTCGGTCATGGCGAAAATATGTGCCCCTTGCAAAAAAAACGCGACTCGGCCGGAATTATCCATTTTTTATATAAATTGGAAAGAATTGTCTATAGTTCAAAATGAATTCCACAAAATTCATTAAAATTCCAATTCAAACTTTAAGTGTGCAAACGAACGACAAAATTGAGATTAGACATGAAAGTGCACAGTTAACCTCACTAGAATTCTCTAGAGGGGGGGGGGGGGGGTGAATAGAGATTTAAAATATTTTGTGCAATTATATATATATGTGTGTAGTGATCACAGATTAGAGCTTCCCACACACCAACAAGAATTAAACAAGTAAAGAAAATAAATGCAAGAAGAAAAATCACAGCACAACACAAAGAAATATAGTGGTTCCCCAAACTTTGGGTAGTCCACTCTTCTACCCCCTTGGTAGGAAATTCACTATCTTGCACTGAGTCTTTTGATAAGGAGACTCTTAGAACCACCCTGAGTCTTTTGTTAAGGAGACTCTTAGAACCAACTGAGTCTTTTGAAAAGGAGACTCTTAGAACCAGTACAACTGAATTTTTTGAAGAGAGATTCTAAAAACTCTTTTACAATATGTGAAAGTGAAAATAAGAAAAAGAAGAAGAAGTATTTAAGACAAGAAAGAATCTTCTTCCTAGCAAGAAGATTGGAAGCACAAGAAGTAGTGAATGAAATCTCTCTTCTATATTGAGAAGGAGATTGTAGGCCTTTTCTCTCTTTTGTGAGAGCTATCAGAGTTTGTAGCAGTATGACTTCAGAGTGAGAAAGGGAAGGAAGCTTGATCTTTGCTGCAACACTATTTCTCAATTCTCTTTCTTTTTCACTTGGGAGATTTTCCTCTTTTTCAAATGTAAAATGGTGGATCACTTCTTAGTCTTCTCTGCCGACCTCCTTGTTATTTTATAGCTCTGTCCATTCAAATAATACTATAGGAGGATAATTGATTAGCAGACAGAGAAATAGAAAGATAGAAATATTTCCATAATAATTATATCAATAGAAGGAAATAATTCATTCTGATTTCAAATAATGTCCATAATGGATTTAATCAATTTAGCCAAGAATCTATTAGAGGAAAAGAATGATTCAGAACGGCTATAAAGAATAAATTGATTCCATATAAATCAGATCTATAAAAGAAGGAAAGAGATCTGACGATTTTTGAATTAAACATAGAAATCGACGTGCGTCGATTACTATTCGACTTAAGCGTCGAATTCGTCCTGGCTGGACGTCGAGAGGAGAATAAGGAAGGTGCGTCGACTGAGGCGCGTTGACTTCACTAGATGCGTCGACTAGAAGTCAGAGTTACGTCGATATAGGATACGTCGAATTCTTCTTAAAGTTACTTCGACTCATTCTGAAAGGAACGTCGACACCACTTCGACGTTGCGTCGAATACTATTCGACGCATATTTACTTAACCTTGATTTTCCTTTCTTAGAGTTCATATTCAACTCATTTTCAGGAGTTAAGAGAAATCATTTTCCCAACAATCTCCCCCTATTTGTCTTAACCCTATTTAGAGAGAAATTGTATCAGCATTTTGATTAATTACAGCAAAGCATATATATAGATAAGAAATATGCTAAACAATCAGAAGAAATCATGTAATAAGTAATTGTCTTTCACAAGATCTAAACTAGAAACTTCTTGCGATACATGAAATTTACAAAAGCAGAATATAGTTTTCTAGATAAATTTTCAATGGCATCAAAGATGTAGCCCCTGGCTCTATCAGGACGTTCCTGCACATTCTTGATGATTGTATGCAGTTTCTCCAAGAGTTTATCACCATCAGGGAGAGTGTCATTTATGGAGTAGCCTTTACTGATGATGATTGCTGCCTTTTCATCAATCATCTCTATTGTAATATTTTGAGTTTTTTGTTGAGTAGGCTTGAGCTCAGGTGGTCCCTTGCTGTCAACCTTGGGCCTATACTTTGTTTTCTTTTTTGATTCCTGTTTCTCAGGAATTTTAGTCATCTCTCCTTTCCCTTTCCAGGGTTTGTCAAGCCATTTGTCTAACTTTGCAGGTCCTGTAGGCTTCTTATAGGGAATGTAGGTATCTTCTGTACACCCTACACCCTTCTTGTGCTTTTGACCTTTCTCTAGGATGACCCCTGCCTGAGGGTTTTTCTTTTGATAGGCTTCAATATCAAACAACTTCTTTGGAATTTTGATAGAAGATTCAGCAAGAATTTGTTCCATGGTCATTCCCCTGTTGATCTTTTCCATCCAGGCATTTCTTTTATCTTCTACTTCTTTCCTAGCTGCTTCATATTCATACAGCTCTCTTTCTCTTATTTCTTCATGCCTCTTTTCCATGTCAGGGTCATGATATTCCTTTACAGGGCTGTTAGGAGTTATGACAGGCATCTTTTCAAATCTTTTTATTTCCTCATATGCTTTTCTATACTTCTTTTCCTTTGCATACTCTTTCCTTTCTTCTTTGGAGAAGTTTTGCCAGTAGGGGATGACTTCTCTTTTCCTTTTCATTTGTCCTTCTGGACTTTGCCTAGGTAGGATCTGCTTAGTGAGTTTTGCTGTTGGAGGAGGTAAAAGTAGCAGTGGAGGTAGAGAAGAAGGTTGAGGTGGAGGTGAAGATAGAGAGGGAAGTTGAGGTGGAGGTAGAGGTAGCATAGGAGAAGGAGTTTTCTCTTTAGGTGGAGAAGGAATTTGTTCAAGAGGAGGAGTTTGAGTTTGTTCTGCAGTGAGAGGTAGAATGGCCTCTGGTAGAGTAATCTTTGCTGAGGGATGTTTGTCTCCTTCAAGCTCTTCTGAAGGGATGTCCTCAAGTAGAGGTGTCTTCAGTTTGATGTAACTGGCAGAGAAGCCAGGAGAGTGATGCTGAATTTCTTCCTCACATGGGGTTGCTTCAATCCACACTTGTCCTCTCCAGTCATCAGAGTAGGCTGCTTCTTCCTCCCCCTGGACTTCTGTGTTCTTTATCACAACAATCTCCCCCTGGGTATGTGGGGGCATCTATTCTGAATGCTGAATCCACAGCATGATCTCCTTCAGTATGGTAGGATGAAGTCTCTTCAAAATTTTTGTTGAAGGTGTAGTCAGAGGAATTGAAAGCCTATTGTAAGAAGAGAAGGTGGTGTAATACTTTAGAGATAATACTTAGAGTTGGAGAGGAAATTAACCCTGAGCTTTTAAGAGAGATAGAGAACCTGACAAGGGGGGTTTCTGGAGCAACTCTCCCCCTGGTTTATATCCTGCATAAAGGATTTAAACCTTTCTGGCGACAGAGGCCGTTCATGAATGAGAGCATTAAGCTCAGGAAGAGAAGCAGAGAGGTTTGCCAGTTTGGCTGCACAGGTGTTGATCATGGCAGCACATTCGTTGGCGAAGTGATTTAGTCGATTCTGGAAGTCATGTACTAGGTGTTCGAGAGCATCATTCATCTCTTTGATGAGGGCCGATTGATCAGGAGTTGGTGCCATTGTCGCAGAGAGAGAGAGAGAGAGAGAGAGAGAGAGAGAGAGAGAGAGAGAGAGAGAGAGAGAGAGAGAGGTAGAAGACGAAGTTTTGGCGGGTTTTAGGAGAGTATATGTTATGAAATAAGAGGTATTATTTAAAGGAGGTGAAACGTCGAGAAAGGAAACAGAAATCACGGTAATCCAATCGTCAAAAGAGGAAGTAAGGATTTGATTCTAATTGTAACCAGATGTCGACGTTACGTCGAATTGATGTCGACGTATGCGTCAATATGGAGTCGACGCTCCGTGGGGGCTTGTCAACTTAGTGTTCTGTCGATGTGTTCATAGCCCTGCGTCGATATAAATTCGACGGTGCGTCGATAAGTTATCGATGTAACTTAGCCTTGAAGAAATCAACGCCAGCGTCGAGTTCTTCTCGACGGTGCGTCGATATATAATCGACGCATTTTCAAATACTTACTTAGATTTTCTGATTTCTTTAGATTTTCCCAACAATGGTGTTTATAGGCTTCCATCAAGCATTCCTAAGGTGTTTATGAAGTAATTATGCTTGGTTTCATCCAAGGGTTTTGTGAAAATGTCTGCTCTTTGATTATCTGTAGGTATATATTCTAAGGTTATCTTATCTTTTTCTACATTGTCTCTAAGGAAGTGATGTCTGATCTCTATATGTTTGGTTCTACTATGAAGGACTGGGTTAGATGCTATAGATATAGCACTAGAGCTATCACAATAGATCTTAGAGTTATTAACCTCCAATTTGTAGTCAAGAAGTTGATTTTGCATCCATAGTATTTGTGAACAACAGCTCCCTGCAGCTATATATTCAGCTTCAGCTGTTGAGGTTGAGACTGAAGTTTGTTTCTTACTGAACCATGATATTAATCTGTCACCTAGGAATTGGCAAGTGCCAGATGTGCTTTTTCTATCAACCCTACATCCAGCATAATCTGCATCTGAGAAACCTATTAATTCAAAGTTGGTTTCTGCTGAGTACCATAGACCTAGTTCAGGGGTTCCCTTTAGGTATCTAAGAATCCTTTTTACAGAGGTGAGATGGGATTCCTTTGGATCAACCTGAAATCTAGTACATATGCAAGTGGCAAACATAATGTCAGGTCTGCTAGCTGTTAGATATAGAAGGGATCCTATGATAGCCCTATATGTCTTTTGATCTACTGATTTTCCTTTATCATCTTTTTCTATAATGACATTGGTTGCCATGGGTTTTTTCATGGTAGATGCTGATTCCATACCACACTTTTTGATTAGCTCTTTAGTATATTTGGATTGGGAGATGAAGATTCCCTCACTACTTTGTTTTACTTGTAATCCTAAGAAATATGAGAGTTCTCCCATACTGCTCATTTCAAATTTAGATTGCATTAGATTAGCAAATCTTTTACAAAGTTTAGGATGAGTTGAGCTAAAGATGATGTCATCTACATATATTTGAACAAGGAGGAGTTGGTTTTTATGGGTTCTAGTAAATAATGTCTTGTCTACTTTTCCTCTTTCAAAGGAATTTTCTAAAAGGAAGTTAGAGAGAGTTTCATACCAAGCTCTAGGTGCTTGCTTAAGCCTATATAGTGCTTTGTTAAGTCTATAAACAAAGTTAGGAGAAGATGGATTTACAAAACCTGGTGGTTGCTCCACATATACCTCTTCTTGAAGGTCACCATTCAGAAAGACACTCTTGACATCCATTTGGTAGACTTTCATCTTCATGAAGGCTGCATAGGCAAGAAAGAGCCTGATTGCCTCCAATCTGGCTACTGGAGCAAAGGTCTGGTTGTAGTCTATCCCTTCTTATTGTCTATATCCTTGTGCTATAAGTCTTGCCTTGTTTCTGACAATTACTCCAGTGGAATCTAGTTTGTTTCTGTATGCCCATTTTGTACCAATCACAGGGTAGTTTCTTGGTCTTTCAACCAGGTTCCACACTTTGTTTCTCTCAAATTGTCCTAGTTCTTCTTGCATGGCCATAACCTAGTGAGGATCACAATTTTCTTCCTCAAACTTCTTTGGTTCAACTTGTGATAGGAAGCATTGGAGCATCATCCCATTGGAGACTTGGTGTCTTGTTCTTACTCCTGTATTGGGGTCTCCAATTACTTGAGTTTGTGTATGATCTTTCAAATTGACCCTTGTCCTGCCTGGACTTGTCAGATGTTCTTCTTCCTCATTAGTAATGGGATCATTGTCCACCTGGCCTTCCTGAACCATGTTCTCCCGTGGGAGTTGGTTTTGAGTGCTCTTTTCTGAATCTTCTTTATGTTCTTGTTCAGATTCCTCACTTGATTCCTCTATCTGGTTTTCTTTTCCATTATCTGTGTTTTCTAGAACCAGTTGCTCAAGCTGTGTTTCTATGCTGCTGTTTTCCTGTGGAAAAGAACTGGTGGGTGTTCCCTCCCCCTTAAACAGTATGTTAGTTTCATCAAATATGATGTGCATAGATTCTTCAATTCTAAGAGTTCTCTTGTTATAGCACCTATAGGCTTTACTAGATGCTGAGTATCCCAGAAATATTCCATCATCAGATTTCTTGTCAAACTTGGCAAGATGATCTTTTCCATTATTTAGGATAAAACAAGCACATCCAAAGATCTTAAAATATTTAACTATGGGTGTTTTTCCTTTCAGGAGCTCATATGGAGTTTTTAATTTAGTTTTGTGTATTAGGCTTCTATTTAGAACATAGTTGGCAGTGTTCACTGCTTCAACCCAGAAAGTTTTTGGTAAACCTGATTCTACAAGTAAGGTCCTTCCTGATTCAATTAAAGTTCTATTCTTTCTTTCAGCAACTCCATTTTGTTGAGGGGTTCTAGGGGCTGAAAAACTTTGTTTGATACCTAATTCTTCACAGAAACTACTCATAAACTGATTTTCAAATTCAGTCCCATGATCACTTCTGATTATGGATACCTGACTATTGAGTTCAGATTGAATTTGTTTTATGAATTTTGAGAGAGTCTGATGGGTTTCAGACTTAGCCCTTAGAAAGAATACCCAGCTGAATCTAGAGTAGTCATCTACAATGACTAGGGTATAGGATTTTCCACCTAAGCTCTGAGTGGATATGGGACCAAAAAGATCCATGTGTAACAAGTGAAGGATCCTTGGAGAGTCATCCTTACCAATTGGTTTGAAGGATGATTTGGTTTGTTTTCCTAGTTGACAAGGTCTGCATGGAGAATCCTTAGAGTATCTACCCTTTGGTAAGCCTCTAACTAGGTTATTTTTTGCTAGTTTACTAATTGCTTTGTAGTTTAAATGACCTAGTCTCCTATGCCATAATTCACTTTTATCAATAATATTATTGAATAAACAGACTTCTGTGGGTGAAGAACTAAAGTCCACTACATATACTTTTCCTTTTCTAATTCCATTGAGTACTGTGGCACCAGTCTTGATATCATTAATATGGCAGAATAGTGTGGTGAATTTTACCTCATACTTATCATTTTCACATATCTGACTTATACTTATCAGATTGTGCTTCAGTCCTTTAACTACTGCCACATTCTTGAAGGTGACTTTCCCTTCTTTGAAGTCTCCAAAGCCCCTGGTTTGGCCACAGCTAGAGTCTCCAAAGGTCACTGATGGTCCAAGTCTATCCTCAAAGTTGATCAATAGATTTTTGCATCCTGTCATGTGCATGGAGCATCCACTGTCCAAGTACCACACCAGCCTGGAGATGTGATACATCTACACATAAAGTTTTACACATTAGTTTGGACCCTGCTGAGCTGGGGTCCCTTCCTCCCATCAGTGAAAGATTTAATGAAAGAATAAGTAGGTTTTTCTGAATATCCTTCCTCCTTTAGGGGTACTGGTTTATCATACCAATTTTCTTTGGTGATGTTACAGAAATAGTGGTCATAGTAAAAGGAAATGGATTGAGAGAGCTGTTTGGAAGTGGAGAAATTTCTGTCTGATTGGTTGCGTCGATATGGATTCGACGTAGGTTTATGGTTGCGTCGATATGAAGTCGACGCTTTCTCCATTCTGCGTTTATTTTCAGTCGAAGCATGAGAGAGGTTGCGTCGGGTAGGAGTCGACGCACTTTGGTGCAAGCGTCGATTAGAAATCGACGTGCGTTGATAAGAATTCGACGCATGTTTGACTCTTTTCTGAGGATATTTTCCTAGGATTCCTTCATATGTAATGAGATTAGTTTTATTAAAGACAGTGGTTGTTTCTGGATTTTCCTGTGATCTTTCTCCTGTCAAATGACCTTCCCTAGTGAAGTGAATGGGATGTCTCCAAACAGATTTTCTAGTGATTGAGTTTTTGGTTCTAAGTCAGTATTATCTTCTAGTTGTCTAAGTCTTTCAGTAAGATTTCTAGAGATGTTCTTGAGCTTCTGACTTCTCCCATTTAGAGTCTTCAAAGACCTTTGCCTTTGCTAGTTCATTTCTCAGTATTAGATTTTCTGTATAGATTTTGTCTAATTCCTTTTCTGAGAGTCTTAGAAGCTCATAGTTATTATACTGTGTATTTACTTGTTTGAGATTTTTTAATTCATTTCTTAGTTCTTTAATTTTTTTTCCAGATTTGATTAGATTTAAACAAAATTCTTTGAAATTGTTTTTGAAATCAGTGGAAGAGAAATCTATATCATCAAGTATATTTACCATAGATGTATCATCAGGCTTCTCAGTGGCCATCAAACAGGTTTCCTCCAGCTTGGCCTCTTCTTGATCATTGTCAGATGAGGTGCTTTCTTCAGATTCTGAATCACTCCATGATTGAGCAATGAGACCTTTTTCTTTCTTCTTTTTCTTCTGTAGATCCGTTCTTTTCAGATCTTTCTTTTTGCTGATCTCCTTAGGACATTCAGGTGCAATATGTCCAGGTTTCTTGCAAGAGTAACATATAATCTCTTTAGTAGGTGTTTTATTATACCTGGTTTTTGAGACTCTTCCTCTGGATCCTTCTGTTTTGATCCACTTCTTGAACCTTCTGGCCAGTAGACTGATCAGCTCCTCATCACTTGTAGAGGGTTCACCTTCAACAGCCTTCAATGCAATACTCCTTTCTTTTGAGAGTGAAGGAGCCTTTTCTTTCTCTTCTTTCTCAGCTCTTGTTTTCAACAGATGTTCATAAGATTTTAATTTGCCCAACAGGACATCTGTTGAGATTTCTCTTTGACTTCTGGAGTCTCTAATTGGCCAGATCCTTGAATCCCAAGAGCTAGGGAAGCACGTGAGCAATTTATCATTTATCTCAGTGAGAGATATGTCCTTCTCAAGTGTTCTCAACTCATTTATTATGAGGCTGAATCTGGCTTACATGTCAGCCACACTTTCACTTTCTTTCTTCTGAAAGTTTTCATATTGAGAGATGAGAAATGCCTTTCTATCCTTTTTCTCATCAGCACTTCCCTCTACCATTTTGGTGAGAGCTTCCCATACTTCCTTAGCTGACTCACATTCAGCAATCTTTTGGAAGATTTCATCTGAGAGGGTTGAGACTAGGATATTCATAGCCTTGGCATCATATCCTTGGGCTTTCTTTTCTTCATCTGTCCACTCAGCTTTTGGAGCAAGTGTTTCAGTTACTTTCCCACTTGAGTCCTTTCTGAATGGCTTGGGGAGACCTGTCAAGACAACATTAAACAATTCATCATCAATATAGTTTAAATAAATTCTAATTCTTGTTTTCCAAAGTGCAAACTTTTCAAGATTGTAGATTGGTGGTCTGGTGGAAGCATAATGTTTGATTTGTGCCATGTGAAAAATAATTGTTAGAAATATATATATATATATATATATATATATATATAAATAAGAGGTAGGATCTTTTTGATCAAAGAGTTAACCTTTTTAGATCAACCTCCCTCTGATACCAATTGAAAGTGCACAGTTAACCTCACTAGAATTCTCTAGAGGGGGGGGGGGGGGGGTGAATAGAGATTTAAAATATTTTGTACAATTATATATATGTGTGTAGTGATCACAGATTAGAGCTTCCCACACACCAACAAGAATTAAATAAGTAAAGAAAATAAATGCAAGAAGAAAAATCACAGCACAACACAAAGAAATATAGTGGTTCCCCAAACTTTGGGTAGTCCACTCTTCTACCCCCTTGGTAGGAAATTCACTATCTTGCACTGAGTCTTTTGATAAGGAGACTCTTAGAACCACCCTGAGTCTTTTGATAAGGAGACTCTTAGAACCAACTGAGTCTTTTGAAAAGGAGACTCTTAGAACCAGTACAACTGAATTTTTTGAAGAGAGATTCTAAAAACTCTTTTACAATATGTGAAAGTGAAAATAAGAAAAAGAAGAAGAAGTATTTAAGACAAGAAAGAATCTTCTTCCTAGCAAGAAGATTGGAAGCACAAGAAGTAGTGAATGAAATCTCTCTTCTATAGTGAGAAGGAGATTTGTAGTTTTTCTCTCTTTTAGTGAGAGCTATCAGAGCTTGCAGCAGAATGACTTCAGAAGCAGGAGAAGATGGAAGCTTGATGGTTGCTGCAGAACTATTTCTCAATTCTCTTTCTTTTTCACTTGGGAGCTTTTCCTCTTTTTCAAATGTAAAATGGTGGATCACTTATGTGTATTCTCTGCCGACCTCCTTGATATTTATAGCTCTGTCCATTCAAATAATACTATAGGAGGATAATTGATTAGCAGACAGAGAAATGGAAAGATAGAAATATTTTCATAATAATTATATCAATAGAAGGAAATAATTCATTCTGATTTCAAATAATGTCCATAATGGATTTAATCAATTTAGCCAAGAATCTATTAGAGGAAAAGAATGATTCAGAACGGCTATAAAGAATATATTGATTCCATATAAATCAGATCTATAAAAGAAGGAAAGAGATCTGACGATTTTTGAATTAAACATAGAAATCGACGTGCGTCGATTACTATTCGACGTAAGCGTCGAATTCGTCCTGGCTGGACGTCGAGAGGAGAATAAGGAAGGTGCGTCGACTGAGGTGCGTCGACTGAGGTGCGTCGACTTCACTAGATGCGTCGACTAGAAGTCAGAGTTACGTCGATATAGGATACGTCGAATTCTTCTTAAAGTTACTTCGACTCATTCTGAAAGGAACGTCGACACCACTTCGATGTTGCGCCGAATACTATTCGACGCATATTTACTTAACCTTGATTTTCCTTTCTTAGAGTTCATATTCAACTCATTTTCAGGGGTTAAGAGAAATCATTTTCCCAACAAGATATTCAATTCAAATTTCAGGATCTCAGGTCCGTTCGATTAGACCTTCAATTCCAATTCATTAAAATTCCAATTCCAATGTTAAGCGTGCAAACGTTCGTTCGTTTTTCGCGCGGGCGCGGTTTTTTCGTCCTAACACGCTTTTTTCTCCCGTGCGCGTGTTTTTTTCCCTTGCGCACTCTTTTCGATTGAGAACATGTTTTTAGCCCAGCGCGTATTTTTCACCTGATCGCTCATTTTTGCGCAGGCGCGCACATTTGTGCCTGTGCGCGCACTTTTTCGCCGGGCACACATTTTTCGGATGGGCGCTTACTTTTTTGTCTGGGCGGGCTTTTTTCACACGAGCACGCTTTTTTTTTCGCACGACCTCAATGTTTTTGCCCGAGTGTGTGGTTTTCACCACAACACTCATTTTTCGCCCGGACGCGCACTTTTCTCCCGAGCGTACGTTTTTCTCTCGGGCGCGCACTTTTCACCCGTGCGGGCGTTTTTTGCTCGGGACGCATTTTTCACCCGACCGGGGGTTTATTTCGCCAAAGCGCGTTAGACGCCCGAGCGCGTGTTGTTTCGCCCGGGCGCGCGTTCTTCGCACGAGAGCACGTTCTTCGCATGGGCGCACTTTTTTTGCCAGAGCGCGCGTTTTTTCGCCACAACGTCATTTTTCGGCAGGGCGAGCGTATTTTGCCCGGGCACGTGTTTTTAGCATGAGCGCTCATTTTTCGCCCCGACGCGCAATTTTTTCCATAAAGGATTACTTTATATATCTTCTTAGTTCTTATTTTCAACGTTTTTTTACATTTATGTTAAACTTGTTTTTTATCCACAATCAGTACTTGTATTTATGGATGCAGGAAATTAATGCTAGGTTCTTAAATTTTGCGTAAATTAATGTCAGTATATGTGATAGAATGTTAGATTTTTCATAATATATGTGATAGAATGTCAGCTTCTTCGTAATATTTTTTAATTCCTAGATTGACTTTAATTTAGCAAATGAAAAAATGAATTGATTAATTTTACAATATTCATCAATATTGTTTATTTGTCGAACGCTGGAATTGAAATTAGACTAATTCCAATTTTGAATATCGAATCCCAATATCGAATTTCAATATCAAATTTCAATTCTGTCCAAACGAACGATGTACAACCCCGTGCTCGCCCGAAGGGGTAAGATTCGAGGATGTGCGAATTAGGCTGGGAGTGGCCATCTCGCCTCTGAGGAGTCGCGAGAGCCAGGCAAGGCGAGCCAGGGCCATCTCGCAGGGGAGAAGGCGAGGCCTGGCTTGGTTGGGTGTCGCCAGAAGGAAGGCGAGCAGGGCCTTCGCGGACTGTTCGCCTAGGGAGGGATCGCGAGCGGTACTCGCGAGAAGAGTTAGGAGTGGCGCTCTCGCAGACCACTTGCCTAGGGGCTAAGGAAGTGAAATTACCCTTCTGCCCTTGGTGGGTTGCCGGCAGCCCTTCAGAACATCGGAGTTTGGTTGTTAGCAGGCCAATTTGGGATGCGTTTAGTAAAACCAAAAGGCGGAGTCCCGCTATCAGCAGACCAGTTCCGGAAAATTATAAATAAGACCCTAAGGGCACCTTTGGAGAGGACTTCTTTTTTGCTTCTCTCTCCTCAGGTCATCTTTGGTTAGCTCTCAAAGCTCTCCGAGGTGCCCGACTTTAGTTCTTATCTTAGGAGGGGAAGCGCTCTACGATCTTTCGGGTGTGTGGTGGGACCTCTCCACACTGTCGTCAAGGGTCTTAGTTCCAAGTCTTCGGTCAGGTTGCTCTGAGGGATCAGTAAGCGCGAGTTGCACCCATCTTTGGGGTCCGAACTCCTCGTTGGGCCGAGTCCCGATTCCAACATTTTTGGTGCAGTGAGCGTGGACAGCAGCTGGTGCAAGAAAGTTTCAAGGAAGCAGCATGGCAGGAGACGAAGAGCAAGGGGATGAGTTTGGCGGCTCGCAACCAGCGGTGACGTTGGGGATGTTCGCGGATTTCAGGAGAGAGGTCCTCGAGAGCATCGGTCTCGCCTTCGCCGCGGTGCGAAGCGTGTTCGCGACCCCAGCACCTCAGATGCTCCCCCCTCCGGGGGTCGGCGAGTGTGCCCCGGGGGGACGGGCAGGGAAGGAGGTGGCAGGAGCGGGGCGAGATCTCTTCGTGCGAGAGCTTTTTGCCAGCCCAGCGAGCGCCATTCCGACGAGTGCAGTTCTGGCGAGCGCTGCTCCGACGAGTGCAGTTCCGGCGAGCTATACTCTGGCGAGTACAGTCCTGGCGAGCGCGACTCTGGTGAGCTCGGGCCTTGCGAGAGAAGTCGCAGGATGAGCCGAGCAGGAAAGGAGAGTGAGCGGGAGCAACCCTTTTTGTGAGCTGGTGCTTTCCGCACCAGTCCCGAAAGGGTTCAGGGAGTGGGATAGGGTCTACTACCGCGGTAAAGATGACCCTGTCCAACACTTGCAGTTGTTCGAGGACTCGGTCTCCATCTGGACGATGTCAGATGCTTTCAAGTGTCGGCTCTTTGCCGTCACTCTAAAAGAAAATGCTAGGGGCTGGTTCCATCAACTCCCAGCCGGGTCGATCTACCAGTTCGAGGACTTGCGTTGAGGCTTCTTATTGCGTTTCTCGACTTCGAAGAAGAGGAAGAGGGATGCCGAATCGCTCTTCAAGGTCAAGCAGGAACCTGGGGAGTCGCTGGCCCATTACGCAGAGCGGTTCCAGGAGGAGGTCCTGCCTCAAGATGAGGAGGATGAGAGGTGTGAAGACCGGGCCGATGTGGGAGCCCGAGGGGGGTCAGGGTGATCCATGGGGGGGGGGGGGGGGGGGGGGTAGGGATTGAGGCGACCCGGAAGGCCAGCCTCCATACTATATACCGTCGTAGCGTGGCTTCGACGTGCCTAGCCCCGCCCCCAGCGGAGAAGGTCTCATTTACTCAAAAGGACATGCCGGGTCATGAAGACCCGTTCTGCGATGCGCTGGTCATTCAGACAGCGATCGAGAACTTCAACGTTTCTCGGATCCTTGTGGATAACGGGAGCTCGGTCAACGTCATATTTAAAAAAGCGTTTGACGGGATGCAGGTGGAGGCACGAAGAGTGTTGGCTTCAGATGGCCCATTGTTTGGATTCTCCGGGGAGATGAAGGAGGTAGAGGGGGGACTGGGACTCCATGTAGTCCTGGGGGGGGCAGTCCAGGAATTGCCGTTTTGTCATAGTGGATACCCCCAGCAGCTACAACGCCATCTTCGGACGGCCGCTCAATAGCGCATTCCGCTGTGTCCCCTCCACCTTCCACCATTGCCTTAAGTTCAATGATGGAGGAGTCCAAGTTCGGATAAGGGGAGATCCGAAGGTGGTCCGGCAGTGCTATGTAACTGCCGTGAACACCATCTTCTGGATGGCAGAGGCGGAAGAGTGGGATCGAGAGGTGGGGGAGCCGGCGAGGCTAGGTGAAGAAGGAGAGGAGAAAAAAGAAGAAGAAAGGGAGGCCCAGAAGGAAGGGGCGGAAGAGATGATGTAGGTTCGAGAAGGAAGAAGAGAAGAGGAGGTCGAAGCGCCAGCTTGCGACGAGGAGAAGGAGAGTGTTTGGGGGGAGCAGTCCAGGCTGGAGGCCATGAATGAGGTCGTGGAGCTTGAAGTCACCGCCCGGGAAGGGGTGGTAGAAAAGGTCAAGGTCTGCGGCGAGCTCAGCCTGGAGGAGCAAAAGCAAATCCTGTCCTGCGTCCAGGAGAATGTGTACGTCTTCGCATGGGGTGCCGCGGAGATGCCCGGGATCGATGCGGATGTGGCTTGCCATCGCCTCAACCTCGATCCCGGCACTCGCCCCATCCGTCAAAAGAAGAGGGCCATAGCTGACAAGATGGGAGGGCCCATCCGAGAGGAGGTGTGCAAGCTCCTCCAAGCAGTTTTGTATCGGAGATCCAGTATCCTGGATGGGTCTCTAATGTAGTAATGGTAAAGAAGGGAGGAGGTAAGTGGAGAATGTGCGTTGATTTTTCTTTGCTTAATAAATCATTCCCCAAGGATTGTTACCCCTTGCCTAGAATCGACGCGCTGGTTGATTCAGCCGTCAGTTTCTCTGTAATGTCTTTCTTAGATGCTTTTTCAGGTTATCATCAGATCCGCATGCACCCCCCCCGACATCAAGGATGTCTCCTTCATCACAAGGGATGTGTGCTACTGCTATAAAATGATGTCCTTTGGGCTAAAAAATATAGGGGCAACATATCAACAGATGATGGATAGGGTCTTCCGAGAACAGAAAGGAAGGAACCTGAAGGTCTATGTAGATGACCTCATGATCAAAAGCCAAAATCTTGAATCCCACCTCCGGGACCTCGAAGAGACTTTTGGGACTTTGCAGAAGTACAAAATGAAGCTCAATCCTCAGAAGTGTGTCTTCGGGGCTAGCCGGGGGAAGTTCCTCGGTCACTTACTCACCCCAGCAGGGGTGGAGCCTAATCCCGATAAAGTCAAGGCCATCATGGAACTGGGATCGCCAAGAAATACCAAGGAGGTTCAACGCCTCACGGGGAAGTTGGCCGGTCTCAGTATATTCCTCTCTCGAGCAGGAGAAAAGTGTGCACCCTTCTTCAAGGTGCTGAGAGGGAACCAAAAATTCGAATGGACCTCAGAGTATGAGGAGGCTTTCCAAGCATTGAAGGGACAGCTCACTCAGGTTCCTCTGCTCTAGGGGCCAAGGCAGGGAGAGGACCTATCCTTATACCTGGGGGTAGGATCCGAGGCAGTAAGTTCAGTTCTAGTCCGGGAGGAAGGCAGAAGACAGCTTCCAATCTACTACGTCAGCCGAGTGCTGAGGAAGGCGGAGCTCCGGTACCCCATCCTCGAGAAGTTGGCCTTCACATTGGTGGTGTCCGCCCGGAAGCTCCGACCTTATTTCCAAGGACATTCAATCAAGGTGGTAACCGACCACCCCATTCGCAACATCATGGAAGGGGTAGAGCACTCAGGAAGATTGGCCAAGTGGTTCGTGGAGATGAGCGAGTTTGACATCTCGTTTGTGCCAAGGTTATCAATAAAGGCACATGCGGTGGCGGATTTCCTAGCGGATTACGTGACCGAGTTGGAGGAGCAGGAGACGCCCCACTTGGAGGCTTGGAAGATGTTAGTGGATGGGGCATCGGGGAAGCACTCCTTTGGAGGATGAGTTATCCTGGTGAGCCCACAAGGGACAAGGATTAAGCATGCCATTAGCATTCATTTCCCAATCACCAACAACCAGGCGAGTTCGAGGCGGTGATAGCAGGCCTGCGACTGGCTCGAGAGTTGGGCGTGCAAGACGTGGAGGTCTCTATAGACTCCATGGTGGTGGCATGCCAGATCAGGGGAGAATTCGAGGCAAAGGAGCCAACTCTCCAGCGCTACCTAGAGAAGGTCAAGGGGGTCATCGGGCAGTTCCGCACTTTCTCCATCAAGCATGTGCCAAGGAAGGAGAGCACCCCGACAGACCTTCTAGCCAAGTTCGGTCCCCGGGCAGGGGGGACGATGTCGGAACTCTTCCGACAATCCATCGAGGAGGGAGAGCTGATGGAGATAGACCAGCAAGAGTCGTGGATGAATCCCATCGTCAATTTTCTGACATCGGGGAAGTTTCCCGAAGGGGAGGTGGATAAGCGACGGCTCAGGTATAAATCCGCCTATTACTCCATGCATGCATGTGGGTTGTACCGAAAGACCCTCTCAGGACTTCTCGCTCGTTGTGTAGCAGAGGGAGAGGTCAAAAGGGTCTTAGAGGAGACCCACTCGGGGGAGTGTGGCAGCCACTCGGGGAGTAGGACATTGGAGGGAAGGGTGCTGAGGCAAGGTTATTTCTGGCCTAACCTCAGCAAGGATGCGGCGGAGTTCGCAAGGAAGTGCTCCAAGTGTCAGCTTTATGCTCCACTTCAGCTTCTCCCGGCTCAAAGGCTCCGGACCATCACAGCTTCGTGGCCCTTCACGATATGGGGGCTAAATTTGGTTGGTCCTTTCCCCCAGGCAAGTGGTCCGAGAAGGTTCCTGCTGGTAATGATAGACTACTTCTCCAATTGACTGAAGGTGAAGGCGCTAGCCAAGGTAACATCCCAAGTAGTAAGAAATTTTGTATGAGGTGAAATAATTTACAGGCATGGAATCCCACTGACCATAGTGACATACAATGGGCCACAGTTCGCCAGCGATGAGTTCATCAGCTTCTGCACCCAGCTTGGCATAGATCTTCGGTTTGCGTCGGTCCATCACCCGAGGAGCAATGGGCAGGTGGAGGCGACAAACAAGATAATCGTAAATTTGCTCAAAAAGAAGGTCGAGAACCTCAGGGGGAATTGGGTAGAGCAGCTACCCTCGGTCCTTTGGGCCTTGAGAACCACTCCGAACACGGCCACCGGGGAGACCCCTTTCAAACTCTCTCATGGGTCCGAGGCCGTGCTTCCTATAGAATTCGAGGTGAAGTACCCCCGGGTAGTCACCGCGGGGGAAGGTGATGGCGAATGGCGGGTGGAGAATGAAGAGGAGCAAAGGATATCCTTGGACCTGGTGGAGGAACTCCGGTATCTCGCCACCATTCGACAAGAGGAGGCCAAGAGGAGGATGGCTAGGTACTTTGACCAGCATATCAGAATAAAACAATTCGAGAAAGGGGACTTGGTCCTGAAGAAGGTCGATGCGGCTGTGAGGGGAGCCGCGGTAGGTAAACTTGACCCCAATTGGGAGGGGCAATACATTGTATGCGTAGTGCTCAAGTCGGGGGGGGGGGGGGGGGGGGGGGGGTATCACCTCCAAGATGTGGAAGGGGTACCTCTCGGCCGAGCCAGGAGTGGAGATGATTTGAAGCGATTCTATCCTTAAAAAGTTTTGTAGTTGACTTGTTGTATGTTTTATTTTCCATATATTAGATCTGAAGTTTTTCCTAAGCAGGAGTCCTCAAGTTCTTTGGTGCTGGAATGCCCTAGATCGATTCCGCTGCCGGGCTCTCATAGACGGTGGGTCAGGTTGATCACTGGGAAGGCTGGCAGGGTAACAAGTTATTTGGTGCTGAAATGCACCAGATCGATTCCGCTGCCGGGCTCTCAAAGACGGTGGGTCAAGTTGATCTCTGGAGAGGCTGACATGGTAACAAGTTCTTTGGTGTTGGAATGCCCCAGATTGATTTCGCTGCCGGGCTCTCATAGAAGGTGGGTCAGGTTGATCTCTGGTGAGGCTGGCAGGGTAACAAGTTCTTTGGTGCTGGAATGCCCCAGATCGATTCCGCTGCCGGGCTCTCATAGACGGTGGGTCAGGTTGATCTCTGGAGAGGCTGGCAGGGTAACAAGTTATTTGGTGCTGGAATGCCCCAGATCGATTCCGCTGCCGGGCTCTCATAGACGGTGGGTCAGGTTGATCTCTGGAGAGGCTGGCAGGGTAACAAGTTCTTTGGTGCTGGAATGCCCCAGATCGATTCCGCTGTCGGGCTCTCATAGACGGTGGGTCAGGTTGATCTCTGGAGAGGCTGGCTGGGTAACAAGTTCTTTTGTGCTGGAATGCCCCATATCGATTCCGCTGCTGGGCTCTCATAGACGGTGGGTCAGGTTGATCTCTGGAGAGGCTGGCAAGGTAACAAGTTCTTTGGTGCTGGAATGCCCCAAATTGATTCCGCTGCCGGGCTCTCATAGACGGTGGGTCAGGTTGATCTCTGGAGAGGCTGGCAGGGTAACAAGTTCTTTGATGCTGGAATGCCCCAGATCGATTCCGCAGCCGGACTCTCATAGACGGTAGGTCAGGTTGATCTCTGGAGAGGCTGCCAGGGTAACATGTTCTTTGGTGCTGGAATGCCCCAGATCGATTCCGCTGCCGGTCTCTCATAGACGGTGGGTCAGGTTGATCTCTGGAGAGGCTGACAGGGTTACCAAAGAAAGGTCTTCTCGTTCGGCGAGAAAGGATGATCTCGCACAGCAAGAGGGGGGGGGGGGGAGCTCATCCCACATGCTAGCAGGAGGCCCCCCGCAAAATGGGGTCCTCACAGAGAATGGATGGGAAAATCAGCGAAGTGGCCAACCCAGCCGGGTAGGCCGAGTAATCGCTGGCATAGAAGGTGTGTAAAAAGGATCACTCAAATCCCCGGGAACAGGACGAGAGGTCATGAAGGGATCTCGCTCGCCGAAGTCAGAAGGGTGAAGTCTCACTCCCCGCGAGATGAAGACTCGAAGGGTTGACCCTGAAATACGCAACCCTAAGGTAGACAAAAAAGGCGAGAACTGATATGGTGAGTATGCGTTCTGAGCTGAAGCTGGGCGACTACGCGGTAGGCGGACGCGAGCACGAAGAATAAAATGGCAAAAAAAGTAGCAATATAAGTGCGAGAAAAAACAGCATACATAGAAAGCGAGAATACAATAAACAGGTATGCAAAAATTGTCATTTCTATTTCATTAAAGTGAGTTACATATGTTGCGGCGACCTCGCCAGCCAAAAAAATACAAAAAGAAAAAATACAATTCTTTCTAATGTTCGCTGGCGGACGGCTCGCCCTCGCTGTTCGCTGGTGGCGGGGCTGGCACGAACAACTCCGGAACCACATCCTCAATCGTCAGTTCGGCCGCCTCGGCAGATAGCAAGCCGGCTCCCTGCATGGCTCGAAAGATGTACCGCGTTGCGGTGACGGAGGCTTCGCGGCATTCTTCCTCCCTGGCTCGCTGATCATCCTTCAGGCGGCGAGGGGAGGGGGGATGGCGGCGCAGATCAACTCGTGGTTGTAAGCTTTCAACCCGGCGACCTCGTTTTCCAGGTCGGAGATGCGAGCCCGATGCTCCCCGGCGGTCTCAGCATCTGTAAAGAAGAGAGTATGTAAGCCAGAGAATCATTGTTAGAATAGGATGGAAGCGAGAGCTCAATGACTTACCACTCCATCCTGGTGGCCAGAGAGAGGCTTGTCGGAGGCAAGCAACCTCTCCTTTAGGCTCATGATCTCGGCAGCGGAATTTTTGTAGGCAACAACGAGCTGCTCGTTATGCCGCTCCAGCTGAAGACATCGCCGACCCGTCATATGGGCGAGCTCCAGGGAACGGAGCTGGGCTCGCGCACTTTCATACGCCAAGGTCCTCGCGGTCTCAGCCTTGTAAACCGAGGCATCCTCGTAGCCGTAAATCCCGAAGGAGAGCGAGAACGCCTGCCCGTTCACTGTCGCCTGCTCCACCCAAGAGGGAAGGAGGGTGGAGATGGAGGCCTTGTTGACCTCGGGGTTCCAGTATAGCAGGTACTCGCCTGCCTCGTCCTTGTGCCTTTGCCCGAGACCAAAGTTCCAATGGTTAATCGGCATTGGAAGGGAGGAGGTCCTGGCGACCTCTTCGATCGGCTCACTGGCCTCCCTTTGCGCAGGAAGGTCAGTCAGGGAGATCTCGCTCGGAGAGACCTCGACATGCCCCTTTCCCTTCTCATATGGGAGGGGGTTCTTCTTGTCCTTCTTCTTCTTCTGCGAGGGCTGCGAGGAGGGATCCTTGCGGCCAGAAGACTCAGCCTTCTTCCTGGTAGGCGGGGCAGTAGGGCGGGGAGTCTCGCGGCAGACATCCGCTCCCATTTTGGCGAGAACGAGGCCCGCAGGAGCTGGCCGGTTGCTCGCGTAAGGAGGATGGACGGGGAGGTCCCGCTCACCTGCAATGATTTCATGATTAGAAGTATTTGGCGAAAGCCTTAAGAAGAAATAAGCAAACGAACACGATATATACCCTCCCCAGGGAGCACCGGAGGCAGCGAGTCGAGGTTTCGGCGGAGATGGACCACCTCGAAGTTCTTCTTGTTGAAGAACTGGAATAGGGCGACATCATGGCCGCCGAGAGGCGGAGGGCGGTAGGTGCTCTCGCCGTGTTGGATTGGCGAGAAGGGAACGTTGCCGAAGTTCCCTTTGACGAAGAGGAACTTCTGTGCCCAGTAATGGCTCTTGTTGACGGTCTCGATGACCTTGAGCCCCGAGCCCACGAAGTAGGCGGTGCCATCCTTATAGGCCCTGAAGGAGAACAAGTTCTGGAAGACCGGTAAGCTGACCTCGATGCGTTCTTCTCGCATGTAGCATGCGAATGCAACGATGACTCCCATGGCATTGGGGGTCAGCTGACCCAGTATCACGCCGAAGTGTTTGAGCATCTGACGAGCAAAATGACGAGATGTTAAAGAGGCAAGTGAGAGTTTAAATTGTGGCAAGATTTGAAAGTAAGCGAGATCAGTAAGTACCTGGCGAACCTCCGGCCACAGAGGCAGGCGCAGGCCGACCCCAAAGTGGGCGGTAGGGATGACGAGCTCATCTTGCATGGGGACGTTGATCACATCGTCCTCGCTAGGGCAGTGAGCAGAGAACCCCGACGGTATAAAGTCGGCGACGACGACGAGGTATTCGGCCTCGGTCAGGTTGCTGTTGATGAAGGTGTGATCGGTAAAGGCCCATGCACACTTCAGCCGGCCCTCCGCCTCGCTAGCGTCACCTACCATTGTTGGAACCTGCGAAGAAAAAAGAGCAAGAGGCGCGAAGGAGAGAACGCGAGATCTCGCAGGAAGAGGAAGAAGAAAGGCTAACGTTAAATGCGGTAGGTGAGATCAGCACTGTGACCTATTTATAGGAAATGAAAAGCGCGGGAAAGAAGTCAAAGCGATGGGGGTGTGCGGTTAGGTAAAACCCTGTGTGATGATCGTGTGCGAGAACGTAGGGTAGCCCCAGATATATTGGTGAGCGAGACCAACTTGCGAGGTTAGCATAAACGAAACTTTTATACGAGAACAACAAGAAAAGCAGAAATAAAAGATAGAGCGAGCATCGCTAGTAATTGTCGCATAAACAAATAATAAGTGCGCGAGAGCCCCGGCGGCGGGCGAGAAATAGTTAATAAAAGAGAAGAATAAGGAGATTGTCTGGCGAGATTAAACAAAGTTTTCGTGCACTGTCGGGAGGCTTGTCGGGCAAAGATTGCGAGCGAGGGTCAGTAGTGTATCCATTTCCATCTACCACGACCTCACACTCCTGACTGCGGCGAAATCCTAGGATAGTGATAGGCGTTGACGGCGCGGGCCTCGCGTTGAATTAAGTGAGCATAATCTTCTACTCGCGCGAGGTGTGTCCCTGGGGAAGTGGCCGTCTCGCCAAGATCTTGCGGCATCTCTCCGCGGAGCCCCGCGCACTCATCCAGTAAAGCGGCGTGCCGCTCCTCGACAACCTCTCTGTACCTCTTCACTTGGAGGTGAAGGTCCTGCAGCATTCGCCCTTGCTTCTAAAACAGCTCTGAAGTTCGCCTCTTCATGGCCTCGGGGTCTCGCGGGTCACCTAGGAAATCATCCATCTGCTCCGTCAAAGGAAGGGGCAACATCTCTTCGTCCCCAAAGTCAGAGTCGGCGGGGAGGGTCTCGGAATCACCTGCGAGCAAATCTAAGCAACATTAGTAGTTAACGAAACCTTCTCTTATTGTCACATGGAATGGTCCCTCATAAGAAGCAGTAGAATCCTTACCAAGAGGCGAGCGAGAAGTATTAGGCCGACCCTGAAAAAGAGTAGTAAAGGGGAGCGATACGGACTTCCCTAGACCAGTGCGGTGCGTTACGTCGTCGGCAGGAGTGGTCGTGGCCGGTCGGGAGCCACCAGAACCCTCCCCCCTCAAGAGATTGAACCCCGGGGTCTTAAGGGTCGTGTCAGGGAGGATCGGCGACTGGGGTTGCGAGTTCTGGCGACCGGGGGTCGCCTGGGGGGAGGCTGCAAGAAGTAAAGTGAGAGGGCCGTCATTCAGGATATTAATTCTAGCAGGTAAGAGTGAGTAACATACCAGCAGCTTTTCCGTTAGCGAGGTCAGTCTTCGGAGGAGGATCGGGGCGAGACACGGTTAAGTCCTCTCCCGCGCCCTTATCAGTAGGAGGGGGAGGGGGGGGGGGGGGGTCCTGCGGTCAGGCAAGGCTAAGTGAAATCGAGTGAACAGTTAAGCGAGAAGGATACCTATTACCTCTCCGGTGAGCCTGTTATCAGGAGAGGAGTCCAGCAGTACGGTCGCATCCCCCCTGGGAGTAGGCGAACTGGCTTCACCTTTTTCATCTTGGGCGGCGGAGGAGTGGTCTGGCGGGTCATCCAAGAGGCAGCGTTGGCCATGGTAGAGAGCTCGTCCGCCTTGGACGCCCTCAGGCGAGCTTGAAGTTCTTCCGTTGAGGGCATTTTTCGGCAGCTATAGTAGAAGGAGGTGGAAAGGGAGGAATAAAGAAAAATGTTGCGCGACACCCCATCTCAGGTATTATTTATAGCTGTGGGGTGGGACCCACAAAAAGATTCCCGACAGATCAGCAGTCGCCGACGAACACCCGGGGTTGGATGATTCTTTACGAGCTTAGATTAATCTCGCAAAGAGCGGGGATTGTGTACAACCCCGTGTTCGCCCGAAGGGGTAAGGTACGAGAATGTGCAAATTAGGCTGGGAGTGGCCATCTCGCCTATGAGGAGTCGCGAGAGCCAGGCAAGGCGAGCCAGGGCCATCTCGCAGGGGAGAAGGCGAGGCCTGGCTTGGTTGGGTGTCGCCAGAAGGAAGGCGAGCAGGGCCTTGCGGACTGTTCGCCTAGGGAGGGTTCACGAGCGGTACTCGCGAGGAGACTCGCGAGAAGAGTTAGGAGTGGCGCTCTGGCAGGCCACTTGCCTAGGGGATAAGGAAGTGAAATTACCCTTCTGCCCTTGGTGGGCTGCCAGTAGCCCTTTAGAACAGCGGAGTTTGGCTGTAAGCAGGCCAATTTGGGGTGCGTTTAGTAAAACCAAAAGGGGGAGTCCCGCTATCAGCAGACTAGTTTAGGAAAACTATAAATAAGACCCTAAGGGCACCTTTCGAGAGGACTTCTTTTTTGCTTCTCTCTCCTCAGGTCATCTTTGGTTAGCTCTCAAAGCTCTCCGAGGTGCCCGACTTCAGTTCTTGGCTTAGGAGGGGAAGCGCTCTACGATCTTTCGGGTGTGTGGTGGGACCTCCACACTGTCGCCAAGGGTCTTAGTTCCAAGTCTTCGGTCAGGTTGCTCCGAGGGATCAGTAAGCGCGAGTTGCACCCATCTTTGGTGCCCGAACTCCTCGTTGGGCCGAGTCCCTATTCCAACAAATGGGTCCTTAGAGATTCTAATTTGATTTCGTTTTATATTCTTTATATTTTGAGAGAGGTGGATAAAAGAGGGGAGAGTGGAAGAAAGAGGAAGAAGGAGACCCACCATTGAAACTTGGGAGGTTTGATCAATAATCCTAAACCTTAGTAGCACAATTCAACTCCTTCCACTTATCCTCCACCCTTTCATTTCTTCAGACAAAATCCATGTGGGTAAAGACTTCTCTCTTCTTAGGCCCATTTTCACCTTATTATGTTTTGTTCTTGCATTGGAAATCATAGCGAGGCTTGGGATTGCGATCATATAATGATAAATGTATGTGCTTGATGTGTGATACCGAGTTAGGACATTGCGGTGAAGCCGCTAGTTGGCAAACTTGGTGATGTTTTTATGACAATTCACGTAGGAATCCCCTTAGATACATTATTAGATAATTATTCGTGGACTTGTTGTCCATTTTAAAGTGCATGATATTTTAGATTTCGGTTATGTAGTCATTGAATTTCTTGAGAAAGGATTTTGGGTGTTGGATGAGAGACCCTAAATCCATGGTTACCCATAATTTTGAATCGGGATATTCATATTTGTATGGAGGAGCGATCCATAAGTTGGCGATTTAGTGCGTCTCGAGATGAGATTAGCCCATCATTGAGTTGAAAGAATCGATCAATGTGATGATTGTGTTGCACAACATCGTAGTGTGAGTGCAAGCCTAGTTAAGGCGAACTTCATTACAGTGCATGCTATAATATATTTTATGCTTCGATTGAGGCAGTGGAATGTAGGGGTAGGCATGTGTATTCTCCATGGAGTAGATATGAGTGTCCTTTGCCATTGGACAAACATGAATGTCCTTTGCCATGGGAAAAACATGAGTGTCCTAAGTGCAAGAAAGCATTTGTCGTAATAGCAGTGAACGTCACTAACCACATGGTAGGAGAGACTCGAGAGTACTCTATTTTTTGTATGGCTTGGTGGCCTTAGCACTGTGAAGCACTGTGGTGCACATGATCTCGTGATGTGTTAATGTGGCTTAGACTAGGGCATACTAGTCCACCTTTACATTAGGGCTTGCACCATACTTAACCTTTGCATTATACTTTTGTTTGCATTAGTAGGCCCTTGATACATGCCACACAATGGAGAAGGCAAATGATGCTTGTGACACTGCTATTATTGCTTAATACATGTTTTACTGCTTTAAACATTATTATTCATATTGTGAAGTTTTGATCTGCAGGGGTTGGAGTTCCCAGAGATTAGTTAGGATGCCATGGAGGAGGGGAGTTATTTTATGTTGTCCGAGCGACAGGACAAGTGCACCCACTATCGTCGTCAAGTAATAATTAAAATGGGGAGTGACTCCCGAGTATCAAACTCTCGTGGAGCACAACAAGGTGGATTCAACGTCCAAGGGAGACTTTAGATTGAAGTCTATTGATTATCGGATTTACCGTAGGGGTTGGGGGAGGGGGGTGAGATTCTATCACCTAGTGCATGAAAATAAAACAAATTAACTAATGCGGGTCACCGACACCGATTCACACCTCCGCGGGTCGCCGATCTCCACTTCACACTTCCGCGGGTCGCCGAACTCCGCTTCGCACTCTGGCTCGTGTCTAAACAAGACAACACAACCACCACACAATCACAACGAAAGGGAAGAAACTCAATACAAGAGGCTAGACTTCCTAGGCTACTCCAAGGAAATGGAAAACACACAAAATACTTCAATAAGAAAGGTTAAAACAATTGTACATAAATTCATTCCACCATCATCAATATATGATGAGAAACAACATCCAAATCAACATAGATTGCGGGAGAGGAGGAGAGAGATACAAACAACGCTTGAGACTCTTCCGTGGAGACAAGGGGGCTCCGGATAGCTACTCCTTGAACGCCTTGTTCGTCGGCTGTTGTCCGGGGTAGAGGAGCTTCTGTCATAAGCTCCCAATGGACCTGTCTTCTCAAGGATTTTGCTCTGCCCACGTCTTCTTTTCTCGCTCCCTTGCTTGCGGTGAGAGGAATGCTTCTTCTTCCTTAAGCTCTTGGATGATGGTGAGAGCCTAGGGGATGGACCCTAGCTCTTGGAGATAAGAAAATGGGGGGAAAAAGGCGGAACACTTCGGACTCATCTCTCGAAAGATGAACCTGCGTATTTATAAGCGGAGCAGAATTTGACCTATGCACGAGCAGACGCACGACCAGTGGTCATGCGCTAAGGAAAGGTGACTTCTTGTGCACGAAGGAACTGGGCTGGCAGGAAATAGTTGGAATTTGGGGGGGGGGGAGGGGAATTGTTGAACACGCACGACCAGTGGTCGTGCGTAAGTCCTCGGGCATACACTCGTGCATTTTCAAGGGGTCGCTCTGGTTGAAACTGCGAAATATTCGTCGCGACCAGTGGTCGTGCGCAGAGGGAGCCACTGCTCGTGCACAAAGAAAACACACGAGTAGTGGGATGGTCAAGACAATATGGCAAATGGTCGCGCACGACAAGCGGTCGTGCGTAGAGGAGGCCACCGCTCGGGCGCGAAGAAAAATGCACGAGTAGTGGCCTCCTCAATGAAAAAGGACCTAGACTCCCTGGGAAAATGACACGTGGGCATCACCTGCAATAAACTCATTCAACAACTCCAGAATTTACATCCGCACAGCCAATCACAACACATCTAAACATAAAAATAGAACGAGGGAGAAAATGTCTCCCTCATGCATGAAATGACTAAAATATGCATTATCTAACACATACGCGCTCACAAGACATATGTTTCGATTATAAAAGATTTTATGATGAAAACGACTAAAGCATGAGCGAAAAGACAAAAAAACTAAGTTAGAAAAGGGCCTATAACACTAATCATTCTTATCATGGCGTCGCCTAGGCGTCCAGTCGGCCGATTGAAAACAAGGCGAAGGCCGCCTTATTTTCTCTCTCTAAAAATTAGGGGTATAGACAACGGTTTATATATAAACCGTTGTCTATGCTATAATAGACAACAATTTATATATCAACCACTGTCTATTGTAACATTCCGTGTACAATAGACAACAGTTTATATATAAATCGTTGTCTATTGTACACGGAATGTTACAGTAGACAACGATTTATATATAAACCGCGCTCTAAGAGGGATATAAACAATAGAATTTACCCCGACATTTTACTTTTTACCGTCGCTGGATCGTTTGCTGCTCTGTGCGAAAACCCTAAAGGCGATTTCTCCTCGACAAGTCGACATCTTCCTCTGGTTCATTTTTACATTTTTTTCTTGCTCTTATAATTTCTAAGTTGAATGGTATAATTTCTAAGTTGAATGATATAATTTCTAAGTTGAATGGTATAATTTCTAAGTTGAATGGTATAATTTCTAAGTTGAGTGTTCATTTCATATTTTCTTACTTCCTAGTTCCTACTGCTTCTATAGTTCTTTATTTATGTGTGATTGACTTAATGTGTGGTAGACTGGTATTACCTCAATATCATTACAGTTTTGTATGCATTTTGTTTAGGTTTTTTGGATGGTTTAGTTTTTTTTAGGGTTTTCTTATTACAGGAAAATAACTGATAAAAGATTCTCATCAAAGTCAAAAAGAGGCTTCACTAAAATGATGGGATTGAATAAGCTTAGAGCCGAGGGGAAGAAGCTTTTTATTTCTGTTAATGATGATGACCTGATTATTCCCGGGCCTGAGTCTAATAAATTGATGAGTCTAATTGGTTCTCTTGTGAGGATTTATGTTCCAATTACATGTGCTAGATGGAAGAAAGTTGATAAATAAATTAAAGATCGAATATGGGAAGAAGTAAATGTACGTAATTTTGTTTTTAGTGATTAGATAACTCTGTTTTTTTAGTTATTTATTAATAATATTGTCTATTATTTTCAGAATTATTTTGATAATGTTGATGGTGTTCGTCAAGAATTGATGAAAAGCATGGGTGAAAGTTGGAGGTCGTGGAAATCCAAACTTTATGTCCATTACGTAAAGGATGTTGATTTGGAGCATCGTTGCAATGTTCCTGTCAAGTATACTTTTATAGCTCCTGAAGATTGGAAAGTTTTTGTCGACAATCGCACCACTCCGGAATCTATGGTTATGTGTTCTCAATAAACTCAATGTTTTATAACATCTACTAACTTTGTAAGCATTATACTCTAAGTATTAACAAATATTTATTTGTGTAAGAGAAAAATAAACTTAATATAGAGAGAGCAAAAGCACATAAGTCCTTTCATTCTACTTCCAGAATGGGTTATTCTGGATTAGAAAAAAGTATGGTATTAGTATTTAGTTCTTTACTTCTCTCTCATATATTTTGTTTTCAAAATTTATTTTCTCAATAATTTAAATGATAATTTATTTGCATTTTATTGTCAAGATTGAACAAGGTGCAAATGCACCAATTTCACGTGCGGAGCTATGGAAAGCCGGTCACAAAAGAAAGACTGGTGAATACATTAGTCAAGATGTAGCTGATTTGGCAGCTAAAATTGTATGTTTAAATTATCATTTCATCATTTGTAAATTTTCATTTCATCATTTGCATTAATATTTATTGATTTCACTTAGGATGAGGTTTCGTGCCAAGAGTCTCAGTCTGCTGCAATAGTGTCACAGGGAAGAGATGACATCCTTGCATCTGTTTTAGGCAAGGAACATCCAGGCAGAGTAAGAGCTGGTGGCAAGTTTTCCACCATTACAAGTTTTTTCTAGAATGATAAGCGGATGGAGAGAACAATAGCTCTTATCGAAGATGTGAAATCTATTGTTCAAGAAAGATTGAGCCAACAACAAGAGTTATGGAGGCAAGAACAACAACAAGAGCATCAAGCCTATGCGAGCCAACTCTACCAACAACAACAACAACAACAACAGCAACAACAACATGAGCAGGACTTTCAGAGCCAACTCAACCAACAACAACAAGCGCATCAAGCAGAGATGGCTAGCATGAAAAATCAAATTGATGAACTTATGCGCATGTTTGGTGCTAGAACTGAAACATCTTAAAACATGTCTCAGGTATTATTATGTATTTATATTTAATTATTTATACTTTTATGAAATATCATGCTATTTATACTTTTATTTATGGTTAACTTATTATTTTTGGTTTGTCAGCAGACACTTGTATTAGCCTCACAAGGGCTTGAAACATCACATCAGCTCGAAACATCACATCAGCCTGAAACATCACATGTGTGTTTACCGTCTTCGGTATTATAAATTTATAATTATTATTTTTGATTTATATGTAATTAATATTTGTGCCCGAAATACTAATTATTTTAATTCCACAGAATGCAAATGATGCATTGTCATGTTACCAGATTTCATTACTAGGATGGAGAGCCGGGAAAAAATAATAACTTTGGTATTACATCCAAATGTATTTGGAACTGAAGAATCAACATGTACATACTGTGAAGTTTCAGAGTTGTTTGATTTTCTTAATATGGAAAAAATTGGAGTTAACATCATATTATCATGTATTGGGTGAGTAATGATTATCAAATATTACATACCTAAGATTTTTTGTTATTATATATATTGATTATGAATTTACATATTTTTTATAGGTACATAGATTCACAACTAAAGAAGTTTAGATACACAAGAAATGTATCTTTTCATAATCCGACATCTATTTTTGCTTTTAATGATAAGTTTGCCAAAGAGCGTATTAAATCACGAGTACAAGATCTAAAAAATAGGCTTGCTCAACTTCAACCAGATTCTTTATTATTTTTGCCATATCATAGAGAGTAAGTATCAATAATTATTGTTTTTTTTTATTCTAATTAAGTTATTACTTATTAATAATTTTATTTGTTAATTGTTACACAGAGTACATTGGATGTTGGCCATTATTGAATATAGTAACTGTTGCCGGTCGCACACGGCTCTTCCACGGTCCGGTCTAGATCGACCGCCTCAGCTCGGGAGTCGAGCCGGTGCGCGCAAACAGTCAATGTGGACGGCAATGGACATGGAGACTTTTTACCGTGGAAAACCCCAAGGCGGGGTGAAAAACCACGTCGTCGGAGCTGTGCCGACTAAACTTCACTATTTTGCGGGAGGTTACAACCTTTAGAGAAATAGAGGGCGACAGGCCGCGCCTCTTTACAATCTTGGGTGAGAGAGAGATGTTCGGAGGGTGACAGGCCACCTCTCGCGATGCTGAGCAGCTTTGGAAAATTCTCTAAGTCCTGGGTTCTTCGGTTTCTGGGGTGGACTCCTCCAGGATCGAGGCTTCACTTGCGCTCTAAGCTTTGCCTTGGGCGGGAGTCTCGAGGTGCACTGGGAGAGTGCGAGCCTTGGGGAAGAGTGCACACGTTGAGGGTGTGCGTACGTTGGAGCGGAGTGTGGGCGGTGTTCACTTTGGCGGAACGAGCGACGCTCACTTCCGCGGAACGGAGGAGGCACGTAGGAGGATTTCCCGGTGGCAGAGTTCCTGTAGAGAGAGAAAGAGAGGGAGAGAGATTTTCCAGAGAGAGAGAGTCTGGATCCAAATGAAGACCCCTGGGGTCCTATTTATAGGATTCCGGGGTAGTTATGGCGGTTATGGTGTGCGGATAGCGCTTTTAATTAAATAAATAATTAAATAAATAGAAAAAGGAAATGATCGGACGGTCTACGAGCGACCCTTCCGCGATCGGGCGGTTAGAATAACCGCCGGGTGGTTTCCTTGCCGGAGCGGCGACGCCGGCCACCGCCGGAATCCCAAAAATGGGCGGCGGTGGCGGCGGACTTCTTCCTCGCGGGGAAGAAGGGCCGACCGCCGCCTTCCCTCAAGGAGGGAGGGGCGGCCGGACTCCTCCCTCGAAGAGGGAGGGGCGGCCGGCCCCTTCCAAGGAGGGGGCGGCCGGGGCCGGCCTCCTCAAGGAGGGAGCGGCCGGCCGGGCCGCCCCCTCCAAGGGGTCGGCCATGGCCGGCCCCCTCAAAGAGGGAGCGGCCGGCCGGGCCGACCCCCTCCAAGGAGGGGGCGGACATGGCCGGACCCCTCCATGGAGGGGGCGGCCGGCCCCCCCAAAGAGGGGGCGGCCGAGGCCGGCCTCCTCAAAGAGGGGGCGGCCGGCCTCCTCGAAGGAGGGGGCGGCTATGGCCGACCCTCTCCAAGGAGGGGTCGGCCAAGGCCGGCCGGCCCCCCTCGAAGGAGGGGCGGCGTCCGGTGGCCGGCGGTCGGCCCCCTCTCGAGAGAGAGGGGGCGGCGGTTAGCCCGGATTGGGCTCGGCGGTTTGCCCATAGTGGGCAGTTACGCGGAGTGACGGTTACGCGTAGTGAGCGGTTACGCCGTGTGGCGGTTATGCGGAGTGGGCGGTTACGCCGTAGTGGGGTTGACCGTTTGACCGCCACATAGGAAAGAGAGGCTTGCCTGGTCAAAGGTTTGACCGGTCATGGAGGGAGTGGGGTTAGTGGAGGTTTGGGAAACTGTCCACTAACCGCCGGTCCGGTCCAAAATATGCGGACGTATCAGTTGCCCCCCAAGACCTTTGACGGGAAGGACGCTCGGCTAAGGAGGAGAAGGTCTTCCATCTACGACCACTTGGTTTCCTCATGGTGGGAGCGTGGAGAAGGAGGCGGAATTCCCGGACGGGAGTTGGAGGTTGCCCCGAGCGAAGTGTAAGGAAAATGGGGCGCGTACGGGGTGAGCGTGTCTGAGCGCGCGTGCTTGGGTGCGCGCCCACGCGCAGGCGCGCACGTTGGGCGAGCGCGCTTGGGCGCGCACCTGCGCGCGAGCATGCGCGCTGGAAAGGCGCGCCCGAGCGCACGCTCATGCGCCCGCGCGCGCACGGGCGTGCGCGCTGGAGAGGCGCGCCCGAGCGCATGCTCGTGCGCCCGCGCGCGCACGGGCGTGCGCGCTGGACAGGCGCGCCCGAGCTCATGCTCGTGCGCCCCCGTGCGCACGGGCGTGCGCACTGGGCAGGCGTGCCCTAAGCGCGTGCTTGGGGTGGATTCCTTTGGTGCTTGCGTGCGCGCCGTTCGTCGTGCGTGGCCCCTCTCGAGATGCGTGCGGGATTTGTTACGCTTGCACGCAATGTGCACGACTTGCGCAACGTGAGTTATGGGCGTGTGAGACGCAATGCGTTGCGTGTGCCCGAGACATAATGTGCGAAGTGCATGTGGGACGCACTATTCGAGGTGCACGTTGAGCGCAAAGTGCGAAGTGCGTGCTGGGCGCAAAGTTCGAAGTGCGCGCGGGGCGCAAGGTGCGAGGTGCGCGCTGGGCGCAATGCACGAAGTGCGCGCGGGGCGCAAGGTGTGAGGTGCGCGCTGGGCGCAATGCACGAAGTGCGCACTGGGCGCAAGGTGCGAAGTGCGCGCTGGGCGCAACATGAGAAGTCTTTTTGACGTAGTTGTTGACTTATTTGACTCTGAGTCATCAGCTCCGAACTACATTTCGTGCTCTATCATACTTGCGCTGAGGCAATACTGGATTGCTTTGCAGGGTCGATCCTGGACGGACGAGTCCCGAGTAGTTTAGTGCTCGATCTCGATTGGCGAAGGGAGAATGCTTCGAGCCAAATGGAGAGTGCCTTAGCCGAATGCCGCAGAGGATATCACTTCTTGCTGGCGAAGGACGAGACCCTAGTAGCTCGGGGGATGTCGCTGCTTGTTGTCAATGGGCGAGACCGGAGCTCGTTCGCTGTTTGCTATGGGGGAAACTGACCCCTAAGGTCGAGGGTACAAGCCAATTGTAGTGGCAACAAGTTTCTCCCACTCGATCCGGTGGCGCGTGACCTAGCCTTTGCTTTGGTCGTCATAAAGGGACACAACCCCGGTGCTGGAGGTGTACGCAGGCCGCATTGGCGAATGGTCTCTCCCATTCGAACCGTTGGCGCACGACCTTGCCTTTAAGAAAGGAGCGAGGTCCTATCACTTGTCTTGGGCGAGGACCGTGGGTTCGATCATCCGTTATGATAGGTGTAGGCGCGGTCCTTTGACCGACCTTACCTTCAAGGAAGGAGCGAGGTCCTATCACTTGATTCGGACGAGGACCGCGGGTCCGGTCGTCCGTCTTCGATAGGTGTAGGTGCGATCCTTTGACCGACCTTGCTTTCACTTTGCTTGCCACGAGGGGAACGAGCTCCAATGATGGAGGTGTAGTCCGGCCGTTACGGTAAATGGTCTCTCCCATTTAACCGATGGCGCACAACCTTGCCTTTGTTTAGATCGTTATGAGGGGATAGTGTGCTCTATGGTGGGGCCGATGCTATGATGGAGCGCGCTTCCTGGAGGCGGCTTGTGTAATTGAGCTCTGCAACGCGGGAGCCATGGGCCCTAGCAGCGTGGGAGCGAATGAGCCCTAGCAATGCGGGGAGCCTTGAGCTCTAGTAGTGTGAGGGTCATAAGCCCCTTGCATCGTGGGGCGATTGAGCTCTAGCAACGCGGGGGCCATGGGCCCTAGCAGCGTGGGAGCGATTGAGCTCTAGCGACGCGGGGGCCATGGGCCCTAGCAGCGTGGGATCGATTGAGCTCTAGCGACGCGGGGGCCATGCGCCCTAGCAGCGTGGGAGCAATTGAGCTCTAGCGACGCGGGGGCCATGGGCCCTAACAGCGTGGGAGCGATTGAGCTCTAGCGACGTGGGGGCCATGGGCCCTAGCAGCGTGGGAGCAATTGAGCTCTAGCGACGCGGGGGCCATGGGCCCTAGCAGCGTGGGAGCGATTGAGCTCTAGCGACGCGGGGGCCATGGGCCCTAGCAGCGTGGGAGCAATTGAGCTCTAGCGACGCGGGGGCCATGGGCCCTAGCAGCGTGGGAGCAATTGAGCTCTAGCGACGCGGGGGCCATGTGCCCTAGCAGCGTGGGAGCGATTGAGCTCTAGCGACGCGGGTCCATGGGCCCTAGCAGCGTGGGAGCGATTGAGCTCTAGCGACGCGGGGGCCATAGGCCCTAGCAGCGTGGGAGCGATTGAGCTCTAGCGACGCGGGGGCCATAGGCCCTAGCAGCGTGGGAGCGATTGAGCTCTAGCGACGCGGGGGCCATGGGTCCTAGCAACGTGGGAGCAATTGATGTCGTCCTGTCAGACGTGACACATTTCCTTGTGTCATTGATTCCATGATTTGGAATTTAGCCTGGGGATTCATTATTGTTAGAACCCAGGATTACGATGTCATACAGCTCATTGTGTTAATGAAAAAATGTAAGTGCGAAACTGTGAGGCTTAAACTTTGCGTGATCATTTTCGCGGGGAGTTCGTTGTCGAGGATCTCTGGTGCATCCGAGCTGGATTTATGCACAACCTTTCGCTTGGTTGTCATCACTGGGCCCTGAGATGGTTACTGTAAGAATTGTCTGAGAAGTCCTCGCTGGATAAGGCGCTCAATTTCGTCCTTCAGTTGGTTGCATCCCTCGGTTCTGTGGCCGTATCCGCGATGGAAGTCACAGTACTGCGACTGATTTCCTCGATTCGACGTAAGTAACTTTGGCCTGTGGAGATCGTCATTGTCGTTGATGGCGAGGAGAATGTTGGCCCGGGTGGTATTCAAGGGAGTGTACTCCTGCCGCGAGAGAGTTCCTCGATTCTGACGGGGGCCTTTACGATGCTCGCAGTTTCTTTCAAAGTCTTGTGACAGTTTCTGGTTTCTTTTCCTCTTGGAGATTTCGCCAAACTGTTGTTGGTGTGTTTCGATTGCCTCGTCTGCCGCAATTTGAGCCTCGACCCGACGGATAAGATCAAGATATGTTGGTGTTGTTTCCCTCATTAGCGTGGAGTGAAATCTTCCTGGTCATAACGCTCCGAGGAAAACTCCGCGCAGGAGCTCGGTGTTGACTCCTGGAATTTTACGTGCCTCCGTAGTGAAGCGTCCGAAGAAATCTTTGAGTGTCTCCCCCTCGATCTGTCGGATCCCTGAGAGGTGTGATGGGTCTGGAATGATCCGTTTGCTTGCGACGAATTGTTCTATGAACAAGCGAGCTAGCTCCGTAAAATTGCTAATTTCTCCTTCTTTCAGAGAATGGAACCAGATGCGGGCTGACCCTTGCAGAGTTGTTGGGAATACTTGACATAATAACTGTTCTGGAGCGCTGTAGATGCGCATGATAGTTGCAAAGTGCTTAATGTGATCCACGGGGTCGTTTGTCCCATCATATGTCTCAAAACTGGGAAGCCTAAACCCGGGCGGAACAGGATGCGCCAGGACTTCTTGCGCTAGCGGGGAGATGTCGTGAATAGGGCGCTGTGCGGTTGCGTCACGATGCCCCCCGAGACTCCGTTCTTCTTCGATCATGCGCCTCACTTCCTCTCGCGTGAGTCTTTCATCGGTTTGAGCGGCTGCTCTTGTCGAAGCTTGATCGATGTCTTACACATGCTTAGGAAGGTGATCGGGCAAAAGGAGGTGTAACCCTTGCGTGTTGAGATCCTTTGGACGAGCAGTGTCTTCAGGTACCACCGGGCTTGGGATCAACGACAGTGGATCCCCTGATGCGAAGATAGTGTCAGGGGCACAAGTGGCCCCGATGTCTTTTAGCAATCTGAGCACCCCATCCTGGCGTACCTCCATCAAACATATGCGCATACCTCTCCCTGCCATTGCCGTCAGTCACGAGTATCGCTACGCAGGGATACTGTCTTCTGGATTCTAGAGCTTTTGGGAACACTTTCCCACAGACGGCGCCAAACTGTTGCGGGTCGCACATGGCTCTTCCACGGTCCGGTCTAGATCGACCGCCTCAGCTCGGGAGTTGAGCCGGTGCGCGCAAATAGTCAATGTGGACGGCAATGGACATGGAGACTTTTTACCGTGGAAAACCCCAAGGCGGGGTGAAAAACCACGTCGTCGGAGCTGTGCCGACTAAACTTCACTATTTTGCGGGAGGTTACAGCCTTTAGAGAAATAGAGGGCGACAGGCCGTGCCTCTTTACAATCTTGGGTGAGAGAGAGATGTTCGGAGGGTGACAGGCCACCTCTCGCGATGCTGAGCAGCTTTGGAAAATTCTCTAAGTCCTGGGTTCTTCGGTTTCTGGGGTGGACTCCTCCAGGATCGAGGCTTCACTTGCGCTCTAAGCTTTGCCTTGGGCGGGAGTCTCGAGGTGCACTGGGAGAGTGCGAGCCTTGGGGAAGAGTGCACACGTTGAGGGTGTGCGTACGTTGGAGCGGAGTGTGGGCGGTGTTCACTTCGGCGGAACGAGCGACGCTCACTTCCGCGGAACGGAGGAGGCACGTAGGAGGATTTCCCGGTGGCAGAGTTCCTGTAGAGAGAGAAAGAGAGGGAGAGAGATTTTCCAGAGAGAGAGAGTCTGGATCCAAATGAAGACCCCTGGGGTCCTATTTATAGGATTCCGGGGTAGTTATGGCGGTTGTGTGCGGATAGCGCTTTTAATTAGATAAATAATTAAATAAATAGAAAAAGGAAACGATCGGACGGTCTACGAGCGACCCTTCCGCGATCGGGCGGTTAGAATAACCGCCGGGTGGTTTCCTTGCAGGAGCGGCGACGCCGGCCACCGCCGGAATCCCAAAAATGGGCGGCGGTGGCGGCGGACTTCTTCCTCGCGGGGAAGAAGGGCCGACCGCCGCCTTCCCTCAAGGAGGGAGGGGCGGCCGGACTCCTCCCTCGAAGAGGGAGGGGCGGCCGGCCCCTTCCAAGGAGGGGGCGGCCGGGGCCGGCCTTCTCAAGGAGGGAGCGGCCGGCCGGGCCGCCCCCTCCAAGGGGTCGGCCATGGCCGGCCCCCTCAAAGAGGGAGCGGCCGGCCGGGCCGACCCCCTCCAAGGAGGGGGCGGCCATGGCCGGACCCCTCCATGGAGGGGGCGGCCGGTCCCCTCGAGGGAGGGGGCGGCCGGCCCCCCTAAAGAGGGGGCGGCCGAGGCCGGCCCCCTCAAAGAGGGGGCGGCCGGCCTCCTCGAAGGAGGGGGCGGCTATGGCCGACCCTCTCCAAGGAGGGGTCGGCCAAGGCCGGCCGGCCCCCCTCGAAGGAGGGGCGGCGTCCGGTGGCCGGCGGTCGGCCCCCTCTCGAGAGAGAGGGGGCGGCGGTTAGCCCGGATTGGGCTCGGCGGTTTGCCCATAGTGGGCGGTTACGCGGAGTGACGGTTACGCGTAGTGAGCGGTTACGCCGTGTGGCGGTTATGCGGAGTGGGCGGTTACGCCGTAGTGGGGTTGACCGTTTGACCGCCACATAGGAAAGAGAGGCTTGCCTGGTCAAAGGTTTGACCGGTCATGGAGGGAGTGGGGTTAGTGGAGGTTTGGGAAACCGTCCACTAACCGCCGGTCCGGTCCAAAATATGCGGACGTATCAGTAACAATACAATTTATTGACTCGATCCTTTAAATAAGGACATTCGTGACGATCTTAAAAATGTCATTACACTGTAAGTTTATTAATTAGTATTTTCCCTATTTGAAATTTAGATTCGGCTGTAAACTAATTTTTTTAATATTTTATGAAGTGCATTGAAGGATTTGGCAAAGGATCAGAATCTCAAATTTCAAAAACCAAAGGTTTTACGGTGGAAGTCGGTAAGCTATAACATATATGAGTATATTTTATATAATTTTTTTCATATTTACAATTCTAAATTCTAATGTTTACTATTTGTTTATTTATTTAGTGCCATAAACAACCAGATAATATTCAATGTGGGTATTATATCATGTGCTACATGATTGTCATAGTTGATGCAATTCGGAGTACGACAATGCCATCAAGGGTAAGTTAACTGCATATAGTTTCATACATGATAATAATTATGTTGAATTTATTTTTACAAATATTTTTGTTTTTATTATGAAGTGGATGAATTTTCGCATGAGAAATTTGATAATATACGAAATAAGATTTGTGATTATATAATCAATTATTGTGCGACATGAAAACTATCTTGAAACATATTTTGTTTTATTGCTAATCAAATGTAATTGTGTAATTGTGTATGTGTTAGTGTGCTACTTCATACTTATGTAGAAAACTAGAAATGGAACTGTATGAAAATTGAAGTATGAACTATTTGTGTAACTGTGTAAATTTTAATTATAATTGTTTATGGACATTGACCTACCTAACTCTGAAATCTATAGGTCTTGTTTCAGTTGTTTGTGAAAGATGGAAGACAAAAACATCAACAGTCTTGCTCCATCCGTTGATAGCATTGAGCTTGACCAAAAAACTGATCCTAAGAAGCAAATTCAAATGATCCTGGATGGAAGTATGGACATTGGCCTGACATAAAGGATAAAAATACCGTTAATTGTAATTTGTGTGATAAAGTATATAAAGGTGGAATCAAAAGATTGAAACAACACTTATGTGGCGGATATGGAGATTTGGCAAAGTGTTTTAAGACTACTTCAGAAATAACAACTGAGATGTATGCAACTTTAAATGATAAAAAAAGGACAAGGTGAATTTGACAGCTGATGATGATAATGCGAGTGAACAAGAAATAGAGCGAACAGGTTCACAGAATGTATCTCCGGCATTATCTACAACTAAAAGTTCGTTTGTCCCAAGTTCTGGGACAAGTGCCAAAAAGAGAAAAGTACTCCACATTCCACAAAAAACGGGGCCCTATGGATGCTCATGTAAGACGTGCTCCCGAAGATGTAGTTGATGAAAGACGTGCTAAAGGTCCTGCACAAATTACTATTGAGAGATGTTTTAGATCTCCTGAAGAGACAAAGAGAGTTGATGGCTATGTTGCAGATTGGCTCTATGAATGTGGAATTCCTTTCAATGCTGCAAAGACACGAAGTTTTGAAGTAATGTTTGAAGCAGTTGGACAGTATGTGCCTGGTTATAAAGGCCCTAGTTATCATGATTTACGAGTCTCTTTGTTACTAAATACAAAAGAGAAAGTTAAGGAGATGAAAACAAAGTATCAAGCGTATTTGAAGAGATATGGTTGCACTCTTATGTCAGATGGTTGGACGGACAGGAGATGGAGACATTTGATCAATTTCCTAGTTAACTGTCTAGAAGGAACTTATTTTATGGGTTCCGTAGATGCATCCGGTCATATTCAAGATGCTACAATGCTATCAGAGTTGCTTGATAGTAAAATAACAGAGATTGGAGCAGATTGCGTTGTTCAGGTAACTTTTTTTGGTTATTTTAATTTTCATATTTCATGTTTAATAGTCTAGAAGTATAGAACTTTAGATATATAAAAAGTTATGTTGTATGTAGTAGTGACTGACAATGCCTCCAATTATAAGGCAGTTGGTAAAATTTTAATGAAGAGAAGGCCCACATTATTCTGGACTCCTTGTGCAACTCATTGCATTGATCTCATGCTAGAAGATATATGCAAGCTACAACAAAACAAAATGGTGATAAAAAGGCATGGATGATTACAAATTTCATCTACATGCACACTCATTTACTTGATGCAGTAAGGACTACTATTGGTGGTGATCTAGTCCGGCATTCAGTGACTAGATTTGCAACATCATTCCTTACTCTACAAAGTGTGCTTAAGCACGAGGAGAAGTTGAAATTATTCTTTGTGTCGCCTTCATGGAATGCTGCTAATCTGGCAAAAATCGAAGCCGGAAAACAAGTTGTTGAAACAATACTTTCAACTATTTTTTGGAATGAAGTTAGAGATTGCCTAAAAGGAGGAAAGCCACTAATAGCCGTGTTGTGATTAGTAGATGGTGATGAAAGGCCATCTATGCCTAAAGTATATGTGGCAATGGAAGAAGCAAAACAAAAGATCAAAGTTCATTTTGATAATAAAGAAAGATTATATACAAAAATTATTGACATTGTTCAAAATAGGTGGACAAATCAAATGGAGCAACAGTTGTATATGGCGGCTTTGTTTCTAAATCCAAACAAATATTTTGAATATGAGGAAAAACATCCCGATGATACTTGGAAATTTCAAGATGCTTTCAATGATGTTATTGTAAGACTATGCCCGATCAACAATTGCAAGACAAGATTGCAGAGCAAGACACTAACTATAAAGCATCTCGAAATAGTTTTGGAAAGCCTATGGCTATTAGGCAACGAACCACCTTAAATCCAAGTAAGTATTGATTACGTTTTTATTTTTCTTAAACTACTTATATGTTATACTAATTTATTTTTGTCTTAAATAAATAGTGGATTGGTGGGGTGCACATGGAGGACCGAATGTTGACCTTACAAAGGTAGCATTGCGCATACTTGGCTTATGTTGTTCTTCTTCTAGTTGTGAGCGCAACTGTAGTACTTTTGAGTTTGTAAGCATACAATTATTTAATTTAAAATTGAACTTGTTTTATCTACTAACAAATAACAAGTTTGCAACTATCTTGATTCAGATTCACACAAAGAAAAGAAATAGATTGGAGCATCAAAGGCTTAATGATCTTGTATACATCCAATACAATCGTCGTCTACAAGAACGATTCCAAGAAAGATGTGAAAAAGGAAGAAACTACAACCCTTTAGTGCTCGATGAGCTAGATTGGAGTAGTGAGTGGATGATGAACCAACCAGAGGAAGCTTTAGTTTATGATGATGATGATCTCACATGGGAAGCTGTAGAGAGAGCTATTGAGACTGGGGCTCGAAATTTACGAAGTGGAGCTCCAGCAAATCTTGAACTAGTAGCTGAAGGGGATGAAGATCTAGATCATTTTAACATTGCAAATGATGATGAAGATCTTGTTGATAATTATGGGCAAATAACGAGTACCTCAAACCAACTAAGCTCATGCAATGTGATGGCGACTGCCACCAAGACGGCCAACTTGAAGACGAAGATGAGGGACACGGCATGGTTGGTCATGGAGTAGTGACAGAAGATGATGATGACGGCCCACCGGCTAAAGACATGCGGCGCCGTGGCGGCCACGGCTACAATCTTCGTCCACGCCGCAAGAATTAATTATTATTATATTTTGCTAAGTTATGTCTTAATTTAAATATGACATTGCATTTTATTATTTTATTTTGAACTATTGGTGTGCGTTTAGCGCTATGTTTGGTGTGCTATTAGCACTTATGTTGTAAGGCCTATATAAGGCTAAGAATTGAATTAAAAAGGTAGAATATTTTATGATTGCAAAAATTGCCTAACCTAATTTCCCTCCTCTCTTCTCTTCTCCCTCTCATATTGCCGCCGCCTCCCTCTCTTGGTTCTTCCCAAGTTTGGCTCCCCTCTCTCTCCCTCTTTCAATCTCTCTTTCTCTCCAATTCTCTTTCCGTACCTTCTTCTTCCACCTCAATCTCAATCTTCATCTACGAAATCTTCTTCAACGGATTTTCTCTAAGTCAATCAATATTGGAGGAGAAGATATCAAGTGCAAGGGCCTACGGTTTTGGTGAATCTCTCCGGTGCAAAGGCGAGGAAGACGAACGAGTTTCTTCATCATTTGGAGCCCCTTCCGTGTTCCAAAGGAGAGCGATTATTTTCTAGTGGATCCAATATCTCGGATCTACGTTTCCGAGAGGGGTAACGAAATTTCTACTCAAGAGATCTCTTTTCTTAGATCATTTTTTGTGGTGGACGATTTTTTGCGTGATTTCTCGAAGCAAGAAAATTTCTCGCGGTGTTTTCCTTAATAGATTTGTATTTTTTGTTTGATCTTCCGGATACTATCGAAAGGTTTGGCGAACCTTGTTATTTTCTTGTTGGGGAAAGATCAACCGTTTGCGAATCGGATTTATTTTGGTGGATCTTTCTTTGGTACAACAAAGCTCGTTCGGACGCAAATATTCGTCCTTTTAGCTTGATCGGATCTTGGCCTCTAGCCGTGATACGATCTCTAGCGGGTTGGCTATCCGCACGTTAGCGCGAGAAATAAATAATCTAATTGTACCGCTGCGTTTAGTTATTGTGCCAAGTCGAGAGAGTGTAAGGTATCGAGGTTATCCTGGACGTCTCCGTGTAGGCTCGTAGGACGTGCTACATCAATTTTGGTACCAGAGCTAGGTTGTGTTGAGTTCTATCTCGACACCATCCTTAATCTCAGATCTGTAGGTTATCCGTCCTCTAGTCGGTGCGTTCGTTAGCACGGTCAAAATCTAAAATTTTCGGATTGGTCTGCATTTAGTAAAAATCTCGGAATATAAAAACTTATCAAAAAAATCTGAAAATTTTTCTGTAGCTTCCTGCACGTATTTCAAGCAACATTAAAACTGAAAATTTTTCGATTCGTCCTCGTTAGGTCAGCCTGAAAATTGGAAACGTCGTAATTTTGTCTAGTTGGTCTGCGAATAGCGGTCTAGAATTTATAACTTGTCTGCGACTTCAAAAAAAAAAATTTTTTTTTAGTAAAATTTCTGGTCCCATTGTTGTATGCCCACGAGGCGTGGTACGGAATATCTCCCAACCGTTTCCACCATGGCAGATAACCATGAAGACGGGCACGCTCCTGCAACGATTGCGGAGCTTCGAGACGAATTTAATGCTAAGTTCGATGCACTCACGCAGTTAATACAAGGGTTAGCTTTCAATCCAGCGGCGCCTCGAAATCCCGTTGCCGACCAGCGAGATGAGAGACCAAACCATTATCGTAATCAGAACGATGAGCAAGCGCCCCGTGCTCCTCATGAGTTCGATGTAACTAGAGCCGTTAAAATTGATCCACCATCATACGATGGACTGGGTGAGCCCCAAGTATTTTTAAACTGGACTATGGAGATCGAGTGTTATTTTGAGTGGAAGAATCTGACGGATGGTGAGAAGGTGCGAGTTGCACGGATGATGCTTTTGGGTAGAGCCAAAACATTCTGGCTGAACGAAGAGAGGCGTTTAGGTACCGTGAATGGGGCACCCCCAATTGGGTGGGCTGCCATGAAGGCACTTTTGACTGAGCAATACGTCCCTGCGTATCACAGAATGCAAATGTTCGACGAGTTAGCCACCCATCGTCAGGGTAGCAAATCGGTATCGGAGTATATGGGAACTCTGAAAGATATGATGGTGCGGTGTGACATACGGGAAATGCCCGAAGTTACATTATCTCGCTTTCGAAAGGGGCTTAACCCAGATATCCAAGGCAAGCTATTGCGTTATGGTCATACGGACCTTAACACGACATTCAATGCTGCTTTAGACATAGAGAAGCACAACGCTTACAAGTCCAAGGGACGAGCATTCCAGAAGGGAAAATCCCTTTTAGGAGCCCCACCTTCGTCCTCCATGAGGGACAAAGGAAGATTTCGATCGACTGATTCGAATTCGGTAGTTATCACCGCTAGGAACACTAGGAATCCCACGGGCGAGAGAGTTCCGGTAGGACGGATAAATAAGACAAACGCCACGTGTTATTCTTGCGGTATCCAAGGACATTACTCTAGCGAGTGCCCCACTAAGAGTAAACCACTAGCACTATTAGAGTCCACGTCTGATCCCACCGAGATCGTCTACGAAGCCGGTACTGAGTCTGACGCCGAGCCGAGTGATATTGATGACGACTCTTTTATGATGGTTATGAGATGTATTCTGAATACACCACGTGCGACGGACGATTACAATCGGACGAATATCTTTTCGGTAAATTTTAAGAACGGTGACAAGTGGTGTAAGTTAATAATCGATAGCGGAAGTAGTATGAACGTCGTTTCGGAGAATGCCATCACTCGAATGAACTTAGTCACCGAGCCGCATCCACATCCGTATAAGATAGCATGGGTGAACAAAACGTCTATCGCAGTTTCTAAACGATGTTTGGTACCGCTCACAGTGAAGAGCTATGTTGATAAGGTGTGGTGCGATGTCATCCCTATGGATGTATGTCACATTTTACTAGGACGTCCATGGCTTTATGATTATGACGTGACCCATTTTGGCAGAGCCAACACTTACGAGTTCAAGTTCAATGGCAAGACCATTGTTTTGAAACCCACACCACCTAAGGACCCGTCGAATGCCTCCAAGGACACAGTGGTGCCTGCGGAAAGGAAAACCATAAGTTTTATAAGTAGGAAGGAGTTAGAACGCGAGACCTTTATTGATGGCGTCATTTATGCGTTAGTATGCCTACAAGCTAAGGAAGAGTCACCGTCTTTAGAAAACCTACCGTTATCTCTGCGCACGTTATTGGATGAATATAAGGATGTCTATTCGGTAGATTTGCCTTCCAAATTGCCACCCATCCGGGACATTCAACACGAAATTGATTTCGTCCCGGGCTCATCCTTGCCTAATCAACCCCATTACCGACTTAATCCCTCCGCGCATAACGAACTACAAATATTAATTTCCGATTTATTAGCAAAGGGATTTATCCGCCATAGTAAAAGCCCTTGTGCCGTCCCTGCCTTGTTGGTCCCGAAGAAAGATAAATCTTGGAGGTTGTGTGTAGACTACCGGGCCATTAATAAAATAACTGTCAAATATAGGTTTCCCATTCCCCGTTTGGATGATCTATTGGATATGCTATCCAGTGCCACCGTGTTTTCAAAATTGGATTTAAAGAGTGGTTACCACCAAATAAGAATTCGGGAGGGAGACGAATGGAAGACGGCCTTTAAATCTAAGGACGGGCTTTACGAGTGGTTAGTGCTAGGAGAGGGCCTCACCAACGGACCTAGTACCTTCTCACGATTAATGACTCAGGTATTTAAGCCATACGTGGGAAAATTTGTCGTAGTCTATTTCGATGACATTTTGGTGTTTAGTATTTCGCCGATCGATCATGAAACTCATTTGCGAACAATCCTTACTACATTGCGCCAAGAGAACTTATTCATTAATCTTAAGAAGTGCGCATTCGGTGTAACTTCCGTGGAATTTTTAGGATACATAGTGAGTGCCGAGGGTATACATGTTGACCCTAAGAAGGTCCAAGTGATTAAAGAATGGCCGGAACCACAAAATATTAGAGAGGTTCGGAGTTTTCATGGCTTGGCCACGTTTTATAGACGATTCATTCGCAATTTTAGTAGCATCATGGCACCAATAACTGAATGTATGAAGAAAGGTGATTTCAAATGGACCAAATCGGCCTCTAGCGCGTTTCAAATGATTAAGGATCGAATGTCCGAAGCCCCACTACTACGGTTGCCGGATTTTAATAAAGTGTTTGAATTATCATGTGACGCTTCGGGGATAGGAATTGGGGGAGTGTTAAGCCAAGAGGGACATCCGGTTGGGTACTTTAGCGAGAAACTTGCGGGCCCTAAACTAAATTATTCCAATTATGATCGCGAGTTTTATGCCGTAATACGTTGTCTCCAACATTGGCGACACTACCTTATATCGAAAGAATTTGTAATCCTCTCGGATCATGAAGCGCTAAAATTCGTAAACTCTCAAAGTAAAATCAGCCCTCGGCACGCCAAATGGGTCTCCTATCTTCAGGAGTACACATTCATTATTAAGCACCTTAAGGGTACGTTAAATCGTGTGGCGGACGCCCTTAGTCGTGTCACATTATTATTATCTAAAATGGAGGTGACGGTAATAGGATTTGAACGCATTAAAGACGAGTACGTTCTATGCCCGGATTTTAAGGACATTTACTTAGCCGCTCAGGAACAGGCTCCCTCTACTATTTCGGCATACTACATTCGTGACGGTTATTTATTTAGGCATACGCAACTGTGTATTCCCCGCTCTTCACTACGCCATTTCATTGTATGGGAGCTACATAGTGGAGGGCTAGGGGGACATTTCAGCCGGGATAAAACGATAACACTAGTGGAAGATAAATTCTTTTGGCCTGGACTTAAGCCAATGGTTAATAAGATCGTTGGGAGTTGCCGTGTGTGTCAATTAGCAAAAGGTAACAAGACCAACGCGGGTCTTTATACACCTCTTCCTATTCCGTCGGTTCCTTGGGAGGACGTTAGTATGGACTTTATTTTGGGTTTACCTATGACATTTCGGCGACACGATTCCATCCTTGTCGTCGTCGATAGATTTTCTAAAATGGCATATTTTATCGCTAGTCACAATACCAACGATGCATCCCATGTTGCTAAGTTGTATTTCAAAGAGGTCGTGGCGCATCGGGGCGTTCCAAAAACGATAGTATCTGATAGGGACGTCAAATTCACTAGTTACTTTTGGAAGACGCTTTTGAAGCTTATGGGTACAAAACTTATGTTTTCGTCGGCCTATCATCCCCAAACGGATGGGCAAACGGAAGTGGTCAATCGAAGTTTGGGTGGATTACTTCGTTGTTTAGTAGGCGATCATAAAGGTACGTGGGACCTTATTCTTCCTCATGCTCAAATAGCTTATAATAATTCACGGAATAGGTCCACTGGGTTGTCTCCAAATGAAATTGTACATGGTTATAAGGCACCCGTGCCTCTTGATTTAGTACCGCTACCCCCATCTTTCAAATCTAGTCATTTTGCCCTGAATTTTGCCTCGCATGTTCACAATCTCCATAAGCAAATTAGCGAGACGCTAGCTAAACAATATGCTATTTATCAATCGAATGCTAACGAAAATAGGCGAGCGGTCCACTTGAATATTGGTGATTTGGTAATGGTGCGTTTAACCCCTGAACGGATGCCTTCGGGCACCATAAAGAAATTAGCAAATAGGCGGGCCGGTCCTTTTCGAGTGTTAAAGAAGTTGGGCGAAAACGCATATTTATTACAGTTACCCGCTGAGTGGGGAATTTCCCCTGTTTTTAACGTTTCAGATTTAACGCTTTATGTCGCTCCACCACCTGAACTTTCTGCCTCTCCGTTTAATATTTCCACTAAAAATTCTAATGGGGTGGGTAGTGAGATTGTTTCTGGATCGCCCTCTCCTACGGACTCTACGGGAGGTAAGCCACCTGTTGATGATGACACTTCTTTTTCTTCTTTGCCTAACGCATTTCCGAGGTTTTCCCGGACCGTTTTCTTGCCTGACAGGATTTTGCAGGATGCTGTGTTCCCAACTTCCGATGGTGATGTTCACAGGTTCTTGATTCGATGGAAGGGCCGTCCTGCCTCGGACGACTCTTGGCTCTCCGCGTCGGAGGTGAAGCTACTTGATGCGGATCTCTTTCACCGTTATGTTCCAGACCACTCATCGGTGATGAGTTCTTTCGAGCGGGGGAGGATTGATGGCGACTGCCACCAAGACGGCCAACTTGAAGACGAAGATGAGGGACACGGCATGGTTGGTCATGGAATAGTGACGGAAGATGATGATGACGGCCCACCGACTAAAGACATGCGGCGCCGTGGCGGCCACGGCTACAATCTTCGTCCACGCCGCAAGAATTAATTATTATTATATTTTGCTAAGTTATGTCTTAATTTAAATATGACATTGCATTTTATTATTTTATTTTGAACTATTGGTGTGCGTTTAGCGCTATGTTTGGTGTGCTATTAGCACTTATGTTGTAAGGCCTATATAAGGCTAAGAATTGAATTAAAAAGGTAGAATATTTTATGATTGAAAAAATTGCCTAACCTAATTTCCCCCCTCTCTTCTCTTCTCCCTCTCCTATTGCCGCCGCCCCCCTCTCTTGGTTCTTCCCAAGTATGGCTCCCCTCTCTCTCCCTCTTTCAATCTCTCTTTCTCTCCAATTCTCTTTCCGTACCTTCTTCTTCCACCTCAATCTCAATCTTCATCTACGAAATCTTCTTCAACGGATTTTCTCTAAGTCAATCAATATTGGAGGAGAAGATATCAAGTGCAAGGGCCTACGGTTTTGGTGAATCTCTCCGGTGCAAAGGCGAGGAAGACGAACGAGTTTCTTCATCATTTGGAGCCCCTTCCGTGTTCCAAAGGAGAGCGATTATTTTCTAGTGGATCCAATATCTCGGATCTACGTTTCCGAGAGGGGTAACGAAATTTCTACTCAAGAGATCTCTTTTCTTAGATCGTTTTTTGTGGTGGACGATTTTTTGCGTGATTTCTCGAAGCAAGAAAATTTCTCGCGGTGTTTTCTTTAATAGATTTGTATTTTTTGTTTGATCTTCCGGATACTATCGAAAGGTTTGGCGAACCTTGTTATTTTCTTGTTGGGGAAAGATCAACCGTTTGCGAATCGGATTTATTTTGGTGGATCTTTCTTTGGTACAACAAAGCTCGTTCGGACGCAAATATTCGTCCTTTTAGCTTGATCGGATCTTGGCCTCTAGCCGTGATATGATCTCTAGCGGGTTGGCTATCCGCACGTTAGCGCGAGAAATAAATAATCTAATTGTACCGCTGCGTTTAGTTATTGTGCCAAGTCGAGAGAGTGTAAGGTATCGAGGTTATCCTGGACGTCTCCGTGTAGGCTCGTAGGACGTGCTACATCACAATGCCAATGACGATTTACTAGATGACGATTCTGTTTAATTTAAAAACATTATTAATGATAGTGTGTATCAGTGTATGATGATAACATTTTGGTATTGAGTGAAATTGTTGTGATTGTCATTATATATATTGATTCTGAAAACAGAATATATTGATTCTGAATTTACATATTTTACTAATTGATATTCCTCAATGTGTGATTGTTCATGTCACTATTCCTCAATATGTGAGTGTGGCATGATTAAGGCCGGTTGTGGTTCATTTTGGATGTATTAATAAAAAAAACTTGTGTATCTGAAATTCTGAATGCTGAATAACTTCTGGCAGTGTTGGTAAATTCTCTTACTGACTTGTAAAAAAATTGAAACTATAGACAGCGGTTATTATAATAACCGCTGTCTGTAGTAACTGCCAGGGGACTATAGACAACGGTTATTATAATAACCGCTGTCTATAGTGACCGCCAGGGGACTATAGACAGCGGTTATTATAATAACCGCTGTTTATCGTCCCCTGGCAGTTACTATAGACAACAATTATTATAATAACTGTTGTCTATAGTCTTCATATGTTTAAAAAAAAATAATGTTCTCCTTGCATTTGCTCTCCTTATTGTCGCCTAGGCGTCCGCCTTGTCGCCTAAGCGTCAAGGCGCTCGGGGTTCGCCTTGGTACGCCTTGACGCCATGATAAAAATGAACACTATATGAAATTCGCTCATCAAATACCCCTAGACTTGAACTATTGCTCATCCTGAGCAATCCATCTACCAACAGGGAGTACGAGAGGTAAATTACAAATTAAAAATGAAATAAGAAAGTGGACCGAGAAGTCTCGTGTCCAAGAAGGATAAAAATAGGTTCGATGAAATTTCTAAGCATACAATTTAATTATACTGCATTTAAACAAATTATCCTACAGCTATATCCACTCTTATTCAGAAGAACTACGCAAGATGTTCTAGGAATAGTGTAAGCGAAAGAAGTGACTTTGAGTGTTGTATTAAGGACCCAAAATTACTAGGGTGACCTCTAAAGAAATCCATCAATGGCGGTGTTCATAGGCTCGCCCGGTCACACCTTCTCCACTGCACTTGATACTAACTAACTTTATGAATCCTTAGGACTTAGGTAGGGTGAATTTTGTCTTAGGCTTAAGGTGAGGATTTCAAATGATGAGAGGACTGACTAATCTCACATTTAAGCAGAAATTTTGAGCTCTCATCAAAATGACTACCAAAGGCAAAAATGGGTGAGTGACACCCCCAAACTTAGCTTTTGATGTATGTGGTCACTCACCACTTGTCAAACACCGCACACAATAATAATTTTCTAAAAAAACTTCTTTTCTTTTAGCAAATGAAATTTCTGCTCATTTTTTTAGATTATGTTAAAACACACCCGAATATACATATATTATGAAAAATTTAATATTCTATCACATATACTATGACATTAATTAACACATAATTTAAGAACATAGCATTAATTTTCTGCATGCATAAATGTAAGTACTGGTTGTGGATAAAAAACAAGTTTAACATAAATGTAAAAATGTTGAGAATAAGAACTAAGAAGATATATAAAGTAATCCTTTATGAAAAAAAGTTCGTGCTCGTGCCAAAAATGAGCGTCCATGCTAAAAACACGCGCTCAGAGAAAATACGCTCGCCCGGGCAAAAAATGAGCGTTGTGGCGAAAAATGCGCGCTTTAGCGAAAAAAGTGCGCCTGAGCAAAAAATTAGCCCAGGGTGAAAAATGTTCTCTTGGGCGAAGAACGTGCGCCCGGGCAAAAAAACATGCGCCCTGGAGTCTAACGCACCATGGCCGAAATTAAAGCGCGTCCGGGTGAAAAATGCTTCCCGAGCAAAAAATGCCTGGCCGGGTGAAAAATGTGCGTCAGAGAGAAAAAGTGCGCTCCCGGGCAAAAAACGCCCACCCGAGCGAAAAATGAGCGCAGTGGTGAAAAACATGCTCTCAGGCGAAAAAATTGCGTTGTGAAAAAAACATTCTCGTGCGAAAAAATCCCGCCCAGACTAAAAAGCGAGCGCCCGACCAAAAAATGTGTGCCCAATAGAAAAGTGCGCGCACATGTGGAAAAGTGCGCGCCCACGCAAAAATGAGCGACCGGGCGAAAATGCACGCCTGGGCGAAAAACGTGTTCACAGGAGAAAAGAGTGCGCAAGATTGAAAAAAGCACGCAAGGGCGAAAAAAGCGCGCATGGGCAAAAAAAGTGTGCACGCGTGAAAAACGTGCGCCTGGGCAAAAAAATGCGTGCCTGAGGAAAAAAGTATGTTAGGGCGAAAAAATGCGTGCCAAGGCCAAAAAATGTACGCCCGAGCAAAAAATTCACAGGCGTACGAAAAATGCGCTCTCGGGCAAAAAATGTGCGCCTGGGCGAAAAATTGCGCTCTTAGGAAAAAAAATGTGTCGGGGCGAAATAGTGCGCGCCCGGGAAAAAAATGAGCGCCCTGCGAAAATGTGCACGCCTGGGCGAAAATGTGCGCACCCTGGTGAAAAATGTCCGTCTGGGTGAAAAATGAGCGCCCAGGCGAAAACGCGCCCTGGGGAACAATACACGTCCGGGCGAAAAACGTGCGCCCGGGTGAAAAACGTACGCCATGGTAAAAAACTCGGGACATGCCAAAAGTGTGCCCCCTGTAGAAAACACGGGCCTAGGCGAATAACACTCGCCCTGGCGAAAAACACGCTATCAGGCAAAAATGTGCGAACTCGGGTGAAATATGAGCGCTCAGGCGAAAAACGCTCGCTCATGGCGAAAATAAGTGCCCTTGCAAAAAAAAAAAAACGCGACTCGGCCAGAATTATAGAATTCTTATATAAATTGGAAAGAATTGTCTATAGTTCAAAATGAATTCCACGGAATTCATTAAAATTCCAATTCAAACGTTAAGCATGCAAATGAACAACAAAATTGAGATTAAACCTTTAATTCCAATTTCAGGATCTCAGGTCCGTTCGATTAGACCTTTAATTCCAATTCATTAAAATTCCAATTCCAACGTTAAGCGTGCAAACGATCGTTCGTTTTTCGCGCGGGCGTAGTTTTTTCGCCCTAACGTGTTCCGTGCGCGTGTTTTCTCCTTTGCGCACTCTTTTCGACTGAGAACACGTTTTTCTCCCAGAACGCATTTTTGTCCGGTCGCATTTTCGTGCAGGCGCGCACTTTTCCACCGGGCACACATTTTTTGGATGGCCGCTTACTTTTTCGTCCGGGCGGGCTTTTTTCACACGGGCACGCTTTTTTTTTTGCACGACCTCAATTTTTTCGCCCGAGTGCGTGGTTTTTACCACAACACATTTTTCGCTCGGGCGCACGTTTTTCGCCTGAACGCGCACTTTTTCTCCCGAGCGCACATTTTTCTATCGGGGGCGCACTTTTCACCCGAGCGGGCATTTTTTGCTCGGGTCACATTTTTCACCTGGCTGCGCGTTTATTTCGCCTAAGGCGTGTTTGATGCCCGGGCGCGTGTTGTTTCGCCCGGGCGTGCATTCTTCGCCCGAGAGCGCGTTCTTCGCACGGGCGCACTTTTTTTGCCTGAGCACGCGTTTTTCGCCACAACGCTCATTTTTCGGCAGAGCGAGCGTATTTTGCCCGGGCACGTGTTTTTAGCATGAGCGCCCATTTTTCACCCCGACACGCAATTTTTTCCATAAATGATTACTTTAATTATCTTCTTAGTTCTTATTTTCAATGTTTTTTACATTTCTGTCAAACTTGTTTTTTATCCACAACCAGTACTTACATTTATGCATGCAGGAAATTAATGCTAGGTTCTTAAATTATGCGTTAATTAATGTCAGTTTATGTGATAGAATGTAAGATTTTTCATAATACATGTGATAAAATGTCAGCTTCTTCGTAATATTTTTAATTCCTAGATTGAATTTTATTTAACAAACGAAAAAATGAATTGATTAATTCTACAATATTAATCAATATTGATTATTAGGCGAACGCTGGAATTGGAATTAGACTAATTCCAATTCTGAATATCAAATTTCAACATCAAATTCCAATTCTGTCCAAACGAACGGGTCCTTAGAGATTCTAATTTGATTTCGTTTTATATTCTTTAGATATTGAGAGAGTTGGATAAAGGAGGGGAGAGTGGAAGAAAGAGGAAGAAGTAGACCCGCCATTGAAACTTGGGAGGTCTGATCAATAATCCTAAACCTTAGTAGCACAATTCAACTTCTTCCACTCATCCTCCACCCTTTCATTTCTTCGGACAAAATCCATGTGGGTAAAGGCTTCTCTCTTCTTCGGCCCATTTTCACCTTATTATGTTTTGTTCTTGCATTGGAAATCATAGCGAGGCTTGGGATTGCGATCATATAATGATAAATGTATGTGCTTGATGTGTGATACTGAGTTAGGACATTGCGGTGAAGCCGCTAGTTGGCAAACTTGGTGATGTTTTTATGACAATTCACGTAGGAATCCCCTTAGATACATTATTAGATAATTATTCGTGGACTTGTTGTCCATTTGAAAGCGCATGATATTTTAGAGTTTGGTTATGTAGTCATTGAATTTCTTGAGAAAGGATTTTGGGTGTTGGATGAGAGACCCTAAATCCATGGTTACCCATAATTTTGAATCGGGATATTCATATTTGTATGGAGGAGCGATCCATAAGTTGGCGATTTAGTGCGACTCGAGATGAGATTAGCCCATCATTGAGTTGAAAGAATCGATCAATGTGATGATTGTGTTGCACAACATCGTAGTGTGAGTGCAAGCCTAGTTAAGGCGAACTTCATTACAGTGCATGCTATAATATATTTTATGCTTCGATTGAGGCAGTGGAATGTAGGGGTAGGCATGTGTATTCTCCATGGAGTAGATATGAGTGTCCTTTGCCATTGGACAAACATGAATGTCCTTTGCCATGGGAAAAACATGAGTGTCCTAAGTGCAAGAAAGCATTTGTCGTAATAGCAGTGAACGTCACTAACCACATGGTAGGAGAGACTCGAGAGTACTCTATTTTTTGTATGGCTTGGTGGCCTTAGCACTGTGAAGCACTGTGGTGCACATGATCTCGTGATGTGTTAATGTGGCTTAGACTAGGGCATACTAGTCCACCTTTACATTAGGGCTTGCACCATACTTAACCTTTGCATTATACTTTTGTTTGCATTAGTAGGCCCTTGATACATGCCACACAATGGAGAAGGCAAATGATGCTTGTGACACTGCTATTATTGCTTAATACATGTTTTACTGCTTTAAACATTATTATTCATATTGTGAAGTTTTGATCTGCAGGGGTTGGAGTTCCCAGAGATTAGTTAGGATGCCATGGAGGAGGGGAGTTATTTGATGTTGTCCGAGCGACAGGACAAGTGCACCCACTATCGTCGTCAAGTAATAATTAAAATGGGGAGTGACTCCCGAGTATCAAACTCTCGTGGAGCACAACAAGGTGGATTCAACGTCCAAGGGAGACTTTAGATTGAAGTCTATTGATTATCGGATTTACCGTAGGGGTTGGGGGAGGGGGGTGAGATTCTATCACCTAGTGCATGAAAATAAAACAAATTAACTAATGCGGGTCACCGACACCGATTCACACCTCCGCGGGTCGCCGATCTCCACTTCACACTTCCGCGGGTCGCCGAACTCCGCTTCGCACTCTGGCTCGTGCTAAACAAGCAACACAACAACCACACACAATCACAACGAAAGGGAAGAAACTCAATACAAGAGGCTAGACCTCCTAGGCTACTCCAAGGAAATGAAAAACACACAAAATACTTCAATAAGAAACGTTAAAGTATTCGTACATAAATTCATTCCACCATCATCAATATTTGAAGAGAAACAACATCCAAATCAACATAGATTGCGGGAGAGGAGTAGAGAGATACAAACAACACTTGAGGCTCTTCCGTGGAGACAAGGGAGCTCTGGATAGCTACTCCGTGAATGCCTTGTTCGTCGGCTGTTGTCCGGGGTAGAGGAGCTTCTATCACAAGCTCCCAATGGACCTGTCTTCTCAAGGATTTTGCTTTGCCCATGTATTCTTTTCCGGCTCCCTAGCTTGAGGTGAGAGGAATGCTTCTTCTTCTTCCTTAAGCTCTTGGATGATGGTGAGAGCCTAGGGGATGGACCCTAGCTCTTGGAGATAAGAAAAGGGCGGAAAAAGGCGGAACATTTCGGACTCATCTCTCGAAGGATGAACCTGCGTATTTATAAGCGGAGCAGAATTTGACCTGTGCACGAGAAGACGCACAACCAGTGGTCATGCGCTAAGGAATGGTGACTGCTTGTGCGCGAAGGAACTAGGTTGGCAGGAAATCCTTGGAATTGGGTGGGTGGGGGGGGGGGATTGTTGAATGCGCACGACCAGTGGTCGTGCGTAAGTCCTTGTGCATACACTCGTGCATTTTCAAGGGGTCGCTCTGGTTGAAACTGCAAATGTTCGCTGCGACCAGTGGTCCTGCGCAGAGGGGGCCACTGCTCGTGCGCGAAGAAAACACACGAGTAGTGGGATAGTCAACACGATATGGCAAATGGTCGCGCACGACAAGTGGTCGTGCGTAGAGGGGGCCACCGCTCGTGCGCGAAGAAAAATGCATGAGTAGTGGCCTCAATGAAAAAGGACCGAGACGCCCCAGGAAAATGACACAAGGGCAGCACCTGCAATAAACTGATTCAACAACTCCAGAATTTACATCCGCACATCCAATCACAAAACATATAAACATAAAAATAGAATGAGGGAGAAAAGGTCTCCCTCATGCATGAAATGTCTAAAATATGCACTATCTAACACAGACGCGCTCACAAGACATGTGTTCCGATTATAAAGGATTTTATGATGAAAACGACTAAAGCATGAGCGAAAAGACCAAAAACTAAGTTAGAAAAGGTCCTATAACACTATATGAACTTCACTCATCAAATAGCCCCAGACTTGAATTATTGCTCGTCCCGAGCAATCCATCTACCTACAGGGAGTACGAGAGGCTAATTACAAATAAAAATGAAATAAGAAAGTGGACCGAGAAGTCTCGTGTCCAAGAAGGATAAAAATGGGTTCGATGAAAATTCTAAGCATAAAATTTAATTATAGTGCATTTAAACAAATTATCCTACGCCTATATCCACTCTTATTCAGAAGAACTAAGCGAGATGTTCTAGGAATATTGTAAGCGAAAGCAGTGACTCCGAGTGTGATCTTAAATTAACTCTAGAGGGGGGTGAATAGAGTTTTAAAATTTTTCCCTTAGTTTTATTGCGGAATTAAAAATAGTGATATATATATATATATGTGTGTGTGTATAGAGAGTGAGTAATAAAAACAAACACAAAGAAGGAACACATCACAAACACAAAAAAGTAAAACAAACACAGAAGACACAAGGAGCTATAGTAGTTCCCCACTAAACTTGGGTACGTCTACTCTTCTACCACCCTTGGTAGGAATCCACTAGGATTTTTGATCAGGTGCCCTCACACCAATGAGCTTTTGATAAAGTGCCCAAAAACCAAGCAAGATTTTTTGATAAGGTGTCTTGCCATCAAGAGGTAAACTTTTGAAGGGAGTTTTAACCCTGTACAAGATGGGATAGAGAGGGGTTTAGATGTTCTTCTCTGTCAAGATGCTGAGAGAAGACTCTAGTGGATGTATGTTGAAAAGCTTCCTCTGTCTGATATGAAGTTGTTTGACAGTATATTGGCTGGAGCTTTTCTTGAAAGAAATGATCTTCCTGTAGCTGGTAAATCTGAAAGACAAGAATGCTTCTCAGATTTTTTTGTTGCTCTTTGGAGATCCGTACTTGCAGCTGATGACTGAGAGAGTATTGTTGATGAAGATCTTCTCCGTATGTAAGTGCTGCTAGAGGAAGAAGATGAAGATCTGTGTGATTTTGTTCTTCTGTTCTTCCTGTATACTTCTCTCTTTCTTTTCCTGTTCTTTTTCTCTGTACAGCAAAATGTTTTATGTTCTGTATTGATTCTGTCGTGAAAAGCTGCTGTAAGTAATCTGCTATATTTTCTTCCTTATTTTCTTTTGAAATCTCTGACAGACATTAATTGCAGATCCCTTATATTAAGGAATAAATATAACTGAAAAGCTATTTTGAAAACACAAATCTGCTGCGCCGTTTTATCTCTTTCCTTTTCCACGAAATATCCTTTTCCGAGGAATGTCAACGGCTATAATCCAGGAATAATAAAGGAAATATATTTTCCTTACTTGATCCGATAGAAAGAGCCGTTGTTGTCGTCGATCTGAGTTCGGAGAATGAAATGAATAGAATCCTTCTGAAATTTCTTAACTTTAAATAAGAATTCTTTGATCTGTGTAAAATTCGTCGAACGCAGATTCACCGACCTCAAGATTTTCGTCGAACACAAAATTTACTTCGTCGGCCTCAAATGAATCTTGCTGGAATAAATTTTTTATTAAGCCGAGGAGAACTTTCGTCGATCTGAAGGTATTCGTCGAACGCAGACTTGAGTTCGTCGAACGGAAGGATTCGTCGACCGATGAGCCTAGATAAATTCGTCGACCGCTGAGCTTGAGCAAAAACGTCGACCGCTGAGCTGGGATCTGTTCGTCGACCGCTGAACCAATCTGTTCGTCGACCGCTGAGATGGGATCGTCGTCCGCTGAGACTATAATTAGTCGAGCGCTGCACTTAGACAAATTCTTCGACCGCTGAGACGGGTTCGTCGACCGCTGAGATAATCTGTTCGTCGACCTCTGAACTGCTGAGACGGCTGGATTTTGTCGAGCGCAGAACGCCATTCATCGAACGCTGATAGCCGTTCGTCGAACGCAGAGAACATGCCGTTCGTCGAACGCAGAGAGCTTGCCGTTCGTCGAACGCAGAGAGCAGTTCATCGAACGCAGTATGGAGTTCGTCGAACGCAGAATCTGAATGAATTCTTGAGTTCTAACAGCCTAAACTCTTGACCCATAAACTATACATTGGGGTCAACTTTGATCCTAGTCAACATATAGTGATCCTAGCCCAAATCAGAAATAGGGTTGTTCCAACAATCTCCCCCTATTTGGGTTAGGACACTATTTGACAAAAATTGAAAATAAACAAACAACAATAGAATCAACAGAGCATATATATATATCTGATATATTTTAAATATTTTATCAGATATAAAATAAATACTACTATGAGTTCTAAAACTACATTTCAGTAAAAACTAATAAAAAGAACCTTTGACTTTCTCTGAATTCTGGCATCTGAATTCTAAAATTTGATATTGTCTGAACTGTATTGTTCTGAATTCTGATCTGTAACTGAACTGTATCTGCTATGTAAATCAGCTTTCTGAATTTGATATGAACTGAATCTTTATATTCTGAATATGTTATCCGCTGCTTCTTTCAAATAATCCAAAACTGTATTCTGAATCTGCATACAAATACTGCAATCTGCTTTCTAATCTGAACAACTTTATAATTCAGATTAGCTGTACTTGTCATCTTGCCCTTTCTGAAGGCATCTCTCCCTGAGAGTGTCTTCCCCCTGAGACTGGAGGTTCTTCAGATTTCTCCCCTTGCCTAGTTTATTGAACAACTCCCCCTGAGTAACTACATCAAATGGAGCTTGTTCATAAAAACTTCTCCCCCTGCCTAGTTTCAGGAAGGCCTGAAGCTAGGCCCCTTGAAGAAGGGACATTTGATGGAGGTAGGGAAGGATGCAAGATTGTCATTGATATTGTTCCTGCACAATAAAATAGAGATCAAGTGCAAAGGGAACTAGAAAGAGAAACAATTCTGTAGGCATTCAGCTAAAATAAAAAATTTGATTAATGATGAAAGGCTGAAATAAAAAGAAGCTTCAGAAAACTGGGTTCGACGAAAAATGAGTTTTTGTCGATCTCGGTTCGACGAACTTGATGACTTCGTCGATCTCCGTTCGACGAAAAACTTGATTTCGTCGAGCTCAGTTCAATGAAGAGATGGGTAAGTAGAAAACTTAATTTTTTTAACAGATTGAATCTCCATCTATCATTCCTAGCTGATTTATAAAGAATATATGTTTCTTTTCATCCAAGGGCTTGGTGAAAATGTCAGCTCTTTGCAAATCAGTAGAGATGAAGTGTAGGCAGATTTTATTTTTATCCACATTATCCCTAAGGAAGTGGTGCCTAATTTCTATGTGTTTAGTCATACTATGGAGAAATGGATTTTGTGCTATAGATATTGCACTAATATTGTCACAAAATATAATTGAATTATTTAAGTTGACACCATAGTCTAGGAGCTGATTTTGTATCCACAATATCTGTGAGCAGCAACTGCATGCAGCTATATATTCAGCTTCAGCTGTTGATGTAGACACAGATGTTTGTTTCTTACAAAGCCAAGACACAAGCCTATCACCAAGAAACTGGCAAGTTCCTGATGTGCTTTTCCTGTCTACTCTGCATCCATCATAATCTGAATCTGAGAATCCAGTTAATTCAAATTCAGATGCTGTTGGATATCAAAGTCCTAGATTAGGGCAACCCTTTATATATCTCAAAATTCTTTTTAATAAAATTAGGTGAGATTCTTTGGGGTTAACTTGGAATCTAGCACAAATACAAGTAGCAAACATTATATCTGACCTACTTGCTGATAAATAAAGTAATGAGCCAACAATTGCTCTATATACTTTCTGATCAACAGGTTTCCCTGATTCATCAGTATCAACAACAACATTAGAGGGCATGGGTGTTTTCATGGTGGAAGAATCAGACATACCAAATCTTTTCACTAATTCCTTAGCATACTTAGATTGGGATATGAAGATTCCATTTGGAGTCTGCTTCACTTGAAGACCAAGGATGTATGATAATTCACCCATACTACTCATTTCAAATTTAGATTGCATTAAATTAGAAAATCTTTTGCATAAATTTGAATCAGTAGAGCCAAATATGATATCATCTGAACTAGTAGAGTTTGATTTTTATGTATCCTGAAAAATAAAGTTTTATCTACTATGCCTCTACAGAATTTATTCTCTAAAAGAAAACTAGCTAAGGTCTCATACCATGCTCTGGGATCTTGTTTAAGACCATAGAGATCTTTATTAAGCTTAAATACAAAAGAGGAGTGAGTTGGAGAGATGAAACCTGGTGGTTGTTCCACATAGACTTCTTCTTTGATTTCTCCATTCAAGAATGCACTTTTTACATCCATTTGATAAACCTTGAATTTCTTGTATGCAGCAAATGCAAGAAAGATTATGATTGCTTCTAACCTTGCAACAGGTGCAAAAGTCTGATCATAATCTATTCCTTCTTCCCGTGGGTATCCTTGAGCTACTAGTCTAGCTTTGTTTCTCACAATGTTGTCATCTGCATCTAGTTTATTCCTGTAGACCCACTTAGTTCCAATGACTGGATGATGATTCTTTGGTCTAGGAACCAATTCCCAAACTTTGTTTGTCTCAAACTGATTGAGCTCCTCTTGCATAGCAATGATCCAGTTGGGATCTTGTTCTGCATCTTATAGGGATTGAGGTTCAATCAGAGAGAGAAAACAAGTATGCATCATATTTTGATTTACTTGATGCCTTGTTTGCACACCTGCTGTAATATCACCAATAATTTGAGATATTTGATGATCTCTAACTGTGATGTGATCAACAGTTGGAGTGGGTTCAACAATGATTTCCACTTGGGGAATTTGTTCAACTGTGATATCCTGTGGAAGATGTTTTGCTGTTATCTGATTTGAACTGTCAGCAAAATCTGGATGATTTTCTTCTTCACTTTCTTCAACATTCTGCTGTACAGGATTTAGAAATCCTTCTTTCTGTAGAGCTAATTGTTCTAGCTGCTCACATAGTGTAGGTACTTGTAGATTTTCTATGGTAGAAGAATTCTTCTCCTTGTAAAACATATTAGTTTCATCATAGGAAACATGCATAGATTCTTCAATATTAAGAGAAGATTTGTTATAAATCCTATATGCTTTGCTGATTAAAGAATAGCCTAAGAAAATTCCTTCTTCAGATTTTGGTTCAAATTTCCTAAGGTATTTCTTATCATTATTGTGAACAAAACATTTACAGCCAAATGTTCTAAAATAATTAACTTTAGGTTTCTTCCCTTTAAGTAACTCATAAGGAGTCTTACCCTTAAGTTTGTGTATCAAACTTCTATTCAACACATAGTTTGCTGTGCTAACAACCTCTGCCCAAAAAGATTGGGGCAAATTAGCATCTGCAAGTAATGTTCTTGCTGATTCAATTAGAGTTCTATTTTTCCTTTCAACTACCCCATTTTGTTGAGGAGTTCTAGGAGCTGAGAAGCAATGCCTGATACCTTCCTTCTCACAGAATTCTTGCATGAGAAGAGATTCAAACTCAGTGCCATGATCACTTCTGATCAATGCAATATGAGCAGAGTACTCAATATTTATGCTCTTAAGAAAGTCTGTAAGAACTTTAAAGTTATCTGACTTTTCTCTCAAAAAGAACACCCAAGTGAATCTAGAGAAGTCATCTGCAATAACTAGAGTGTAAGACTTCCCCCCTAAACTCTTTGTTGCAATAGGTCCAAAAAGGTCCATATGTAGCAAATATAAGATTCTAGGTGAATCACTTTTAGATAATGATTTAAAACTACTTTTAGTTTGCTTGCCTAGTTGACATGCCCTACAAAGACCTTCTTTCTTGTATGAACCTGATGGTAATCCTCTAACAAGATTGTCCTTAGATAATTTAGCAATGGTCCTAAGGTTTACATGTCCTAATCTCTTATGCCAAAGTTCACTAGGTTTGCATAATTCATTAAATAAACAGATTTCTGATTTAGATGAATTGAAATTTACTAAATAAATATTACCTTGCCTAATACCTGATAAAACAATAATATTATCAGAAGATTTAATGAGGCATTTTAATTTATTAAAGGTTACCTGATACCCTTCATCACATAATTGACTTATGCTGATGAGGTTGTGCTTCAGTCCCTTGACATAAGCTACCTCTTTGAAGGTGACTTCTCCAACCTTGACTTTTCCATAGCCTTTTGTTTGTCCACAGTTGGAGTCTCCAAATATTACTTTTGGTCCAAGCTTTGCCTTATAGTTGTTCAGGTTGGCCTTGTTTCCTGTCATATGCTTTGAACAACCACTATCCAAATACCATTTTTCATTTATTCTTGGACAGCTGTGTACCCGCAAAAACAAAAAACAATCTATTTGTTCTTGACCAAGACTACCTTGGGTCTTTTTGAATTTCCACAAAAATCTGAAATAAAAGACATTTCAGGTTGGTCCTTGTAACCTTGTGGATGATATCTCCTTGGATGTATTATCCATTCAGTGAAAGGATTCTTAGAATGTGAAGAATAAGAATTGTTCAGATTTGCTGTATAGTTTTTGTTCGACGAACTGGGCTGAGTTCGTCGAGCGCCGTTCGACGAATGACTAAGATTTCGTCGAGCGCCGTTCATATTATTACTATAGTGAAAATCTGTCTTCAGAGTTCGTCGAGCTCCGTTCGACGAAGTGGATACATTTCGTCGAGCTCCGTTCGACGAATTCTGCTATTCTCGACAGTCTTACTTAAAATATTTTTATTTATTCCTACAACCTCTTTGCTCTTAGCAGAGATGAATTTTATAGGTGTAGAGAGTTTGTTCTTCTTAATTAGATGTGGCTCACTTGATGAAGCACCCAAGCCTAGTTTGCTATTAAGTCTAGCATTTACTGTGCTTGTAATGTCCATCAGTTTGATGCTTCTCCCATTGAGGGATTCTTCAAACTTCTTGGCTTCAGACAACTTGCTCTCAATAAGAACAATATATTCCCTGGAGGCAGCCAAATCTTTCTTAAGATTTACATTTTCTTCACTTATTTGATTCATTTCAGCTAGCTTATGTCTGAGTGAGATTATTTCTTTCTCAGATTTAATTAAGTCTAAGCAAAGAACCTTGAATTCATCTTTGAATTCAACTGAAGTAAAATCAAAATTAGATATTACCTGATCTGCATCATCTTCTGCTTCTGATTCTGATTTTTCTTCATCAGAATTGTTGGCTGAGGCATTGATTGCCATCATGCAGAAGTTCTTCTCTTCTTCATTATCTTCATCATCCCTGGATGATGATGCATTTCCTGACTCACTGCCTGATTCATAAATGGACATCAAGCATTGGTCATTTTCTTTTGTTTCTTATTCATCATCTGAAGAACTGGATGACTGTTCTGATTCAGTGTCACTCCAAGTTTCTGCTACAAATCCTCTTCCCTTCTTTTTGTGCTTGTGGGAGGAAGACTTGCTGGAGTGTTCTCTTTCTTCTTTTTCTTTTCTCTTTTCCTTCTTGTCCTTCTTGTTTTGATTCTCTGGACAGTCACGTGCAAAGTGTCCTGGTTTCCTGCAACCAAACATATAACTTCTTTAGATGGAGCTTTGTCATACCTTGGTTTTTCATAGCTCCTGGATGACTTTCTCCTGAAATCTCTTCTTGCCATCTTGTAGAATCTTTGGGCAAGTAGGCTCATGAACTCCTCATCTCTTGGAGATTTTTCTTCTTCTTCAGCTGCTTTGAAAGCTATGTTCCTTTCCTTCTTTGTTGCTGGTGATGAAGTGGACTGTTCAGCTTCTCTGGACTTGATGAGCTGCTCATAGGATTTGAGCTTGCCCAACAATGTTTCAGTAGTAATCTCATTGAGGCTTCTGGATTCCTTGATTGGTCAGATCCTAGAGTCCCATGTGCTGGCGAAGCACATTAAGATCTTGTCATTGATCTCAGTGATAGAGATCACTTTATCCTAGGTCTTCAGCTTATTTATTATGAGGCTGAGCCTATTGTACATATCAGCAACACTTTCAGATTCTCCCTTTTTGAAATTCTCATATTGAGAAATGAGATGGGACCTTCTGTCCTTCCTTTCATCAACAGATCCCTCAACCATATTGTTGAGAGAAATCCATATTTCTCTTGCTGAGGTGCATTCCACCACTCTCTGAAAAATATCATCAGACATTGTTTGAGCCAGAATGTTCATGGCTTTTGCATCAACACTCCTTTGCTTTTTCTGTGCTTCTGTCCATTCAGGAGGTGGAACAACATTGTTGGTAGTTGTGGTTCCAGTACATGCTGCTGCTGTAGGTGTTGGAGGCCCTGTCAAAATAACATTAAATATTTCTTCATCAATTGAGTTCATATATAACCTAATCCTTGCTTTCCATAGTACAAACTTACTGAGATTGCACATAGGAGGTCTTGTGCTTGAATACTCTTTGTTTTGTGCCATGAGTTTTTAACAGAAAAATAAATAAAATGAAAACTCTGAAAAAAATTTAAGATCTAATTGATCTTTGTGATTCAGGTGTTAGCCTGTAAAGAATCAACTTCCCCTGATACCAATTGAAAGTGGAGGTTAGATCTTAAATTAACTCTAGAGGGGGGGGGGGGGTGAATAGAGTTTTAAAACTTTTTCCCTTAGTTTTATTGCAGAATTAAAAATAGTGATATATATATATATATAGAGTGAGTAATAAAAACAAACACAAAGAAGACACACAACACAAACACAGATAAGTAAAACAAACACAGAAGACACAAGGAGTTATAGTAGTTCCCCACTAAACTTGGGTACGTCTACTCTTCTACCACCCTTGGTAGGAATCTACTAGGATTTTTGATCAGGTGCCCTCACACCAATGAGCTTTTGATAAGGTGCCCAAAAACCAAGCAGGATTTTTTGATAAGGTGTCTTGCCACCAAGAGGTAAACTTTTGATGGGAGTTTTAACCCTGTACAAGATGGGATAGAGAGGGGTTTAGATATTCTTCTCTGTCAAGATGCTGAGAGAAGACTCTAGTGGATGTATGTTGAAAAACTTCCTCTGTCTGATATGAAGTTGTTTAACAGTATATTGGCTGAAGCTTTTCTTGAAAGAAATGCTCTTCCTGTAGCTGGTAAATCTGAAAGACAAGAATGCTTCTCAGATTTTTTTGTTGCTCTTTGGAGATCTGTACTTGCAGCTGATGACTGAGAGAGTATTGTTGATGAAGATGTTCTCAGTATGTAAGTGCTGCTAGAGGAAGAAGATGAAGATCTGTGTGATTTTGTTCTTCTGTTCTTCCTGTATATTTCTCTCTTTCTTTTCCTGTTCTTTTTCTCTGTACAACAAAATGTGTTATGTTCTGTATTGATTCTAGCTGCTGTAAGTAATCTGCTATATTTTCTTCCTTATTTTCTTTTGAAATCTCTGACAGACATTAATTGCAGATCCCTTATATTAAGGAATAAATATATCTGAAAAGCTTTTTTGAAAACACAAATCTGCTGCGCCATTTTACCTCTTTCCTTTTCCACGAAATGTCCTTTTCCGAGGAATGTCAACGACTATAATCTAGGAATAATAAAGGAAATATATTTTCCTTACTTGATCTGATAGAAAGAGCCGTTGCTGTCGTCGATCTGAGTTCGGAGAATGAAATGAATATAATCCTTCTGAAATTTCTGAACTTTAAATAAGAATTCTTCGATCTATGTAAAATTTGTCGAACACAGATTCGTCGTCCTCAAGATTTTCGTCGAACAATAAATTTACTTCATCGACCTCAAATGAATCTTGCTGGAATAATTAATTTTATTAAGCTGAGGAGAACTTTCGTCGATCTGAAGGTATTCGTCGAACGCAGACTTGAGTTCGTCGAACAGAAGGATTCGTCGACTGCTGAGCCTGGATAAATTCGTCAACCGCTGAGCTTGAGCAAAAACGTCGATCGCTAAGCTGGGATCTGTTCGTCGACCGCTGAACCAATCTGTTCGTTGACCGCTGAGACGGGATCGTCGACCGCTGAGACTATAATTAGTCGAGCGCTGCACTTAGACAAATTCTTCGACCGCTGAGACGGGTTCGTCGACCGCTGAGATAATCTGTTCGTCAACCTCTGAACTGCTGAGACGGCTGGATTTTCTTGAGCGCATAACGCCGTTCGTCGAACGCAGATAGCCGTTCGTCGAACGCAGAGAACATGCCGTTTGTCGAACGCAGAGATCTTGCCGTCCGTCGAACGCAGAGAACAGTTTGTCGAATGCAGTATGGAGTTCATCGAACACAGAATCTGAATGAATTCTTGAGTTCTAACAGCCTAAACTCTTGACCCATACACTATACATTGGGGTCAACTTTGATCCTTGTCAACATATAGTGATCCTATCCCAAATCAGAAATAGGGTTGTTCCAACAATAACAAAACAACGTCGTCGTGACGCGCTACGACACTCAAAATGGTCGTTTTCTCCAAATGACCTCGGATTGGAATGGAATGAGTTTCATTGCACTCGTATTGATTATACGAGTCTAACTCAATTGACAGAAGTTGATTCAGAGTACGTATGGTCACTATACCAAAACGGCGTCGTCGTGACGCGCTACGACACTCAAAATGGTCGTTTTCTCCAACTAACCTTAGATTGGAATGGAACGAGTTTTGTTGCACTCATATTGATTATACGAGTCTAACGCAACTGACGGAAGTCAATTCAGAGTGCGTATGGTCACTATACCAAAATGGCGTCATCGTGACGCGCTACACACTCAAAATGGTCGTTTTCTCCAAATGACCTCGGATTGGAACGAGTTCCGTTGCACTCGTATTGATTATACGAGTCTAACACAACTGACGGAAGTCGATTCGGAGCACGTATGATCACTATATTACCTTATCGGTGTTTGAGTCACTTTTATTGGGTCACTTATGTTCTTAGTGGCCCAATAAAAGTCGGGATGTTACATTTACCTCCTCAATCTAGAGACGATGATCTTTAATATTGTCGGGATAAACGGTTTAATATCGTTGGTCGAACAAATACTTGAATTTAGTCCAATTGTTAGAAACATAGGGTTGTCAAGCTATTTGCTTGGGACAAATACATCGTGTCATGGGATATGCTGATTGGAATCGGGCCCCTGCAAGTTAGAATTATAGCTGAAAATTTTGCATTTCAGGGCATTCGAAGGTAATTTACATATAGTTTACCCTATCAAGAATCAAGCCCTTTCAAATTGAATAATTCATTATATTGGAAACATGCAGATTAAAATAAGGTAACGTCTTGTCAAATAAGATGGAGTAATTGCAGAACTTTATACTATGAAAACTAGAGGACGGGTAATGATATTTATGATGTTTGAACAATTAAGATTAATTTTCTATGACATAACATTAGAAGTATAATAACCCCATAAAATTTGAAATTGACGGATGGTATATTGAAGATATATACTTTAAGTATGATCCTTCGATTATGAATCTGATAACATCAAGAACTGGAGCACGTATGTTTAATGACCTCATTGTCACCATTACGAAGATTCGTGACTAAGGGGAACATATTTTATTATCAAGTGTATATACGATGAAATTACACGAGAATTAATGAGTTTTAATGAGATCTCCCTTATGATGAAATCTACTCGTGACAAATCTTACTGTTTTGGAAATATTTTGCCCTCATAGCTCTAAATCAAACTCCATGTGGAAAAATGATTGGGAGTCATTATATAAATTTCAATATTAATAGTGACTGTTTAATTTATACTCGAAAGGTTCACGAGTACAGCCTCTCGAATTTTAAGGATGATGGACCACTTGACATTGTAATAAGTCTCACTGAACGATAAGTTTGGATAAATCATAAGGTTGTATTGATTGATTACTTATGCGTACCTGAAGGAATAAGAGTCTGATCGTATGGAGAAAAAAATTTATAAAGTCGTTGTCCATACACACAAATGAGAGTCTTAATTACAGAGGAAGTTGTGTTATCTGGGACATGCTGACGTACAAATACGTCCTGGATACTGGGAAGCCCTGGGAGCGGCCGTTGCCTTCGATCAAGTTCTCCTACAACCACAACCACCAGACAAGTATTGGTATGGCTCCCTATGATGCTCTATATGAGAGGAAGTGTCGGACGCACTAGTTCAGATGATCCATAACCGGATGCTGGAGGTTCAAAGCCGACAGACTAAGTATTACGATACAAGGCATCATAAGGTGAAATTCCAGGTTGGAGACAGAGTTTTCATAAAGATACGTCTGGTGCATGGTGTCTCGCGGGTGCGACGACAGAAGAAGCTCAACCCTCGATTTATGGGGCCATATACGATCCTGGAGCGGATCGGCCCCTTGACTTAAAGGTTGGAGCTGCCACCGGTGTGGGCAAACCTGCACGATGTTTTTTTCATGTCTCTTCGCTCCGGAGTGCTCTACTTTGCCCAGAGCAGCATATCACTCCCACTTCAGGCCCGGTAGCATCCGACAGATCCGTTCAGCTAGAGACAATCCGGACCAATGACTCCGACGTCAGAGTCCTGCGGCGAAAGAAGACCCCTTTGGTCGAGGTATTGTGGTCCAATCATGGACGAGAGGAGCACACATGGGAAACGATGAATCTCATTCAACAACAATACCCAGGACTCTTCGCCTCATGTACAAACTAAACCTCCCTGAAAATTCTTTATTTTCATTACATGTAGAACCCCGTAGACCCGAACTTAAATTTCGGGGACAAAATTATTTTTGTTTATTGAGATTTGTAACATCCCTATTCGTATTAAACCATTTGATAGTGTTAGGGCATAACATGTGGTGAGAATGATGAATTAAGGTAAGGAGGTGACCATAGGTCTCATTGAGTTAAGGTGAACTCACTTATGACCCATAGTGGTGCACAAGTCAACTTAGGCCAAACTACCCCAAATTGAATTCACAAGTAGAAATTAACCTGACCACTATGTCTCTAACCCTAAAGGAGACCCAATTGACCAAAAGCCCCATCAATTGGTCAACTAATTGGCCAAATTAACCAAAGTCAAACTTAGGTCAACATAACGCAATTCAACTCAAATTGGCTTAATTAGACTTCATATGTCCAAATTGACCCCACCACTACATGGAAAACCCTCAAAGAGATTCAATTGACCAAAAGCTCCATCAATTGGTCAACCAAATTGACCAAATTGATCAAAATCAAACTTAGGTCAACATAGCCAAATTCAACCCAAATTGGCTCAATTATACTTCATATGGCCAAATTAACCCACCACTACATGGCAAACCCTAAAAAGGTTCAATTGACAAAAAGCCCCATCATTTGGTCAACCAATTGACCCAATTGGACCAAAATCAACTCTTAAGTCAAATTTAGGTCAAATTACATCATATGGATCAATTAGCCCAATCAAGGTCCCACCATAGCCCAATGAACATTGAGTGATGTCATGGGGCTCATGACCATCAAGTGGGGTCAACCCATTCATCAATTTGACCAAGTCAACCCCAAAGTCAACCTTGGTCAACATTAGGCCTAAAGAAGAAAATGTCAGCCCAAGTAATTTCCCAATGGGCCAAGGCCTCAACACATACCCATCCAGCAGCCCGCATGTCCAATGACAACCCATGCCATCTGATTTTGGAGAGAGATAATATGCAAGTGGGCAATTTGGTCTTTTCTCCCAATTTGGAATAAGCCAAAGATGGAATTGAGGAACGGAGGCCACATGACTCTCCATTCCTCTGCCCAAGCTCATCACTGAGCCCACCTGAGAAATCCTAGCAGTTTTCCAGTGTTGGGGGCCACTTGGCAGCTAGGAGGAGCATCCAGTGCTCATGGCCGACCACCCCCTTAAGGACTTTTCCATATCCAGCCAACAACACCTCAATTCAACTTCACCAACACCTTCAAAGAGCTGGGTGGAGTCGAGCAGAGCCTTAGCTTTAGAGGTTTGGCCTCAGGATCACTTCTTGGAGCAAGATCGCTGGAAAACACCATTTCCATGGTTCACCGCCACAACACCCGCCGCCAAGCTCGTTTAGAGGTTCGTTTCTCCTCCCCTCCCTCTACGCTAGCATTCTATCTCATTTAGGAGATAAATCAGGCTCTATTGAGCCCGATTCCATGTGAGATTTAAGAGAAATCACGAGCTCACTTTCTTTGCTCGGGATCGCCGGAGAGGCGGTTTCCGGCCACCTTGACGCCGCCAATCGACGACCACCACCTCGACGGAGGTGGTGATGGTGGTTGGCCGTGGAGGTCGGTGGTTGGCAGGGAAATTCCCTTTCCTCAAGTTCTAGATCGGGTAGATTTGGACTGTCTGCTAGAGGAGAAAGAATGGCAAGAGCCTCCCGATCTGTTTCTAGATCTGTGATAGATCATCTACACGCAGACCAAATGATTTTAATTAATGATTTCTGTCACATGTAGATAGTGTTTTTCATGCTTAAATTACGGCCTCTTAGAGGCTGATCCAGGTTAAGTTCTCAACATGAAAGTTGTAGCATGTGGTCTTAACTTTTCATAGGATTTTGAATCACCTCATTTGGTGCCCTACAGACCCCAGAATCTCAGTTTTACTGAGGGGTCTCCTGAAGGTGCCCTAGACCATATTTTGTGAATAACTTTTCCTAGGTTGCTTGAATGAATCTAAAATTTTGTCCATGCCTGAGACCTAGATGGACCTACCATCCAAAAATCAAAATTTTTGGATGATGTTTTTCTATAGTTTTGTCAGAAATATGAGGTTTCATTTAAATAAAATTAACGTGATTAAACTAACGCAACTTGACCCAAATCTTGGGTGGCATGTTAAGTAGATCATAAGTAGTCACTGGTAAAAATTTAAAGTCATATGGACCTCTGCATGTTGGTGTATTCCACACATGTAAAGGGGAATTTGGTGTGCATATATCACTATAATGTAATACTAGATTTACACGGTTAAATCAACTCGAAATAACCCAATTTTTGGGCACATGGATAATTTGATTATGCTTAGCATCTGACCAAAATTTAAGGTCATTTGGACCTCTGCATGTTGGTGTATTCCACATGCATGTAAAAGGGAATTTGGTGTGCAAATAGCACTATAATGTAGTACTAGATTTACATGGTTAAATCAACTCAAAATAACCCAAATTTTGGTCACATGGATAATTTGATTATGCTTAGTCTATAACCAAAATTTAAGGTCATCTGGACCTCTGCATGATGGTGTATTACAGATGCATGTGTACATTTGGTGTGAATGACTTGTGGTGCATTTAGCCATGTTTTGGTATTTTGTGAATTCAACACAAATGACTTGGTGCATGTCTATAATATTTGGGTCATGCACCCATTATGATGAGAGGAGTCATCCACAGAAAAATTAGGATTTTTGGAGTCAAAAATCCTAGTTAATTACATAATTCTAATTATATCACATAAGTGTATTAATGAAATAAAGATGACCTAAGGACTTAGGAAAAATCCAATCTTCTGTCACATGGTGATATATGTTATATTACATCTCTGGAAAATTTAGTAGGATTTTTGGAATAAAAAAGCCTAGATAATTACATAATTTTAATTATGTCACATAAGTGTATTAATGAAATAAAGACGACCAAATTACATTGGAAAAAATAAAATCTTTTGTCACATGGTGAAGTAGGTTAAATTATATCCCTGTAAATTTTAGTATGATTTTTGGAAGTCATTTACCTAGGTAATTATCAAGAATTTCATTTGTCACACTTTTGTATTATTTATATTTTTGTGGTTAATATTACTTGGAAAATTCTGAAATTATGGTTAAGCAATTTTTAGAACAATCTCAACCTATTGTAATTTTTCCAGAATTTTTGAGTGGATTATTTTAGTACTTGCTGTGCAATGCGACAAATTGATATCAACATTTAAGTATGATAACTTTTGTCATAATTATTATGGAAAATTATGAAACTCTTTCAGACATAATGTTTTATCAATATGTACCTCTATTAAATTATTTGGAACATTTCAACTTCTGTAAGTGACACTTCATGTGTAAATGATATATATCTTGAAATTAAAGAATTTTTTTTTGGCCAAATTAATTAGAAATATTATGAAATTCTGGTCATTTCTTAACATTGTCATGATGAACCTATATTATGAATTTTGGAACATTTAACCAAGGATTATTGATAGTTACAACTTTAAGATCAAAACTAGTTCATCTTGTGTGATGGTCTGCGATTAATAAAATAATGATGTAATGAATACACCATCAAGAATACCTAGGATCGTAATGAAATTTGGAACATATCTGTAGGACATCATTTATATCAGTCTTTATAAGTTGTAGAATTTTTAGGGAACATTTGTCCTATAGTTGAACATTAATATAGATTCATGCCGCACATTGAATAAATGAATGATTTGAGGTTTTTCCATCTTAAGAGATTGTCACAACAACTTATGGTGTTATTATGACCATGACGCTTCAGTAGAATAAGTCTTGGGGCATGTAGATGAACATGTTAAGGGTTTGCACTTCACACCATGTATTTGAGATTAAGGGTATGCACCGTTCAATAGAACGTTTGCGTAATGGTAGAACTTAGAGGTGATCATAAGGGTTAACCTCAACTGATTTAGCGGCAATTGGAGAGTCATGGACTTCTGGTTGAAGTCCTAGGGTAAACACCAAATGGTGTTAAGTGTTAGTGTACACAGACATTAAGGGGAGTTCTTGTCTTGGTGTCTGACAAAAGATCGTCACTCCCATACAAGTATCACAAGACATCATTGGTTAGTTTAAGAGTAACAATGAGAGTGGTCTTAGCAATGGGTAGCCACCAATAAAAGTAAACATCCTAAGAAAGGAAGATTTGTGATGTCATCCCAGCATACCTTCTAGTACCGCTGCGTGCCCTTCACCGGGTAGACCTCGGGAAGTCTAGGATTCACCTTAAACCATTACGATCAACTAAACATAGACAAGAGTAGTTTAAGTAAGAGAACTTGATAAGGTAATCCTTGTCCCAAAATATGGGATGGATTGATACAAGGACTTGTTGGTCCTGTGAGCTGGAGGCTCGGGAAATTATGATATCAGGATGGGTTTGTCCTGCGAATGGTAGGCTCTGTGTTATCTAAGGAGGACTGGATAGTCCGATGAGCTGGAGGCTCGGGGGAAATACAATTAAGATGTGTTACTTACTAGATAATATGCAGATACCCTGTGTGTTCTTAGGGGGGTACATAAGGTCTAGGTTGGGAGGTGTCATACTAGCCTAGGAGTGGAGGACCCTATCCACTGCCCCTGTTTGCCTCAACGGGGTGTACCTGAGAGGAGACTCAAAAAGTGGGATAGAGGTGTTACTTAACATATAACACGCAGATACCCTGTGTGTTCTAAGGGCGTACGTAAGGTCTAGGCCAGAAGATATTGAAAGGAGTCTAGAAGTGGACCCGATCAACTACCTTTGTTTGCTTCAATGGGGTACCTGAGTTGACACACTTGAACAGAGGGATCTTCTAAAAGGTCTGTGCGCATAGAGTCGTGTGTGTGCGTTGCACTTGCTTGAAGCATAACATATACAAAACATTCATAATTGCAGATCCTCATCATATAAATTAGTATGAGCTCTTTTATATGATGAGTTATATTTCTGGAAACCTTAACATATAAGTTTGAATGTGCATTCATATAAGTTAAGGTACGTTTCTGTGATGGTAGTGTAGATGTTCTTACTTTTCTTGTTTTACCTTACTTACTGCGCCGAAACTTACTTATGTACTATTTTTTATTACTGTTTAAGATATATATATAGAACAGCTAGTTTAGCTCTTACTATATAGTAGTTTACATATATTCATGCTTGCTAGTTAGTTCCATGTCACCTGCTTTGTATATTGCTTTGTTGTCCTCCTCTTTCGTCCGCCCGCTCGGTGCCTAGGAGTCGCAGGGGGAGGAGAGGACAAACGACTTAGTCTTTATGACTTACGGTCGGATATGGCCGTAACACCAGGTGCACGAGGAGCCGAAGCAGTAGTATGGCCAGCAGGACGGGTGGCAGGACTTGAGGAGCAGTTGTCGCACACCACTACCATCCTACCACATGTTGATGAGTGATTGTTTAGCTTCCGCCTTTGTAGTAGTATGAGATAGTGTTTACCTTTATTTGGATATGTACCGGGCTTAAGCACTTACTCTTTCATTTGAGCTCATTGATGTACTATTTCTGTATGTCCTTTTGATATATATATATATAATTGTGGACTTGCTTATTTTAGTTTACTTCTTATCTCATGTTGGCCTAGTTGATCATTCTTACGGGCAGGATCAGCATCTTGCGGAGGTGACTAACCCGTGTGTTGGTGTCACTGTTAGACGACGGTTCTGTCCATAAGATCTGGGTACTCTCTGGTAAGGAGGAGAGAGATCTTACAACTGGTCATTGAAATGATATTTTTCCTCTGGTCTATTTTGAGATTTATGGTGATCAGTCTTGACGTTATTAATCTACCTTATTTCAGGTGAGTTAAGAACTTGTGATGTTTTAAGTGGGGGAAAAATACGAAGGATTATACATATTTTAAGACAACCCAAGTCAACGCATGGCTTGCCCAATAAACAAGGAAATAGGATGCACCCCTATAATCTTGGTTGGATTCCCTTCATCTAAAGATATAGGTATTTCACGTATGCGCGTAATCCTCAGGGGCATAGATCCTCGGTTTAGAATCCTACCAACCATGTTTTCTCACTTCACATCAAAGTACTTTTATGACAACCTCTGGGACTTATCGATTTATCGAATGCTCAGGACACTTGGTGTTCATGTAAGCTCTTCACGAGTTAATCTACGTGTCAGTGTGGGGATAACCCAGGTAACTTCTCCAGAAAAGCGTCAAAAAGTCCTGAACTACCGAGATTTCAGATATAGAGGCCTCCGCCCCCTTCATCTCAAGAAGGTCCTGAACACTTCGTCTCCCTTTCTCCAACATCATTGCATATCCATTCTCATCCCTATTATGCACCATGAGGCAGTCTTCCTCTAGCCTTTTTGCTCTCAATAATCATGACCAGACTACGGTTGGCTGCGAAGAGTAAGTCATGTTGGGTTCTGAAGGTATCTAAGATGATTGTCTATGCCTGCCCCAGCCCTGACTACTAAGATGGGGGTAGCGACCAATGGAAGAGGGATCGTAGCCTGGGGGTTAAAACACTAAGATTGTCAAAAATGGTTGGCCTAATCTCATAGTTAAGTGGACAAAATAGTGTGATTTCCATTCATTGGCACACCAATGCTTCCGCTGCTTTAGTTTGTCCGCAAACTAAGCTCGCGCGGGGTGTACCAGTACTTTGTGGATTTCTTTACTTAGGTTCGTGTTTGGTTGATACATGTGTTGTAAGACCCCCCTGCATTCATTTCTGGGTCTTACCTCCTAGAACCGTCATCTTGCGGTGACATCAACACTTGGGTTAGTGACCACTATAAGACGCCGATCCTGCCGGCTAATATCAATCATCCAGGCCAACCACAAGTATAAGTAAGAATATTTAAACCACCAAATCCACATCACATTGATAATATATAATGAAAGTCCAAAAATAGACAAGTCCACAATGAGATACAATAATAAAAATAATAAGGGCTTATGCGGGATTCGTCCTGGTTAGTATTTACTACAAACGAAATGATAAGGAACGAAATGAGATACATCAAGATCCTCACTACAAACGCTCGCGGAAGTAAATCAACAACTAATCACTCAATCTGTCTGGGGTATCGCCGCTATACACTACAACGGCTCCCCACGCTCTGTCACCGTGTCCTGCTGCTTCTCCAGCTCCACACTTTCTTGGTTGTTATGCCACATCCGGACGTTAGTCATTAAGACTAAGCGGATTAGTCCACCCCTCCCCCCATGACTCCTAGGCACCGGGCGGGAGGATGCAAATAAATGGGGCATCAAAGCAGAATGACATGCATGTGACAATGCTCTCACTCACATAGTATTATACAAGTAAGGTAAGGTCTAGCTACTAGAAGTTCTACTAGCAAGTACAAGTAAATACTAACAATTCAACTATGTAAGAGCTGAAAGTAAAGAGCAATAACAAGAGCAGTAATATATGTAAATGAAGTGCGACTAATGACCATCACAGAAAAGGTAGCCTTAACTTATATGAATGCTCATACAAGTTTATAAGTTAAGGGATCGAGTACATAATGAAATCATCGTATAAAAGAGCCCATACTAATTTATACAATGAGGGTCTTGTTGTATGCAATGATAAGTATGTTATGCAATGCAATGCTTATGTTGTGAATTCACCCACATGCAACTCACACACATGACTCTGTACGTACAGACCTTTTAGTTCCCACTTTTTAGAGGTAGATAACCTCTCGGGTACCTGCCGTCGTGGTCAAACGGTGGCAGAGGAGCGGGCGTCTCCTCACCTTTGTGGGTATAACACACTACCAGACCTAGGCCCTAACGTACTCTATGACACCTGTCCTCGGTACTCATGAGCTCATGCATACTCTTGCTGGATCCATCTGAACCAGACTTTTTATAAGGCTAAGTGTAGGGTAATTAGGGAATGTGACCTTCTGGTCCGGCAGTAAAACAATCCTGGCTCTCTGAACACCTACCACTTGCCGAGTCATCGTACTTCCATCGGTGTGTCGACTAGGCTAGTACCGAATACCCACCACATTCTATGCACATGCACTTATGTATCATCTCTATCATTTGAGCCTCCAGCTCGTCGGGCTAACCAGCCACTACTATATATTCACGGAGTCTATTACTTGCAGGACCAACCTGTCTTTCATAAATACTGATCCTACGGCTCCAAGGAATGACTTTCTCTTCAACTCTATGAACTACCATTCACCGAAGATGTGTGTGTACATAGGACTCATTCACCTTCCCTAAACAACCTAAACTTTTCTACTCTTTAGTTAAACTTAGATATTTAGGGTGAATCTTAGACTTCCCGAGGTCTACCCGGTGAAGGGCTCACACCGGTAGTAGGAGGTGTGATGGGATGACATCCCAAACCTCCCTTTCTCAAGATATTTACTTTTATTGGTGGCTACCCATTTATTTGATCTCACACTCTCTAGTTACTCTAGAATCCTAAGGTGGATTATAATTTATAGGAGGGGGAAATGTTGACTTTCAATTAACTTCAACACTACCCGCTCATGGCGACTAAGTGCAAACTCACTCCTAACCATGCCCTAAGGTTCCAATATGGAAGTTTAACATACTTTTATCATCTCCTTGGCTATTATAATGTTTTCTTCACGTCTTTAACCTTATCAAGTTTTTACCAAACGCAACCCAATCTTATACTCAAGTATTAACACCCAATTGAAATGTCCTACAATTAACCCAATATTCTTCTATATTGATTCTCATATACATGGTGTATATGAGGTGATCAGTTGGAGTCCAAAATCTTTAGATTGTGTTTTGCTATTCGCAGATCAATTTTGATTCTATTTATAACTTTATGTTAATCATGAAGTTCATAACCATTTCTCAAGTCCAAATGACCTAATATTAAAATCAGAGGTCCTATATTACATATGAAGTAATTTCATGCTGATTGGACCATTTCTGATAATGGGGCCTAATTACTTACTATTGTATAATTGATAAGTGAATTCCAAATTACACATGAAGTATAATTTTCTGATGTCTAAAGTATCCAAAAAATTGTCCAGAGATTCCCTAAGGTCTAAAATGCACTTTTACAGATATTAATAATTTTCCTTTTCCATTTATTCATTATAAATAATATTTCATCAATTGGACCTTTTTCAAAATTTACAAAGGATCTATGTGGTTTCATCTCTAAAAATTTCAGCAAAATTTCCAAAGGATATATTTGATCCAAAAAGTGTTCTAACTAATTTTCATAATTTTCCAGACTGATTTATGCACATTAATTGAATTTACTAAAAATAGCAATAAACCATAAATGTATTGGAAATAAATAATTAATCATCAATAAATTCTTAAAAATTCACTAGAGGTTCTATATGTTCAAACATGTGCTCAAACATAGATTTGTATTTTTTTAATATCTATTTCCACCAATGGTAAATATTTCTCCAAAATAACAAATTTTAATATTGTGAAGAATTACTGAATATCAACAACCAATAATGATGATAAATTTTTCAGAGGTTCATAATGTTCTAATAAGAGTCTATCCGTGGGTTAAGAATTTTCCAAATAATATAGACCACAAATATTCCAATAATACAAAAGTGTGACAAATGAGATTTTGATAATATCCAAGGTAAATGACTCTCAAAACTTCTAACAAATTTACCAGAGATGTAATATAACCTAAATCATCATGTGACAGAAAATTAGAATTTTTCTAAGTCATTTGGTCATTTTCATTTCATTAATTTAATTGTGTTATATAATCCAAATTAATTAAATACCTAGGATATTTAATTTCAAAAATCCTAATTTTTCTAGGAATGATTCCTTTCATCATATTACTTGCATGACCCAAATTGCATGGGCATACATCAAGGGAACATTGAGAAATTCATAAAAGCATGAAATTATGCTACATGCACCATTCCCTAACATTTCCCAAACTTGCGTATGAGATATCTCAGCATGCACAAGTCAAAATGGTCCAAAATTACATGCATGGTAAAATTTTCAGCTCATTTGGTTGAGTCAAAAGATGGGGGGCACACAGATTTGTGTCTATGGCTCACTTTATACACCTTGCACCAAAACAGGTGCCGAGGGAGTTGTGGTGCACCAAATCACATGAAACAAATTCCTATGTGTAGTTAATACATAGATCTATATTTTTATGTTGAATAATTTCCCTAGTTCAGGATCTAAGGTACCTAAATAATTTCTTGAACCTACTACATGAAGTGTGACAATAACACACAAATTTGGTAAATGCACTCCAACTCCCCATACACCATTATCACATGCAAGTGGAATTTACCAACGTGTAGAGGTTCAAATGACCTAATATTTTTACCAGTGGCTTAACATGATCTAATCAACATATCACCCAAGATTTGAGTCAATTTGACCAAGTATAGCCTCATTAATTTCAAAGTTATGAAAAATTACATTTTCACAAAACTATAGAAAAATTTTGTACACAAATTCTAATATTTGTACAGGGGGTGTATCTATAGTATATGCTAGCATGGACAAAATCTTAGGCCCATGCAATCATCCAAATCTGGTGATTCAAATCTGGTGATTCAAATTTCTATGAAAAGTAGACACCAAGGGCTACATTATTTGTCTCTGGCCACTTTTCCTAAAACAGTCTCTAAGTGGCCTAAAATCATGCATGAAGGTACATGAAAATCTGTGACAATTTAAATGTTTATAAAACTCATCATGCATGCACTCATCTTGAAGCAAATCGGGTGGCAGCTGGTTTTCTTCCTCCTCCAGCCGATGGCTATGATTCAAAGTAGCTGGTAGGAATTGAATATCCAAATGCCGGCCACCCTCTTCCCCCCATGGTCATCCACCACCACCACCTCCTCCATTGAGGTGGTGGTCGACGGTTAGAGGTGGTTGCCGCCCGGATTAGCTACTAAAAATGGCCTTGGGGAGGGGAAAACGTGAGAAAAACTCACATTTGAAAATCCTAGATCTAGCTCTCTTGAGGTTGATCTCAATCTAAATGAAAGGGGAACATCTAACATGGAGGGAGAAGTGGAGATTCCACCTTGTTTGGAGTTCTTTTGAAGCTTGCTTCTCCTTGTTCCATGACCGACCACCTCCCTTGGAGGACCTTGCTGATCTCCCCATCCAGAGCACGATTCTCTTCTCCAAGAGAGGGCTTCTTCTCCTCTCAGCATTCTAAAGCTAAAGGAGGCGTCAATTGATGGTGGGGAAGGCTTTAACCAAGGGTGCCATTAAGGCACAATTTTGTCCATGCTTGATTCAGCCCTCTCAGCTCCACCTGGCCAAATTTCCTGCTGAAATGGGTTGGAAACTTCAAGAGGAGCTCAGAGAAGTACTTTGGGAGGCATAATGGAGTGCCATGTGGCCTACATCCCTAATTCCCCTCTTACCTTCTTCTCCAAATTAGGGAAAACCCAAAATTACCACATTGCATACCATTGCATGTCAATTTCTGGGGGTATAGAGGGTAATTGTGCTCATGGGCTACAAAATGGGCTTGGTTTGGAGGCTTTAGCCCATTGCAAATGGGTTAACCCCTTAGATTTTCATATTTAGGCTAATTTGGCCAAGGGTTGACTTTTGAGTTGACTTGGTCAAATTGATGTGGTGGATGCCCCCATATGATGGTCATGGGTCCTACGACACCATCCAAGGTTGATTGAGTCATGGTGGAGTCATGATTGGGCTAATTGATCCATTTAGGATTGATTTGACCTAAGTTGACCATATGTTGACTTTGGTCAATTTCATAAAATTAGTTGAGCCCCTTTGATTATTATTGACCTAATGGTATCCCTTAGTGGTTAGGAGAGTATTGGAGAAGTCAATGGTCATTTGAAGTTGTTGGGAAAATGATTTATCTTAACCCCTAGAAATGAGTAGAAAATGAGTTACCAGAGTAGAAAATTGGTTTAAGTAAAACATGCGTCGAATAGTAATCGACGCAACGTCGAAGTGCAGTCGACGTTCTTCTCAAAATGAGTAGAAGTAATTCTAAACAGAATTCGACATAACCTAAGTCGACGCACCTCTATCGACGCTCTTTACATATTTTCTTCTCGACGTCTAGCCAGGCTGAAATCGACGCTTACGTCGAATAGTAATCGACGCACGTCGATTTCTGTGACAGATTCAAAAACACGCCAGATCTCTTTCCTTCTTTCTGTAGATCTAATTTTATGGAATTATATTATTCTTTTCTAGCCGTTCTGAATCAATCTTTCCTTCTAAATGATGCTTGGCTAATTTGATTGAGATTATTATGGACATTATTTGAAAATAGAATGATCTTTTTCCTTCTACAGATATAATGATTATGGAAACTTTCCACTCTTACCATTTCTCTGACTGCCAATTGATTATTCTCCTATAAGCAATATTTTGAATAAACAGAGCTATAAATACACAAGGAGGTCGGCAAAGAAAAGATGAAGTGATCCACTCCATCCATTTGAAAAAGAGGAAAAGCTCCCAAGTGAAAAGTGAGAAAGCTGAAAAAAGTGAAAGAGTGATGCAGCAAAGAAAAAGCCTTCTTCTTCTCCTCCTTCTAAAGCCATACTGCTACCATTTCTGAAAGCTCTCACTGAAAGAGAAAAATGCCCACAATCTCCTTCTCACTATAGAAGAGAGATTTCAAATTCACTATACTTGTGCTTCTAATCTTCTTGCTAGGAAGAAGATTCTTTCTTGCTTTAATTGTTTTTCTTCTACTTCTTCTTCTTATTCTTATTTCATTTTCAAATTGTGTAAAAGAGTTTTTAGAATCTCTCTTCAAAAAATTCAGTTGTAGTGGTTCTAAGAGTCTCCTTATCAAAAGACTCAGGCTGGTTCTAAGAGTCTCCTTATCAAAAGACTCAGTGCAAGATAGTGAATTCCTACCAAGGGGGTAGAAGAGTGGACTACCCAAAGTTTGGGGAACCACTATATTTCTTTGTGTTGTGTTGTGATTTTCTTTTTGCTATTTCTTTTGCTTAATCCTTGTTGGTGTGTAGGAAGCTTAAATCTGTGAATATTACACATATATATTTATTAACTTTGCACAAAATATTTTTAATCTCTATTCACCCCCTCTAGAGAATTCTAGTGAGGCTAACTGTGCACTTTCAATTGGTATCAGAGCGAGGTTGATAAAAAAAGGGATAACTCCTTGATCAAAAAGATCCTACCTCATATATATATATATATTTCTAAAAATTTTTTATGGCACAAATCAAAGATTATGCTTCCACCAGACCACCAATTTGCAACCTTGAAAAGTTTGCACTTTGGAAAACAAGAATTAGGATCTATATGAATTCTATTGATGAAGATTTGTTTAATATTATTTTGAAAGGTCCTCCCAAGCCCTATAGAAAGGACTCAAGTGGTAAAATGACTCAAACACTTGTTCCAAGGGCTGAATGGACAGATGAAGAAAAGAAAGCCCAAGCATGTGATGCCAAGGCTATGAATATATTAGCTCAACCCTCTCAGATGAAATATTCCAAAAGATTGCTGAATGTGGGTCAGCTAAGGAAATATGGGAAGCTCTAACTAAAATGGTAGAAGGGAGTGTTGATGAGAGAAAGGATAAAAAGACATTACTCATCTCTCAATATGGAAACTTCCAGAAGAAAGATAGTGAAAGTGTTGCTGACATGTATGCCAGATTCAGCCTCATAATAAATGAGTTGAGAACACTTGAGAAGGACATATCTCTCACTGAGATAAATGACAAATTGCTAACTTGCTTCCCTAGCTTTTGGGACTCAAGAATCTGGCCAATTAGAGACTGCAGAAGCCAAAAAGAAATCTCAACAGATGTCCTGTTGGGAAAATTAAGATCTTATGAACAGTTGTTGAAAACAAGATCTGAGAAAGAAGAAAAAGAAAAGACTCCTTCACTCTCAAAGGAAAAGAGTATTGCCTTAAAGGCTACTGCAGGTGAATCCTCTACAAGTGATGAGGAGCTGATCAGTCTACTGGCCAGAAAATTCAAGAAGTGGATCAAAACAGAAGGATCTAGAAGGAGAAACTCAAAAACCAGGTATGACAAAACTCCTACTAAAGAAATTATATGTTACTCTTGCAGGAAACCTGGACACATTGCACCTGAATATCCTAAAGAGATCAGTAATAAGAAAGATCTGAAAAGAACAGATCTAAAGAAGAAGAAGAAAGAGAAAGGATTCATTGCTCAATCATGGAGTGATTCAGAATCTGAAGGAAGTACCTCATCTGAAAATGATCAAGAAGAGGCTAAGCAAGAGGAAACCTGTTTGATGGCTACTGAGAAGCATGATGATAAATCTCATATAAATATATCTGATGATATAGATTTTTCTTCTACTGATTTCAAAAATAATTTCAAAGAATTTTGTTTAGATCAAGTCAAATCTGAGAAAGAAGTAAAAAGGCTAAGAAATGAATTGAACAATCTCAAACAAATGGATACACAATATAAAAACTATGAGCTCAGTCAAGAAATCTCTAGATCAGAGGAGCAACTGGATAAAATCAATACTGAAAATCAAACACTAAGAAATGAGCTAGCAAAGGCAAAAGACTTTGAAGATTCTCTAAATGGCAGAAGTCAAACGCTGAAGAATATCTCTGAAAATCTCACCGATAGATTTAGACAACTAGAGTTTAATACTGATTTAGAACCCAGACCTCAATCATCCAGCAAATCTATTTGGAGACATCCTATCCACTTCACTAAGAAGAATAATCTGATAGGAGAAAATTCACAAGAAAATCCAAAAACAACTACTGTTTTTAATAAAAATAATTTCACTATATATGAAGGAATCCTAGGTAAATATCCTCAGAAAAGAAATAAATTTACGTCGAGTTATTATCACGTGCATCGAGTTCTACTCGACGCAACTTAAATGATGCATCGATTTCTAATCAACGCATACACCAAAGTGCGTCAACTTCCACTCGACGCAACTATAAACATACATCGAATCCCCATCGACGCAACCAATCTGACAGAAATTTCTCTTTTTCCAAAAAGTCTTCTCAATCCATTTCCTTTTATTATGAATACTATTTCTGTAATATTACCAAAGACTGCTGGTATGATAAGCCAACACTTCTAAAGAAGAAAGGGTACTCTGAAAGACCCACTTATTCTTTCATTGAACCTTTCACTGTTGGAAGAAAGGGACCCCAGCTTAGCAGGGTCCAAACTAATGTTTAAATCTTATGTGCAGGTGTATCACATCTTCAGGCTGGTGTGGTACTTCTACAGTGGATGCTCCATGCACATGGCAGGGTACAAAAATCTATTAACCAACTTTGAGGATAGACTTGGACCACCAGTGACTTTTGGAGACTCTAGCTGTGGGAAAATAGGGGCTTTGGAGATTTCAAAGAAGGGAAAGTAACCTTTAAGAATGTGGCAGTAGTCAAAGGACAAAAACACAATCTGATAAGTATAAGTCAGATATGTGACAGTGGTAAGTATGAGGTAAAATTTACCAAACTAGTTTGCCATGTTATTGATGTCATTACTGGTGCCATTGTACTCAATGGAATAAGAAAAGGGAAAGTATATATAGTAGACTTTAGCTCCACACACACAGAGATTTGTTTATTCAATAACATTATTGATAAAAGTGAATTATGACATAGGAGGCTGAGCCATTTAAACTATAAAACCATTAGTGAATTAGCAAAGAATAACCTAGTCAGAGGCCTACCAAAAGGTAGGTACTCTAAGGACTCTCCATGTAGACCTTGCCAACTAGGAAAACAGACCAAATCATCCTTTTAACCAATTGGTAAAGATGACTCCCCTAGGATTCTCTACCTACTGCATATGGATCTCTTTGGACCTATATCCACTCAAAGCTTAGGTGGAAAGTCTTATACCCTAGTCATCGTGGATGACTATTCTAGATATAGCTGGGTATTTTTTCTAAGGGATAAGTCTGAAACCCACAAGATTCTCTCAAAATTCATCAGACAGATCCAATCTGAATTCAATACTCATGTTTCCATTATCATAAGTGATCATGGGACAGAATTTGAAAATCAGTTAATCTGTAGTTTCTGTGAGGATGAAGGTATCAAACAAAGCTTCTCAGCACCTAGAACTCCTCAACAAAATGGAGTTGCTGAAAGAAAGAATAGAACCTTAATTGAATCAGGAAGAACCTTGCTTGCAGAATCAGGATTACCAAAAACCTTCTGGGCTGAAGTAGTCAACACTGCAAACTATGTTCTAAATAGAAGCCTCATTAACAAAACTAAGTTGAAAACTCCATATGAGCTTCTGAAAGGAAAAACACCCATGGTAAAATACTTTAAGATTTTTGGATGTACTTGCTTTATACAAAACAATGGGAAAGACCATCTTGCCAAGTTTGACAAGAAGTCTGATGATGGGATATTTCTAGGGTACTCATCATCTAGTAAAGCTTATAGGTGCTATAACAGAAGAACTCTCAAAATTGAGGAATCCATGCATATTACATTTGATGAAACTAACATGCTGTCTAAGGGGGAGAAAACTTCCACCAACCCTTTTCCACAGGAAAATAGCTGCATAGAGACTCAGTTTGAACAACTGACTCTAGAGAACATAGTCACTGGGAAAGAAAACGAGCTACAAGAACCAAGTGAGGAGTCTGAACAGGAACATGAAGAAGATTCAGAAAATAGCAATCCAAACCAACTCCCAAGAGAACATGGTTCAAGAAGAACAGGTGGACAATAATCCCATTATTAATGAGGAAGAAGAGCCTTTGACAAATCCAAGCAGGACAGGAATCAATATGAAAAATCATCCACAATCCCAAGTAATTGGAGACCCCAAAACTGGAGTAAGAACAAGAAACCAAGTCTCCAGTGGGATGATGCTCCAATGCTTCTTATCACAAGTTGAACCAAGGAAGTTTGAAGAAGCAAATTGTGATCCTCACTGGATCATAACCATGCAAGAAGAACTAAGCCAATTTGAGAGAAACAAAGTATGGAACTTAGTTGAGAGACCAAGAAACTACCTAGTTATTGGTTCAAAGTGGGTATACAGAAACAAACTAGATTCCACTGGAGTAATTATCAGGAACAAGGCAAGACTTGTAGCACAAGGATACAGACAAGAAGAAGGAATAGACTACAACCAAACCTTTGCTCCAGTAGCCAGATTGGAAGCAATCAGACTCTTTCTTGCCTATGCAGCTTTCATGAAGATGAAAGTCTACCAGATGGATGTCAAGAGTGCTTTTCTGAATGGTGACCTTCAAGAAGAGGTGTATGTAGAGCAACCACCAGGTTTTATGAATCTCTCCTCTCCTAACTTTGTTTATAGACTTAACAAAGCTCTTTATGGCCTTAAGCAAGCACCTAGAGCTTGGTATGAAACTGTCTCCAACTCCCCGATAGAAAATTCTTTTGAAAGAGGTAAAGTAGATAAAACACTTTTTACTAGAACCCACAAGAATAAACTCTTGCTTGTTCAAATCTATGTAGATGATGTCATCTTTGGCTCAACTCATCCCAAACTCTGTAAAAGATTTGCTAATCTAATGCAATCTAAATTTGAAATGAGTAATATACGAGAACTCTCTTATTTCTTAGGGCTACAAGTAAAACAAAGCAGTGAGGGGATCTTTATCTCACAATCTAAATACACTAAAGAGTTAATCAAAAAGTTTGGTATGGAATCAGCATCTACCATGAAAACACCTATGACAACTAATGCCATCATAGAAAAGGATGATAAGGGAAAATCTGTAGATCAAAAGACCTATAGGGCAATCATAGGATCCCTTCTCTATCTAACAGCTAGCAGACCTGACATTATGTTTGCCACCTGCATATATGCTAGATTTCAGGTTGATCCAAAAGAATCCCATCTCTCCTCTGTAAAAAGAATTCTTAGATATCTAAAGGGAACACCTGAACTAGGTCTATGGTACTCAGCAGAAACCAACTTTGAATAAACAGGTTTCTCAGATGCAGACTATGCTGGTTGTAGGGTTGATAGAAAAAGCACATCTGGTACTTGCCAATTCCTAGGTGACAGATTAATATCATGGTTCAGTAAGAAACAAACCTCAGTCTCAACCTCAACAACTGAAGCTGAATATATAGCTACTGGGAGCTGTTGTTCACAAATCCTATGGATGCAAAATCAGCTTCTTGACTATAAATTGGAAGTCAATAACTCTAAAATCTATTGTGATAGTTCTAGTGCTATATCCATAGCATCCAACCCAGTCCTTCATAGTAGAACCAAACATATAGAAATCAGACATCACTTTCTTAGAGACAATGTGGAAAAAGGCAAGATAACCTTAGAATATATTCCTACTGATAGCCAAAGAGCAGACATTTTCACCAAACCCTTGGATGAAACTAAGCATACTTACTTAATCAACACCTTAGGAATGCTTGATAGAAGCTTGTAAACATCATTGTTGGGCAAATCTAAAAGAGGTCAGAAAAACTAAGAGAGCACTTGAAGATACGTCGAAAAGAACTCAACGCTGGCATTGATTTCTTACAGACAAAGATACGTCGATCCCTTCTCGACGTACCGTCGACTTGATATCGACGCAAATCTGCGAACACGTCGACAGGTCCCTAGGCTGACAAAAATTCGACGGAGCGTCGACTCCGTATCGTCGCATGCGTTGACTTCATGATAAAACTGGAAACAAATCTTTCCTTTCTTCTTTTGACAATTGGATTACCTAATATCCCTTGATTTCTGTTTCCTTTTCGACGTTTCACCTTCTTTAAATAATACCTCCTATTTCATAACTCACACTCTCCCAAACCACCAAAAACTTCGTCGTCACCCTTTCTCTCTACATCAATGGCGCCAACTCCTGTTCAATCTGCCATCATCAAAGTGATAAACGATGCCCTGGAAAACCTCCTGAATGAATTTCAAACAAGACTGAATATTTTCTCCAACGAATGTGCCGCAATGATAACCACCTGTGAAGCTGGCCGTCCTCTCCTCTTCTCTTCCCGAGCTTCATGTTTTTCTTCACGACAAACATCTGTCGCCAAAAAGGTTTACATCCTTTCTGCAGGATATAAACCAGGGGAAGAGTTGCTCCAGAAACCCCTCTATTCAGGTTCTATATTCTCTTAAAGCTCAGGGCTAACTCTTCTACAATCTCTAAATATTATCTCTAAGTATTAAACCAACTTCATTTTTTTACCATAGGCTCAAATCTTCTCCAATCACTATGATTACACCTTCAACAAACACTTTGGTGAATCCTCATCCTACCATACAGAAGGAGACCATGCTGTGGATTCAGCATTCAGAGTAGATGCCTCATATGTTCAGGGGGAGATTGTTGTAGTACAAAATACAAAAGTCCAGGGGGAGGAAGAAGCAGCTACTTCTGATGACCTGAAAGGGCAAGTATGGATTGATGTACCCCTGTGTGTGGAAGAAATCAGTATCACTCTCCAGGCTTCTCTTCCAGTCACATCAAACTCTGGACACCTCTACTTGAGGATGTTCCACCAGAAGAAACTCCTCCTCCTAAAGTTCCTTCTCCATCCTATCTTCCTAAAGAGAAAACTCCACCTCCTCTACTACCTCTACCTCCACCATCAACAAAACTTACTACTCAAATCTTACCTAGGCAAAGTCCAAGAAGACAAATGGAAAGAAAAGATGTCATCCCTCACTGACAAAAATATTCCAAAGAAGAAAGGAAAGAATATGCCAAGGAAAAGAAGTACAGAAAAGCTTGTGAGGAGATAAAGAGGTTTGGAAAGATTCCTAATATCTCTCCTGACAGTACTGCAAAGGAGCACAATGACCCTGAAATGGAAAGGAGGAATAATGAAATAAGAGAAAGAGAACTGTATGGATTTGAAGCAGCCATGAAAGAAACAGTAGATAAGAGAAATGCTTGGATAGAGAAGATAAAGAAGGGAATGACCAAAGAACAGATTCTTGCTGAACCATCCATCAAAATTCCAAAGAAATTGTTTGATGTTGAAGCATATCAAAAGAAAAATCCTCAAGCAGAGCTAATTCTAGATAAAGGACAAAAACACAAAAGGGGTGTAGAGTGTTCAGAAGATATCTACATTCCCTATAAGAAGCCTAAAAATCCAGAAGGACTAGACAAATGACATGATCCACCCTGGAAAGGGAAAGAAAAGATGTCTGAGATCCCTGAGAAACAAGAACCAGAAAAGAAAAGGAAATATAGGCCCAAAGTTGATAACAAAGGACCATCTGAGTTCAAACCTACACAAAAGAAAAAGGAACCTCAGAGCATTACAATAGAAATGATTGATGAAAAGGCAGCAATTATCATTAGCAAGGGTTATTCCATAAATGACACCCTTCCTGATGCTGAAAAGATCCTGACAAAGCTGCACACAATTATCAGAAATGTTCAGGAGCATCCTGATAGATCCAGGCCCTACATTTTTGAAGCTATTGAACAATTATCTAAGAAACTCTACTCTGCTTTTGTCAATTTCATGTATAACAGGAAGTTCTTAGTTTAAATCTTGTGAAAGATACTCACTTGTTATTATGATTTCTTTTATATCTCTTTCTTATGCTTTGAAGTGTTGATTAAAGCTGATAAAATTTCTCTCTGAATAGGGTTAAGACAAATAGAGGGAGATTGCTGGGAAAATGATTTATCTTAACCCCTAGAAATGAGTAGAAAATGAGTTACCAGAGTAAAAAATTGGTTTAAGTAAAACATGCGTCGAATAGTAATCGACGCAACGTCGAAGTGCAGTCGACGTTCTTCTCAAAATGAGTAGAAGTAATTCTAATCAGAATTCGACGTAACCTAAGTCGACGCACCTCTGTCGACGCTCTTTCCATATTTTCTTCTCGACGTCTAGCCAGGCTGAAATCGACGCTTACGTCGAATAGTAATCGACGCACGTCGATTTCTGCGACAGATTCAAAAACACGCCAGATCTCTTTCCTTCTTTCTGTAGATCTGAATTTTATGGAATTATATTATTCTTTTCTAGCCGTTCTGAATCAATCTTTCCTTCTAAATGATGCTTGGCTAATTTGATTGAGATTATTATGGACATTATTTGAAAATAGAATGATCTTTTTCCTTCTACAGATATAATGATTATGGAAACTTTCCACTCTTACCATTTCTCTGACTGCCAATTGATTATTCTCCTATAAGCAATATTTTGAATAAACAGAGCTATAAATACACAAGGAGGTCGGCAAAGAAAAGATGAAGTTATCCACTCCATCCATTTGAAAAAGAGGAAAAGCTCCCAAGTGAAAAGTGAGAAAGCTGAGAAAAGTGAAAGAGTGTTGCAGCAAAGAAAAAGCCTTCTTCTTCTCCTCCTTCTAAAGCCATACTGCTACCATTTCTGAAAACTCTCACTGAAAGAGAAAAATGCCTACAATCTCCTTCTCAATATAGAAGAGAGATTTCAAATTCACTATACTTGTGCTTCTAATCTTCTTGCTAGGAAGAAGATTCTTTCTTGCTTTAATTATTTTTCTTCTACTTCTTCTTCTTATTCTTATTTCATTTTCAAATTGTGTAAAAGAGTTCTTAGAATCTCTCTTCAAAAAATTCAGTTGTAGTGGTTCTAAGAGTCTCCTTATCAAAAGACTCAGGCTGGTTCTAAGAGTCTCCTTATCAAAAGACTCAGTGCAAGATAGTGAATTCCTACCAAGGGGGTAGAAGAGTGGACTACCCAAAGTTTGGGGAACCACTATATTTCTTTGTGTTGTGCTGTGATTTTCTTTTTTCTATTTATTTTGCTTAATTCTTGTTGGTGCGTGGGGAGCTTAAATCTGTGAATATTACACACACACATATATATATATATATTTATTAACTTTTCACAAAATATTTTTAATCTCTATTCACCCCCCCTCTAGAGAATTCTAGTGAGGCTAACTGTGCACTTTCAGAAGTCTAATTGAACCAATTTAGGGCGAGTTGACCCATTTTGAGCTAAAGGTGACTTTGGTCAAAATAACCAATTTAGGTGACCCCAATAATTCCTTATTGAACTAATGGACTCCTTGAGTGGTTAGGATTGTTTTGGTGGGGTCATCTTGGCACATTAGAGCCTATTTGGGTCAAGCCATGGTTAGGTGACCTGGTTAGATCAAGGGTGGTTTAGGTGATTTTACCTAGTCACCTAGGATTCTATGGTCATTTTATAGCTCTAGGTCACATGTCTTGACACTTATCATGACATAATTCACCCTAGGTTGTCTAGTAGGAGTGGGGATGTTACATGTGTCACATACATATACAAAATTTCAGTAAAAATGATGTAGGCTTCTGTGCCAAACTACAAAAATCCGCATTTTGTTTGTATTCTTGTCTGATTTCTTTGCTCTTATAAATAGCCCTTACACTGAACTGTTGGGAACACTTCCCACAATGTTCCAGATTTGGAAAAGTCTCTAAGTCAATGATAAGTATAATTTGTATTTGATATATATTTGATGTGACATGAGCAGGTTAGCACATCATACATTCTAAGTATAATGCCTTAAGATAAAGCAAAAAGGACTAAGGCATATATCGTCGTATCAACGAAGTACACACGATGATATCATTGCGAGAACTCACAGAAGACAGCAGAAGAAGTCAGTCAATAATCGTCGTGAAAATAAGCAGAACATGGCGATATCATTGTGTCAACAAGGTATATACGACGATATCGTTGTGTCAACAAGGTACACACGACGATATCGTTGTGAGAATAAGAAGAAACAACTAAGGCATATATCATTGTGTCAACAAGACATACATGGCGATATCATTATGAAGACTCAAGAAGGGCTGACTAAGTAATATATCGTCATGACAATAAGTATCACAGGACGATATCCTTGCGAGGACTCAAGAAAAGACAGCTAAGTCATATATCACCGTGATAACAAGTATCACACGAAGATATCATTGTGAAGATTCAAGAAAAGCTTACTATGTCATTTATCATTGCGTAAGCTATCTTCACACGACGATATCGTCTTGACAAGCTCAGAAGGCGGGATTTCAAATCGACTGAAGTGACAAAAGCAAATGTCAAATCAATCATGTCTGAAAAGTGGTCTGAGACAAAACTTTTCAGACCCCGACCGTTAGAAGAATCAGTGATATACAAAGATAAGAGAGGGTCGGCTAACCCTAACAATTGAGTAAGATTTTGCTGAGAAATCAAAAGAAAGAAAAGTTCTCGTCGCCGCCAAAAAGCAATACAACAATAAAAGTAGAACTTTTCAAAAAGGAAGAAGAACAAGAACAAGAACAGGAAAGAAGACAAAGCTTCAACAAGAAAGCTCTCAATCTTCAGAGAAAGAAGCAATCTTCATTCAAGAAAGATTAGCACTGATCCAGATCACAAAGTCAACTTATTGAAGATCATGTGTTGCTGTTAAAGAAGGCTTTCTACTCTGAAAGGCCTAAGAAACTGAAACTATTCAAAGCTCTATCCTTAAGTGTCTAAGTCTGTAAAATCTACTTCTAAACAGCTTTTATAGGATCTCTTTGAGATCTGAGCTGTAGGAGTGCTTGCACTTTGAGTTGTAGGGTTGTGTTGACAACCTGAGTGTAGGGTCTGTGAAGACCTGAGTTGTAGGATTTCTTAGGAAATCTGAGGTAGGATCTCTGCTGGGGATCTCAGTTGTAGGAGTGCTTGCACTCTGAGGTAGGATCTGCTAAAGATATGAGCTATAGGGCCTGTTGTGCCTTAGTTGTAGGGTTCTGGGAACCTGAGGTAGGATCTTGAGTGGATTTGAGTTGCAGGGCTGGAAGTGCCTGAGTTGTAGGGCTTGTTGTGCATGAGGTGTAGGATTTGTGAAAGAGATCTGAGATTTTGGAGGAGTTGGCCGAGTTTAGCACACTACTAGATAGGAAAAGTGGGACAATGGAGTACCCATCATATGGGGAACCACTATGAATCTTCGTGTGCTTTCTGTGTTGTGATTTTTGTCTTTTCATTTATGAGCTAAAATAGTCAACAAGTTAAAAATACTAAAACAACTTTGAAGAACCTATTCACCCCCTAGGTGATTAGACTACAGATTAAACTTTCAAGTGGTATCAGGGGAAGGTTGTTAAAAAAAGACTTAACAGTCTGAACAAGTTCCTCAAGAAAATTTTTAGTCTTTTCATCATGAGTTCAGGTGAAAGCTATAAAGAGCTATGCTCAATAATGGTGCCCATCTGCAGAAAGGATAACTTCAGTATCTGGAAGGAAAGGGTGAGGTTATTTATGGAATCCTCTGACACTAGGATCTTTGTCACAATTGAAGAGGGGCCCTTCATTCCCATGAAGGTTTCTACAATAGATGCAAATCTACAAGTGCCAAAGAAGCTGTCAGAGATGACCAAGGATGAGGTTGTTCTGGTCACTATGGACAAAAGGGCCAAGAACATTATAGTCAGTGCCATAGATGATTCTATATTTCAAAATCCGATTCACTGCAAAACTGCCAATGAAATGTGTGATACAATGATTGTCTACTGGAGGGCACACCTGAAGTAAGGAATGACAAAAAATCCTTACTAGACCAGGAGTATGAATCCTTCAAGCAAGGGAGGAAGGACTCCATAGCTAAATGCTATGAAAAGTTCTTCTGGATTGTCAATGGGATGAGGACCTATGGCAAGGTCTACACAAATTATGATCTAAATGACAAATTCCTCAAATCCCTCAACTTGGAATGGGACATGAAAATTTGTGTCATAAGGGAAATGGGGAATCTGGATGAAATTCAACCCCAGAATCTATTTGGGAAGTTGCTCTCCCATGAACTGCAGCTGAGCACCAGAAAAGCTGAGGGGGAGGACAATAAGGACAAGTCTATAACTTTCAAAGCTAAAAGTTCCAGAAGAAGCAGAGAAAAAACCCCCTCTCCTCCAAGGAGAAAGGGTGTTACAGATAACTCAGAGTCCTCATCATCTGAAGATGAGCTAACTGATGGAGAACTCACTCTGTTCTCCAAGCAGTTCAACAAGACGCTGAGCAGAAGGAGACAATGGAATAACATGTCTTCCTCTGTCTCCAGCTCAAGGAAGTCAAACAGCAACACCGACAGACAAAGAAGAGACCCCAAATGGGAAAGGTATGACTCCAAACAGAACAAACGTTTTATTACTGATTTTGTTTGCTACTATTGCAACAAGCCTGGATATGTCATTGTTGACTGGCTAGTCAGAAAAAGGAGAAAAAGGAAGCAGGGGAGAAAAACATTATAAGGACAAGAGTGTTGGATCTTACGGTGCCCTTAGAGGGGGGGGGGGTGAATAAGGGTTTTATAAAATTTAAATGTTAATTAAATTTATCAGAGTTTGGGACTCAAGTCTTAGAATATTTTATAGGAAAATATATTTAATATCTCAGATAAGGGAAACAGAACTTTTTCCTTACTATTGCTAACGCCTAGCGTTAGGTGTTAACGCTGGGCGTTAGCTCTTCAGAAAATTAATCTGCTCAGAATTATGTCAATGAGATTTTACTAATGAAAACATTAATGAAATACAATTCCAGAAAATCAGAGATAATAAAAATGAATATTGTATTTCAAAGATAATTACACAAATGTTAATTTTAATACTTTGATAAAAATATAAATTAAAACATTCTTGAAGAGGAAATAAAATCAATTGAATAGAACATTAAAAGACATGATTTTATTTCATAATAAATTGAATACAGAAATGTTTGATTTCTATAACGCTAGAAATCAAGGCGAGAATATGTAAAAACACTTTTTGTTGTTTCACCGATCTTTCTCCCAAGTACCGGTTGGCTATAACCTATCGTACCCCAGATAAGGCCTCTAGCCACCCCTAGATTTACCCTAGACCTAGTCGCCATGCACAAGGTGGCGAAATACCCCCTAAGCCGCACAAGGACCTAGTCGCCAACAACCGCGACGAATTTACCCACGGAATCCTTCCCGGAATCCGACGTTCTCCCTGAATGATTTCTCCACACAAATTACAAAAGGAAAAAGTAAAAGATTACAAGATAAGTAAAGAGAAACTTCCCAAGAAATTCTGAAGGTGAAGACGAAGTCGATGTAAATGCTGGCGTTCTTGAAACGATCGTCCTTCGTATGGGATATGCATTGTAGACCTTCTACTTCAAAATCCTCTTTAGATCTTCATGATAGCCCAAGGGAGATCTCTTAATTGCTGTACATGAGCCTCTCTTAAAATTATTGGAATTCTGGAATCATCTCACATATAATGAGAGGGGCTGTACTTTAAATAGCCACGGGAGATAACGCATGGCGTTAAGAGTTAACGCTGGCATTAGTGAACGTGCATTGTCGTGGCTGAAATTGCGCAATCGTCAAGATCGTGGCAGTTTGTGGATTCAACGCGGGCGTTAAGAGTCAATGCTGACGTTGAGTTTCGTTCTCCTTCAAAGTTCGTCGAACTGCATCAAATTCGTCGAATGCAAGTTCATTTCGTCGAACGCAATATTGTTGTGCAGCAGCTCAGTTCGTCGAACTCCAATTCGTCGAGCGGCCTTCTCATTTCGTCGAACGACATTTTTGTCGAATTCAATTTCGTTGAACGGTTAGCGCCCAGCGTTAAGATCTAACGCCTGACATTGTCTCTGGCTTCTCAACGTATTCATTCTCGACGTCATTTCTTCTTGACAGATTCCTTCTCAACAAAAGTTAACGCGGGGCATTAACAACTAACGCGGGGCGTTAGCTCTCTTTCCAGAGAGTCACCTCCATTCAGTATACTACTCATAAGGATGTGTAGCTATAGTTCCTGTACAACCTGCATACTATAAACACACAAAATACAAGATCAAATACAACAAGGTATTTGTTATTCTCAAACCAAGAGATGCGAAACATAGACTCCAACAATCTCCCCCTTTTGATAATATCAAATACCTGTATGAGAAATTAGTGAGATTAAGACCATTTGTGTTTATAGATAAGTGCGGTGATAAGATGTGCATGAATAACATGATAAAAGCATGATAGACTTGAAAGCTATAATGCATACTCTTTCTATAAGAAGTCCTCCCCGTACATAAGTGTTCTCTTATAATTTACTCCCCCTAAATATCTATTTGACTAGATTTCTCAATTTCTTCTCCCCCTTTGTTATTAGCAAAAGTGGGTAGGGATTAGTGTATATCTACTAAGATTGATTAGGAACCACTTATTGAAGGATTGTCATGAGCGAGCAGATGATAGTGTATGCCTCCTATATGATTACTCCCCCTACAAAGATACTTTCTTTGAGTTTGAAATCATTATAATGTACTCCCCCTAAATATTAGATTTATGTAATTTATTCTCCCCTTTTGGTAGTATCATAACAGGATTTAGGTGAGAGTGTGCAAAAAGGAGTAATATGTTCTATGTCGAGAAGAAAAATAGGATGCAATCAAAAGCTTGTTAAATACTACTTGTGGAGAAAAATATAAGCATGATGTAACATATAGTAGTAAGCAACATTGCTAACATGTTAAAGTAAGCATTCTATTTTAAGATACCACTTGTTGAAAAGAAAACCACGGTGTTAAAAATAATAGACATGAATGAGCATAAGTGGTAAACTTAACAGAAGAATATAATAAGCACTCTTAAACATAAACATCATTTTTAGAAGATAAAATCATATAAAGGATAATGAGATTTAAATTTGAAAAGTTGATGTTTGAGTTAAAGATTGAAGAGATGCTATTCCATTAAGATAAAATTGCAAGCATGATTTCATAATATCAAGAAAAGATACAAAAACTACAATGTAATAAAATTTGCATTTCAAGTAAACCTAAACATTGTAGGGATCATGCTTTAATATCTAGTGCATTTACTTAAGTTTGTAGAGAATAGTATAGATGAGCATCAGGATCCAATTCTCATGAGTAGAAGTTTTATGAAAGATAATGATGTGTACAAAATAGTGTTTTGATAAAGTATGCAAGTGAATCAATCAAAAACACATGACTTATATAATGAAAAAACACAACATTAAAATACACAAATACAATTACTTCCACAATATTTCAATGCACATGAATAAATAGTACAACTACCAAGGTGCTCTACACACACAATGCTTATTAAGACTTATCAGGGTGCAAAGTAGTGCTTGGGGGATCACTTTTATACTTTTAGCATTTTTTTTGATCCGATGTACTAAGAGAAGTGGTATAAAAATTGTTTGCTACAAGACACTTTACAATTCTTAGGTGGAGTTTTCCTTGTCATCTATTTTTATTTAATTTTGATTTTTATGACCAAGGACTCTGAATTCACTTGTTTTGTAAACACAACATTTGAATTTGAAACCACATTTCTCTAAAGAATAAGTGCATGAAAGACAAAGAATTGTAAAAACCAATTCAATATTGTGTAGGTAATCTATTTAAGCATTTTAATTACTTATGTTATTACACTATACAATCATGCAAGAATAAGATTGTAAACACATGTAAGTTATCAAAAATAAGTGAGTGAATGAATCATTATCAAACATAATACATCACTCGTACTTTGAGGCATGCTAAGCATTTCTACACATGTTTATCTACAATCAATTTCATTGCACATAACAAGATTATTTTCAAGGCATGACAAATACAAAACAATGTTTTTTAAGAAACATGAAAGTTAAATTAAACATTGTATTTAATCTTTAATTAATATAATTAATCATCCTTGACAATGACAATGAATAACAATCAGTTTTTATAAGTTTTTGAATTTTTATATATGCACAAAACAATAAACACACATAAAGAAAAAACATATTTTTGTTCTTTGAAATTGTTTTGTAATTTCGAATTTGTTTTTTTATATATATTCTCTGGAAAACATAGAAGTCTTTAATAGCCCTTTCAGTAAATGATATTCTATGCTAGAGAGATACACCCAAAATAATGCATGAGAAAATACATGATTTTTTGAAAAGAAATAAAATTTTGTTTTAAAGAAAATAAAAAGATAGAAAACTTTTTACAAAACATAGAAATAAAACAAACACAAAACATTAAAATAATACCAAAAATTATTCAAAAAAAAAAAAAAATTTGGAGCAAAGGAGCTAACGCCAGGCGTTAGCTTCTTAACGCCAAGACAAAACTGCAAATTTTGATGTTTTGAAAAACATTTTTCGTAATTCATTTGTATTATAAAGAGACCTTCCTTTAGTGGAAATTTCAGAGTATATTGATTAGATTTGAAGGCTCTTTTAGCATGTTTTTGGTGATTTTTCAAATACTTGTGTTTTGTAAAATTATTAAAGCTCAAAATAATAAAATATGCAAACACAAGATGCAAAGATAGAACAAAAATAATATGCTTGATTTAAATATAAAGAGTGAGATGATGTTCATGCAATGAATATAATATAAGTATATCTAAGATCAAGATACCTTAACTACATGACTACACTCTAGCCCCGTACTAAGTGACGGATGGGCATGAGGAGCTACACACAAGCCGTAGGTTGGGGTGTTAATCCCATATGCATACAAAAGATGACACTCAACCTAGCACTCTTTCCCACCAGTGCCTCGCAAGGCCCTACTGGAACCCTCCCCGGTTAAGGACAAGACATGACTTAAAGGTTAGGTCTCTAATGCATACAATCCTACGCCCTTGCTATTGTGAGACACATGACATAAGTTTAATGATTATGGACATACTAAGCGTGTAAGCCTTAAATATATAAACTATGGTATAATCGCATGATTAGTTTTGGATTTACACTTATATCGAAGATTGTTGATTTTAAATCCATTTAGAACATTTTTATTCATGCAAATAACTACAAAGGAAATTATGATTTTTAGACTTTAGTAATATAATTTACTTTAGTATTGCAAGATATAGTAGCATGGACATTGATTTCTACCTATGGTAAGTGATGATGCTAGTGTGATGAGTTAGGACAACATGGTGCAAAGCTAAGTAAAGATTGGCAAATATATAATTGAGTCGCATGTATTCAAACATAGAGTTTTGAATTTTCGTAGACCTAGAATGAAGAGACAATTCTATTTGATTTCATCTTAGGTCTAAATATAATGAGATACATGCAAACAATAAAGATGCACATCACACACACTAAACAAGATATGAAACTATAATACCAATCACAATCATATATTTCATAATTCCTAAGGTTGATAGAATTAGTTGATTTAAGATAGGTCTTGATAGATCATGAATTATGATATATGAATATAGTGAATTTTAGCTTAGGATATCAATTGATCATGGTGGTGATTGTATGGTTCATATTCATCCTTTTAATATGTAGTGACTGCTTGTAAATTGAATATTATACTACATATATATAAAGGAACAAAAAATTGTTTTGGTTATTTTGAAATGTTTTGTAAATTTTCTTTTTGATTTTAATTTGTAGAAATTAGACAAAACAAATACAAGGTATCTCAAAGTAGAAGATAATGATAATTAACATAGTAAAATAATTTTTCAGAAAATAATAATCAGAGAAATCAGAATTTTTAGGAAAATATGCTACCGTCAGCGTTAGTGATAACGCCTGGCGTTAACAACACATGGTTTTTTATTTGCAATTTTGAGTTACCATTTTTGATTTAAAACACATGGTTTTTTATATTATTTGATTCCGATTTTTCTCGATTATGATTTTCAATATAGCGACTATTATTTGTAGCAACGAAAAATAGACAAATATGCAATAAGTTGTGCATTTAATATTTTAGCCTAAGACCCCTAAAAGTCCATTTAAATCCAATTTTGAAAGTAATTTCATTAGACTTGATAATATCATTTAGCAAATTTAGCATTCAATTTATAATGATAATATAAGACATTTATAGGCAATAGATTTAAAAAGGATAAAATATATAAAAAGGAAAGATAGATCACATAAAAAAATTATGACTTTATATTTAATTTAATTTAATTTGATTTGTTAAACATTAGGCTTAAAATGAAAGTCATATCTCATGATATATAAAGTGATCATAGTGTGTTGGCTCAAAAATAAAAAATAAACAAAAGAAAAAGCAATTAAGCATATCATAAAGTAGAGTAATGATATTTCATTTTTAATTTATTTCTACTTCATGCAATACAATGATTCCTAGTGAATGCAAGATTTAGGTATCCAAAGGGGACGAAGTGTGATGGTTCCTTTGGGTACCCAAATACATCGTGGTGGCTTTTGAGGAGATAATGATGAATGAGCCTTTACAAGTGGAGTTAGTGTTTCATTTTTTATTTTGGGCCTCCATTCATACTTTGGTTGTTTATCTTTTAAATTCATATTATGATTATTTGACCTCTTTTTGTGATGATAGTTGTTTGAAAAATAATTTATTTGGGATTTATGTTTATTCATATTATTTTTCAAAATACATTGATGTTGATAATCATAATGAATTTTATTATATGGATTCTTTGAGAGTTTATAAGAGTGATGGTCTTTCTTAAGAATTGAATGTTGAAAAAGTGGGTTACAATATGTTTTAAATGATTGGTTCTTATTTTGATGATTTTTATTTCCACTCTTTCTTATAGACATACTCTTATAACATGAAGTTAAGCTTTTAGACTTTTGATAATTTGGTAAACTAGAAATAAAAGATTTTTTATTATATTAAATTTTTTGAATAAACATTTTTAATGATTCTAGTTTATCCTTTAAATTATCATTTTCTTTTATCAAATTTTCATTATGCTCTTTTGAAGTTAAAATACCTTTTTCCAAAATCTTGAGTTCTTCTTTAAAAGTATTATAATCAAAACAATGTTTAGCATTTTTAATTAAAGAGCATGAAAGAGAATTTGAAACATCAATATAAGATTCTACCAACGATGCGTGAGTTGTCGTCAAATTTCTAAAAAAAATTATTTTCTCGCTTCGGTACGCCTTGGGCGATCTTGTCCTTTTATTTAATTCACGCCTTCGCCTTTTTTCGTGTAAACTAAAATCCCGATAGTCCGGCCCCTTTCAAGTCAAAGAGGTATGGCCATATGGGACGGTTCTTATCTCCCACCCAGAGCAAGGCGAGCTTAAAGTCAACGATCAACGTTTAAAACTCTATTTGGCGGGCGATCCAATGGATGGTAAACTCAATTCTATACCCCTCCCCCACTTATAAAAAATATAAACGTCAAATCAGTCAAGCTACACAACGATAAACAAAGCACTTGTGGGAGGCACCCCATATTTATCTAATATTTTCATTAGTTTTCTGCTTCTAATATTTTTCTGCAGGCTTTATTGCTTTTTCGTCGTTCTTTTACTTTTGTACAAACAACCCTTTCTTTTTCGCCTCTTCATACTTCAATTACAACATTGGGGAAAATGTTGGGTTTAAAGTATGAGGGTATCTTTTTCTGTTCTTCAAATAACTTAGAAAATCTAAAAAACCCTAAAATGAAAAAAAAAAGTTTATTTTGTACATAAATACCTTTGATCCCCCCCCTCCCCTAAAAAAAATTTTAAACCCCAAAACCCATTTTTTAAACACAAAAGCCTAAAAATTATAAAAAAACCCAAAATCCTAAAAAATAATAATATAGTTTATTTCATAACTTAAAAATTTAGAAAATAAAAAAATTTCTAAAAACCCAAAAATCTCAAAATATAGTTATTTCGTAGCACTAAAACTTAGAAAAAAAATTTATTATTACAAAACCCCAATTTTTTTTTCAAAAAACAAGCTATTTCGTTATAGAAAAACCAAAAATATAATAAAACCCTACTTTGTTTTTTTTTTAATTCTTAAAGCACTTAGTTTCAAGAGTATTTATTTGTGGATTTTCATAATTTCTAGTTTTCTAGTCGTTCATTTATCTAAGATTGCTAGATTTAAATGTTCGGGGGTTAAGTTTTAAATAACATCTTGTGTTTTTAATTTAAATAGAGGATTTGTTTTTTTAGCACTACTTCTAATTTATCTAAAATAGAGGCATGCATGCGTATTATGTTAGCAAAACAACCTTAGACCTCAATTATCTTTACCTTAAGCCTTTATAAATTCAGGAACGCTCAAACTACTAAGGTTGCTCTCAAAACTTTTTTTATTAAACTCTAGAATCTTTCTTGAAAACCTAGTATTATTCAACCATACAGCTTGGCATAGAAAAATAGAAGAAGAAATTTTCATTTCAAAAATTAAAAAGATCATATGTCAATGAGAATAAGATTTCATTCTACAAACATAGGCACCCAATAAAAAATTAAAAGAAGTCTTTTGGTTAAGATATTTCTCCCTACTCAAATCATTTGCATAATTTAGGACTTAACTCTTTATACTTCAGATTTTTATTTTTCGGTCTCTTTTGATTAAATAAAATGATAGCCAAAAAATTAGAACTTATATTAATCTCGTATAGATCTCTCTTACTTTTGCTCTGGAATAACAAAAGCTTAAGTATGTGGGTATTTGATGAATAATAAATTATATGTATTTTAGTATTGTTTTTAGCATAGTTTTAAGTAATATTGTACATATTTCATGTAAATTATTGAACAAATGAATTGTTTTAGCTAATCATATATACATATAGATTTATATGTAAAATGGAACCATTTAAGTATATATAAATATTTGAAACTATATAGTAAGTATGTAAATAAATATGTAAAAATATACTAAAAATATATGTAAATATATATTAAGTAAAAACTATATCTCTATATGAAAATATAAATAATAAAGAGATAATATTTATGTGAATGTAGTTGTTTAAGTATGAATATTTGAATGTATTTATATCTATTTCTAATGTATATATTGTGTGTACATATATTATTAAAGTTAAATAATTATGTGTAAATACAATACCAATAATTTATATGTATTAAGTTAAATCTATGATATATATTAATGTATTAAGTTAATAAAAAAATTATATACTTTAATGTATTATGTTATTGTATAATTAAAGTTAATGTGTAAAAATAAATCTGTAAATATAATATATATGTGTAAGCATATATATATTTTCTTGTGTTTACAGATAAGAACAATTGGCCTAGTGGAGTTGTATCTTGGTTTGCTTTCTAAAGGTGGTGGGATCGAAACCAGCCCCTGCAATTTTTGCTGGATTAAATCCAGCTATCTGCAACCCGCCGGCTGTCCCACACCGACCCGCTATCCGCAGCCCACGCCCCTCTTTTCAGCATTTTCAACAACCTTCCCCTCTTCTCAGTGGTATGCCAATCCGCAGCCCGCGCCCCTCTTCTCAGCATTTTCAGCAGCCCGCCCACTTCTCAGCGATATGCCTATCCGCAGCCCGCCAACCTGCTAGCTGTCCCGCACCGACCCGCTATCCGCAACCCGCCAACTGCTACCCGCATCACAACTCGCCAGCTGCCCTCCAACCCGCCAGCTACTACCCGTCTATCCACACCCCAACAACTTCCAGTAGTCAACCCACTAGCTCACCTCCTTCAACCTGCCAGCTCACCTCCTTCAACCTGCTAGCTCACCTCCAAACAACTATTTGCACCCCCCCCATTTTGCCTATAAATAAGAGTGTTTTTCCTTGTTTTAAAGGTTCATATTTTAGAACCTAAGTAAGTGTTTTTGAGAGGTTTTTATAAGTGTTATTGAGAGGCTTTATGAGTGTATTTGAGAGGTTTTTATGAGTGCATTTGAGAGGTTTTTATGAGTGTTTATTTAGAGCTTTTTATGAGTGTTTATTGAGTTAATTTTGTGTATTTCCTTGCTCTTGTTTGAGCTTTACCAAGTTTAAGCTTTCTTATAAAAGTTTGAATCTCAATTTTAGAAATAAAAGTACTTTGTTTCCATCTTTTTGTTCTTCATTTCTTAATGTTGTGTGTGTGTGTGTACTTTTTATATATTGTGTGTGTGTGTATGAGATTTAGATTTTAGTTTTTGTTTTTGTTAATTAGTTTTTCATTATGTTGTGTGTGTGAGTGTTTGAGTGTAAATTTTATTTTATTTTAGTTTTACTTATTGTTGTGTGTGTGAGTGTAATTTATTTTTATTTTTATTTTAGTTTTACTTATTATTGTGTGTGTGAGTGTATTTTTTGTGTGTTTATTTTAGTTTTACTTATTGCTGTGTGTGTGAGTGTAATTTCTTTTTTCTTTCTTTTAATTAGTTGTTTTTATATTTGTGTGTGTGAGTGTATGAGTATAGTTTTAATTTTCTTTGTAATTTAGTTTCTCTTATTGTAGAGAGAGAGTGTGTGTATGAGTATAGATTTTTGCTTTCTTTAGATTTTCTTTTATTTTAATTTAGTTTTCAATTATCGTAGAGTGGGTGCGTATATGAGATAGATTTTCCTTTTTTGCTAAATTAGATTTTTTCTACTTTCTTTATTTCAGTCATTTAAAATCTCGTAGAGTGCGTGTGTGTATGAGATAGCTTTTCTGCTTTCTTTAATTTCAGTCATTTAATTTCCGTAGAGTGCGTGTAGGGGATACATTTTTTGCTTTCATTAATTTCAGTCATTTAATTTTCCGTAGAGTGCGTGAGTTTTTAATTTAGTGCGTTCTTTTCTTTCCTTTTCTATTCTTTCCTTTTCTATTCTTTCCTTATAATTGTTTTTCTTTGTTTTTGCTAAACACACGCAATCGCTTAAATTATTATCGTGATCGTTCTTTCAAATTTGCAAATTTAATCACTTGTTTAATCGATAAAATAATTGCGCGTTGTTAAAAAGTAAATATAATCAACAGGATCCAAAAAAATACGACCTTGATATTTTCTAAAAAATATCCTATACTATACGCGATAGGGTATAGTTGCCTTCATCAAAAGATTAGTTTGGATAAAAACTTACAAAAACTTGCAAAACTCTCCTTTTCTATTTACACATTTACAGAATTCAGCGTCGTAGTTGGGGCGCAATCGTTGATATTTCGAATGAAGAAGAGACCACTACTTCTATCTCCCGATAGGATAACGGTTAGTTTCTCGAAGTAGGAGTACTCGCGAGACTCCTCGAAAATGCTCGTCGAATTTTTATCCTCATCACAAAAAGGAATTTGCAAAAAGATAAATTTAACTCATCAATAAACAAAGACCTCATCGTATAAATCAGTATGGGCTCTTTTATGCGATGAATTTACCTTAGTGTCAGATCCATTAGCTTATGTGATTTGTGTGTACGCATATAATTTAAGGTTACTTTACAACTGCTCTTTTTACATGATGTTGCTCCCTTTTATATACTCTAGATATGGTTGCCATGGTTGATGTTTCTTATACTGTTATTGGAACCGCGTGAACTATTGTAGTATACTCTTGTCATACTTTTGTACATCTCTTACTTCTGAAAATGTCTAGAGAAAAGGTATTTTATGCATATATATACCTGTTTGCTAGATCCATGTCACCTATTTGCTTTTCTATTACCCCTTGTTGTCCTCTGCTTCTCCCTCCCGCCCGGTGCCTAGGAGTCACCGGGGGAGGGGATGGGGAATTTGGCTTAGTCTTTTGACTAACAGTCGGTGGACCATATCATTTTAGGAGTCATTATGCCAGAGTAGTAGGACCCATTCAGAGGATCGAGACAGGAGGACAAGACAAAGCATTACAGCCAATACCCATTGTTGCAGCACCAGCTACATAGACGAGTGCATTTTGTAGTGAGGATGTTGATGTACCGGGCAAAAGCCCTTATTCGTTTAGTACTTTCTCGTTGTGAACTTTTGTATTCATATATATATAATGTGATTTTGTGGACTTGTTTCATTAACCCTTCTATTACTGTGACATGTGGTTGGCCTGGATGATATTGATTAGCCGAAAAAATTGGAGTATTGTTGTGGCGACCATCCTGTGAGTTGGTGCCACCGCAAGACGGCGGTTCTGGGCGGTAAGACCCGAGAATGAATGCAAAAAAAGGGTCATACATTGCATGTGGCTTTTCCTCACATGCATGAACCCAAATAGTCTCAAACTTTTACTAGTGACTATTTATGGTCTAATTAACATGCCACCAATGTTTTGGGTCAAGTTGAGTTAAATTAACCATGTAGATTTAGATCTACATTTTTGTGTTATATGCACATCAAAAATTTCCCCATTGCATGCATGTGGAATTCCGTCACATGCACAAAGCCAATTGGTCCCAAATTTATACCAGAGGCTTACAGTGATCTACACTACCATCTATCAAAATTTGGGGTGATTTGGTGTTGTCTAGCCATGTATACTACAAATACATGATTTATCAAATTATTGTAAAAATTATGGGAATATGTTTCCCAAAAGTTATGATTTTTGGACAAAAGGTAAAAATAGGTAATATATCTATGGTTAAAATCTCAGCCTTGTTCACCCATTGATTGTAGAGATATACTCAAAATACTCTGTGCTATAAGCACACCATTTCATATGCTAGACAAAACTTGCATGTTGAAAATATCAACTTACATAGCTCCAAATGGTCCAAATTTTGTACAGGGACTTTTATTATCTTAATTGACCTTCTAGAGAAGATTTGATGGATTTTGAGTTCATAAAACTCAAAAATCAACACATGCATGAATTATTAAATATTTTCTAAAACTATAGAAAAATTTTGTCCAAAAATTCTCATTTTTGGACAGAAGGTGTATCTAGGGTACATGCATGCACGAACAAAATTTCAACCTCATACCATTAAACATATAAAAGTTATTCCAATAATAGGGGCTGTCCCCTCCTAGGGACCAATCCCACTAAAACTGCCCTACAGGGAGCTATATGGAACCAAATCAAGTGATTCAAGGTTCATTAGGAAGTTAAGACCATAATCTACAACTTTTATACCTTACACTTTTCCTAGTTCTGCCCCTAAGGTGCTCAAAAATGAGCTTGAAACTACTGTATAACATGTGACAGAAATCATTTTAATTAAATGTTATAATATATCATCTAGCACACATCTTAAAGCAATATCCGACAATTCTAGGTCATCTTCTTCCTTTAGCCGACGAGAATGATGAAATCTAACCTATTTTGTCCAATACTCCCTCCATAGTCCACCAATTTGCATGAGATAAGTTCCTATAGCTTCATTTTAAATAGAGGAGTTGATTGTGACTTATTTCATGGCAAATAATGCCCTAGAAAAGGAGTTCTAGCATGGACATTTTTAACCTAAATATCCATTAATGTCCACGGATAGAGCTTGAAATAAGCTTGGTTTTCACTTACTAAGGATCTAAGAAGCTAGCACAGAGGGAGAGGGGGAGAAACCGGACCTTAATGGTGCTTGTCGTTGGGTATTCCTCCGACCGGCCATGGATTTCGCTTTCTCCTGTGAGCTTGCACAAAACCTCAATCCTCCACCATTTGCAGTGTTCCAAGGCTCGATTTCATATGCTCTCCACCTTCTGAAGCTAATGGTATGCTCAATTCGAGCTGGGGAGGTGAGTATATGGAGTTGCCATTGGGGCAAGGTCGGCCAAGTCTTGGATGCTTCACCAAGGCTGCCATTTGGCATCTACTCTGCTGGATTTTAGTTGGGAATAACTGTGGGAGTTCAGTCTGGCACCCAATCCATGATTTCATCCTTTGTCCTCTTGGGGAAAAGTCCAAATTTCCCCCATGCATGTCTCCCCCTTTCAAATTCAGAGGGCAGGGGCTGTAAATTCTACAGAATGGGCCTTGGTTCAAGGCCTTAGCCCATTGGAATATGCTTGGGCTTTCATTTCCCCTCTTTGGGCTTAGGTTTGACCATGGTTGACTTTGTGGTTGACTTGGTCAAAGTGATGGGTTGAATGGTCCAAAGTGTTGGTCTTGAGTCACTTGACACCACCCAATGTTGATTGGGTCATGATGATGCCCTAATTGGGCCAATTTAGCCAATATATGTGATTTTGACCCAAATTGGGGGAAAGTTGACTTTGGTCAAATTGGGCCAATTGATGACCACATGATGGGGATTTTGGGTCCATTGGGTTCCCTACGATGTTATAAGACTAAGGGTGAGGTCGATTTTATGTTTTAGGGGTCAATTGGGCCTATTGGTGAAGGATTGACCTATATTGACCTAAAGTTGACTTATGTCAATGTGGACCAATTGGTGAGCCCATTATGGGGATTTTGGGTCACTTGGGTCTCTTTTAGGATTAGGGACCTATTTTTAAGCTCAATTTGAGTTGGTGAGTCCAATTTGAAACAAATTGGCCTAGGTTGACTTGTGCATTTTTGGGGTGCTTATAGCAATTTTCCTAAGTTCAAGTTAACCTAGGGTCCTACCATGACCTCTACTCACAACTCAAGTCCTAACCCTAACCGAAGGGGTCTAGAAGGAAAAGGTATGTTACATGGCGGGATGGTGAAATAATTTGCTGCACACAGCTCCAAAAATGTGGAGCCAAACAGATCCTAAGTGGTTTCCCTTCTGCTCCCCCAATGCCTCCTAAAACACCGGGTGGGATGAATGATAATGGAGCTACAAATTATTAGTATAATCAATAGCATGTAACAGGAAATGAGGGCGTACAATATCTAACATGAGTTTAAGCAGTTTTATATGACGCTGGTAAACAATTTTATCAAGAGTATATTATATATCTGAGCACCAAGAGAATAGTAGTAATATGATAATTGAAAGGAACTTAATTTATAAGAAAGCTCATACAGACTTTTAAGTTAAGGATCTTGTAAAAGCATAAAAGAAACTTATCATATAATAATTCTCATACTTATATGATAAGGACAATCAAGTGCAAATGCAATGTATGAAATTATGCATGTTAAGTGTATAACCACAATACATAACCTCTATGTTAACATAGACTCAGTCCAATTGTTAAGTGGGTAGTGAACCTCACAGGTCTTATTGTAGTGGCAAGATGAATACAGCGGATCGGACAACCTCCGCTTTTAGGTAAGTGACACACTACCAACCTAGACCCACAATGTACAACACTTGCTCATGCCTATACTATAATAAAGTAACTTCCGCCCTGCCAGCGAAATCCTTATATTCAAGCTGAGATGAGTGCCCACTAGGACTTAATACTAGGAACACTACCTAGGTTTGTCCATGGCACAACTCTTCCTATAGCCTAAGATTCTAACTCATAGCCCGTCAATGTGCTCCGCTCAGTAGAGTAGGTAGACATGCCACAAAAACATAACAATCACCAGTATAATTATATTGGTACATGCTATAAGCAAGCTTCCGTATCCTGAGCAAATTATCATCGGTTCTCAAGGATTCTAAATAGTACTCTTAGATTAACACTAAGTAAGTACACATGATTTGTGCTTATTCCAAGACTTTCACCATTGTTCACTCTCGGATCACCAGAAGTGCATACTTTATTATACTGTATGAAACCTTAATCTCTAGTGCGACTTATGAGTTGACTTATATACAAGCCTAAAGGGTTCCTCAATTATTAACTTCTACTCATGCTATAACTCACATTAGTGGGTGGAGTGAACATAAGTGAATAACTTGTCTTAACAAATACCTAAACACGACATGACTTCAAAACAACCTGTGTGCAAGATTAAACTTACAATGACATGCATATCCAACAAATTAATCAACTAATCATACCTGTAATTCTCTAAATTAATTGTATATCAAGGCCACAAGATAACATTAAATGTATCATAACTTTTAACACTTAAACATGTTAAAACCCAAGCTTTAAACAATCATTTAGGGTTATAATAGCTATTGGGCTTCAAACAGTAAAAACCACATGATAATTATCTACATAATTACATAAATGAACATGTATAACCAGTGTGATAATAATCATATTTTTTTCTTCCAAAATAGACATTTACTTCATATTTAGAAAAATCCCTAAATAAGCATTTCATGAGTTTTATTTAAAATAGTAACAAATGATGTCCAAATGTCTTTGATAGTACATTATTTATGTATATTTTACTTTAATTTTTATGTTTTAGATAATTAGTTAATTCCTTGTTTTGTATTAATAATGGCCTAAAATCTACTTATTTTCATTTTCATGGATTTTTGGGTTGCTAATAGCATTTTGGATCTAACAGCCTTGAATAGAAGAATTTTTGAGCTTTTTTGCCAAAAATCCAAGTTCCATGCCCTATATCACACCCATGTCCTAGGTGCGTGACTCCTGTCACGACAATGTTCGTTCCAGTGAGTCCAGAACTGCTTCCGGCGTGATTTCAGTTTACACGGCCTCGGACATGCCCGTGACCAGACGATGTGTCTCAGGAGTCACGACCATGTTGTTACCCGCAGTCCAGAACTCCATGCCAACTCAATTAAAATTACACGCTTTGAGTCAAGCCCATCACCAGAGTGCGTGACTCAATGTCACGGCCATGACGCTCCCGCGATCCAGAAACTGCTGCTAGCTCAGCTATAAAGTTACATGATCTCGGTCATGCCCGTGACTAGAGGGCGTGAGATCTGATTAATTACATAAATGACAACTATTTACTCCTGTGTGCGCCCATTTCAGATCCATTCAGACATGCCCAGTTACACGCCCGTGTCTGAGGGCGTGTAATGTCGAGTTACGTTGATTTTGGCGATTTCTTGCCCAACGTTCCTGTGGTTTTTAAGAAAGCAGTTATTCCTAGACACGCCCTTGGTCATAGGCATGACCAAGGGCGTTACTCCCCATTTTCACCTATTAAAGACAGGAATCTCCAGAAGCCGAGGAGTTCAATTTTGGAGTTAGCTTTCTACTTTCTTTTACTGTTTTCATGTTCTAGCTAGTTTCTTTACAAGTTGAAAGTTTTTATTTACGCAATTTAAATTCAAGTTTTGCACTTCATTTTTATCTCTTTTGAATCATGTCTTCTCCTACCTCTATTTGTATTATCTTCATTATGATGATTAGCTAAACTTCATTTAACACTTGGTCATGATGAACTTTGGAATGAAATAAAATGAGTTTTGAATTTTTTCTTAATTATCTAACTCTCTTTTTAAATATCTTTGATGTACTTTGCTTTGATTTCATATGACCGGAATATGATTTTCAATCTAAGATCCGTATTCTAGTTGATTGAGAGATCCTTGCATATGAGGAGATCGCTCAAATATAAAAGGAGTTGTATGTACACCTCAAGAGAGGACAACATAAATATTCCGGATTGGAGTCAAATCCAATAGTGGGGTTCACCTCTTAAAGCAAGCTTAGTGGTTTCGACTGGCTGAGGTGTCTTAATCGATCAACCTAAGGTTAGTTGGTAGTATTTCTCGAGAGAGGTGCTATCATGTTTTGGGAACCTCCACGGTCGAAGTTATTTCATTAAGAGTTTGTGAATTTATCTTTTATAAATTTCTATTTTATTCGAAAGGGATTCTAGATGAAGTGCTAATCTCTTAATCATCAATTTTCTTCTTAGTTGAATTTCTCTAATCATTTTCTGAAACAAACCCGACTTTTCGAATGATAAAATAATAGCTCTTCTTTGTGAGTAGAAGTGTTCAACAACCGGGAAATAATATGACACTTGATTTCTTAAATCCTATACTATAAAATGATAGGTACACTTGCCTTATCAAATTATACGTGGATCACATCTTAAATTTTACGCTTCAAGATTTTATTCATCAAGTTTTTGGCGTCGTTGCCCGGGAATCTATTGTTGATATTTTGAAAGCTTAGTTCTATTAATTTTATCATTTTTTTTCTTTTCTTTGTCAAAGGTGTAACTAAATTCTTAGAGAGGGAGATTTGGGTTATCATCCCATCTTATCTCCTAGTACCACTGTAAACTCTTCACCGGGTAATCCTCGGGTAATCTAGGACTAATTAAATCTTTACAAAAATTATCTTGTTTTTTTTCTTTGTTCTACTTTCCCCACAAATCCTACATTTTTTCCTTTTTGGTGTATGACCCGAGAGAATCCATCAGATTTTTTTGAATTGGATCCAGAAATCGAGCAAACCATTCAGAAACACTTGAGATTCCAAGAAACAAATTCTCAAGAGCCGATTGAGGAATCCGTAGGTTACACTTCTTTTTCGAATATCTTTTCTTCTTCTTCTCCCTCCTTTTCTTCTTCCAATATGGTTGATCCGAATCCGGATGCGGCTGCGCAATAGATTATGTCCTATTATGCCCGGCCTAATCTGGAAGATACCCACTCTAGTATTGTTCGTCCTGCTATTGCGAACAATAATTTCAAATTAAAGCTAAGCATCATTCAGATGGTACAACAATATGTATAATTTGATGGCTACAAGATGAGGATCCCAATGCACATATTTTTAGTTTTCTAGAAATATGTGATACTTTCAAAATAAATGGGGTTTCCGATGACGCAATAAGGCTTCGTCTTTTTCTTTCACTTTACGCACTAAGGCCAAGCAATGGCTGAATTCTCTTCCAAGAGGATCCATTACCACATGGGCCCAAATGATGGAACAATTTCTCACGAAATATTTTCCGCCTGCTAAATCGGCCCAATTGCGTAAAGATATTACCTCTTACTCCTAAATTGAATCTGAAACTCTTTATGATACTTGTGAGCGTTTTAAGGAATTTTTGCGGCGATGACCCCATCATGCAATCCCCGATTAGTTGAAAATTCAAACATTCTATAATGGCCTCATTCTCCAAACTCGTCAAATGATTGACGCCGCCGCTGGTGGTACTTTAAATAAAAAAACATCGGCGGTCGCGCAAGAGCTTATAGAGGGGATGGATATGAATACTTATCAATGGAGTACACCCCGACCTCACCCGAATAAACTGACTGGGATGCATGAAATAAATTGATTCAATTTCTAATTTATCTTTACAGGTTGAGCTTCTAAATAAAAAATAAAAGAGATGATTGTTTCCTCTTCTACACCTACCTGAGAGCCTACTCCAATCACAGAGGAACAAGTGGATTACATCGGTAATCCAAACCGGCTACCATTCAACCTAAACAATAACCCTTAAAGTAACACTTATAATCCGGGTTGGAGAAATCACCCCAACTTTTCTTGGAGTAATCAAGAGAATGCCGTGCGTCTCCCAAACGCAAATCCACCAGGATTTCCACCACTGCAAGCTCCAAAACCTCCTTCTATCGAGGAGATGTTTTCCAAATATGCGGCCAATAATGATTCAAGCATCTGAAATCTCACCGGATCCGTCCGCAACTTGAAGAACCAAATTGGGAAACTCACAAAAATGCTCTCTGATTGCCAACAAGTAGCATTACCGGGCAATACGGAGCCCAACCCAAAGAAGCAATCAAAATCAATCACACTACGGAGCACGAAAGAGGTAACTACTCCTAACAAAAAGGTTGATTCGGAGGTAATCATTTCTTCACCACCTCCTCCACAAAATAAAATTAATGAATTTCAACCTTCTCTTCCTTACCCCTTTAAATTAAAAACAGAACGGATGGACGTGCACTATGGTAAATTCTTGGAATTATTTAAATAAATTCATATAAATTTACCATTTTGCGAAGCCATCGGCAAATGCGGAAATGCGCAAAATACCTCAAAGATCTTTTATCAAATAAAAGGAAACTTGAGGATATCTCTACCGTTCAATTGAATGTGGAATGTTTGACAGTTTTACTAAATAAATTGTCAAAGAAATTAACCGATCCGAGTAGTTCCTCCATCCCTTGTCTTTTTTTGTGATTTATTAGTCAAACATGCGTTAGCCGATCTAGGCGCTAGTATATATTTGATGTCTTATTCTTTGTTTAAAAAATTAGGATTAGAGGAACCTAATCCCACTAGAATGAGCATAAAATTAGCGGATCGCTCCATCAAATACCCAATGAGTATTATTGAGGATGTGCTTGTCAAAGTTGATAAATTTATCTTTCTGGTAGATTTTGTTATCCTTGACATAGAAGAGGATGCTGATGTACTACTAATTATTGTCCGCCCCTTCCTTGCCACCTCTCGCGCTATTATTGACATTAGTAATGGTAAACTTCTCCTTAGAGTCAGAGATGATGAAATTACCTTTATAATCAATTCTTCAATGAAAAATACTTTATTTAATAATGACTCATGCTTCTTTTTGGAGGCTTCACATGATGAAGACTCAATTTTATTTTCTGATTATATTTCACCATCTTGTCTTCATGATGCGGATTTTGAATCGATTAATGTTTTATATCATGAACACAATGACGGCACGATCACTCACGCTCTGCTGTTTGAAATGTTAGAAATAGGAAGCTATCGTTTAAAAACTTTTTATGAAGAGCCTCCTCTTTCAGATTTAAAACAATTATTTGATCACCTTGAATATTTATTTTTGGAGGAAGGTTCTTAACTCCCCGTTATTGTTTCGAAGTTTCTTTCTGATTTTAAAAAAAATCTAAATTATTAAATGTTTTAAAAAATCATCGTCGCGCAATTGCGTGGAAATTTCTGATATCAAAGGGATTAATCGTTTCTTTTGTACGCATAAAATTCTTTTGGAAGAAAATTCCCGCAAAATGATTCAACCTCAATTCCGACTAAATCCTAACATGAAGGAAGTAGTCAAGGAGGAGGTAATTAAATTATTAGATGTGAGAATTATCTATCCGATTTCGGATAACACTTGGGTTAGTCCGGTCAAAGTTGTACCTAAGAAAGGAGGAATTACAGTTGTTCCGAATAATAAAAATGAATTAATCCCTACTCGAACTGTTACCGAATGGCGAGTGTGTATCAACTACAACAAATTAAATGATGCTACTCACGAGGATCATTTTCCTTTACCGTTCATGGATCAAATCCTTGAACGGTTATCCAAGCACTCTTTTTATTATTTTCTTGATGGTCTCTCGGGATACTTCCAAATCCCAATCGCTCCTGATGACCAGGTGAAAAACACCTTCACTTGTCCTTTTGGCACCTTCGCCTATCAAAGAATATCATTTGGTCTTGCGCCGACTACATTCCAAAGATGTATGCTAACAATTTTTGATGAACATGTGGAGGATATTATGGAGGTATTTATGGACGATTTCTCCATTTTTGGAGATTCATTTGATTTGTATTTGGACAACCTTTCTCGTGTTCTTCAAAGATGCGAGGATGCTCATTTAGTACTAAATTGAGAAAAGTGCCACTTTATGGTGCAGGAAGGTTTAGTTTTAGGCCATAAAATTTCAAGTAAAGGAATAGAGGTAGATAAAGTTAAGATTGAAACAATAGAAAAAGTATCTCCTCCTTCAAATGTTAAGGTCATACGAAGCTTTTTGGGGCATGCCGATTTCTATCGCCGATTCATTAAAGATTTTTCTAAAATCACTAAGCCCCTCACTCACTTGCTAGAAAAAGATGTGCCATTTATTTTTTATGATAATTGTCTGCAATCTTTTTCTATAATTTAAGAAAAATTTATTAATACGCCAATTATGATAGCGCCCAATTGGGATCTCCCTTTTAAAATTATGTGCGATGCGAGCAGTTTTGTCGTGGGTGCGGTCTTAGGACATCGTCTTAATAAAAAATTTCATCCAATCTACTACGCAAGCAAAACTCTCACCACCGCACAGGAAAATTACACCACCACCGAGAAGGAACTCTTAGCCGTTATTTTTGCTTTTGATAAATTTTGTGTCTATATTACTTTATCAAAAGTAATTGTTTTTACCGATCACTCAACTTTACGTTATCTGCTAACTAAAACTGATGTCAAGCCTAGGTTGATCAGGTGGATCTTGCTTCTTCAAGAATTTGATTTGGAGATCCGGGACAAAAAGGGAGCTGAAAAATCTAGCGGCGGATCACCTTTCTCGGTTGGAGAATCCCAATTGCGAAAAACTTTTGGAGAAGGAAATTGATGATACATTCCCCGAAGAATGTCTTCTCATCATTTATAAGGTAATCACTCTCCCTACCTCTTGGTTCGCTGATTTATCCTATTATCTCATCGCAAGGGTTCTCCCGAAGGATTTTTCTTATCAAGAAAAGAAGAAATTCTTTTCAGATTTGAAGAATTATTTTTGGGAGGGCCTCTTCCTCTTTCGAGTTTGTGTGGACCAAGTGGTGAGGAGATGCGTCTCTCATGAGGAAGGCACACATATATTGAAACATTGCCCGAGGGACCCGCCGGTGGGCAATACAAGGCAAATCGAACTGCGTAGAAGGTTCTTGAAGCAGGTTTCTATTGGCCAAGCATCTTTAAGGATGCTCATTTTCATGTAAGTCATTGTGATCAATGCCAATGCTCAGGTAATATTTCTTACAGGGATGAAATGCCCCTTAATTCTTTCCAATAATGTGAAGTCTTTGACTTATGAGGAATCGACTTTGTCGGCCCGCTACCACCTTCCTTTGGAGTTTTTCACCCTTATTTCTCACTGTGGAGTTTTTCTCCTCCTTCAATTTTCGTTGGTCCGGGGAGGACAACGCCATCGAATTCAGAATGGGCGGACTGACGCATTGCCTTTCTTTGCGTCAGTTTAATTCTGTCATGGGCTTCTGTGACGAGGCTTTCTCTTTACGGAGGCTTATTCCACTCTCGCACTTGATTTCCCCAAAGGTTATAATCTCCAACAATTTTGGGCAGAAATCAGTGATGACACTAACCTGTACTGGCCTAAAAAGTATAAGGGAAGTCATCTCTTCTCCCCGCCTTACGTTATATCCACTACCTCCTCACTTTCACTCTCTCTACTCGTGGTGATAACCATGGAGTGGTGACCCAGGAGGACTTAATATGTTTATATAGTATGTACGAACAGATCTCACTCAATCTTGGTTTGGCGCTTGCTTTGTTTTTTTGGCATCAGACTGAAAATAAGAGGCTTAGTGTGCTTCATGGCGGCCAATTCGTTACTCATCTCACCAAACGTATGAGGGTTTGGGATGCCCTACCTCACCTGACCCTAGTCCAAGAGCCCATTCCCATCACTTTCCAAAACCTCCGAGCTCTTGGTTTGATTTGTCGGTGTGGACAGGAATTTGAGGCGGTTCCTCCCGCGGTTGGGGCCGACCCTATTGACGTTGATCTCGAAGCAGATTCCGACGACGTTCATCCCGCTTAATAGTTTCCTCAGCAGCAGCAACAACATTTTCCCTCAGCGCCCAATCCGTCAGTTTATTTCGATCAACATTTTGGGTGGCTCCATACTCGACTGGATCAGATCCAGAACGAGTAGTTGTCCATGTGCGCTCACTTTGACACTCATTTTTCTACTCTCAAGCAGCGTCATGCTTCCTCCATGGAGCATTTACAGATGGAATTTGCTGATTTGCGTGCTTATTATCAGCAGGAGGATGATAGGGATGATGCTTAGAGTTTTCATTTATGGTTTCTTGTATCTTTTCTTTTTTGTTTAGTATCTTTTGTATTTGTTTTATTTCCCTTTTTATTAATAAAAAACATAAAAAAATGTTTTGCTTTTACATTCTATTTTCTTGAGGTTGACTTGTTGATGATTTGTTCTTCTTCAGAGGGGAGATTTCTCTCTTCTACTCACACTTTAATTTTTATAAAACATTGGGGGCAATGTTTATGTATGTGGGTGTTTTTTCTTATTTTCCCAAATCAATCACAAGTTAATCAAAAATATTAAAAACAAATAAAAAAATGGTTTAATTTTCAGTCTTTCTTTTTCTCATTTTCTTTTCTCGACAAATGCAAATACAAAAAAAATAGAAACTTAAAAACTAATTTCTTACGAAAAGGCCTTGTTGGGCTTTCATCCCACAAAACCACCTAGTACCTTAAGAGCCCATCATTGGGTATTCCTTGGGATGTCCAAGATCTAAAAAAAATCATTTTTGTTTTTTGTTTTTATTTTTCAAATTAATATTGAAAAAATTTAAAAAATAAAAAACATATTAAAAAGCATATTTAAAAAAATTTGTTTCTAATATATTTTTATAAATCTTGCAATATTAAATTCCTCCTTATTTTTATTTGAGTTTAACCAATTTTAAAATTGTGAGTTTTTATTTATATGCTTTTACAAAAAGTTTTCTTTTTATGTGATTTTTATTTTATATACCTCTTCATAACTTATTAGATTTAACTTTTAGATGAATTTGATATAATGAATTTTTAATTATTTTAGATTATTTAGAATATTTCTTAGTTTTACCTTCTCTCCTTAAAATATCATGAATGTGCTACAATGCTTTAGATTTTGCTTATATTTACTTTAACTCATAGATTCTTAAGATTTTTCAATAAATTTTCTATGCTCTCAAAACATTTATCTTGAAAGTTGTATAGCCTTTAACCCTAGCCCCTCCTCTACCTATTACTTAACCCTTTTGATTGCCAATAAAAAAAGTATAAAGGATCATATGTCATGGAATGAGAGTATAAAATTCATCTTTCCTAAACATATGCATCCAAAATTATAAAAGATTATATGTCATGGAGATGAGAGGATAAAATTCATCACTCCTAAACAAATACAATTTGGGAAGTTTTAAAAAGAGAAAAATTGTCTTTAAAAGATTAAATGTCATGGAAATGAGAGGATAAAATTCATCATTTCCTAAACATATACAAATATTTTCTTTTATGCCAATATTTAAGCCCTTTTTAGCCAATGTCATTTCATATTCAAGATATTTATGAGAGAGCTTAGTTAATATTTTGGGATTTTCTAAAAATTATAATGATATTAAAAGTTTTTATAATTCTAATCTTAGATTATTTTGCTTAATTCAATACAATTTTATTTATGAAAATTTAATTAGAGAATTTTTGAAACTAATTTTTATTCTATGCATATCGACTTATGAATCATGACCTATTTCTTTTGAATCTAAATTTTATTTCAAAATTTATTAGTGATATGAGTCATGTATTATTTAAAATGCATAATTACAAGTAAATTCTTTTTTTTTTTGAAATGTCATATGAATTTTTCTCATACTTTGAATTGGTTTTGCTCTAGAATAGCAAAAGCTTAAGTATGGGGGTATTTTATAGTACATTATTTATGTATATTTTACTTTAGTTTTTTACGTACTAAATAATTAGTTAATTTCTTGTTTTGTATTAATAATGGCCTAAAATCTACTTATTTTTCAATTTTAGAGATTTCTGGGTTGCTAATATTATTTTGGAGCTAACAGCCATGATCAGAAGAATTTTTGAGCTTTTCTGCCACAAATCCAAGTCACTCTCGTGACCGAGGGCGTGACTCCTGTCACGACAATGTTCATTCCAGCTAGTCCAGAACTGCTTTCGACGCAATTTCTATTTACACGGCCTCGGACATGCCCGTGATTAGAGGGCGTGTTGGGAAAATGATTTCTCTTAACCCCTAGAAATGAGTTAAAGAAAGAGTTTTATGAATGAATAACAAAAGACCAAGTAAATATGCGTCGAATGGTATTCGACGCTACGTCGAAATATAGTCGACGTTTTCTTCAGGATATGTCGAAGTAACTCTAGGAAGATTTCGACGTATGTCTTATCGACGCTACTCTGATTTCTAGTCGACGCATACAGAGAAGTCGACGCACTTTTGTCGACGCACATTCCTCATATCTCTCTCGACGTCGGGCTAAGATGAATTCGACGCTTACGTCGAATAGTAATCGACGCACGTCGATCTTTATGACAGATTTATTATTGCGCCAGATCTCTTTCCTTCTTTTCTGAAGATCTGATTTATATAGAATGATGTTAATATTTTATAGCCGTTCTGAATCATTCTTTCCTTCTATTTGATTCTTGGCTAAATCTGATTAACTCTATTTTGGATATTATTTGAAATCTGAATTAACATTTTCCATTTATGCTATAACTGCTATGGAAATATTTCTCTCTTCCTAAATCTCTGGCTGCTAATTGATTCCTCTCCTATAGTGCTATCTTATTACACAGAGCTATAAAATAAAGAGGAAGTCGGCAGGAAATAAACAAGAGTGATCTACCACACATATATGACATAGAGGAAAAAGCTCCCAAAAGAAAAGAGAGATATTGAGAAAAAGCTCTGCAGCAACATCCATCCATTTCTACTTCTGCTCACTGCTCACTGCTGCAAAATCTGATTGCTCTCACTAAAAGAGAGAAAGGCTACAAATCTTCTTCTCTCTATAGAAGAAAGATTTAATTCATAACTTGTGCTTCAAATCTTCTTGCTAGGAAGAAGATTCATTATTGTCTTTATTTCTTTCTCCTTCTTTATTCTTATTCACTATTGTAAAAGAGTTTTTAGAATCTCTCTTCAAAAAATTCAGTGTACTGGTTCTAAGAGTCTCCTTTTCAAAAGACTCAGTTGGTTCTAAGAGTCTCCTTGTCAAAAGACTCAGGGTGGTTCTAAGAGTCTCCTTATCAAAAGACTCAGTGCAAGTTAGTGAATTCCTACCAAGGGGGTAGAAGAGTGGACTACCCAAAGTTTGGGGAACCACTATATTTTCTTGTGTTGTGCTGTGAAATTTCTTTCTTGCATTTACTTAATTGCTTGTCTAATTCTTGTTGGTGTGTGGGAAGCTCTAATCTGTGATCATACACATATATATATATTAACTTTGCACAAAATATTTTAAATCTCTATTCACCCCCCCTCTAGAGAATTCTAGTGAGGTTAACTGTGCACTTTCAATTGGTATCAGAGGGAGGTTGATCTAAAAAGGATAACTCCTTGATCAAAAAGATCCTACCTTATATATATATATATATATATTTTTTACTATTTTTCACATGGCACAAATCAAAGATTATGCTTCCACCAGACCACCAATGTGCAACCTTGAAAAGTTTGCAGTTTGGAAAACAAGAATCAGAATCTATATGAATTCTATTGATGCTGACTTGTTCAATATTACTGTAACAGGTCCACCAAAGCCCTATAGAAAGGATGCAAATGGAAACATCACACAAACACTTGTTCCAAGATCTGAATGGACAGAAGATGAGAAGAAGGCAAGAACTCATGATCTAAAGGCCATGAACATACTTGTCTCAACTCTCTCAGATGACATCTTTCAAAAGGTTGTTGACTGTGAATCATCCAAGGAAATTTGGGATGCCCTCACAAAGATGGTGGAAGGAAGTGCTGATGAAAAGAAAGACAAGAAGGCCCTATTGATCTCTCAATATGAGAACTTTCAAAAGAAGGCTGAAGAAGGCATCTCTGAAATGTATGACAGATTCAGTCTGATCATCAATCAACTAAGAGACTTGGATAGAGAAATCTCTCTTACTGAGATAAATGACAAATTACTAATGAGTCTCCCTAGTTCATGGGACTCAAGAATTTGGGCAATAAAAGACACAAGAGGACAAAAAGAGATCTCAACAGATGCTCTCTTAGGAAAACTCAGATCCTATGAGCAGTTGCTGAAAACTAGAGAGGAGAAGGAAAGAAGAGAAAACGCCCCAAGTCCCTCAAAAAGCAGGAACATTGCTCTAAAGGCAACAGAAGAAGAAACTTCTGTCACTGAAGAAGAATTATTCAGTTTCTTGGCCAGAAGATTTAGGAAATGGGTCAAGAAAGATGGATCAAAAAGGAGGGAGTCAAGACCAAGGTATGACAAAACACCCACTAAAGAAATAATTTGCTATTCTTGCAGAAAACCTGGACACATTGCCCCAGAATGTCCAGAGAATGCTGAAACAGAGAAGGATCTGAAAAAGAAAGATCTGAAGAAAAAGGGGAAGAAGAAAGAAAAAGGCTTCATTGCTGAAGTCTGGAGTGAAACAAACTCTGAGGATAGTTCATCCTCTAAGAGTGACAATGAAGAATCTAGACAAGAAGACATATGCTTGATGGCCTTTGAAGATACAAAGAATGATGATAAACCATGGAGTGAAACAGGATCAGAAGAAGATCTATCCTCAGATGATGAAAAAGAAGAGAACCTCATTCTCATTGAGGAATCTGAGAATGAGGATGAGGTAAGTATGTTTGATGACATTGATTTTCAAAGTGATAGCTTTAGAAATGATTTTATAAAAATGTACCTAGATCACCTAAAAACAAATCAAGAAATTGAGGATCTAAAAGAACAAATCAATGTAGCTAAAAATCAGAGAAACATAGAAATTAACTCTTCTAAAGATTATGAATCAATAGCTAGCAGAATAAAGAAGGAAACAGAAAGGGCCAATATAGAAAATCAGTTCCTTAAGAACAAAGTAACCCAGGCAAAAGCCTTTGAAGAATCAATAAAAATAAGAAGTCAAAATCTTAAGGAAATCACTGACAAACAAACAATAAGACCCAAACATCTTGGGCTAGGGGCTGATCCCTCAATCAGCCTAACTTCATCCAACAAACCTGCTTGGATGAGCCCTATAAAATTCACTAAACCTGTTAATTTGTTAAACCAAGAAAAAGATAAGGGAGAAAAAGAAACCAAGGAATTTGATGAAACATCTTATTATTCAGCTGATGATTCACATACTTCATCTGAAGAAACAATCAATCCAAGAAGAACAACACATAAAGGAGTAAAAACAGAGAAAGGCAAAATGAAAATTTGTGAAGACACAGATGCGTCGACTTCATATCGACGCATGCACGATAGTGCGTCGACTTATTCTCGACGCAACCTCTCAGATGCCTCGACCTCTACTCGACGCTTGAATAAAGATACGTCGACATCAATTCGACGCAACTTTCCTCATGCGTCGACACCAGATCAACGCAATCTGAGGAATGCGTCGATAACAAATCAACGCAATTATCAACATACGTCGAATAGATATCGACGCAAAAATGTTCAGAGCAACTTAAATACATTCTCTCCAAAAGTCTTTTATCCTAACCCTCATTCAGGAACCAGTCATCCTAATCATGAATTTTATCCAAATAAACACTTCAATCCCAAACAAAATGTTTATCTTAACCAAAAATCCCATCTTAATCAAAACCTATATTCAAACCAACACTCTTATTCTAATCAACACTTATATCCTGCTCTAAATTCAAATTCCCTTAATACTAGGATAATCAAGTGCTATATATGTAACAAAGCTGGCCATACTACCAAGCAATGTTGGTACAATCAATCAAACTATCTGTAAAATCTAGTTCAAAACTGACTCAGAAAACATTAGGACTAGAAAGAAATAATGAGAAATAAAAATTTAAAATTCTTTTTAAAAGTCACTTCTAGTCGACGCACCGTCGATAACCAACACAATAAATCGACGCATGCGTCGACCAAAATCGACGCATACGTCGATAGAAAACCCTAAACATCTCAAACTCTGTCTATATCAACGATGACGTCGAATTACACTCGACGTAACGTCGACTTCAGGATAAAAGAGCGGCAACATTAGAATATTTTCGGTCACATCCACTGGAGTACCGAAAAAGCCTCGAATTGAGCCCTGTTTCGACGTTTCACCTGACTTAAAAAGACTCTTCAGAAACCTCCACTACTCTGCATCTTTTATCCTCCGTGCTCCTTTGTCCAGCTGATTCTTCTTACTGATCCTCAATGGCTCCCAAAATAAATTCTGGGTTCGACATTGATCTCGGATCCTTCCAAGCAGCAGCAGAGAACTATAAGAGCATCATTGCTCTATTCGATGAAGCGGGATTGAACAAGCTCATCTCTTCTAGGTGCAAGCTCCTGGAAACTGAGCTCACTAAGCTCATATCTCATGTTCAGATCTCTGAACAAGGAGAAATCCAAGGAACACTCTATGAGACACCAGTCTCAATCTCTGCAGACCACATTAGGGCCACCTTTGATCTCCCATCAGGTATATCCTAATGCCTCTTTCATTTCAATAAAATAGGAAAAGAAAATGAGCCTCTCATGAATGACTTGACTAGTCTAAAATTATTCCCCTATTAGGTGATGAATCCATTGAACTCACACCTGATGAAGTCAAGCATTTACTTAGCACCATGAAATTCTCAAAAGACAGACCAATCCATCTGAAAAAGATAGACTTTTCAGATGAGTACAGATTGCTGGCAGACATAGTAGGGAAGATACTGCTATGCAAAATATCAGCCCATGATGCAGTGCCCAAACAGCAGCTGAACATCATGGGGGCTCTTGTGCTGAAGAAGGTGAATTGGGCCAGATGTCTTCTCAAAATGATAGCCTCCAAATATTCCCACAAGGAAAATGCTTATATGAGAATCATGAGTCAGGTTCTCTTCCATTCCTTCCCTGACCTCTGCAGGTCTAAAGGAATTCCCATCCCTCCAGGAAAAAGGATGTCCATAGACCTATTTTCTAAATGGGCCAGGCAAATCCCTAAGCCTGGTTCCATTCCTGAAAGGACTCCATCTCCTCCTATCTCTCCTACTCCTCCTCCTCCTCAAACAAATCTCTCCTCTCTCCCATCATCATCCACACAAATACCACCTCAATCCCTTGCTCAGCATTCTTCTATTCCTCCACCTCCTCCATCAAATACACCTACCCAACATGATAGTATTCCATCTCCACATTCCTCTCATACACCTCCACCATTATCTCCTCCTCCACCATCTGCATCCACTGAGGCTCTACTCACTCAGTGCATCCAATCTGCAGCCCAAAAATTCCAGGCAATGCTAGATGAGCATTGCTCACAGATTCACTCCTCCATTCTACACATGCACACCCAAATAGATGGGGTAAGTGCCTCTGTGCAAGATCTAAAGTCATCTCTCTCTTCCTCTAGAGTGACTAGGTCTTTCTTAACCTCCTTGGCCAAGAAGGTCAAGAAGGGGGAGAATCTAGATGAAGATCAGCTCTCCAATCCTGAGCTCCATATTGATGAACAAACAATAGAGATACTCAACATAGCAAGAGATGCTGTAAATCAAATGGCACCACTACAAGGGGAAGGGAGCAGAGCAGTGAATGAGGCTGATAATGAAGCTGGTACAAATATAGATAAAAATGAACCAGCTGATGGAACTGAGAAAGAAAATGAAGCTGATACTGGAAAAGAAAAAGAGACAGATATTCTGCTGGCTGAAGAAGAAAGAATAAAAGGAGCTCTATCCCAGGGGGAGCTACCTGCTCAGGGGGAGCTAAATGAACTTCTTACAAGTGAGAAAGAGAAATCCTCTTCTCCTAAAACATTGGTATTCAAGAGAAAAAGAAAGACTCCTCCTACCCCACCTGAGTAGTATTTGAAAACAATGCTGATATATTTTATCTTATAGTTGAAAATGATATGGTATAAAAATGACATCTGTTTATATGATTCTGGAATATCTGCTTAAATGATCTCCCTCTCTAAATTTCACTTTTGATTAAGTGACATACCTCTTATCCTTACAAATTATGTGCTGAGTTGATTTTATGCTAAGACAATTTCTCCTTAAATAGGGTTAAGACAAATAGGGGGAGATTGTTGGGAAAATGATTTCTCTTAACCCCTAGAAATGGGTTAAAGAAAGAGTTTTATGAATGAATAACAAAAGACCAAGTAAATATGCGTCGAATGGTATTCGACGCTACGTCGAAATATAGTCGACGTTTTCTTCAGGATATGTCGAAGTAACTCTAGGAAGATTTCGACGTATGTCTTATCGACGCTACTCTGATTTCTAGTCAACGCATACAGAGAAGTCGACGCACTTTTGTCGACGCACATTCCTCATATCTCTCTCGACGTCGGGCTAAGATGAATTCGACGCTTACGTCGAATAGTAATCGACGCACGTCGATCTTTATGACAGATTTATTATTGCGCCAGATCTCTTTCCTTCTTTTCTGAAGATCTGATTTATATAGAATGATGTTAATATTTTATAGCCGTTCTGAATCATTCTTTCCTTCTATTTGATTCTTGGCTAAATCTGATTAACTCTATTTTGGATATTATTTGAAATCTGAATTAACATTTTCCATTTATGCTATAACTGCTATGGAAATATTTCTCTCTTCCTAAATCTCTGGCTGCTAATTGATTCCTCTCCTATAGTGCTATCTTATTACACAGAGCTATAAAATAAAGAGGAAGTCGGCAGGAAATAAACAAGAGTGATCTACCACACATATATGACATAGAGGAAAAAGCTCCCAAAAGAAAAGAGAGATATTGAGAAAAAGCTCTGCAGCAACATCCATCCATTTCTACTTCTGCTCACTGCTCACTGCTGCAAAATCTGATTGCTCTCACTAAAAGAGAGAAAGGCTACAAATCTTCTTCTCTCTATAGAAGAAAGATTTAATTCATAACTTGTGCTTCAAATCTTCTTGCTAGGAAGAAGATTCATTATTGTCTTTATTTCTTTCTCCTTCTTTATTCTTATTCACTATTGTAAAAGAGTTTTTAGAATCTCTCTTCAAAAAATTCAGTGTACTGGTTCTAAGAGTCTCCTTTTCAAAAGACTCAGTTGGTTCTAAGAGTCTCCTTGTCAAAAGACTCAGGGTGGTTCTAAGAGTCTCCTTATCAAAAGACTCAGTGCAAGTTAGTGAATTCCTACCAAGGGGGTAGAAGAGTGGACTACCCAAAGTTTGGGGAACCACTATATTTTCTTGTGTTGTGCTGTGAAATTTCTTTCTTGCATTTACTTAATTGCTTGTCTAATTCTTGTTGGTGTGTGGGAAGCTCTAATCTGTGATCATACACATATATATATATTAACTTTGCACAAAATATTTTAAATCTCTATTCACCCCCCCTCTAGAGAATTCTAGTGAGGTTAACTGTGCACTTTCAGGGCGTGTCTCAGGAGTCACGACCAGTTAACAACCCGTAGCCAAAACTCACTGCCAGCTCAATTAAAATTACACACTGTGAGTCACGCCTGTGTCCAGAGGGCGTGACTCAATGTCACAGCCATGACGCTCCCGCGATCTAGAAACTACCGCCATCTTAGCTTTAAAGTTACACGGTCTCAGTCATGGCTGTGACCATAGGGTGTGGCATCTGATTAATTGCTGAAATGGAAACTATTTACTCCCATACGTGCCCATTTCAGATCCAGCCAGACTCGTCCAATTACACACCCATGTCTGAGGGCATGTAATGTCGAGTCACGTCAATTTTGGCGGTTTCTTGCCCAACGTTCCCAGGTTTTTTTAAGAAAGCAGTTATTCCCAGAAACGCACTTTGTCACAGGCGTGACTAAGGGCGTGACTCACCATTTTTCACCTATAAAAGGCAGGAATCTCCAGAAGCTAAGGAGTTCAATTTTAGAGTTAGTTTTCAGCTTTCTTTTACTGTTTTCATGTACCAGCTAGTTTCTTTACAAGTTGTAAGCTTTTATTTGCGCAATTTTAATTCAAGTTTTGTTGTTCATTTTTATCTATTTTGAATCATGTCTTCTCCTACCTCTACTTGTATTCTCATCATTATGATGTGTAACTAAACTTCATTTAGCACTTGGTCATGATGAACTTTGGAATGAAATAAAATGAGTTTTGAATTTTTATAAATTAACAAGCTCTCTTTTTAAATATCTTTGATTTATCTTTGATGTACTTTGCTTTGATTTCGTATGACCGGAATATGATTTTCAATCTTAGATCTGTATTCTAGTTGATCAATAGATTCATGCATACGAGGAGATCGCTCAAAGATAAAAGGAGTAGCACGCACTCCTTGAGAGAGGACGACATAAATCTTATGTATTTGAGTCAAATCCAATAGTGGGGTTCACCGCTTAAAGCAAGCTTATGAGGTTTCAACTGGCCGAGGGGTCTTAATCAATCAATCTATGGTTAGTTGGTAGTATTCCTCGAGAGAGGTGCTCTTATATTTTGGGAACCTCCACGGTCGAAGTTATTTCATTAAGAGTTTGTGAATTTATCTTTTATACATTACTATTTTATTTAAAAGGGATTCTAGATCAAGTGTTAATCTCTTACTCATGAATTTTCTTTGGATAGTGAATGAACTCCATCACTCCCTAAGACTCAATCACATAGTGTTTGAGCCTCAAAGGTCTGACAGTCCTTATTATACTTCTGGAAATGTACAGCTGGAAGCTGGATCAAGTCAACAAAAGAGGCAATGGCTATCAGAGGAAGAAATGGCTGTCAAAAGAAAAAGAGAAGAAGTTAGAGCAAATGATCCTACTTTTGAAATGTGGAGTCCAAAGTCAAGACACTTAATTCTACAAACATGGAATGACTTTGGAAGCATTGACAAAGTCATAGACAAACACTACTCCACTGATGAATGGACTAAAAATATGAAGACTGAAGTCCATAGGAGGCTATACATGAAAAAGCAAAAGGAGGGAACATTGCCAAGGAATGCTTCCACTATCCCTAACAAATACATTCCCAAGCCATTCAGCTTCTTTGATAGGCAAAAGCAGAAGGAAAGAAGAAGAGTTCTCAAAACCTTTTGATGGGTTGAAGGCAAATATAGTTTTCGTTAACCTGTTAAAGAACATTTGACATACTCCTAAACAAACACAAGGAATTGAGATGACATCCAAAATATCATATCTAAAATTGTCAAATGTTCTTTAACAGATTAACGAAAACTATGTTTGCCTTCAGCCCATCAAAAAATTTTGAGAACTCTTCTTCTTTCCTTCTGCTTTTGCCTATCAAAGAAGCTGAATGGCTTGGGAATGTATTTGTTAGGGATAGTGGAAGCATTCCTTGGCAATGTTCCATCCTTTTGCGTTTTCATGTATAGCCACCTCTGGACTTAAGTCTTCATATGTTTAGTCCATTCATCAGTGGAGTAGTGTTTGTCTATGTCTTTGCCAATGCTTCCAAAGTCATTCCATGTTTGTAGAATTATGTGTCTTGACTTTGGACTCCACATTTCTAAAGTAGGGTCATTTGCTCTAACTTCTTCTCTTTTTCTCTTCACAAACATTTCTTCCTCTGTTAGCCATTATCTCTTTTGCTGATTTGATCCAGCTTCCAGTTGTACATTTTCAAAAGTATAATAAGGACTGTCAGACCTTTGAGGCTCAAACACTATGTGATTGAGTCCCAGGGAGTGATGGAGTTCATTCACTATCCAAAGAACGTTAAATGTCATATATTGAAGTATGTGATGGAGTTCATTTGACAAATAGTTTGTGAATTTATCTTTTATACATTTCTATTTTATTTCAAAGGGGTTCTTAGATCAAGAGTTCATTCTTGGTGTTGGATTTTCTTTAGTTTCGATCGCCTTCAAACTCTCTTTAAGTTGCTAGAATATGCTCTAGGGACTCCTCTTGACCTCTTGGACGGAACCTCTCTTCAGAATAGTTGTATTCTCGATTTAGAGATTGAGAGACGATCTCTTTAAATAGGAATCTATCTGTTATGGCCATCAGTAGTGGTTACCACGTGGTGGTATCCATTTGGAAAGTTTTTCCCGCTTCTGCCAGCCTAAAATGGAATCTTGGCCTCATTTCTTAGGCAACATTTATCGCGACGTGGTAGGTGTTATTGCCGCGCATTACCATAATATTTTATCCCACCAAAATGCGATCTCCTGCTTTATTTGACTCCTCAATCATCAGGTGATTGTCGGGGTTGACTAAGTGTTACCGCCGTGTGATAGGGTTATCACAGTGCTTTAACTCTTTATGTAATAGGATTCTTTCTCCCACCAAGTCCCTTTAGAAATGCTCCATGCTAACTGTCTTCTAGAGGGAAAGTTACCACCGGCGATAGTACCTATCGCGGCGCGGTAGTGACCATTAGAACTTGTTATTCTCAAACCAAGAGATCTGAAACCCATGTTCCAACAAACTCCCTCTTTTGATAATAACAAATCCCATAATGAGAAATCAATCATTAAAATTAGAGCTTTGTTTATTGTAGTATTTGATAAAGAGTAATCGTGAAAAAAGAGTTTTAGAATGATCATATGCAAGTACACTAATGTGAATTTTTTACTAAGTGTGCGCTCCCCCTAAATATGTGTCCATACACTTAGTGGTTATTTAATTCTTCTCCCCCTAAATTTCTCAATTTATTCTCCCTCTTTTGGCATTATCAAAAGAGAGTGAATGTGAAATATTTTATGCAATAGATAACCACTTGTTATAAAACTAATCACATTAGTGTAAGTAATTCAGTAATTCAGAAGTAGCTTGTTAGCTTCATACACTCCATTCCAAGTGTTTGTATATAGTTGTTAGCTTCATAAAAATTACTTCGTAGTTTTTCACTACAAGGAATTACTCTTTTTAAAACCGTAAGTAATTTAGTAAAAGATCAATTAGACCATCCATAAGCAGATTTAAGTGCAAGTAACGTAACCATAAATGAAATGTTGGAAATTCTTTGGAAACAAGAAATAATTCTTATTCAGTGTCTTAACAAACCATAAAATTTTCTAACTCTTCGTTGGGTCCTCATGATCTTGTTCTTGTCCTATCTTATTCATGTCATTAAAACCAGTATTAAAATCATGTAGCAAATCATGTATATCATCATGCGCGAAAGTCTCCTCTTTATCCTCTCTAAAAACATTATCATCGCTCCCCCAGTTGGGCTAATGTAATAATCCTCTCAATGACTTGATCAACACTTATATGTCTTTATAATTCAATTCAGAATAAGATGCACAAACAACAATCTCTCGAGTGTGAAAATTATAATTCCCACATTTATACCAAGGGCAACGAATAATGTTTCCTCGAGCAAAATGAGTAAAAGCAAAATAAAGGAAATAATTCACTATGTTGATGTAAATAGATTGTCGTCGATCACTGAGATCCATCCAATTCTTATTCGACGCGTTATATATTAAAAAAACAAATTGCATTAACATAAATAAATTTAAAGGTGATAAATATGCTTACATTAAATAAGATTACATTAGGGTTTTGGGTTTAAGGGATCTTCTGACTTCCTAAGTGTAATTAGTGTTTGATTATGATTGATAAAGGAGTTAGCAGAAGGGTCAAAAAAATATATCATACAATTTATGATGCTTATATAATTATACATTTATTAGATTCTTTGTAAGTTATTACTACATCAAAAACTATATTTTATCCAAAATGCTAGGTTTCAGTTATGCAATAAAATAAAAATAAGGAGCAGAGAATACTTCCGCTGATGCTAGTTACAAATGAATTCTATTAGCTTTTATGCAGTACAATTTCTTATCTTTCATATTCTTTCACTATGCCATATTGTAACTATTAGAAAATCAAATTATTTCTAAATGCAGTTAGGTTTCTTTATTTTCTTCAGATATTTTACACTTGGTTCAAGGAAAAAGCATAAGGTTTTTATACTAATCTTTAGAACACGTGCATATATATTTATGATGCTTGTATAATGATTGCACAAATTTCTTTAAAATGCTAACTTGATGGCATCTATATGCTTATCGAATGCCAATTATGGACTCCTCAAAAATAGCCAAGTATGGACTCCTAAAAACCAATTCTCGTAATGAAAGTTCAGCCAAGCATGAACTATTGAGAAAAGGGAAAAACACTAGGCACATCTAATAAAGGGAAGAAAATAGCGAGGACCTGAAATCAGTGGTGGAGTTAGGAATTTGACTCAGCCCGGGCACATTTAATAAAAATTTGACATAAATAATTAAATGAAATAATACATCCGGCCAACAGAACATACAAGATTTGTGAAATTTAATATGCATCTAGTTTGTGAAAATGTGTTATTATCTAAACATTTGAACATGTAAGTATTGCTAAATTATACAAATATGGAATTTTATTGAAATCATTTCAGATTATTCTTTTCTAAATTACAAATTTGGAAATTCTTAAATCTCATCGTTTTTTTTCATTTAAAAAAGCTAGATATGGAACCTGAATATTTGATTTAACTAAAGTTGTAGTTCTAATCAAAATGACTCATAAATATTATATCACAATTACTAGACATCGTCATAATTTTATGTTTTACTTAATTCAAAATCACGGGAATTGTGATGAATTTTTCATTTAATCAGATCAACTTGGGTGGTTCCAAAACACTTTCAAACTAATGGAATCAAAATATATGTAGCTTGAGAAAGATAAACAAAATATAGTAAATAAGTAAGACACAAGTTTAGTTCTATGTTAAACAACATCAATGAACTAGTGCCCATAATGTCATAATCCATAGTAAAGGGGTTTCGAGTTGCAAAAAAGAACAAATTGTAGAAAAATGTGCCAACAAATTAAGTAAAAATTTGAGAATAGCTGGTATACAAGCTCTCCATCACATGTAGCCAAACTCTCCCCAAATAATTATTGAAAAAAATTTTTTAAGGACTGTTGTTGCGGGTCGCTCGATCCTCTTGGTAGGCCGGTCGAATTGAACCACCTTAGCTCGAGAGAGGACTGAGCGCGCAAATATTCAATGAATGAATTGATAAGTAACACGAGGACTTTTAACGTGGAAAACTTGGAAAGGGTGAAAAATCACGCGGTCGGAGCTATGCCGGCCAAGTTCCACTATCTGCTTTGGGATTACAATTAGAAACTAAGAACACGAGTGCGACAGGACGCTGCTCGTTACAATGGTGGAGAGAGAGAGAACTGAGGGCGACAAGTCACCTCTTGGAAAACTGAGTGCCTCTTCTTCTGAGAGAAAAAGTGAGATAACTGAGTCATCTTTCTGGAACCGAAGGATTCCCAAATTGCTTGGGAAGATTATCTTCCGAAGTGGATGAAATCTTCAAGCACTCGAAGGAGATCTTTGAAGCCTCGAAGGAGATCTTCAAAGGCTGAAAGAGATCTTCAAGCGCCGAAGGAGAACTGAGAGGAAATCTTCAACAGAGCTCTCTCGGGTGCAAAAGGCAAGGTGACTTGAAATAAAGGCCATGGGCCCCTTTTATCGCCTTGGGCAGGGGTAGGCCAATAATTTTGTCATTGTAACCACCGTAACCATCTGACGGGCGAATCACACTGGTTGATTTAGAGCAACGGATCGCCATTTTTCATAAATAACCATTTTGCCCTTCGAGCAATTCGGGCAACTTGGGCGGTTCGGGCAGCTTCGAAGACGACGATGAATGCGACAAACAAGACCTGCAATCTGAGAAATTAAAAAAGGTTAAATATCATGCACATCACGAACAAGGAAGCGTTCTGAGCGCGCAACGAACAAAAAAGCGCTCTGAGCGCACAACGAGCACGGGAGCGCTCTGAGCGCGCAATGAACACAGGAGCGCTCTGAGCGCACAATGAGCATGGGAGCATTCTGGGCGAACGGAGAACGAATGAGTGCAATTGGAAAACAATTGCTATGAAAGCGAGGATGCGCCCTCTGAAAGCCGCGCCATTCGAGAAATAGGGATCCGTGCCCCCTAGGGGAAAGGGGCTCTGACCGCACCCCGCTAAAGTGGGCGGTTTGGCCGCACCACCATGGGAGGTGCAATTTGGTCGCACCCCTATGGGGGTGCGGTTTGGCCGCACCCCCAGGGGGGGCGGCTCGATTGTACCCCCATGTGGGTTGCGGATCAGCCATACCTCCATGCGAGGTGCGGCTTGGTCGCACCCCCATGCGGGGTACGGCTCGGTCATACCCCCATGTGGAGTGCGCAACTCGGCCGCACCCCCTATCATGGGGGTGGGGGCTATCTGCACCCTAGTAGTGGGTGTTGGGAAGCTTTCCCTCATGATTCCTGATTTGGAGAAGTCACCAATTCAAAAGAACTTCACTATGATTTGATTACCTTCTTAGCTTTATCATCTCAGTAGAAGACAAGTTCAAAGAATGTCAAGCTGACACATATCGTCGAAAAGTGTACGCATGTCGTTGAAATGATGTGCAGAGAAAAGCAGAATGATCATATCAGCTATCGTCGAGACAACATGCGTATGATGATATCGTTGTGACAATCACAACACCTCACAACGATATCGGAAAGTCGAGATGAAGACGAAGACTTAAGTACAAACACAAGACAGAATGTCGACGATGTCGTCGTAAATAAGCCATGTCGTCGATAAGGCTAAGGAAGACAGATATCATCGCAAAGAAGCCTTGTCGTTGGAAAGGCTAAGTAAGACTGATGTTGATGATATCGTCGTAAAGAAGGCTTGACGTCTTGCTAGGTAGGCGCATAGGGACAGAGGACTACTCAAGACATCCTATCTTGAGGAACCTCTATAAATCTTGTGTTGTGTGCTGGGATTTTCTGTGTGATCATTCTGTGTTGTGCTTACATTATATACGTCTCTTATAAGAATATTTCAAATTAACCAAAATCACCTACCCCCCCCCCCCCCCCCCCCCCCCCCCCCCCCCCCCCCCCCCCCCCCCCCCCCCCCCCCCCCGCCCCTTTAGGTGATCATTATATAACCTACAGTGGGGTGCGGTACTAATCACACCATAGTAGTGGGGTGCGGCTTTGATCGCGCCTGGCACTGAAGGAGTGCAAGCTGCATACTGGCGGATTCCTCCACTCCCATGATCATGGCTTGGACTTTGACCCCACTAACTCTACCACTCCTTACTGAAGCCTCCTCTAAATGCACTCTGGGAGCTCTTATAAATCTACGGGTGCATATCATGAGCCCCCAAACCTTCAGAATCCGGAATACTGTGTGGAGGAGTTCAGAGGTTTTGATTTCTCTGCAGAAATTTGGGTCATTGCCATCTTCTCGTGATGTGTCGTACCATGCCGGAGGTAAGTGATTCCCCGTCTCTTGTGAGGAAGAAGAAAAAATAAAAGAGGGAGAAAAGACCGCATCAAGGCGGTTTCTCCGGCGCACGGGCGACCGACCGAAGTGCTATGGCAGCACGTCGGGCGGTTGGAGTGCACACGAGATCTCACTCAGCTTTCTTGGTCGTGCGCTGGGTGGTGACTGAGCACAGTGCTCGCGGCCAATTTTTAGCCGGCGCGCGTCTGGCCGGTCTCCTGCCGCGGGCGCTCGACTAATCCTGCATGTCAGGCGGTGTACGGCTGGCGCGTCGGGCGGTGCATGGCTAGCGCATCGGGAGGTGCATGGCCGACGCATGGGGTCGCACATCGGGTGGTGTACGGCCGGCGCGTGGGGTTGCGCTCTAGGCGGTGCGCAACCTGCGCGCGGAATCACACACCAGATGGTGCCCGGGTGGTGCATTTGGTGTGCACAGGCTATGTGAATGGCTGACACCTATCCGAGTGTGCGCAACCGTGAGGGTGCGCTTGCTCGCATGCCAAACGCGGTTGGTTGCGTAGCATGCGTCAACCATTCTCGAGGAGTGCATGCGCTCACAAGACGTCGGGTTGATTTTCATGGGGTTTTTTACTCAGAGTTTTTTTGTAAAAAAAATTGTTTTGTTCTTTTCAGGCCCCGAAGCGGAGTGACCAATTGAGGCGGATGCGACTGCGCTCGACTCTTAACAATGCGCGGGTTGACCTGTGGCGCAAGCATTTGGGATTGCCCTCTAGTATTGAGGTGAAAATTCCTCGAGCGGATGAGCACGCCCAGAACCCTCCGACAGGCTTTATGACTCTCTCAGAGAGTTTCTTGAAGTCTGGGTTCCGCTTTCATCCCTCAGAGTAGGATATTGAGGTGTTTTGGTTCTGTGGCGTTTTGATTACCCGATTCACCCCATCTAGGATGGCGAAGGTAATGGGGGTGGATGGTGTTTTTGCGGGAGCATAACACGAATTTTTCTCTGGAGGTCTTTAAAGACTGGTGCGAAGTTTTCACTTACCCAAGCGGTCGTATTGAAGTTTGAAGTAACAAGAGTTGGTTCCATTTTGGAGAGAAGAGAGACTACCGGCATGGGAATACCTTTTATGGGTATGTCCGAAACCATTGGGAATTGCTAGAGCTATGGAGAGTGCTTCAAGGGCACTGTCGCCGACAGATGGGGCGGGAAGATGAATTTTCACCCATCCCTGGGTTTCCTAGCCGAGAGTGGATGTCGAAGGACTTGTACTGTATTTCCATCTGCGTGGAGGAGAGTAGATTACTCTTGGTGGGACTCTCTTGGGATGTCGAGTGTGCGACCACTGTTCCCCTGGCTCGTGGTAAGAAGATAAAGGTTGTCTTCAAGAATGGGAATTCTAGTCCGAGGTCCATCCCACTAGCGCCTAGGAGCCATGATCATGAGGCCGGTCCGAGTAACCACTGGGTGGAACTAGTTCCAGCAGATCCTGATATTGAGATTTTAGCATCTCCTCTTGCCGATCACGTCCCGTGGGAAGACTTGTCGCCTCCTCCTCCTTCGTCGACAGCGAAACGAGCTTCTTCTTCTCTTCAGGTGATGACCTCTGCGGTGAGTAGAACTTCTTTCTTTCCAATTACTACCTTTATTCTTTTTTATTGTCTATGTATTCTGACTACTTACTTCCTTCACAGGATGGCATTCTGATTAGCATTGCCCTTACAAGGAACGATTGCTATATGGGCCTCAAGGACAGTTTCTTCGTACTCCAAGAGGAGCTGCACACGGCGAAGAGTGATTTGTCTGCTTTGAAGAAGAAGAGGGATCGTGACTTTGCCCATATCTGACAGCTTGAGTCAGATATCTCTTCTTCACGATTGGAGATGGAGAAGCTACGAGGGGATCTCGACGGTGACAAGGCGCTTGCCCAGGATGCTCTTCGCCACCTATCGGAGGCTTAAGGGGAGATATTCTATCAGGATGGCGAGCTGAGCTTCCTGAGAAGTGAGGTGGACAGGTTATCATCTGCTGAGGGGAGCATCGAAGAGACCAAAGAAGTGGGAGTTGCCGAATATAAGGACTCTTTAGATCTTGTGGAGGAGCGGTTCCAGATGTCGGAGGAACTTCGTGCCGAGATTATGTCGAAGGAGGTGGAGCCGCTGCTGGAAGATGAGTGCGAGGCTGTCTTTCAGAGTGGCGTTCAGAAGACTCTTCGTATGATGGAGAGGAAGTTTGGTTGTGCTATCGCCGGTCTCAGAATTGGGGACCTTTCAGAGGACGACTGCTTGGATGTAGCCAAGGATTGATATTTGTATTTATTATTTTCCATCTTATTGCTTTCTTTCGTTGTTTGCTATCATTTTTTACTTATGTGCAGCGTTGAGCTGGTGTGATTGTGCTCTTTTCGATTTTATTATATAGCTTTTATTTTCATGTGTCTTTGATGGTTTTATGGTCTTAATTATCTTCGGAGTGGTGGTTAAGGGGACAGGCCCCCAAAGTGTTGGTGAAGAGTTTGTGTTCAAATCATTAACGATCGTAAGAGGGGCATACCCTTACGATGTTGGGACCTTACTGCGGGGAGAAGGGCGGACCTTCGATCGGCGGCAATGTGAAGTCCTAGGGGCAGGGCCCAAGAATGGCCGGTGAAGAGCATGTTCATTCAAACCGTTGACGATGGCAAGAGGGGCAGGCCCTTGCGATGTCGGGACCTTACTGCGGGGAGAAGAGAAGACCTTCGATCAGCGGCAGTGCGATGTCCTAGGGGCAGGGCCCCAAAATGGTCAGCGAAGAGCATGTTCATTCAAACCGGTGAAGAACGTAAGAGGGGCAGGCCCTTACGATGTCGGGACTTTAATGCAGGGAGAAGGGCGGACCGTCGATGGGCGGCAATGCAAAGTCCTAGGGGCAGGGCCCTAAAATGGCCGGTGAAGAGCATGTTCGTTCAAAATGTTGACGACCGTAAGAGGGGCAGGCCCTTACGACGTCGCGACCTTACTTCAGGGAGAAGGGTGGACCTTTGATCGGCGGCAATGCGAAGTCCTAGGGGCAGGGCCCCATAATGTTCCTGCGATAGCGAAGTTAAGAACAAGTAAAGCATATTTAATTAAAATAAACATTGATACATGCACAAGTGTAATTTTGCGGCTTTGGAGTTAGTGATTGTTTTTTAATACAAACTAAACGAGAGTGTAGATAATGCATGACTCCTTTTTCTGGTTACTGGTCTTTCTGAGTAGCGATTGCACGAGTTTTCCAGATCACCCACCGTGAAGCGCGATATTGATTTAGGAGCTGATCACTTCGGTGGCTGGCCCCCAGCTGCCTTCTTGCGAGATATTTGGCGAAAAACCTCGAGGTGTCCTGATTGGACAAGGCACTCGATCTCATCTTTCAGGTTGAGACATTGCTTCGTACGGTGCACCAGGTCCTTGTGAAAATCACAAAACAGGGATTGATCCCTTACATTTTGGAGGAGCGGTCTTGGCCACTTGACGATCTTGTTGTTGTAGAATACCGACAAGATATTCTCGCGGGAGGCATTTAATGGTGTGTAGATCCGGGTTCTTCGGTTCGTCGACTCTCAGGGACAGTTCAGCTGACAGGCCTTTGGCAGCAGTTGTTGTCCCTTCGTATTTTGCCTAATGATTCCAAGTTGTCGCGGGTTTGTTGGTACTGGGAGGTTGGCTACTGCTGTCAGTGTTGGGGCTAGACGGCTTTCCTGTGGGCAGTCTTTCTCATGACTTGGGCTCCGTCATGGCCCATGGATGATCCAAGTAACTTTGACTGCTGCAGCGCTGAGACTGCAAACTGACTTTTGGAGGATTTTTCCTTTATGTGCCAAGCCGCCCGCCATGGAGTCATCATGTTGGAGGGCGTCGAGTAGGGATCTCCCGAATATTTCATCGTATGGTGAATCTGCTTCTGCGACGGCTAATTGGACATCGTACTGGACTGGTTCTGGGATTTCTCCCACATGGACGGGGAGGACGATGACTCCTATGGTGGGTATTACCGTTCCATCCGGGAGTTCCGCGCTGCTTGCTCTGAGCTTGAGGTTGCCACCCAGGAGTTTGAGTTTTACCACGGTTGTCATGAACAAGATGTTGAATATGATGTGGTGGTTTATTAACACCCTCCTTAACTCATAGGATGGGTTGTCGATGCTTGCATGCAAGGCAAAGTCCAATACTTCGTGGAGGTGCTTTTGGTGGAAGCTTAAGATGACCTCCTCTTGTTGCTCGCCATGCCCCGCCCGCCTGGGATAGGGGATCCACCCAACTCGAGCTCCTCCCATGCTCGTTTATCTCCTCGGATTCTCTATTCGTGGGCTTTGTGCCATCCAGTGAATAACTGGGATAGCTCGGTGAAATTGTGAATGGTTCCCTCAGGCAGGGACCGATACCAGTTGAGAGCGCTTTCGCACAGCGTTTCTGCGAAGATCTTGCAGCTAATTTGGTAAGGAAGCCTGAACGTCTCCATCGCGTCCAGGAAGCAATTAACGTGTTCGTACGGGTTTTCTGTTTCGTGAAACTCTCTATAGTGTGGGAGCTTAAGCCATGAGGGGATCAGATACTTCAAGATTGGTCTTGATAGGGCGGATCGCTCTTGCTGGAGCGTGACATCATTCGAATCCTGCTCCGTTGCTGGAGGAGCCTGCTTGCCGGCTCTGCCAAGCCATTGGGGCAGGATGGGCGCAAGGATAAGCGCTTTCTCCCCTTAACCCGCAGGGATGGAGGAACTACAAGCATTTGAAATTGACAGGTGGGTGTCCATTCCTGCCAGTCCCTAGTATTACGGTGAAGCTGGTGTTGTTTCCAGGAAGCCTTTGCAGGGTTATTAGGAACACATTCCCACAGACTACGCCAAACTGTGCGGGTCGCTCGATCCACTTGTTAGGACGGTTGAATTAAACCACCTTTGCTCGAGAGCGGACCGAGCACACAAATAGTCAATGAATGAATCAATAAGTAACACAGAGACTTTTAATGTGAAAAGCCCGAAAAGGGTGAAAACCCACGCGGGCGGAGGTGTACCGGCCAAGTTCCACTATCTGCCGGGCGATTACAATTAAAAATAAGAACTCTAGTGCGACGGGCTGCTGCTCGTTACAATGGTGGAGAGAGAGAGAGAGAGAGAGAACTACGAGGGTGACAGCCACCTCTCGGAAAACTGAGTGTCTCTTCTTCTGAGAGCAAAATTGAGAACAAAAGTGAGATAACTGAGTCACCTTTTTGGATCCCGAGGATTCCCAAATTGCTTGGGAAGATTGTCTTCCGAAGTTGAGGAAATCTTTAAGCACTTGAAGGAGATCTTCGAAGCCTCGAAGAAGATCTTCAAAGGCTGAAGGAGATCTTCAAGCGCCAAAGGAGAACTGAGAGAAAATTTTCAATAGAGCTCTCTCGGGTGCTGAAGGCAAGGTGTCTTGAAATGAATGCCATGAGCTCCTTTTATAGCCTTGGGAAGGGGTGGCCCGGTAATTTCATCGTTGTAACCACCGTAATCACCTGACGGGCAAAACACGCTAGTCGATTTGGAGTGCACAGATCATCATTTTTCGTAAATGACTGTTTCGCCCTTCGGGCAGTTCAAGCAAGTTGGACGGTTCGGGCAGCTTCAAAGACGATGATGAAGGTGACAAACAAGACCTGCAATCTGAGAAATTAAGAAAGGTTAACTTCTGCGCACATCGCGAACACGGAAGCATTCTGAGCGCGCAACGAACACGGAAGCATTCTGAGCGCGCAACGAGTAAGGGAGCGCTCTGAGCGTGCAATGAACACGAGAGCGCTCTGAGTGCGCAACGAGCACGGGAGCGTTCTGGGCGAACGGAGAACAGGCATGTGTGATTTGAAAGTAAATGCTATGAAAGCGAGGACATGTCCTCTGAAAGTCACGTCATTCAAGAAACAGGGAATCGTACCCCTAGGGGAAAGGGGGCTCCGACTGCAATTTGGCCACACCCTCACGGGGGGTGCGATTTGGCTGCACCCCCAAGGGGGGTGTGTCTTGGCCCCGACCCACCATGGGGTGTGGTTTGGTCGCACCCCCATGCGGGGTGCGGCTCGGCTGCACCCCCATGCGGGGTGCGGCTCAGCCTCACCCCCATGCGTGGTACGGCTCGGTTGTACCCCCATGCGGGGTGCGGCTCAGCTGCACCTGTTACAACTCGCATTTTCTCAGCAATTAGGAATATCAGAGTAAGGGAAAATATGCGTCATTATGCCACGTCATGCAGGAGACACATGCAGACACTCATGCAGGAACCCATCTCTTATTTATTACAAAACAGGTTTACATGATAATTCATTACTTGAAATCACTTATTAGGTTTGTGGTAAGAACTGTGTCTCTCAGTTCGTGGATCAGCTAGTCCACAGAAGAAAGTATATAGGTATTTGCAGCGGAAAAATACTTGGTTTAGTTCAATTAATGTCCTATATGCACGCGAACAAAATTGGCATAAAGAGATGATATGCATTTATCTAGGCTTAGTATAAGTATAGAAAATACCTTTATGTGACTTTAAAGATGAGGATTTCATTTATAAACGATGCAATGAGGATGAAAGGAAAAATCATTTTATAACTATAATGCACCTAGGCATAAATCATTCCTAGAGAGCAAGACACACGAGATCGAAAAGTAGTGGAAATAACTAGCAAGTAAGCTACAATGTAAGAAAAAGAGGCACAATGGGCGTCAACAACCTGACACCAACCCATTGGCTTCAAACTAGAGTGTCTGAACACAAGAAGAAATCTAACTACCACTACCTCGTAGCATCGGGGTAAGACAGCAGCTATAACTCCCAAGGTCTCCGAGCTACACCTCTAACTGCTACGACTCTGAACCTAAGGCATTCAATAAAATAAGAACGCCTCGACAAGTAAAGTACAAGTGGCAGAAAAACATAGATGTCCTGCGAAATAAGGTAATAATAAGGCAAAAAGGGTACCAACCCAAGCCAAACTTACAAAAAGGATCCCCAAAACATAGAGCTAACCAACACACCTAGTGCACAATTACCTTTAGAAATACAAACAAATTCATTCATCTTGTTAATTCCATTAAAGAGACTGATCAGCTCAAATTAAACGGGTGGCGGTCCTTTATCCTCTGCCTACCCAAAAACCAACACCAGGTGGTGGTCCTTTATCCACTGCCACCCAAACACGGCCCACGGGACCACTAGCCAAGCCTGTTGTTCATGCCCCTTAGAATGGTCACCGTGCAAAGCTACAAAAATTCCCCACTGCCCCCTAAACACGGCCCACAAGATCACATGGCAAGCCTGTTGTTCATGTTCTTGTAATGGCCACCGTGCAAGGCTAAAGACAATAATTCTCATTAATTAATTTTAGTTATCACACGAGACTTAGCCCGAGGAACAACGCCAGAAAAAAATCCTAAGAATGGGGTCACACGAGAAGAAAACGGCCCAAGACTTTGATTAGAAGGTTCAAGGGATTTCTCGAGTAAAAGTCTAGATTTCTCGAGAATTGAAGAAGCTTATATTTCTTGAGAAGAGGTCTGTATTTCTTGAGAAGAAGTCTGTATTTCTTGAGAAGAAGTTTGTATTTCCTGAGAGGAAGTCTGTATTTCCTGAGAAGAAGTCTGTATTTCCTGAGAAGAAGTCTGTATTTTTTGAGAAGCAGTAAAGATTTCTTGAGAAGAAGTAAAGATTTCTTGAGAAGAAGTCTATATTTCTTGAGAAGAAGTCTGTATTTCGCGAGAAGAAGTCTGTATTTCATGAGAAGAAGTCTGTATTTCCTGAGAAGAAGTTTGTATTTCCTGAGAAGAAGTCTGTATTTCCTGAGAAGAAGTCTGTATTTCTCGAGAAGCAGTAAGGATTTCTCGAGAAGCGGTAAGGATTTCTCGAGAAGCGGTAAGGATTTCTCGAGAAGCAGTAAGGATTTCTTGAGAAGCAGTAAGGATTTCTCGAGAAGCAGTAAGGATTTCTCGAGAAGAACTATGGATTTCTCGAGAGGAACTTTGGATTTCTCGAGAAGAACTCTGGATTTCTCGAGAAGAACTCTTGATTTCTCGAGAAGAACTCTGGATTTCTGGAGAAGACGTAAAAACTGAAAATTTCGAGTAAAATAGAGAATTTTCTTGACAGCAATTTAACAGTTAAGTATATAAGAGGAAGTTAGACGAATCAGGGGAGAATAAAAAGGAAGTTATAAGCTTTGCCTAGCAAAGCATAAATCATCTGAACCACATGCTAAATCGCACACGACAACAAATCAACACAAGAAGTAACATTCCACAAAAAAAGAGGGAAGAAAAAAAAATGCCACTTGCCTTAAACCTTCCAAACTTGAATTTCTCCGCTCCAAAAGCTATGGATCGTCCAAGAACTCACGCGAGCACAAAAAATTGAAACCTTCCGGGCCAAAAAGAGGAGTTAGGTCACTACCTTGACTCCAAAAATCCCAAGAAACACGAAAATCTTACCACTAGAACGAAGATATCGCGGAGAGCTTTCCGATTCTACTCTCCATTTACGATACCGTCTACTACATCTCTCGATTTGCCGTCCGGAAGAAGTTCCCGACACGCCTCTCTCATTCTCACAAGAATTCTGGTTCGACTCTTTGGAGAAGAAGAAGAATAGTGTTTGGAAATTTTGGTATTTATATTAAAACCTAAATTTCTCGTTTAAATCAATTAAATAATCTCTCATTCTATTTAAACTATGAGGGTGACTAAATCACCTCGAATTTTCACGAAATTCGCACATAAACTAAAAATTGGCGCTACGAATCCAATAGCGAAGTTAGAATTCAATTACGACGAGCCAAACTCGAGATCAAAATTCCCGAAGTTGAAATCTCAATAATTACTCAAAAATCCCCCGAGTTTTCCCCTTTAACTCGGAATATCACGAAATCTCGCACGCGCGACCTAAATTAAATCCATTATTTAAGTTAAGGCTCAAAACTAACCCCGACGAGTCGATGTAACGCCCTTGCGCCAAAATTACATCACATCGGGCACGCAAATAATCAACACAAAACCAGGGGCGTTACAACACACCCATGCAAGATGCGGCTCGGCCGCACCCCCATGCGGGGTGCGCTCAGCCGCACCCCCATGCAGGGTGCGGTTTGGTCGCACCCCCTATCATGGGGGGGGGGGGGGGGGGGTGCGCTATCCGCACCCCCCTAGTGGGGTGCAGTACTAATCACACCCCATTAGTTGGGTGCGGCTTTGATCGCGCCTAGCGCTGATGGAGTGCGAGCTGCGTGCCAGCGGATTACTCCACTCTCATGATCATGACTTTGAATTTGGACCCACTAACTCCACTACTCCTTAGTGGATCCTCCTCTAAACGCACCCCGAGAGCGCTTATAAATCTGTGGGTGCATATCAACTGTGATAATGGATTCAACAGTCACCGCTCGGAAAGTCATAACGGATTCACCATTGATCCAAAGACTAACTCTTCTCGCCTGATCGGGAATGGACGAATATGGATGGAAGATACAAAGTAGGGTCTATTTTCCTAATCGAGCATGAAGAGCGAAGCCGACAACAACCAGAGTAAAGAGAAGCTGGGAGACGATGAATCTGAATTCGAACTTTGTAAGAACAACAACTGCTCTAATGTGAAAGATGAGGGAGAAATAAGTCGAGGAAAGGGCCGCCATCAAAATGAGAATCGGACATGGTTTATGTAAGAGGGGAGATCGAGTGGTGTCGAAACGACAGTGATGGGTTTTTTGGAAAGGAATACAGGTGGAGCACACTAATTGATGGAGATCGTGATGGAAATGGAGCACGTGATGATTGAGATGATGGAGTTCAGGATGAAGATGAAGTGAAGCTTAATGGCGATGCCGCCCCGATACCATGCAAAGACTTACGGTGCCGCGACAACATTTTGGATGCATGCCATCACCTTTACAACCTCCACACGCGGCCGCATTTTGCCTAATAATGCATATTTTGATGCTCGTCATGCGTAATTGTTGCAGTTATTTTTATTCCAGCTTTTAGTAAAAACATTTTTTTTACATTATTTTATTTTCATCCTTGTTTTAAGGGCTAGGATGAAGCCCCTTGGTTGTGTGGTTTAGATTACTCAAACTATGCCTATATAGAGGCCAAGTGTTAGTAATAAAGGCATAATATATTATTTTTGACAAAAAAGAAAGCTTTTCTTTTTTTCCTCCTAGGGTTCGGTCAAACCTTGCCATTCCCTCCAGCATTCTGTGCGACTCAGCCGCCATTTCCACTCCCTCACATGTCGTCATGCAACATCGCCGCCCGCCTGCGTGTGCTGAACTGAGAAGAGCTCGTATGCCTCCTGCCCTCTCAGCCACCCGGTGAAGCTCCAAGGAAAGTGATTCGTGTTCTCCCCCTCCGGTGTGACTCTGGTGGATCCATGGCGTGTGACTCGCCTCGAGCAATACTAGCTGGTTTGGGTAGCGATTTCTTCCATTCCTCTTTGTGTGTTTCTTCTCCCATGTAAGGGTTTGGTGGAGGATTTATGTGTGATTTCGGTTAGCTTTGAACGATCGCTGCATGTTTTCAAAACTAAAATTTCATTGTGAATTTTAATTGCTTGACTACTTTGGAGGACCCGGTGAGTCCTATGTCAAATTTGCTTGGGAGTGAAATCGGACTAATTTTCTTGATCGTCATATTTCTGGTCGGGAGATCTCCCTTTGCTAGTGTTTGTGGGCGGAATAACATTATTAAAGTTCGCGGGTAAATCTCTTGCGAAGTTGTGAGCGTAAAATCAGGAGGGTTCGAGCATGATTCGCCTTGCGTCGCAACTAGTCCACTTTCGATTGAATTGTGGTTTTCTCCGGGTGATTTGTCATTGATTTTCTTGGTTTCTTACAATCGAAAGATTTGGTGAACCTTAGTTTCCTTTTGTTGGAAGAGACCATCCCCTCCCAAATCATTCTTTTGGGTGGATCTCTTTGGCGCAACAACACTCATTCGGATCGTGTAGGTCCCTTTCACTTGATCGTACATTGGCTCATCGCCCATGTATGATCTCAAGGTGTTTGGCGAACCTCTGGTGTTGACGTGTGAATGATATCATCGCAAATAGGTGGCTGCATTTTTTTATGCATACGTAAATTAGACGTGAGAGGGCGGCTTGTGAAGCTTCGGCCTTCATGGCCTCATTGTTCGGGGTAGCCTCCATCACTAATTAACCTAGCTAATAATAAAAAGAAATTGAAACAAATGATAGAGCATATATAATAAGTAGTGACTAATTATTATGACCGCTAATTGCATTTTAGTGGTAATAATATTTGATAGGTACCCCTTAATCTGGGCTGCGAATAGCTAAAACACCTGTCTCATTTGGTGGAGGAAATGAGGATAACCAAAGTAAACCCGACTAGCACTGTAACCACCCAATATGGGGTGCAAATAATAAAATCCCCCATCATGGGGTGCAAATAATATGGTTATGGTGTGCGCATAACCATATCTATCATATGAATACATATCACCACAAAACTATACAAAGGTGTGTGCGTATAACGCATAAATGGTTATGGTGTGCGGGTAGCCGCATAACCACCGTAACCACCCATTATGGGTGGGTGTAAATATCTAAAATCATATCGGCCTACGCGTAGTAAATTATCATGAAATATGCGTATTAATTTATATGAAACCAGACTACAAATAACAATTATGGTGGTTACGACATGCAAATAACAATTATGGTGGTTACGGCCTACAAATTACAATTATGGTGATTACGGCCTGCAAATAACAATTATGGTGGTTACGGCCTGAAAATAACAATTATGGTGGTTACAGCCTGCAAATAATATTTATGGTGGTTATGGCCTGCAAATAACAATTATGGTGGTTACGGCCTGCGAATAACCGCATAACTACTGTAACCACCTATAGGGCCTATAAATAGGACCCCAAGACTCTCCTTCATGATCATCCTTTTCTCCTCCTCCTTCATCTTTCTCTTGAAGATCTCCTTCCTCTTCCTCCTTCGAAGATCTCCTTCGCCTTTGATGAATCCTTCGAAGTTCTTCAAGCGTCTTCGAAGATCTTCGAGCGCCTTGAAGATCCCACGAAGGCGTTCATCCTCCTTCGAGTGAGCATTCCACTCCAAGCGCACCTCTGAGCGCCCCGCTCCAAGCGTGCCTCAGCGCGCTCTGCTCCAAGCGCGCCTCCGTGCGCTCCGCTCCAAGCGCGCCTCCGTGCGCCTCGCTCCAAGTACGCCTCCGTGCACTCCGCTCCAAGCGCACCTCCGAGTGCCCCACCCCAAGCGTGCCTCTGCGCGCTCCACTCTCAAGACTGCTTCAAGCACGCCTCCATGCGCTCCGCTCTCAAGACCGCTCCAAGTGCGCCTCCGCGCGCTCCGCTCTCAAGACCGTTCCAACCGCGCCTCTGCGTGCTCCGCTCTCAAGACTGCTCCAAGCGCGCCTCGACGCGCTCCGCTCTCAAGACTACTCCAAGCGCGCCTCCATATGCTCTACTATCAAGACCACTCCAAGCGCGCCTCCGGGCGCTCCGCTCTCAAGACAGCTCCAAGCACATCTCTGTGTGCTACACTCTCAAGACCGCTCCAAGCGCGCCTCCGCGCGCTCCGCTCTCAAGACCGCCTACGCACGTTTTGCTCTCAAGACCGTCCAAGCGCAAGCCTGTGTACTCAGCAACAAGCACTCCACGCACTCAAGAACAAACGCTCTAGCCTCCAGCAAGAACATCACTCCAAACTCCTCTCGCACAACAGGAGACAAGCCGCAGAGACAAAGACACGCAGAGCACATCGATCCAACCTTCAAGCAGGAGTCAAAATCTCCAGAGTGCTCAAAGCGCATCATGCCCCTCTGCATCAGACAAAAGACTTAGCTCCGTGAGTGGTGGTCTGTCACCCTCTGAACACCTTTCTCTCAACAATTGTAACTAGAGGAGGCATGTCGCCCTCGAGTTCTTCAAAACAACTATGTACAACAACTAACAAATAGTGAAAGTTTTGGCCGACACAGACCCTACCGCGTGGTTTTTCACCCAGTTGATGGTTTTTCCACGTTACAAAAATTGTCTTGTCAACTTTCCCTTTTTATGACTGTTTGCACGCTCGAACGCTCCCGGGCTAAGACCGTTCAATTTAGTACAGATTACCGGAGCCTCGAGCGGACCGCAACAGTTTGGCATCGTCTGTGGGAACGAAGTTCCCCCAAAGCTTGAAGAAGACTCAGAAGACAGTACCCACTGCACAATGGTACTCGTGACTAGAGATCATGGCAGGAAAAGCCATCCGCAAAAGTGAAGAATCAATCCTCGGGGGGCATGCTGATCTAGCTCCCCTCTACTCGGTTATCAGCAAACTTTAAGGAGAGCTCTCCTGTACAAATGTACAAGACTGTGGGGCCTGTCCTGACAGAGGGCCTGAAGCTCAGTATCACCGCCACAGCCCTGAAACGGCAGACCATGAGCCCGTTGTCGCGGAGCTCACACGCGAAGAAGTTTGTGACATAATTTTTGAAGAACACGAACGATTCAAGCAACGTGCCGCTTTGGACCCTCACCCACTCCATCGTCGCTCACCGTTCACACTTGAGGTTCTTGCACATCCAATTCCCCTTGGCTTCAAGCTCCCAAAAATTAAGACATACGACAGAGCTCCTACGAGGGTTTCTCCTCGGAGGGCTCCGCCCTGTTGGCTTCCACTCCGTACTAATACGGGAGACTATACCCAGCTACCCAGATCTAGTGCAATGGATCGACGCCCAGATTGTCGTCGACGTAGCAATTAAAGCACATCAACAACAGTTTGATAGAGGCATGATGAGGCGGAGGGAGCAAGAGGCTTCATCAGCCTTCGGGGGGAGAAATGAATGCCATGGCAACTCACAACCTCGGCATCACTAGGGAAATGCACCCCTCTATACCTCCAGAACAAACATACTCTACGTAATATAAGGTAACCAGGCGCTCCGCGAGCCCAGACCCCTCGCTAAAAATACGGGGGATCAGAAGAAATACTGCGAATTCCACCATGGACAAGGACATGACATGGAAAATTGCTCCTGCTGGATCTTACGGCGCCCTTAGAGGGGGGGGGGTGAATATGGGTGTTATGGAATTTTAAATCTTAATTAAATTTATCAAAGTTTGTGATCAAAGTTTAGGAATATTTTATAAGAAATATATTTTGATATCTCAGAAAAGATTGTATTGAAGATTCCTTTTTTAAACAAAAGAGCAAAACTTTTTATTAACTGTTGCTAACGCCGACGTTAAGTGTTAACGCTGGGCGTTAGCTCTCCAAAAAACATTCCTTAGCACAAAAAGATTGCCGCAGTGATTTAACTTATGAAATCTTAAATGAAATACAATTCTAGAAAATCAGAGATAATGAAACAATTATTGTATTCCAAAGATAATTACATAAATGTTAATTTTAATATTTTAATGAAAAAAATAAATTAAAACATTCTTGAAGAGGAAATAAAATCAATTGAATAGAACATTAAAAGACATGATTTTATTTCATAAATTGAATACACATGTTTAATTTCTGTAACGCTAGAAATCAAGGCGAGAATATGTAAAAACACTTTTTGTTGATTCACCGGTCCTTCTCCCAAGGACCGGTTGGCTATTGCCTATCTATCCCCAGATAAGGCCTCTAGCCACCCCCTAGATCTACGCTTGACCTAGTCACCACACACAAGGCGGCGAATTATCTCCTAAGCCGCACAAGGACCTAGTCGCCAACACAAGGCGAATTTACCCACGGAATCCTTCCCAGAATCCGACGTTCAACCTGAACGATTTCTCCACACAAATTACAAAAGGAAAAAGTAAGAGATTAAAAGATAAGTAATGAGAAACTCCCCAAGAAATTTTGAAGGTGAAGACGAAGGCGATGTAGATGTTGGCGTTCTTTAAACGATCGTCCTTCGTATGGAATATGCATTGTAGACCTTCTCCTTCAAAATCCTCTTTAGATCTTCATGATAGCCCAAGGGAGATCTCTTAATTGCTGTACACGAGCCTCTCTTCAAATTATTGGAATTCTAGAATCATCACCTCAAGAATAAGAGGGGCTGTACTTTTAAATAGCCTCAGGAGATAACGTGTGGCGTTAATCACTAACGCCGACGTTAGTGAACGTGCATTGTCATGGTTGAAATCGTGCTAACCGTCGGGATCGTGGCAGAAACTAATTTCGTCGAACGAAACTCATTTCGTCGAACGCAATTTCGTCGAATGGAGTCAAAGTTTGTCGAACGCCATCAATGTTCATCGAACGCAAGTTCATCAAGCGTAATTTCATCGAGCGCAAGTTCAGTTCGTCTAACGGAATCTCCTTTCGTCGAACGCAGTTTTGTCAAGCGCAATTTCGTCGAGCGCAAGTTCAGTTCGTCGAACGGGAATCTCCTTTCGTCGAATGCCTTCAGATTTCGTCGAACGCAATTTTGTCGACCGACATCAAATTTTGTCGAACGGCTAGCAAAGTTTGTTGAACGGCTACCGCCCAACGATAAGACCTAATGCTGGCGTTGTCTCTGGCTTCTCGATGGATTCATTCTCGACGGCATTCCTTCTCAGCGGTTTCCTTCTCAGCGGTTACCTTCTCAGCAGTTTCTTTCTCAGCGGTTTTCTTCTCAGCGGTTTTCTTCTCAATGGTTGTTAACGCGGGGCGTTAACACCTAACGCGAGCGTTAGCTCTCTTTTCAGATAGTCATCTCCATTCTGTATACTACTCATGTAGCTATAGTTCCTGTAAAACCTGTACACTATAAACACACAAAATACAAGATCAAATACAACACGGTATTTGTTATTCTCAAACCAAGAGATGCGGAACATAGGCTCAAACAATCTCCCCCCTTTTGATAATAACAAATACCTGTATGAGAAAGTAGTGAGATTAAGACCATTTGTGTTTATAGATAAGTGAAGTAATAATATATGCATGAATAACAGGTTAAAAGCATGATAGTTTGATAGCGATAATGCATACTCTTTCTATATGAAGTCCTCCCCCTACATAAGCGTTCTCTTATAATTTACTCCCCCTAAATATCTATTTGACTAGATTTCTCAATTTCTTCTCCCCCTTTGTTATTAGCAAAAGTGGGTAGGGATGAGTGTATATCTACTAAGATTGATTAAGAACCACTAATTGAAGGATTGTCATGATCGAGCATATGATATTGTATGCACCTCCTATATGATTACCCCCCTACAAAGATAATTTCTTTGAGTTTGAAATCATTATAATGTACTTCCCCTAAATATTAGGTTTATGCAATTTATTCTCCTCTTTTGGTAGTATCAAAAGAAGGTTTCGGTGAGAGTGTGCAAAAAGGAGTAATATGTTCTTTGTCGAGAAGAAAAATAGGATGCAATCAAAAGCTTGTTAAATACTACTTGTTGAGAAAAATATAAGCATGATGTAACATATAGTAGTAAGCACATAGATAACATGATAAAGTAAGCATTCTATTTTAAGATACCATTTGTTGAAAAGAAAAAACACGATATTAAAAATAATAGACATGAATGAGCATAAGTGGTAAACTTAGCAGAAGAATATAATAAGCACTCTTAAACATAAGCATCTTTTTAGAAGATAAAATCATATAAAGGATAATGAGTTTTAAATTTGAAAAGTTGATGTTTGAGTTAAAGATTGAAGAGATGTTATTCCATTAAGATAAAAATTGCAAGCATGATTTCATAATATCAAGAAAAGATACAAAAACTACAATGTAATAAATTTTGCATTTCAAGTAAACATAAACATTGTAGCTATCATGCTTTGTTATCTAGTGCATTTACTTAAGTTTATAGAGATTTGAGTAGATGAGCATTAGGATCCAATTCTCATGAGTATAAGTTTTATGAAAGATAACGATGTGTACAAAGTAGTGTTTTGATAAAGTATACAAGTGAATCAATCAAAAACACATGACATATATATTGAAATAACACAACATTAAAATACACAAATAATATTACTTCCACAATGTTTCAATGCACATAAATAAAGAGTACAACTACCAAGGTGCTCTGCACACACAATGCTTATTAAGACTTATCAGGGTGCAAAGTAGTGCTTGGGGATCACTTTTATACTTTTTAGCTTTATTTCCAATTTTTTGTGATCCGGTGCACTAAGAGAAGTGGTGTATAAATTGTTTGCTACAAGACACTTTGCAATTCTTTAGCCAAGGTGCTCAACCTCACAATGCTCATTAAGACTTATCAGGAGGGTGAGTAGTGCTTGGTGGAGTTTTCCTTGTCATTTATTATTTGCTTTTTAGTTTAGTGACTAAGGACTCTGAATTCACTTGTTTTGCAAACATAGAATTTTAAACCACATTTCTCTAAAGAATAAGTGCATGAAAGACAAAGAATTGTAATAACCAATTCAATGTTGTGTAGGTAATCTATTTATGCATTTTAATTATTTATGTTATTACACTACACAATCATGCAAGTATAAGATTGTAAACACATGTAGATTATCAAAAATAGGTGAGTGAATAAATCATTATCAAACATAATACATTACTCATACTTAGAGGCATGCTAAGCATTTCTACACATCTTTATCTACAATCAATTTCATTGCACATAACAAGATAATTTTCAAGGCATGACAAATACTAAACAATGTTTTTTAAGAAACTTGAAAGTTAAATTAAACATTGTATTTAATCTTTATTTGATATAATTAATCATCCTTGACAATGACAATGAATAACAATCAGTTTTTATATAAATTTTTTTAATAATTTTTGTATATTAGCACAAAACAATAAACACACATAAAGAAAAAAACATATTTTTGTCCTTTGAAATTGTTTTGTAATTTTGTATTTGTTTTTTATATATTCTCTGGAAAACATAGAAATCAGTAAATGATATTCTATGCCAGAGAGATACACCCAAAATAATGCATGTGAAAATACATATTTTTTGAAAAGAAATAAAATTTTGTTTTAAAGAAAATAAAAAGATAGAAAACTTTTTACAAACAGAGAAATAAAACACACAAAAAATATTAAAATAATACCAGAAATTACTCAAAACAATAACAAAATTTTTATGGAGCAAAGGAGCTAACACCAGGTGTTAGCGTCTTAACGCCGAGACAGAATTGCAAATTTTGATGTTTTGAAAAACATTTTTCACAATTCATTTGTATTATAAAGAGGCCTTCCTTCAGTTGAAATTTCAGAGTATAGTGATTAGATTTGAAGGCTCTTTTAGCATGTTTTTGGTGATTTTTCAAATACTTGTGTTTTGTAAATTCATTATAGCTCAAAATAATAAAATATGCAAACACAAGATGCAATGTTAGAACAAAAAACAAATATGCATGATTTTAGTATAAGGAGTGAGATAATATTCATGCAATGAATATAATATGAGTATACCCAAGAATAATATACGCTAACTACATGTCTACACACTATAGCCCCGTACTAAGTGACGGATGGGGCATGAGGAGCTGCACACATGTCATAGGTTGGGGTGTTAATCCCATATGCATACAAAAGACGACGCTCAACCTAGCACTCTTTCCCCTAGTGCCTCGCAAGGCTCTTCTGGAACCCTCCCCGGTAAAGGACAAGACATGACTTAGAGGTTAGGTCTCTAAAGCACACAATCCTACACCCTCGCTATTGTGAGACACATGTCATAGGTTTAATGATTATGGACATTCTAAGCATGTAAGCCTTAAATATATAAACTATGGTATAATTGCATGATTAGTTTTGTATTTACACTTATATCGAAGATTGTTGATTTTAAATCCATTTAGAAAAATTTTATTCATGCAAATAACTACAAAGGAAATTATGATTTTCATATTTTTGTAATATAATTTACTTTAGCATTGCAAGATATATAACTAGCATGGACATTGATTTCTAGCAATGGTAAGTGATGATGCTAGTATGATGAATTACGACAACAAGGTGCAAAGCTAAGTAAAGTTGGACAAATATATAATTGAGTCGCATGCATTCAAACATGGAGTTTTGAATTTTCATAGACCTAGAATGAAGAGGCAATTCTATTTGATTTCATCTTAGGTCTAAATATAATGAGATACATGCAAATAATAGAGATGCACATCACACACACAAAACAAAATATGAAACTATAATACCAATTGCAATCATATATTTCATAATTCCTAAGGTTGATAGAATTAGTTGATTTAAGATAGGTCTTGATTGATCATGAATTATGATATATGAATATATATAGTGAATTTTAGCATAGGATATCAATAGATCATGGTGGTGATTGTATGGTTCATATTCATCCTTTTAATATGTAGAGACAGCTTGTAAAATGAATATTATACTACATATATATAAAGGAGCAAAAAATTGTTTTGGTTATTTTGAAATGTTTTGTAAATTTTCTTTTTGATTTTAATTTGTAGAAATTAGACAAAACAAATACAAGGTATCTGAAAGTAGAAGATAATGATACTTAACATAGTAAAATAATTTTTCAGAAAATAATAATTAGAGAAATCAAATGTTTTAGAAAATAGGGTACCATCGGCATTAGTGATAACGCCTGGCGTTAACAACAGAGTTACAATATTTGATTCAAAACACATTGTTTTTGATATTATTTGATTCCGATTTTTCTCGATTATGATTTTTAATGTAGGGGCTATTATATGCAGCAATGAAAAATAGACAAATATGCAATAAGTTGTGCATTTAATATTTTAGCCTAAGACCCCTAAAAGTCCATTTAAATCCAATTTTGAAAGTAATTTAATTAGTCTTTATACTATCATTTAGCAAATTTAGCATTCAATTTATAATGATAATATAAGATATTTATAGGCAATGGATTGAACAGGAATAAAACGTAGAAAAAGAAAAGATAGATCACTTAAAAATTATGACTTTATGTTCAATTTAATTTGTTAAACTTTAGGCTTAAATTGAAAGTCATATCTAATGATATATAAAGTGATCATAATGTGTTGGCTCAAAAATAAAAAATAAACAAAAGAAAAAACAATTAAGCATATCATGAAGTAGAGTATTGATATTTCATTTTTAATTTATTTCTACTTCATGCAATATAATGATTCATACTGAATGAGAGCTTTCGGAGAGATAGTGATGAATAGGCCTTTGCAAGTGGAGTTAGTGTTTCGTTTTTAATTTTGGGCCTCCATTTATACTTTGGTTATTTATGTTTTAAATTCATATTATGATTATTTGACATCTTTTTGGAATGATAGTTGTTTGAAAAATAATTCATTTGGGATTTATGTTTATTCAAATTATTTTTCAAAATACATTGATGTTGATAATCATAATGAATTTTATTATATTGATTCTTTGAGAGTTTATAAGAGTGATGGTCTTTCTTAAGAATTGAATATTGAAAGAGTGGGTTACAATATGTTTTAAATGATTGGTTCTTATTTTGATGATTTTCATTTCCACTCTTTTTTATAGACATACTCTTATAATATGAAGTTAAGCTTTTAGATTTTTGATAATTTGATAAACTAGAAATAAAAAAAATTATTATATGAAAAATTTGAATAAACATTTTTGATGATTCTAGTTTATCCTTTAAATTATCATTTTCTTTTATCAATTTTTCATTATGCTCTTTTGAAGTTAAAAGACCTTTTTCCAAAACCTTGAGTTCTTCTTTAAAAGTATTATAATCACAACAAGGTTTAGCATTTTTAATTAAAGAGCATGAATGAGAATTAGAAACATCAATATAAGATTCTACTTTAGCGTTTGCTTTTAAAGTTTTATTTTCTAAACGTAATTTGGAATTAGCATGTTTCAACATTGAAATTTTACTTTTAGCAAATTTAAGCACACGAAACGTAGAAATAGAATTTGTTACAAAAAAAGAAGATTTAGATTTTCTTACCTTTGCTATAGTTTCTGTCTTCTCTTTTGCTTGATGTTTTGCCATCAATTGAGTTCAATATTGTTTCTCTCTTAGATAGATCTTCCTACAAGCATGAATCCTCGTCGATTTCTTCTCTTGGATCCATAAGGAATTCCTCTTGTTCATCATCTGTGGAAGGAAGACTATATGTATTCTCAAGAAATTTCCAAACTTCAAAAGCAGTAGGAAGCGTATAAATAAGTTTGAAAATATTTTGATCCAGAGCACAATATAGACTATTAAAAGATTTGGCATTTAAAAACATTTCATGTTTATTTAGAATAATTGGGGACATTTTAATTGTAATATTCCAAACTTCAAAATCCAAAGTTTTAAGAAATTTTTCCATAAGTGTTTTCCACCCATTATAATTTTCACCCATAAATAATGGTGGACATAATGATTTTTCATTTTCATAAAAATTATCCCCTCTAGAAGATGCGAGATCATGAAACGCCATTATTCCCAGTTGTGAAGCCGTATTGGAATAACCTACGCTTTGATACCACGTGTTGGATCTTACGACGCCCTTAGAGGGGGGGGGGGGTGAATAAGGGTGTTATGGAATTTTAAATCTTAATTAAATTTATCAAAGTTTGTGATCAAAGTTTAGGAATATTTTATAAGAAAATATATTTTGATATCTCAGAAAAGATTGTATTGGAGATTCCTTTTTTAAACAAGAGAGCAAAACTTTTTGTTAACTGTTGCTAACGCCGACGTTAAGTGTTAACGCTGGGCGTTAGCTCTCCAGAAAATATTTTGTTATAAGAAAATATTTTAACTTATGAAATCTTAAATGAAATACAATTCTAGAAAATCAGAGATAATGAAAACACTTATTGTATTTCAAAGATAATTACATAAATGTTAATTTTAATATTTTAATGAAAAAATAAATTAAAACATTCTTGAAGAGGAAATAAAATCAATTGAATAAAACATTAAAATACATGATTTTATTTCATAATAAATTGAATAAACAAATGTTTAATTTCTGTAACGCTAGAAATCAAGGCGAGAATATGTAAAAACACTTTAGTTGATTCACTGGCCCTTCTCCCAAGGACCGGTTGGCTAGAGCCTATCTATCCCCAGATAAGGCCTCTAGCCACCCCCTAGATCTACCCTTGACCTAGTCGCCACACACAAGGCGGCGAATTACCCCCTAAGTCGCACAAGGACCTAGTCGCCAACACAAGGTGAATTTACCCACGGAATCCTTCCCGGAATCCGATGTTCTCCCCGAACGATTTCTCCACACAAATTACAAAAGGAAAAAGTAAAAGATTACAAGATAAGTAAAGAGAAACTCCCCAAGAAATTCTGAAGGTGAAGACGAAGGTGATGTAGATGTTGGCATTCTTGAAACGATCGTCCTTCGTATGTAATATGCGTTGTAGACCTTCTCCTTCAAAATCCTCTTTAGATCTTCATGATAGCCCAAGGGAGATCTCTTAATTGCTGTACACGAGCCTCTCTTCAAATTATTGGAATTCTGGAATCATCACCTCAGGAATGAGAGGGGCTGTACTTTTAAATAGCCTCAGGAGCTAACGCGTGGCGTTAATCACTAACGTCGTCGTTAGTGAACGTGCACTATCGTGGCTGAAATCGTGCAAAGCATCGGGATCGTGGAAAAAACTAATTTCGTCGAACGAAACTCATTTCGTCGAACGCAATTTCGTCGAACGGAATCAAAGTTTGTCGAACGCTATCAAAGTTTGTCGAACGTAAGTTCGTCAACTGTAATTTCGTCGAGCACAAGTTCAGTTTGTCGAACGGAATCTCCTTTCGTCGAATGACTTCAGATTTTGTCGAACGCAGTTTCGTCAAGCGCAATTTTGTCGAGCGCAAGTTCAGTTCGTCGAACGGAATCTCCTTTCGTCGAACGCCTTCAGATTTCATTGAACGCAGTTTCGTCGACCGGCATCAAATTTCATCGAACGGCTAACAAAGTTCGTCGAACGGCTACCGCCCAGCGATAAGACCTAACGCGGGCGTTTCCTCTGGCTTCTCGACAGATTCGTTCTCGATGACATTCCTTCTCAGCAGTTTCCTTCTCAGCGGTTACCTTCTTAACAGTTTCCTTCTCAGCAGTTTTCTTCTCAGCGGTTTTCTTCTCAACGGTTGTTAACGGGGGGCGTTAACACCTAACGTGAGCGTTAGCTCTCTTTTCAGAGAGTCATATCCATTCAGTATACTACTCATGTAGCTATAGTTCCTATAAAACATGCATACTATAAACACACAAAATACAAGATCAAATACAACACGGTATTTGTTATTCTCAAACCAAGGGATGCGGAACAGAGGCTCCAACAGCTCCAAGCTTAAGGATGAAATCGAGCATCTCGGCAAATAAGGCCAAATAGGGAAATTCCTACAATACTAGGCACTGATTCGGTCAGCATGAGATCAGCTAGCGACCTGCCAGGAGGGACTGGGGGGCAACCCTTAAGACGGGTATCCCTGGAGAAAGCTTCGTACTATCAGCGGGGCTACACCCACACCACTGAAATATTTTACCAAACTTTATTTTTCTATAAATACTTTGTGTAAATTACCACTGTGACTAATACCATTTAAAGGTGGTTATTTCAGGCATGTAGAAGACAATCATCGTTCGCGCTACCAAAGCTACGTATTCACGTCGCCCAAATGAAAGGACGTCTATTTGCATTAACAGCAACTGTGCCGGGCAGCGCGCTATATTAACTGCAACTGTCTCCGGGCAGCTCGCTATATTAATAGCAACTGCCTCTGGGCAGCGCGCTATATTAACAGCAATTGCCTCCTGGCAGCGTGCAATATTAACAGCAACTGCCTCCGGGCAGCGCGCTATATTAACAGCAACTGCCTTCGAACAACGCGCTATATTAACAACAACTGCCTCCGGACAGTGCGCTATATTAACAACAACTACCTCTGGGCAGCGTGGTACATTAACAACAACTTCCTCCGGGCAGCGCTCACATCAACCTCTCACCGTCGCTGATCAAAGGCCCGTCTTTCTCCCCGTAGTAGGTTGCAGCATCACCAGGGCCTGCGCCCCTCGCGCTCGCAAATGGTACGAAGAGTCTGGCCTTCACCGATACTATCAATGACATCCCACAGGACTGTAACACGAACCTCTCACTACTCGGATCGAATCGTCCGTCATTCGCTTATGTAGTAGGTTCCAACACCACCTGGGTCTCGTCCTCTAAACTGCGTCGCCAGGGCCTGCCCCCCCCCCCCCACTGCCTGCGCTTGCAAATGGTTCGAAGCGTCTCCACTTCACCGCTACTATCAACGACATCCCCTGGGTCGGTAATCCGGACCCCTCACTACTCGGCTTGAAGCGTCCACCCTTCACCCACGTAGTAGGTTCCAACATCACCCGAGTCTCGTCCTCAAATGTCACTCTCAGCGACATCCCCCTGTTTGGTAATCTGGACCTCCCACTACTCAGCTCAAAGCGTCCGCCCTTATCCCACAAAGTAGGTTCGAACACCACCTGGGTCTCGTCCTCCAAACGCCAACATTAAAGAAGCAAAACACAGTTGATACCATAAAATGTCGGTTCCAACACCACAAAAGCTCTACTACCATAAGCAAGTACTTAAAGCTAGAACAGTAGGAAAACAATCAAGCAGTACTCAAGGAGAGACCAAAGCTCCATAAATAGAGTACAAAGTCAATGCATAATGCAAACATGCAAAGAAACAGTAAAGGAGGACCCACACCTCATCCACATCAACACCAGAGTCCCTCTCTCACTCTTAAAGAGACCTATGATATCAAACTCGGCTACGCCTCAGCACACCCCGCACGGGCACAGCGCTTGGCAGCCTTCCCGCACGCACAGCGAGCGACCCCCCCCTCGTGCGAGTAGAGGGCCCGAGCGTATGCCCCACGCGCTCACAGCATGTGGGAGTACTCCCCATGCACGCACAACGCGCGGAAGCACTCCCTGCACGTGCACAGTGCGCGGGCAGCCTTCCCGCGCATGCACAGCATGCGGGCGCATGCCCCGCGCACTGGCATGCTCCCCGTGCGTGCGTAGCGTGCGGGAAGCCTTCCCGCGCGCACCTCACATGCTGCCCTGCGCGCAACCCGCGAGCGGGCGCTCCCCCCTCCCCCCCCCCCCCCCCGTGCGCGCGCGAGAGCACTCCCCACATGCGCATAGCGTGTGGAAGCACTCACCGCGTGTGCACAACGCGTGGCCAGCCTTCCCACATGCGTACAACACGTGGGCATACCTCCCGCGTGTGCACAGCACGCGCACGCACTCCCCATGCGCACACATCGCATAGGCAGCCCTCTTCACGCGCGCAACCCGCACGTCCCGTACATATACCTTACACCATTCCGCATGCGCGCAGCCCACTGATGCACCTTCCGCATGCGCGCAGCCCGCTGACGCACCTTCCGCATGCGCGCAGCCCGCTAACGCACCTTCCTTACACCATTCCCAACACACGATACGCCCCATGTAAGTTCCTCCATCTGCACGTCCTGTGCATCTTGCTATGCGCATAGCCGTAAGCAAGCTCTCCGCTCGGTGGCTAGCCTATCTTGTGCTCCTCTTAGACATTTTGTCGTACGGACACCACCGTTAAACATTATGTGCGTCATCCATATTTCGAGTAAAATTCCCCTCCCTCCATTTGCTTTGACTCGAAGTTGCGAGGACTTAGGGCGCAAATGATAGGTACCCCTTAATCCGGGCTGCGAATAGGCAAAGCAACTGCGTCATTTGGTGGAGGAAATGAGGTTAAATAAAGTAAACCCGACTAGCCCCGTAACCACCCAATATGTGGTGCAAATAGTAAAATCCCCCATCATGGGGTGCAAATAGTAAAATCCTCCAACATGGGGGTGTAAATACTAAAATCCTCTAACATGGGGTGCAGATAGTAAAATCTCATATCGTGGGATGTATATAGTAAAATCCTTCAATACGGTCTGCGTATAGCAAATAATATGGTTATGGTGTGCGCATAACCATATCTGTCATATGAATACATATCACCACAAAACTATACAAAAGGGGTGTGCGTAAAATGCATAGATTGGATATGGTGTGCGGGTAGCCGCATAACCACGGTAACCACACATTATGGGTGGGTGTAAATATCTGAAATCATATCGGTCTGCGAGTAGTAAATTATCATGAGATATGCGTATTAATTTATATGAAAACGGACTGCGAATAACAATTATGGTAGTTGTGACCTACAAATAACAATTATGGTGGTTACGATCTGCAAATAACAATTATGGTGGTTACGGCCTACAAATAACAATTATGGTGGTTACAGCCTACAAATAACAATTATTGTGGTTACAGCCTGCAAATAATAATTATGGTGATTACGGACTGCAAATTAACAATTATGGTGGTTACGGCCAGCTAATAACCACTGAAAGGTAGTATTTATATAACTTTTTAATAGAATTTTAGTAAATATTTAATATGAACTTTTAGTTTCATGTCAATTTTAGCTTATAACTAGTTCTTTTATGAGAATTATTTCTAATCTAGGGTATTTGTATTTTTTGCAGAATTTGGGAAAAATTTGCATTACACGCCCTCGGTCACGCCTATGACTAAGGGTGTGTAATGATAAGATCATCCAGAATTGGTGCCGCGCAATTGAGCCATTCCACAACAAGTCACGCCCCCCAATCATGCCTGTGACCCAAGGGTCACACCCGTGACCTGGGGCGTGTAAATATAGGATCCTGCCAGCAGTGTTGCCATCGAGAAGTTAACACAAGCCACGCCCGTGACCCAGAAGTCAAGCTCATGACATTCGCGCATGATCCCTGTTCACCGCCACGTCGCAATCTAGACCCACATCGCATTTAATGAAGCTGCCAAATTACACGCCCGTGACCAACATTACATGGGCCTGTAATGCCCTTTTCTGCCACGCCGCACGCATGACCCACACCGCTGTCGGAGCTGAGATGAACATTGCTTACACACCCCCCAGTCACGCCCGTGACCGGGGGCGTGTATTAAAAATTTTTCCTATAAATTCCAGAGTTCTCCTTGAGTCCAGGGTTCAGAAATTTTGAGAGGGGGAGGTGCTGCTAGAGCTCATAGTGAGCATTATCTTGTTTCTTTCATGCTTTTTCATGTCTTTACCGTTCATGTTCTCTTTCTCTTCATGTCAAGTAATGTTCTAATTTTCCTTCTTACAATAGTCTAGTTTAAGCTTGTAATCTTTTGCTTCCTAGCATTGTAATCCCTTTTAAAGCTTGTAATAGTTTCGGTATCAATAAAATTTAGTTTGCTCTCTTTCTTTTTCTCCTTCTATCTTAGTAATTTTTCCTTTATGCAATTTTATTTTTTTCTCTCTCCCCTCCACTATGATTAACTAATTCTCATTAGTGCTCGATCGAAATGATCCGAGGATGAGATAATCAAGTTATGATTTTCTAAGCTCTCTTTTTTCATTTTTTTAACACTTGAATTACCCTTGATTTTTAACTAGTGAGGCCATATTTTCGATGTAGGGTTTTCGCTTAGGTTTTCATACTTAGCTAGCCGAGAGGCTCAAAGCATGAATTGATCATTCAAGAGTAAAGAGAGTTGCACGCACCCCTCGAGAGAGGATGATGTAAATCTCCCGGATTGGAGTCAAATCCAATAGTGGGGTTCACAGCGTAAAGCAAGTTTTGGGTAATCGATTATAGAACGAAAGTTCGGTTGATTTTTCCTAATCTTAGTTGGGCATCAACCTCAAGAGAAGAATGTTCAAGCTTCGGGAACCTCCACGGTCAAGTAGTTTAATTAAAACGGAATTAGATTTATTTTTCTTTCACTTGATTATTTTCACTCCAAGGTGATTTTTGATTGAGCACTAAGCTTTTTACCATCGTTTAAACCTTTCTTTTAGCTTGCAATTTTCTCTTTTAGCTAAGTAAAACAAAACCTCAAAATTTAATAGATAAGATAATAGTGATTTTCCTCGAAGTAGAAGTAATCAACGCTCCCAGTGGAATACGACCTTGGCATTTCTAAATATCCTATACTATAGACGATAAGGTACACTTGCCTTTATTGGATATAGTTTTGAAAAACATCTTTAACCCTTTGCTTTGCAAACACTAAATTTCTATATCAAGTTTATGGCGCCGTTGTCGGGGACTTGCGTAGATATTTTGAAAAGAGGATAGCTATTAATTTTATCATTTTTGTTTCTTTTTCTAAATCCAAAAAAAATATTTTCTTAAAGGTGTAATCTAAATCTTGGAAAGGGACGTTTGGGTTATCATCCCATCGCACCTCCTAGTACTGGTGAGAACCACTCACAAGGTATACCTCGGGAAATCCAAGACTAACTTAATCCGCCTAAAATAAAAAATATAATAATCAAGTTTTCCTCTTTCTTTATTTTTAGTTTTATTATTATCTCTTTTCTCTTTCTTCTTTCCCTCTTTCCTTTTTAGTGTATGACCCGAGGTAGCACTTCGAATATTCCTTTTGATCTAGAGATCGAGCGAACCCTTTCGCGGTGTCGTCATTCTCGTGATCAGGAAATACACTTATTATTCAAAGAGTCGATCGGGGACACCAACACATCAAATATGGATCCTAATCTCAATCCTTCTAATCATAACACCCCCATTCCTAATGAGGTCGCGCAATGGACTATGTCCTATTATGCACGGCCGAATCTGGAAGGCACACAGTCAAGTATTGTTCGCCCCATGTTGGCAGACAATAACTTTGAGATCAAGTCCAGCATCATACAAATGGTGCAGCAATCAGTGACCTTCGATGGTCAGCCGGACGAAGATCCAAATTGTCATATTTCTAATTTTCTCAAAATTTGCGTCACGTTTAAAATCAATGACATCACTGATGATGCCATTCGATTACGTATTTTTTCCTTTTTCTTTGCGGTCTAGGGCCAACCAGTGGTTGGGCTCATTTCCTAGGGAGTCCATCACTACATGGGCCGATATGACGGAAAAATTTGTCACTAAATATTTTTCGCCTGCAAAGACCGCCAAAATGCAAACAGATATTGCATCATTTATGCAAATCGACTCGGAGACTCTCTATGATACATGGGAGCGCTTCAAGGAGCTTTTGCGTAGATGCCTCACCATACACTTCCCACTTGGCAACAAGTGCAAATATTTTATAATGGCTTGAATTTCCAACTAAGCAAATGATTGATGCGGCCGTCGGGGGTACATTAAATAGGAAAACCCCGGAGTCCGCTCAAGAGCTTTTTGAGGAAATGGCCATGAATGCGTACCAATGGAATATAACCGGAGCTAAGCCTAGCAAGCCAGCCAGAATTTTTGAAATTGATGCAAATGCAAATTTAGCTTTACAAGTTCAACGCCTAACAAAGCAAGTGGCGGAGATGTCTGCTTCCTCCACCACTCCTCCTTAGGCTAATAATGTTTTAATTGAAGAACAAGTTGACTACATGGGAAATCCACCTCAGCCTTCCTATAACCCAAACTCTGCTCCATACAACAACACTTACAATGCGGGTTATAGGAACCATCCTAATTTCTCGTGGAGCAACCAAGGAAATGCTCAGCGTCCTTTAAATTTGAATCAACCTCCTAATCAACTTCTTAACTTAACTCCCCCTCCAAATTTTAATCCACCCAGTTTTCAACAGCAACAACAAAATTTCTCTCCGCTCGAAGAGGTCTTTGCAAAATATGTTGCTACAAATGAAACGAACATCTAGAACCTTACCAGATCGATCAAAAATTTAGAGAATCAAGTGGGCCAACTCGCGAAGATGTTCTCCGAGCGTCAGCAAGGAGCACTACCGGGAAATATGGAGCAAAATCCAAGGGAGAGCGCGAACGTGATTACACTCCGAAGCGGGAAGGAGGTGGTTTCAAAATAGGATGAACCCAAGATAACTTCTTCTCCTCCTCCTACTCCTATTTCATCTTCTAATTTGCCCGCTATGCTAGCTCCGCACGTTCTAGTTCTAATATCCCATATCAATCTAAGCTTAGGAGCGAGTGCGCCGAGAAAAATAAAAAGAAAATTTAGAGATTTAAAAAAAAATTCATATTAATGTACCCTTCTGCGAGACTCTCTCAAATGTTGAAGTATGTGAAATATCTTAAGGAGTTGCTCTCCAATAAGAAGAAATTAGAAGATATTTCGCACATTTCCTTAAACACAGAATGCTCCACAGTTGTACTCAACAAATTGCCTCAAAAAGCAAATGATCCAGGGCGGTTCTCCATCCCGTGTCTATTTGGCAATTCGTTAGTAAAACACACCTTAGCGGATCTTGGAGCAAGCATCAATCTCATGCATTTTTCATTATTCAAAAAGTTAGGTCTAGGAAATCCTAGCCCCACTCGAATGACTATTCAATTAACGGATCATTCATTAAAATATCCGGTAGGGATAGTGGAGGATGTGCTCGTTAAGGTTGACAAGTTCATCATCCCGGTGGACTTTGTCATTCTTGACATCGAAGAGGATGCCGAAGTAACCCTCATACTCGACCGCCCCTTCCTTTCCACCTCCCGCACAATTATCGACGTAAGTAACGGAAAGCTCCTCCTTCGGGTTGGAGACGATGAAGTTACTTTTAGTATAAATCCCTCGATGCGAAACACCTTAGAGAATGACGAATCATGCTTCTATTTAGAAGAATGTTTTGAGAACGAATTTTATTCACTTCCCGAGTTAGTCTCCATATTGAGTCACGATTCCGAGCTCTTTTGTTTAGAAGAAGTCTCTTGCTCCACACCACCCGAACTATTACTTTTAGAAAAATTATAAATCAAAACTTCCTATGAAGAGTCACCCGTTTTAGAATTGAAACAACTCCCTCCTCACCTAAAATATCTATTTTTAGAAAAAGAGTCTAAGCTACCCGTTATCGTTTCATCTGAACTTAGCGATTCAGAAATGTCTGAATTGACTATAGTCTTAAGCAAGCATCGCCGCGCAATTGCATGGCAAATATCTGATATCAAGGGTATAAACCCTTCCATCTGCACTCACAAAATCTTCCTCGAAGATAATTCCCGCAACACGGTCCAGCCTCAATGACCGCTAAAACCGAATATGAAAGAAGTCGTTAAGGCCAAAGTTATCAAACTTTTAGATGCGGGAATCATCTACCCGATATCGGATAGTACTTGGGTTAGCCCGGTACAAGTCGTGCCGAAAAAAGGCGGCGTAACGGTAGTAACAAATGAAAACAATGAATTGATTCCAACCCATACCGTTACGGGTTGGCAGATGTGCATCGATTATCGAAAACTAAATGATGCCACCCGTAAGGATCACTTCTCGTTACTTTTTATCGATCAAATCTTAGAGCGCCTTTCAGGTCACTCCTACTATTGTTTTCTCGATGGTTTGTCGGGATATTTTCAAATCACTATTTCGCCCGACGTCCAAGAGAAAACAACATTCCCTTGTCCCTTTGGTACCTTTGCTTATCGAAGGATGCCATTTGGTCTTTGTAATGCGCCGGCTACATTCCAAAGATGTATGATGGCGATATTCGATAAATTAGTTGAGGAAGTGATGGAAGTTTTCATGGACAACTTTTCCGTTTTCGAAAACCCTTTCAAAATTTGTTTAAAATATCTCGAGCGTGTGCTACAACGTTGTGAGGAAACAAATTTAGCTCTCAATTGGGACAAATATCATTTTATGGTCAAAGAAGGATTAGTCCTTGGCCATAAAATATCGGGCAAAGTGATCGAGGTCAATAGGGCTAAGATCGAAGTAATTGAAAAACTCCCCCCTCCAACGAATGTAAAAGCTATTAGAGTTTCATAGGACACGCAGGGTTTTATCGACGCTTTATACAAAATTTTTCCAAAATCACGAAGCCGTTAACCCATCTTCTCGAGAAAGAATCCTCTTTCCTTTTTAATGATGAATGCCATTTGGCCTTTAAACTTATTAAAGAAAAACTTATAAATTCTCTGATTTTAGTCGCCTCGGATTGGTCGCTACCCTTTGAAATTATGTGTGATGCGAGTGATATTGTGGTAGGTGTCGTATTAAGCCAACGAGTGAGTAAGTATTTCCACCTGATTTATTATGCGAGCAAAACACTCACGTCGGCACAAGCAAATTACACCACTACAGAGAAGGAGCTTCTAGCGATTGTTTTTGCCTTCGATAAGTTTTGGTCGTACATCACTCTCTCCAAAGTAATTGTTTTCACAGATCACACTTCTCTTAGATATCTTTTAAGAAAATCAGACGCCAAGCCCCGTATTTTGCGATGGATCCTCCTCTTGCAGGAGTTTGACTTAGAGATCCAGGACAAAAGGGGAGCCAAAAACCTGGCGGCCGACCATCTTTCCCGTCTAGAAAATCCCGCTACGGAAGTAGTAATAGAAGTCGATATTAATGATAAATTCCCAAAAGAGCGCCTCCTTGCTCTCAAAAATATAAATACATCTTCCACCCCTGGTTCGCGGATTTGGCTAACTATTTAGTAGCCCGGGTCCTACCAAATGAATTCTCGAGTCAGCAAAAGAAGAAATTCTTTTCTGATTTAAAGAATTACTTTTGGGAGGACCCATTTCAATTTCGTGTTTGCGCGGACCAGGTAGTGAGAAGATGTGTCTCGAGTGAGGAAGAGATGCCCCAAAATATTTTCTTAAAATGCAAAATTTTCGATCTTTGGGGTATTGATTTTGTTGGTCCTCTCCCTCCATCTTTTTCAAACAAGTATATTCTAGTTGCGGTCGACTACGTGTCGAGGTGGGCGGAAGTGCAAGCTCTCCCCACCAACAATGCGTAAGTCTTCGTTAACTTCTTAAAAAAATTATTCTCTCGATTTGGTACGCCACGCGCTATAGTTAGTGATCGGGGCACCCATTTTTCAATACCCAATTCACGAAAATCTTAGCAAAATATGGTGTCACGCATAAACTATCCACTGCTTATCACCCACAAACGAGCGGCCAAGTCGAAGTCGTAAATCGAGAATTAAAGCGGATTTTAGAAAAAAAACAATTTCTATAAATCAGAAGGATTGGGCACTTAAGCTCGATGATGCGCTATGGGCCTATCGAACGGCGTAAAAGACCTCTATCGGTTGTACACCATATCGAATGGTTTATGGCAAGGCTTGCCACCTTCCGGTCGAACTGAACACCGCGCATTTTGGGCGTATAAATTTTTAAACCTCGATTCTACGTTAGTGGCCGAACAAAGAAAATTTCAAATGAACGAATTAGACGAGCAGCGAGCGAATGCATACGAAAATAACAAATTATATATGGAGCGAACAAAGTTTTATCACGATAAGCATATAAAATTTCCTAAAACTTTTTCGCCGGACGATCTCGTCCTCCTTTATAATTCTCGTCTTCGCCTTTTTTCGGGAAGCTAAAATCTCGATTGTCCGGACCCTTTATTGTTAAAGAGGTTTGGTCCTATGGGACAATTCTAATTTCCCACCCGGAAAAAGGTTCCTTCAAAGTTAACGAGCATCGTCTTAAGTTATATCTTCCAGGAGATATGTTGAACGAAAAGAGTGATTCAATAATTCTTCCACCAATATCGTGAGCGCACGCGACCTTAAACAAAGCGCTTTTGGTAGGCACCACACAGTTATCTTTTTATTGTTTTTTTGTTTTTGTTTTTGTTCTTAACATGTTTTGTAGGTAACCACTGCTTCCCTCCGCATCCTCAAAATCAGGGAAGCCATTTTTCCTTCTTCATTCTTCTCTTTTATCTTGCATTTCTTTTTTTGCTTTGTCTTGCACATTATTTACTTTTTCTCTTGTTTTTTACCTTATACTTAGTTTTAAACATTGAGGACAATGTTTAACTTTAAGTATGGGGGTGTAAATAGCTCTTAAAAATGTAGTTCTTAAGTAAGAAAATCTTCAAAAAAAAATCATGTTTTTCTTACATTTAAGCACTTGTAAAACCCAAAAATTCAAAAAATTTAGAAAATAAAAAATTTAAATCTTGGAAAGGGACGTTTGGGCTATCATCCCATCTTACCTCCTAGTACCGTTGAGAACCTTTCATGGGGTGTACCTTGTGAAATCCAAGAGTTAACAAAACAATTGTTGTTAGGTTTAAGACTAGTTTCCTTTCTTTTATTATCAAAAATCCAAAAAAAGATAATATCAAAAATTCCAAAAAAAAAATATGAAAAACTTAGAACAAAAAAACCAAAAAACAAAATTATTAAACCCCTACTTGTTGTTTTTGTAATTTCTTAGAAATTTAGTTGAGAATATTTATAAGTATTTTTATGTTTTTAATTGGCTAAAATTTTGTTTATCATAGTTTGATAAATCTAAATTTTAGGTAATCTTGTTTTAAGAATCATTTTATGGTTTGAGCTTGATTAGATAATTTTCTTTTGCATGACTTCTCTTTTAATTTTAAGTAGCTTCATTTTGTAGTAAATTTGTTAAACCTCTTTAGATTTCTATTATTTTTTCTTCTGACTTTTTAGATCTTAGGAAATTTAAATTTACTAGAATTTGGTCTCAACATAATTTAATTTATAAGCTAGAAATCTTTCCTACTCACCCCTTTTGATAGCATAAAAAAAGTGTTTTAAAAGATCATATGTCATGGGAATAAGAGGATAAAATCTATTTTCACTAAACATATGCACCCAAAATCTTTTAAAAGATTATATGACATGGAGTAAGATGATAAAATTTATTACTGCTAAACATATACATTTTGGGTTTTTATTAGAAGAGAGTTATAAAAGATTATATTGCATGGAGTAAGAGGATAAAATTCATTACTCCTAAACATATACAAATTAGAAAAAAATTGAGTTTCAAAGATCTCTTCTTATGCCAAATTTTGTGAAATCCCTCTTAGCCAATTATCATTGATCTAGATTTAGTTAAATTATGGAGAGAGCAATATTTAGTAAGTTACTTTTCCTTAAGTTTCTTTTAAGATAGAGTTCTTAAAATTTTAATCTAATTTAGTTTTATAATTTCTACAATTTTGTTTGCTAGTTAGTCATCTCGAGAAGTCCTTGCCTAAACACTTCCTCTCTTTTCAAATCATTATCATAACTTAGACTTTAATACCTCCTAGAATTTATTTTTAACCTAACTTTTGGTTAAATGAAATTTTAGTTTATAATTAAAAATTTTATGGATGTCTTATAAATTATGTCTCATACTTTTGCTCTGGAATAGCAAAATCTCAAGTATGGGGGGATTTGATAAGTAGTATTTATATAACTTTTTAATAGAAATTTTAGTAATTATTTAATATGAACTTTTAGTTTTCATGTTAATTTTAGCTTATAACTAGTTCTTTATGAAAATTATTTCTAATCTAGGGTATTTGTATTGTAAGATCCCCCTCCTCCTTACTGGAGAGTTCCGGGATCATACGCCCAGGACTGCTGTCTTACGGTGACACCAACTCACGCGTTAGTCATCAACGCTCGACGCCACTCCTGCCGATTAGTTTGATCATTACACAGGCCAATTTGCAAGAAGTAATATCACAAATATGACAAGTCCACATCACAACACACATATATATATATATATATATAAAGAAAGGTGCAAATAGTCCACAATGAGTACAAATCTAAAAGAGTGCAAGGGATTAAGCCCGATACATATCCAAACGGAAATATTAATGACATAGCACTCTCTCACACTATATTATGCGGAAGCAACACAAAATACTCTTCAACCTGTCGCCGTATGGAAGTAGTGATGCGCGACATCTGCTCCTCAGGGTCTGCCGTCATGTCCTGCCTGGCGTACTGTGGTTCCTGCTCCTCGATCTCCTGGTGTTATGGCCACATCTGACCGTTAGTCAAAAGACTATGTCATTTTGTGCCCGCCTCCCCCCACGACTCCTAGGTACCGAGCGGGATGGCGAAGCGAAGGACATCAAGGGGTAATAAGAAATACAAGTGACATGGATATTACTAACAGTATAAATGGTAAATGAGTAGTGAGAACAAGAACAATATGTAATAAATGAAGTATGTAAGACAACATTAGTAGGTAAGTAATGGGTAGTAAATAAATAAATGCAGCGCAAGTGAAGTGATAAGAAAACTACCACACCATCATCTAGAGTATCTTAACTTATATGAATGCCCATACAGACTTAAAAGTTAAGATTTCCGGAATTATAACTTATCATATAAAAGAGCTCATACTAATTTATATGATAAGGGTCTGCAAATGTGTATGTCATTATGATGTTATGAATGTTATGGTATGTTATGCTATGTTCATACAATGCAACTCACTCACACGACTCTGCGCGCACAAACCTTTAGTTCCCGCTTTTCGGAGGTAGCCAGCCTCTCAGGAACTTCCGTCGTGGCAACGGAATTAGTGGATTGGGCACTCCACTTCTAGGTAGGTATACACACTACCCGACCTAAACCTTACGTACGCTGATGTACACGTCCTAGGAGCACTTCCGTGAGCTTTTGCGTACTCTTGCTGACATCCCGCCAGACTTTTATGGTCGGGGGTGGTTTACTAGGGATTGTTTGCTAGACCGTAGTAAATTAACCTACTGGCCCTCTAACTCACCACACCCCGCCAAGGTCAACGTACCGCCATTAGTGTGACAAATGGATCCATACTGAATACCTGCCACTAGTTTATGCACAAGCAATATTCATTACGATTTCCGAGCCACCTGCTCGTAGGACTAACTAATCTTGAACCGTTCCATCCCTCCTAATAGGACGGGGTTTACTTTTCTAAATTTAACTTAGTTAGGGATTACTCTTATTTGTTACTTAGGCGATCATATCAATTTAAGGTGAATTCTGGACTTCCCGAGGTCTACCCGGTGAAGGGCTCGCAGCGGTACTAGATGGTATTCTAGGATGACATCCCAGACCTTCCTTTCTCAGAATATTTATTCTTACTGGTAACTACCCTTGTTAAGGTTACCCTCATGGTTGCTCTATACTACTTAAGTATGATTTAAATTTCTTTTAGGTAACTGACGACCTTTTACTAATGCGTGATGGAAATCCTTAGATGTTCACCTAAATGCTATCTCTAACGTTGAATGCATTATGATCACCTTAATTGTCTAAGTGTCACTATAAGTACTATGGATAGAAAACTCTCAAATATACTTCAATTGTTCATCGAGACGTACTTCCGTTCACTTTTCTCTATAGGGAATATTTTCTCCAATTAGCCTACAACTCATGTGAACTATAGTTATGTATGTTCTAATGTTGTGTTCCAAATTTCATTCCATTCCCACATGTTTTGGCTAGCCTAGACACTACCCCAAGTTTTTGATAAACGCAGACCAACTCAACATTGGACTAATTTAATCTCCATAATGTGAACATCGCCAAAACATGACCAAATGACCTAAATTTTTTACCATAGGTTACACGTGACCTAATTACAAGAAGATCAGAAATTCATAATTTTCCCAACTATTTTGGCCATTTATAAAAATACATTAATGATAATGCACACCTCACTTTACACATGAAGTACTAATTCCTGAAGTCAAAATGCTCTCACTAAATTATCAATGACATATAATGTATAAATAGGATGTCTGACTGAAGTTCGAAAATTTTCATAAAGATTATGCCACCATTTAAATATTCAAACATTTTTACCAATTGGATACATTACAAAGCAAGTACCAAAATTACTGGATCAACAATTCTACAAAAATTACCATAGACTTATAATGATCAAAATACATCATAGCCAAATTTTCAGAATTTTCCCTATAATATTGATCATATAAAATTCCATTAATACATAAGTGTGACAAAGGGTATTTTTGGTAATTTACAATGTGAATGACTTCCAAAAATCCTACCAAAATTTCCAGAGATATATTTCAAGGTAAAACATCATATGACAGAGTATTGGATTTTTTCTTAAATCTTAGGTGATGTTTATTTCATTAATACACTTTGTGACAAAATTCATTATGCTCAAATGGCTAAGAACATTAATTCCAAAAATCCTCATAAAATTTTCAGAGGTATATAATATCCTAAATTGTCATATATCAGAAGTTCAGATTTATGCTAAGTGGTTTGATCACTTTTATTTGATTAATATATTTATGTGACAAATACATTATTGCTCAAATATTTAGGATTTTTCTTCCCAAAAATCCTAATATTTCTAAAGATGATACCCTCCTTTATGCTAGGTGTGTTACCAAAATTTCATGAGCATACCACAAGCCATAAGTGATGAAATCACAAAATACATAAATGTGATATATGCACACCACCCCTCTATACATCACATTCCTATGAATATGAGATATTATGATCTACAGTGAGTCAAATGGTCTCAAATTTTGGCATGTTACTCATTAGGGTCTAACAATCATACCACCCAAGATTTGGGTCATTTTGCATATATTTAACCATAATTATTTCATTAATATGAAAAACCATATTTACATAAAACCATAGAAAAATGTTGCCCAAAAATTATGATTTTTGGGCAGGGGGTGAATCTATGTTATTTATAACTATGTCTAAAATATTAGACTGATCCATGTTGTTGGGAATATTGCCCTCAATGTTCCTTTGATTTGAAGAGGCATCACTCACAATGCTATTTGATACAATCTATCTTGTCTCAAGTTTTATACAGGGAAATGATATTCCATACATTGGAATATATTCAAAGAGAGCATTTCGTCAAACGCAGAAGGAAGTTTGTCGAACTCAGAAGGAAGTTCGTCGAACGTAGAGACAGATAGAAGCAAGCGCTGAGATTTGGTGTGTTCGTCGAACGCAGAACACAGTTCATCGAACTCAGAGACGAGACAGAACAAACAGCTGAGACTTGGAGTGTTCGTCGAACGCAGAACACAGTTCGTCGAACTCAGAGATGAGACAGAAGAAACAGCTGGGACTTGGCGTGTTCGTCGAACGCAGAACACAGTTCGCCGAACTCAGAGTATGGTGAGTTTGTCGAACGCAGAGTTGGGCAAGTTCGTCGAACTCAGAGTATGGCGAGTTCGTCGAACGCAGATTGCGAGTTCTGCCTGTGGCGCAAGCCGTAGAAAGATAGTGTGGGGTCTACCAGTCTCTCCCATACTACTCAGAAGGACGGCTGAGAGACGTTGAAGGTCGGGGATGTATAAAAGAAGAAGTTAGGGCACTTTGGAAGAGTGCTGGTCGAGTGTTAAAACAATTTTACTATTCCATTGACGGCAAAAGCTCTCGTCTTTCTACTCCTGCTCACTGAACAAGCAAGAAGAAGAAGAGAGAAAAAGAAAGCTCCTCTACAAGAAGGAGCAAGGTGATCTTCCATCCTTCATCTGAAGAGGAAGATCAGTGTGTAGCTGCCATCAACATCTCCAGCTACAAGGAAGCACCAGGTGTGCAGGAACTACATGGGACTTTTTCTGTTGTCTGATATAGTAAGCTTCAACAAAACTTATACTGTAGGGCTTTTGCCTGAGTTTGTAGAGTTGAAGGCCTGAGTTTGTAAGGCTGCTTTTGCCTGAGTTGTAGGGCTTTATTGCCTGAGCTGTAGGAGGAGGTTTCCTCTGAGGTAGGACCTGGGAGAGGTCTGAGTTGTAGGAGGTGGATTCCTTTGAGGTAGGGCTTGTTGGCCTGAGATTGTAGGACCTGCTGTGGTCTGAGTTGTAGGATCAGTGGCTGATCTGAGTTAGGGCTGCTGTGCCTGAGGTAGGGTTGGGAAAACCTGAGAGATCCTGAGGGATCTGTGCTGTAAGCTATTTTAGCTGAGTTTGGAGGAGTTGGCCCTGTCTAACACACTGTTAGAAGGGTGAAGGTGGAAAGTGGACTACCCATAGACACCCTGTCTTGGGGAACCACTATAAACACTTGTGTGTTTTTTGGTTGTGCTTGATTACTTGTTTAGAATAATCTTAAACATCTAAATAAAACAAGTAAAAATCAAAAGACCTATTCACCCCCCCCCCCCCCCTCTAGGTGAATTAGATCATATACCTATATAATCTTTCAAGTGGTATCAGAGGGAGGTTGGTCATAAAGGGCTTAACTGCCTGACCAGATCCTACATAGGTATTATTAAATCTGAATCCAATGGCTTCAAATGGAGTTCAGAAGGAAATGGGTTCAATGAAGCTCCCAATATGCAAAAAAGAAACCTTTGGCATCTGGAAACAAAGGGTTAGGCTGTTCATGGAAGCTTCAGATCCTAGAATCTTTATCACTGTTCAGGAAGGCCCCTTCATTATCACAAAGCCCTCCACCATTGATCCTACTAGGATGGTAGGCAAGCCTTACACTGAAATGACAAGGGATGAGATAGCATTGCCTACAATGGATAAAAGGGCTCAAAATATCTTTGCCAATGCTATTGATGATTCAACTTTCCAAAACTTGGTGCACTGTGATACTGCAAAGGAAATGTGGGATACATTGATTGTGTATATGGAAGAGACTGAGGAAGTGAGGAATGATAGGAAATCCTTCCTCAATCAGGAGTATGAAGTCTTTAGGCAACAAAATCAGGAATGCATAGCTGATTGCTATGAAAGATTTTTCAGGATAGTTAATGAGTTGAGGACCTATGAAAGGATCTTCACTCATTATGAGTTGAATGATAAATTCCTAAGATCTCTAACTAGAGACTGGGATACCAAAATATGTGCCATCAGGGAAGTGGCAAAGCTAAGTGAAACGTTTCCTCACACTCTGTTTGGAAAGTTGCTCTCATATGAGATGCAACTATCTGCAAGAAAGGAAGAAGACACCTCCTCCAGGCCTCATGCTAGGGAGAAGTCTGTGGCCCTCAAGGCTGATGGGTCCAAGAAGAGCAAGTCAAGAATTCCTACCCCTCCAAGAAGGGATGCTGACTCAGACAATTGAGATCACTGCCAATCTGAAAACAGCTCTTCTGATGAGGAATTTGCTGCCTTCTCAAGGCAATTCAAGAAGATGATGAGAAGGAAGCCGTGGAAGAATAAGCCTTCCTCCTCCTCACATCCTAGGAAGGATTCAAGCAGGGCAGATAGGCAGCACCCCAAAGGGGGACAGGTATGACTCTAAACATGTTAAACATGGTTCAACTAATGTGATTTGTTATTGCTGCAGTAAGCCTGGACATGTCATTGCTGACTGTCCAGTCAAAAGAAAAGATAATGGTGATAAGAAGCACCATCATCAAAAGGATAGGAAGGGTGAAAAATCCTTCCTAGCAAAGAAAGGAAAAAGCTGGAGTGAATCTTAGTCATCTTCCTCAGATTCAGATGATGAAGAAGAAGCCTATATTGGGTTGTTTGCTGCTGAGGAAGATGAGGATTTTCTTGCAGCAAAGGTGAGCATCAGGGCCCCTCTATCACATTCAGACAGTGATATGGAGGTGGATGAAAATGTTGAAGAATATGTTGGCCTAATGGCCATAACTTCAGATGATGAAGACTGTCAGGACACACCTGACCAGGTAACTACTCCTCTCTCTTCCTCTAAGTATGAATCAATTCTAGAATCTGAAGCACACTCATCAATTGATGAAAGTGATTCAGAAGCTGAAGTGGATGTCAATCAATTGATTGACAAGTATGATGCTCTAGTGATTGCTCTGAAAGAGAGCAAGAAGCTTGCCAAAAGCCAAGCCTTAGAGATTTACTCTCTTAAAAAGGCTGAAAGAAATAGTCCCGAGTCTCCAAATTTGGTTGCTTAGATGAGTAGAGATTAAGCAAACCCAAGGGGATAACAATTGTCCATTTGAGCTCTATTTCTCTAAAGAACAAGATCATCAAGGATCTTGAGGAGAAGCTTGTGAAAGAAAGAAGCCTAGTGGCTCAATTCTCCAAGCCTAAATCAGTGCTCCATATTATTGACTCCTTTTCTTCTCAATCCAATAGGAGAGGACTAGGTTTCAATAAAATGGAAGTAGGAGAAGGGAGTGGAGAAAAGAGCAGGGGTAAGGCTAAGCCTCATACCACCTTTCAAAATGTATTACTTCCTTCCAAAAGGTATGACCATGAAAACATGTATGGTCACTGGAAGAATGGAAGTAACTATAGGACGGAAAACAATCCTTCTCATAGTGGAAGAAAGGGAATGGGATTGAGTGCCTTGAAGGCTCCCCATGAGAAAATTCAATTGGTCCAACCTGGACCTTTTGTATTTGGTACCCCAGCCCCCTTATTCAAGAATCACGGTGCCAACTCTTCCAAATCTATTTCAGCAAAGAAAATTGCTGCTGTCCAATCTATGGACAAGGCTTGTTGCTCAGTGTCAGATGCAATCAGATCTTGTATGGCTGCCAAGCCAAAGCAGGCTGATGCCATCAGGAAAAAGAGCATCAAGACATCACATAGATTGACATTTAATCAAATCATTGCTGAGAGAAATAGGAAAACTGCAGCTGTCTTCCCTCCTGAACAGAGGAAAAGTAATGTTAAATCCTCAAGAAATGTTCAGAAGAGGAGATACAACATTCATGAATGTTGGTGTTGTGGTAAAGTGGGACACTTTGCCATAGGTTGTTGGTACAATCCCAATGTACCTAATGCTAAGAAGAGCCTTTCTGCAAAGAGTGCAGCTAGTGTAAGGTTTTCTTATCATGCTAACAAGTACCTAGGACCCAAAATCAATTGGGTTCCTAAGGATAATTAAATTCCATCATGCAGGTTAGTTCAAATTCCAGCCTTGGGCAGATTTGGTATTTGGACAGTGGGTGCTCAAGACATATGACAGGCACCAAGGGTTTACTACAGGAATACAAAGCAGTGAAGAATGGACCCAAAGTCATCTTTGGGGGTTCAGAAAAGGGAGTCACCAGAGGTTATGGTATGATCACAAATGGCATAGTCTCCATCACAAAAGTGGCTTATGTTGAAGGGTTGCAACACATCCTTGTTAGCATAAGCCAACTGTGTGATCTTGTCATTGTCATTGAATTTCACAATGACAAGTGCCTAATCAAAAAGTCTAATGACTTGGAAACCATATATTCAGGCACTAGGAGTGGAAATGTTTATTGTTTAGATTTTATTTGCAAATCATCTTCCTCTCCTGTGTGCCTTGTGGAAAATGAGAGTGAGTCTCTATGTGTTCAATGGCACAAGAGACTTGCCCACATCAACTACAAGGCAATGCATAGACTATTCTCAAAAAATTTGGTTAGAAATAGTCCTAATTTAAGATGTGTTAAAAATGGCCCATGTCATGCTTGCCAAATGGGCAAGCAAACAAGGACCACTTTTAAAAGTATTGGCTCCAAAGACACTAAGAGATGCCTTTATTTATTGCATATGGACTTATTTGGTCCTATGCCAATTCAGAGCTTAGGAGGGAAGCTGTATACCTTAGTGATTGTTGATGATCACTCAAGATATACATGGGTATTTTTTCTTAAAAAGAAATCTGATACTCTAAATGTCTTTATAATCCATGTCAAGGCCATTCAGAATGATTTGCAATGTTCTGTGGTCAGAACTAGGTCTGACCATGGCACAGAGTTTCAATCTGAAGCCATGACAAGGTTCTGTCAAGAACTAGGTATCATCCAAGAGTTTTCCTCCCCAAGGACCCCACAACAAAATGGGGTGGCTGAGAGGAGGAATAGAACATTGATTGAAGCTGGGAGAACATTGCTTAGTGACTCTTCACTCCCAGAATAATTCTGGGCTGAAGCAGTCAATACTGCCTATTATGTTATCAATAGAGCTTCCATCAATAATGTTCATGGAATTATCCCCTATGAGATTCTGAAAGGCAAATAACCTTCAATTTCATATTTTAGGATCTTTGGATCTAAATGCTACATTTTAAATAATGGAAAATCTCAATTAACCAAGTTTGCTGAAAAATGCTACTTGGGGGTACTTGTTGTCTATAGCTCACATAGTAGACCCTATAGAGTATATAACAAGAAAACCCATGTTGTTGAAGAGTCCATGCATGTGGTATTTGATGAGACCAGCTTAATTTATAAGGACTGGTCCAGTTCTTCTGTTTTGACAGGAAGTGAAAGGGCAATGGAAGATCTATCTATACAACAACCATCCAACATCAGTAAAGCTCATACTGATGGAGCAATTCCAGAAGAAGTAGAGGAGCAGGATGCTGAAGAAGCTGCTGACCCAGTGGGAGAAATTCAACATGTAGAGGAGAGACTACCTGTAGCTACAAGACATCTAAGGGATCATCCCTTGGAGCAGATTATTGGGAACATTCAACAAGGTATGACAACTAGGAGCAGGGCTCACAATGAGACCTTGTTCCTCAGTTTCCTGTCACAGGTAGAGCCTAAGAAGTTTGAAGAGGCCAACTTGGATCCTTTCTGGATTCAGGCAATGCAGGAAGAACTGTTGCAATTTAAGAGATGCAAAGTATGGAAGTTGGTGCCAAGGCCACAGGGACACAACATAATTGGCACCAAATGGATCTTCAGAAACAAGATGGATGAAAATGGGACAATCATCAAGAACAAGGCAAGGCTAGTTGCAAAGGGGTATAGGCAAGAGGAAGGAATAGACTTTGACCAAACCTTTGCCCCAGTTGCAAGGTTGGAGTCCATAAGGCTATTCCTTGCATATGCAGCCCACAAAGGCTTCAAAGTGTACCAGATGGATGTCAAATCAGCATTCCTGAATGGAAATCTGAAAGAGGAAGTTTTTGTAGAGCAGCCATCAGGTTTTGTCCATCCTACTCTCTCATCTCATGTTTATCTAATTAGGAAAGCTCTATATGGTCTTAAGCAAGCCCCTAGGGCTTGGTATGAGACATTGACTAGCTTTCTCATCAAGAACAAGTTCTTGAGGGGAAAGATAGATAGCACATTGTTTCTTAGGGAAACAAGGGGCAAGTGTCTCTTAGTCCAAATCTATGTTGATGACATAATATTTGGGTCTACTGATGACAACCTCTGCAAGAGATTTGCCAATCTAATGCATGGGAGTTTGAGATGAGCAATATGGATGAACTTAAATATTTCCTTGGGCTCCAAGTGAAACAGTCTGATGATGGAATTTTCATTTCCCAGACTAAGTACACCAAAGCGCTCATCAAGAAATTTGGGATGGAATCAGCCACCACCATGAGAACACCCATGGGATCTAATGTATCATTAGACAAGGATGAAAAGGTGAAGGCCTTTGATGAATCCATGTACAGGTGTATCATTGGATCCCTGTTGTACTTGACTACTAGTAGGCCAGACATTATGTATTCTACATATGTTTGTGCTAGGTATCAGGCTTGTCCTAAGGAATCTCACTACACCTCTGTCAAGAGGATTTTGAGATACCTCAAGGGCAGCCTAAATCTTGGCCTTTTGTACCCTAGGAACAATGACTTTGAACTAATAGGCTATGCAGATGCAGATTTTGCAGGGTGCAAAGAAAACAGGAAAAGCACATGTGGCACTTGTCAATTCCTAGGGAGGAGGCTGATCTCTTGGAGCAGCAAAAAGCAAACTAGTGTGGCCATATCCACAGCTGAGTCAGAGTACATTGCTGCATGTAGTTTTTGTGCTCAACTTCTGTGGGTCCAACATCAATTGGAGGATTACAACATAAAGGTTAGTCAATCTCCCCTCCGTGTGACTCAGCCAGTGCTATTTCTATTGCCAAAAATCCTGTCTCCCATAGCAGGACCAAGCACATAGAAATAAGGTACCATTTTATTAGAGAGCATGTAGAGTGTGAAGATATCAAACTTGAATATGTCCCCACTGACAATCAAGTAGCTGATATCTTCACCAAGCCACTGGATGAGGCCAAGTTCAATTCTTTCAAAATTGAATTAGGAATGTTGATTTTAGAATGAGTTCATTTATGAATCAATATGCACTGTTAAAATGCTTATGTTCTCATTTGTACAATTCTCACAATATGTACTGTTATGATAAACTGAAATCTGAATTGATCAACTTTACAGTAGGCATAGTTCACATGATAGGGTGGATAATCTCCTTAAAATGTTCAATGTAGAACAGTATAATGTAGTATAATCAGCTGGATCAGAAAAATCTGGATCAGCTGAGCTTCAGGTTACCCTTAAACAGCTGGGAAAATTCTGGGTTCGACGGACTCTTACCTGGGTTCGACGAACGTCGAGCTTGTGTTCGACGAACTCAAGTCTGAGTTCGACGAACTAAGCTCTATGATGAGCTCAGATGAACTAAGCCTTGAGTTCGACGAACTCCTGTCTGAGTTCGACGAACTCAACTCTGAGTTCGACGAACTCAGGCATATGATGTAATTTCATTTACACTTACAATCAAAAGGTCAATACTAATGCTCCAAGTGAGGGGGAGCTAGAGAGGATTGGTCAAAATGAACAAGAACATCTAATAAATCTAATAGTACTCACATTGAGGGGGGCAAGTTCTTGCTCAGGTTGAGGGGGAGATGGCCAATGCTGCCTCCCAATCCTTAAGGGAAAAATAATTGAAGAAACCAGAAAGGGGGAGATGGCCAATGCTATGACCAAACCAGAGTTAGCCCTCTGATAAAGTTATCAGAGTTAGTTATCATGAATGATATATAATTTGAATTTGCCCTCTGAGTTAGTGATTATGAATATGCTATATAATATGAGTTAGAAAGGGCGAGATAACCTATGATCTAGTCAAAGCTTAACATAATCTGTCATGAGGTATCAAAGCATGCTTAAACAATGTTAATGCTTACACAATGTTATTTTATAGAAGCAATGATATCATGAATGCTAAATAGAGTATTTGTATGATAGGTTTTTGTTGCCTATGTACCTTAGCATTGGGAATGTTCTGCCTTCTTCAATTAGGGGGAGATTATTGGGAATATTGCCCTCAATGTTCCTTTGATTTGAAGAGGCATCACTCACAATGGTAAGTACATATTATATTTGATACAATCTATCTTGTCTCAAGTTTTATACAGGGAAATGATATTCCATACATTGGAATATATTCAAAGAGAGCAGTTCGTCGAACGCAGAAGGAAGTTCATCGAACTCAGAAGGCAGTTCGTCGAACGCAGAGACAGATAGAAGCAAGCGCTGAGATTTGGCGTGCTCGTCGAACGCAGAGCACAGTTCATCGAACTCAGAGATGAGACAGAAGAAACAGCTGAGACTTGGCGTGTTCATCGAACGCAGAACACAGTTCGTCGAACTCATAGATGAGACAGAAGAAACAGCTGAGACTTGGCGTGTTCGTCGAACGCAGAACATAGTTCGTCGAACTCAGAGTATGGCGAGTTCATCGAACGCAGAGTTGGGCAAGTTCATCGAACTCAGAGTATGGAGAGTTCGTCGAACACAGATTATGAGTTCTGCTCGTGGCGCAAGCTGTAGAAAGACGATGTGGGGTCCACCAGTCTCTTCCATACTACTCAGAAGGACGACTGAGAGCCGTTGAAGGTCGGGGATGTATAAAAGAAGAAGTTAGGGCACTTTGGAAGAGTGTTGGTCGAGTGCTAAAACAATTTTACCATTCCATTGAAGACAAGAGCTCTCGTCTTTCTACTCCTGCTCACTGAACAAGCAATAAGAAGAAGAGAGAAAACGAAAGCTCCTCTACAAGAAGGAGCAAGGTGATCTTCCATCCTTCATCTGAAGAGGAAGATCAGTGTGTAGCTGCCATCAACATCTCCAGCTACAAGGAAGCACCAGGTGTGTAGGAACTCCATGGGACTTCTTCTGCTGTCTATTGTAGTAAGCTTCAACAAAACTTTTACTGTAGGGCTTTTGCCTGAGTTTGTAGGGCTGAAGGTTTGAGTTTGTAAGACTGCTTTTGCCTCAGTTGTAGGGCTTTATTGCTTGAGCTGTAGGAGTTGGATTCCTCTGAGGTAGGACCTGGGATAGGTCTGAGTTGTAGGAGGTGGATTCCTTTGAGGTAGGGCTTGTTGGCATGAGATTGTAGGACCTGCTGTGGTCTGAGTTGTAGGATCAGTGGCTGATCTGAGGTAGGGCTGCTGTGCCTGAGGTAGGGTTGGGAAAACCTGAGAGATCCTGAGGGATCTGTGATGTAAGCTATTTTAGCTGAGTTTGGAGGAGTTTGCCCTGTCTAACACACTGTTAGAAGGGTGAAGGGGGAAAGTGGACTACCCATAGACACCCTGTCTTGGGGAACCACTATAAACACATGTGTGTTTTCTGGTTGTGCTTGATTACTTGTTTAGAATTGTAACATCCCATTTCCTAATAGACCCCCTAACTCCAATTTAGGGTGAGACAAGTGGTGAGTGTGGTGAGTTTGAGCTAGATTGCAGCCTTAGGACACATAAGGTTAGGTGAACTCACATGTGGTCCACTATAAGGCTCAAGTCAACCTAGGTCAAACTAGCTCAACATGAACTCACACTTGAAAATTGACTCCACCATTAGATGATAAACACTCCAAGGAATGCAATAGACCCAAAAGCCCCATCATGGGGTCACCAATTGACCCAATTTGACCAAAGTCAAACTTGGGTCAACATAGGTCAAATCCTCCCCATTAAGTTCAATTGAACCCCAAAGCATGAAATTGACTTCACCCCTAGTCTTAGAACATCATGGGGGATCTAATTGACCCAAAAGCCCCATCATGGAGTCAACAATTTGACCAATTTGACCAAAGTCAACTTTTCCCCAATTTTGGTCAAAATCACACCTTTGGGCCAAATTGGCTCACTTAGGTCTTCACCATGACTCAACCAACCTTGGGTGGTGTCACTGGACTCAATGTCGACACATTGGACCAGTCAACTCATCATTTGACTAAGTCAAACCCTAAAGTCAACCCTAGGTCAAAATTGGGCTAAAATGGTATGTAAATGGATTAAGCCAAGCCATATGGGTTAAGGCCCTCATCCAAGGCCCACTATGAAGCCCATAAGCCTAATGACCAGCATTGCCCCCTAATTCCAACATGCAATGGCATGCAAAGGGGTAGCATGGTCATTTTTCCCTTCCATCATTAAGAAAAGGAGGAATTTGGGGAATGGAGGCCATGTGGCCCTCCATTCCTCTGCCCAAAGCTTAATTTGAACTCCTCGCATGAATGCCAGCCAAAATTGGGCTGAAGGTGTGCCACTTGGTGGCTGGGAGGAGCATCCAAGGCATGGCCGAAAATGCCAAAGTTCAAAACCACCTCTACAGCTCATATCAGCCCAAACGAACCCTCCAATCAGCTTCAGAGCATCAAGAGGAGTTGAGCTAGAGCTTTACAGTGAGGCAAACAGTGGAGAATCGGGTTTTTGAGGAGGATCGCCGGAGCTCGCCACCACTAATGGCTGCTAACAAAACAGCCACCCCGACCCCAATTGAGCCCACCATCACCTTCAGAACCTTGAGAGCAGCTTTAAATCCACTACTGTAGCGGAGCTTTTGATCCAGAAATGGGGTTTTGAGCAATCTCGCCGCCGACAGCTACTAGCATGTCAGCCCGCCGGATAACTCACCTTCAAGCTCGCCTGAGGTACGATTTCTCCCCCTCTCCCTCTGTGCTAGTATCTAGGTCCATTTAAGAGAGAAATCGGGCTCAATTGAGCCCGATCCCATGTGAGATTGAGGGAGAAATTCCGAGCTTTTCTTCCTGCTCGGGACCGCCGGAGAGGCCATCTCCGGTGGCGTGCCGCCATCAAACGCTAGCCACCACCTCAATGGAGGTGGTGGAGGCGGTGGCCGGCCGTGAGATGCTGCAGGTTGCCGGGAAATGGCCGGAGAAGTTGGCCCAGACGGGATTAATCGTGGCCGTTGGCGAGCTAGGGACGATGACGGGATACCGCCAGATGTGCGCTGAGATTCGTGCTGGATTGATTTTATACATCATATTATTGGACATATTAATTGCATATGCTGTCACACTTTATACATAATTTTGTTTAATTAAATAGAGGCCTTTAGAGGCCATATTATGAAAAATGGCCAGAGATAAGATTTGTATATCTGGATGTCTACTTTCAGTAGAAATTTAAATCAAGTCATTTGGACCACTGTAGGGTCCACAGTAGTCATTCTTGTGAAACTGGTCAAAACATAAACATTCAGTGGTTTCATGCAGAAATTGAAGGCCTTAGAGGCCATAATTGCAAAAAGTGGCAGAGATAACTATTGTAGCCCTATGTGTCTAATTTCATTTGCCACTTGAAACAACTGATTTGGTGCAATGTGGACACCAGGGCACTTTTTTTCCTAGGACTGCTCTTTGTGTAGGGCAGAAATTAAAAATGCAATATCTTCTAAATGGCTTAACCAAATCCCTTGAAATTTCTACCATGCATGCATGGTATGAAGACACACCTAGGGTTTAAATTTGAGAATTTTTGGATGTGTATCCATTGAGTTATTTCATTTATTAGTAAAAGTAAATATTTGGTATTTATGGAGTTGTATAACTCCAAACACCCCCTAATTCGGGGGGTGATCTCTTTATATATACCTAAATCACTGGTTAAAATTTCATCACATGTGCATGAGTTTATTTCTCTGAATTTCAAAATGAAGTTTGGGCTTAAGAGAAAAATTTGGGGTGCTAATAGTCAATTTGGTCTTTTGAACTTTTGATGGAATTGAAAGTGGGAATCACCGTGCATGCCTCTGAAACCTTGGGGTTTTTGTATGTCATGAGGTTTTACATCTTTGACATAAGTCTCATGGCCCTTGGAAATTATTTTCTTAAGGTTTCTAAGTAAATTTCAAATTATCACACTTGTAGATTAATGAAAATTATGAGATTAAAACAGCTAGCAAAAATCCCACCTTCTAGGCATAGTCTTTTCATGACATTAAATATCTTTAGAAGTAATCTCATGTGGCCTAGCATACAAAGTCTTTGAAGCTTAAGGGTCAGAGATTATTTTCTTCTTGTAAAATTTATTTAAGCAATTTCAGATTTTCTAAATCTTGATTTAAATAGGAATTTAAATGAAATGAATTGCTGGCTGTTATAGGATTCTGAGAATTTTAAAATCAGAAAGACAATGTTTGATAGCTTCTTTCTATAGAATCCCCTTAATCAGAAGAGACTCACACTCAGAGCTCTGATCATTTCTGATCTATGCAATCTGAGTAGAATGCTCAACATGATTTTAGGAGAAAATTTGAAAGAATGTGAAGTCTACCTGACTTGTTTTTAAGATATAAAAATTCAAAAGAATCATTAAAATTTTTAAAATAGGTAAAAACAAATGCTTTACAATTAGTATATTGGCCTCTTTATTTCATTAAAGTATAAATTTGAAAATTTATTCTGATTTTGTTGAACATAAATACTTTTCTTCTTAACAGGCTGTTCAAATTTATTTTTCAAAGAAATTTTTTTTTTCTGATGTTTTCAAATCTATTTTAAGTCTTGTGTGCTCAGAAGATATTTTTAACTCTTGTATTTCTTTGTCATATTTTATCATATCTGTATATATTAACTCAAAATCTGATATGTGATTTTCAGATTTATAATTTTCAGCAATTATTAAATCTGTACATAATGAATTGAAAACAGATTTAAAATCAGATTTTATTAAATCTGGGCATGATGAAGTGAAAACTGATTTAGATTCAGAGGTAGAAATAAAATGTGAAGTAACCTCTACTACCTTAGTTACCATTTCTGCTTCAGATTCTGCATCTGATATGTAGTTTGAGCCATATATAGCCATCATACAGAAATCTCTGGCTTTTTGTTCTTCTTTTTCTTCTTCTTCACTTAGAGTAGGTGTTGGTTCTGCATCAAACAAACAGTTAGTGGAAGAAGTAGGAATGGATTCATTTACCATCCTAGAGAGGGAGTTCCAGATGCTCCTTGCTTAAGTGCAGTCATTAACTCTTTGATAAATGTCATTTGACATTGATTGAGTTAATATCTCCATGGCCTTTGCATCAGCACTGATCAACTTTTCTTGATCATCAGATGAAGAGATTGAAGATGGAATTCCTGTCAAAATAGATTTGTAAATATTTTCATCTATGGCATCCATATATAACTTAATTCTAGCTTGCCATAAAATAAATCTATCCAAATTACAAATAGGTGGATCTGAAAATAGAAAATCTGCTTGTGCCATTTAGAAAAATACTTTTTAAAAACAAAAGAACTAAGTGATCTTTGTGATTTCAGGTGTTAGCCTGTGTGAAAAATCAACCTGCTTTGATACCAATTGAAAGAGAGAGTTTAGTTCTTATTTATTATTAAAAGTCTTGTTTAAGTTTGCTTCCAAAATAATGATATATATATATAAGTGTGCTGATTGAGGAATAACAACAAACAGTAAGATGGCATATAAAACACAACACAGCAAATATAAACATAAACAAACAAGCCAACAAGCAAACCAGATGACACAAGATATATAGTAGTTCCCCTCAACTGGATACATCTACTCTTCTACCCACCGGTAGGAATCCACTGGAGGTTGTTGATCAGGTGCCCTCACACCAAGGTGTTTTTGTTCAGGTGTCCCCACACCAATGGAGGTTTGATCAGGTGCCCAAATCACCTATAAGCTTTTGATCAGGTGCTTATAAACCAAGATGCATGTTTTTGCTAAGGTGTCCTGTCACCGGGAGTTAACTTTTGAAGGGAGTTATAACCCTTTACAAGATGGGAGGAATAAAAGAAAACAAAAGATATGTTGTTCTTCTCTTGGCTGAGAAGACACTTGATGAAGATGTTGAAGAGAGCTCCCCCTGTCTGATTTAGTTTGATGACAGCTTGTGGATGGAGCTCCTTCTCTTGATTGCAATAACACTTCTTCTTCTTCTTGCAGTTTAGATCCTGAGCAATTGATAGTGTTTGGTGTCTCAGGATATGTATAGAAGATCTGCAAGAGAAGAGTTTATCAAAAACGAGACACAAAATAATATTGTTGTTGTTCTCTGTTTTGCCCTTGTTCTTCTTTTTCTCTTCTTCTTCTTCTTCTCTTTTTCCTGTACAGCAAATGTAATAATGTTCTGTATGTTTAATGTACAGCAATATATTCTGTATATATATGTCGAGAGAGAACAACTGGTTATTCTTCTGCTATATATTTATCTGCTGTATATAATCTGCTGTATATAGAGTTGACTCATGCTGTCGTGTAAAAGAGCTGTCCTCTTTCCTGGATGATTTGAATCCTTGCCGACCAAAGTGGAAATGAGTATTATCTCTTTCTTTTCCCAGAACCTCGAGCAGAACAATTTCTTTCTTTAGCTTGCTACAACGGCTACAACATTTATTGCTTCTGCCAACGGCTAGAACATTTAATGCTTGCTCGGCAGTAATGTCAGATCAGCAATATATATATATAGAGAAATTGTTAAAATTTCCTGAATTGAATCGTTTAGGAGTAAGCAGGAGTTGCATCAACTGAGTTATAGCCAAACAACCACAATTCCACACAGGAACACAAGAAACTTTATTGAATCACAAACTTCATTTATAGTGCGAGGTATACATGGCGAGACATGATTCATTAGAATCACGGAGGACAGAAGAACAAAACACACCAAAACAAATCTGGCGGCTAGACAAGCTGAGACCGCACAGACCGCTCAACTCCAGAACTCTCCCGGCTTGACCTAAGAACGCTCTAACAGAAAATAGGCTAGATTGCAGCTCACACGTGGTTTGACCTGAACTGCCAGACCGCCACCTCAGACCGCACGAACTGGAGTTTTATTGAACTGAACAAAGAACTGAGGCTGTCGCCAGACCGCAACTCAGATCGCCTAACCGCTGAAGGTCGCCTGATCGCTGAGCTTGCTGCGAACAACACAAGAACACCATAAACCAGTTCGCAGACAGACCGCTGCCGAACTGTTTATTCAAGCTACTGGGAATCACCAAGGAAGGAGACCACAACCTGCTGACCGCAAACCTGCGAACACAACAAACAGTCAACTCGCTTCCAAGACCGCCCGACCTCAAAGTTGAGACCGCACGAATTAACCCAGGCTCTAGTTCTTACAGTTCTCGATATGAATGACGGGCCATGCACCCCTATTTATAGGCGGGTAGACGGATGTCGTCACCGCAAAAGAGAGATACAATCACCACCCGTCAGATCGCCATCGGTCTCACAAGGCAGACCGCGCGATCACACCACTTGGACAACCTTCCGTCCAAGACCGCAGATCAGCAGGCAGACCGCACAAGCCGCGCGGACACAAGAACGCTCCTTCCTTAGATCACCAGGAGCAAACCAAGAACCATCTGGCCGACTTCAGACAAGTCGCCAGATTGCCAGCACAAGCCGCCCGGTCAGGCGGTTACATAAGAACAGACCACCCGGTCTTCCAACAAAGAAGACATGCCAACCAAGCAGAACAACTCGGGAACAGACCACAGCAATCAAGAACAGACAGGCCAACTAACAGACCGCCAGAACAAATCGACAGAGCTAGATCGGTAGATCACAAACACTGACCACACGGTCTCGGCGGTCACCCAAAATTCAGACCGCCCAGACACCTCCACTTCACTTCAACAATTTCAACACTCCCCCTTGATGTGGGAAGTGGAGACTAGCCCGAGTAAATTCCGCAACCGAGTAAAAGGTCCCTTCGCCCGTGGCTTTGTGAAGATGTCCGCAACATTTTCCGCACTTCGAACATGCTCGACCATAAGAGATCCTCCCAACACTTTTTCACGAATGAAATGATGCTCAATCTCAATATGCTTGGTCCTCGCGTGACAAACTGGATTATTAACCAGCTTGAGAGCACTCTCATTGTCCTCGCGTAGCATAGTGGGACCTTGAACCTCCTCATGAACGTCCTCCACCAACCTCCTGAGCCAAACGGCTTCCTGAGCTGCCAAGGCCGAAGCCTTGTATTCTGCTTCTGTGGTAGATACGGACACCGTGTCCTGCTTTTTGCTGCACTAAGAAATAGCTGTGGGGCCTGTCATAAAGACAAAACTAGACGTTGATCTCCGATCATCCACGTCTCCCCAATAGTCAGCATCCATGTATCCATGCAACTCCAAGCTTGACCCTCTCCAATATATGAGACCCAAATCAGAGGTCGACTTCACATACTTCAAAATTCCTTTCGCCGCTAGAAGATGAGGCTTTCGTGGATCCGCCATGTACCGACTAACTTTGCCAACTGCATAAGCGATATCTGGCCTCATGATGGTCAAGTAGATCAGGCTCCCAACCAGAGCTCGGAACACCAACGGATCAGATAGAACTCTTCCCTCATCCTTCCGAAGTTTATGATGTTGTTCTAGAGGTATAGAGCTGCTCTTCCCTTCCTCTATGCCGAATCCTTGAACAATCCACTCCGCATATCCAGCCTGAGAAATGAGCATTCCGCTCTCCCGCCTCTGAACCTCGAGTCCAAGGAAATGGTGAAGCTCACCCAGATCCTTCATCTCGAACCTGATAGCAAGCTCAGCTCTCAGCCTTGCTACTGCCTCCTTCGAGTTCCCGGTGACAATCATGTCATCCACATACAACAGAACAATAACCCAAAGCACCCCCTCCTTCTTAACGAATAAGCTAGAATCAGAGTCTAAAGCAAAGAACCGCAGAATAGAAGATACTCCGCGATCTTCCCATACCATGCCCGAGGCGCTTGCTTCAACCCATACAGAGCCTTCTTCAGTTTGCAGACGTAGCCTGGAAATTCCTCCGAAATGAAGCCCAGTGGTTGGATCATGAAGATATCCTTGTCAATCTCTCCGTATAGAAAAGCATTCTTCACGTCGAGCTGCCAAATCTCCCATCCACTGGATGCCGCCAGAGCAATAACAAATCGAACTGAGGTCATCTTTGCCACTGGACTAAATGTCTCATCATAATCTTCTCCATACTGTTGTGAGAACCCGCGAGCCACAAGGCAAGCCTTGTATCGCTCGATCGTACCATCAGCTTTCTTCTTGAGTTTATATACCCATTTGCATGTCACAGGGGTAATGCCCTTGGGCCTGGGCACTAGAGACCAAGTCTCATTCTTCTTGAGAGCATCCATCTACTCTTGCATAGCAATATCCCACTGCTTTACGCCTTTGGCTTTCTCAAAGCTCGACGGCTCCCTCTCATCCAAGGGACCAGCAAAGAAACATGAGACAAAGCTCACCATGTTTCCTCCTGTGTATCGATCCGGTGGCTTGATAGTCCTCTTCGACCTCCTAAGAGGTTGCTCCTGACTAACCACCTCCTCAGCTGCTTCTTCTGTGCTACCTCCTCTTCCAGATGAACTTGGAGCATCGCTCCCCCTGCTTCCAGAACCTGAAGCCTCCATCTCAGAACTTGTCACAGCTGGAGCTCCCGGTGAAACAAGCAACTCCACTTGAAGACTTCCCGCAGCTTTCCCTTCTTCATCAACCCTGCTCTCCGGTAGTTCAACTCCTGAACTCCTATTGTAGGAAGTTACCTCATCGAACACCACATCCCGAGATACCACTGATCTCCGTGTCTCAGGATCCATGCATCTCCATCCCTTCTTTCGCTCATCATACCCAACAAAGACTAGCTTCCTTGTTTTCGCATCTAGCTTTGTCCGAAGAGCATCAGGAATATGCACATAACAGGTTGACCCGAACACCCGAAGGTGTGCAACACTCGGCTTCTCCTTGAACATCAGTTCGTGAGGGGTCTTCATGTTAATAGGACTTAGAGGCATCCTGTTGATTACGTAAGCCGCACAAGACATTCCCTCCGCCCAAAAGGACTTTGGGATACTCTTGGCATGAAGCCAGCATTTGCAGGTTTCCGTCAGATGACGGATCTTCCTTTCCGCAATGCCATTTTGCTGTGGAGTATGGGCACAAGAGAGCTCTCTCCGGACGTCGTGTTTCCTGCAAAAACTTGAGAACTCACCAGAGGTGAACTCCCCACCATTGTCAGTTCTCAATTTTTTCACCCGCAGGCCTAACCGACCTTCCACCAGCTCCTTGAACTCCACGAACTTCGCAAAGGCTTCCGAATTCTCTTTCAGAAAATACACCCAGACATATCTGGTGTAATCGTCAATCAACACCAACATATATCTGTTGCCTCTAAGGCTTGGGGTGGCAGTCGGTCCCATCAAATCACCGTGAATACACTCCAACGGCGCTTTGCATCTTGTTTGCGATTTATCAAATGGAAGTCGATGAGACTTACCAAATTGACATCCCGCACAAACATGACCATCTCCATAAGAGGACAAGCTAGGCAAGCCCTTGACAAGGCCCCTTACCGCCATAGCCTTCAATTTGTCCATGCCAACATGCCCCAACCTTTCATGCCAGATAGCCGCACTATCGTTGGTCTTCATCTTATCAACATAGGTACTTGTCGATAAAACGAACAAGTCCTTAACCCGCTTTCCAACATGGATAACATCTCCCTTTATCTCTGGTTGAGTTTTAAGAAACTTCACTTCTGTTGGGCCAAACAGAATGTGATAACCGGCATCGACCGCATTGGTCATAGAGAAGAGATTCTTCCTCATACCAGGCACGTGATAAACACTCCTCAACGTGAGTGGACCCTTATCACTGCTCAGGGAGACAACACCTTCTTATTCTACTGCATGAACAGAATTATCAGCCGTAATGATAGCATCGTTACCTGAGTAAGGCGCCAAAGAAGAGAATTTTGATTCATCCTGGGTGAGATGATGTCCACACCCTGAATCAACAATCCAATCCTCTTCGAAGTTGATGGCAGCCAAGGACTTAACGGGCATCGCCATCATATTAGCCGTAAAGGATCCTCCCCATCCAGCTTCATCAGACTTTGGCTTCTCCTTCTCCGCTACATGTCTCGACTGAAGATTAACCCGACAATCCTTCTTGAAGTGGACGGTCTTATTACACCTGAAGCACCTTGGTCCCTCTCCCTTCTTCTTCCCATCAGACTTAGAAGCATAACCTCTATCCTGCTGACCTGAAGTTGAGGGTCCATCCTGACATGGCTTCTTCTTCTCCCACTTCTTCTTCTTCCCAGAGAACAACACATCACTATCTCCCCCAGAGATAGAAGTCCCCGCCATCTATCTTGCCAAACTTTCCTGCGAAGCAAGTAAGTTCTCCAGCTCCAACGGAGATGGTTTATTTGCCCAACCCTGAACTGAAGTCACAACGGCAAGATACTCCTTCCGCAACCCGCGGATGATATGCCTCTTCAGTTTTGCCTCTAAGATGGGCTCATCAGGGTCCAATGCAGAAATCTCTGCTGTGAGGTTCTTCATCTTAAGAAAGAAGATAGAAATAGAAAGATCACCTTGAGAGGCCTTCGCCAACTGATTTTCAAGAAACTGTAGCCGAGCTACAATCTTCTTATTAAACAACCCGTCCAAAGACGTCCAAATCTCAGCAGCAGATTTACATCCAATGATGTGATCAAACAGCTCTGGTGAGATAGCCCTCTTGAGTGTGAACTCTGCCTTAGCATTAGTCCTCCTCCAAAGTCTCACCTCAGCCATATTATCTCCTGCTAAAAATACTTCTTGTGTGTCTTCTCCTCCAACTATCTCCCATAGATCCTCGCCAAGTAAGTAACTCTCCATACACGACCTCCACTTCTTGTAGTTAGTCAATGTGAGGAGTTCAATACCAAGCCCTTTTGCGTATCCACCTTCCATGGCAATCTATGTGGTCTCTTCTTCACAAAGACGATGGCAACTCAAGTTGATCAATGCTTATCCACTTCAACAACCTAGCTTTGATACCATGTTAAAATTTCCTGAATTGAATCGTTTAGGAGTAAGCAGGAGTTGCATCAACTGAGTTATAGCCAAACAACCACAATGCCACACAGCAACACAAGAAACTTTATTGAATCACAAACTTCATTTACAGTGCGAGGTATACATGGCGAGACATGATTCATAAGAATCACGGAGGAGAGAAGAACAAAACACACCAAAACAAATCTAGAGGCTAGACAATCTGAGACCGCACAGACCGCTCGACTCCAGAACTCGCCCAGCTTGACTGAGACCGCTCGAACAGAAAATAGGCTAGACCGCAGCTCACACCCGGCTTGACCTGAACTGCCAGACCGCCACCTCAGACCGCACGAACTGGAGTTTTATTGAACTGAACAAAGAACTGAGGCTGTCGCCAGACCGCAACTCAGATCGCCTAACCGTTGAAGGTCGCCTGATCGCTGAGCTTGCTGCGAACAGCACAAGAACACCATAAACTAGTTCGCAGACAGACCGCTGCCGAACTGTTTATTCAGGCCGCTGGGAATCACCAAGGAAGGAGACCGCAACCTACTGACCGCAAACCTGCGAACAAAAATAGTCAACTCGCTTCCGAGACCGTCCGACCTCAAAGTTGAGACCGCACGAATTAACCCAGGCTCTAGTTCTTACAGTTCTCGATATGAATGACGGGCCATGCACCCCTATTTATAGGCGGGTAGACGGATGTCGTCACCGCACAGGAGAGATAAAATCACCACCCGTCAGATCGCCAGCGGTCTCACAAGGCAGACTGCGCGATCACACAACTTGGACAACCTTCCGTCCAAGACCGCAGATCAGCAGGCAGACCGCACAAGCCGTGCGGACACAAGAACGCTCCTTCCTTTGATCACTAGGAGCAAACCAAGAACCATCTGGCCGACTTCAGACAAGTCGCCAGCTCGCCAGCACAAGCCGCCCGGCCAGGCGGTTACATAAGAACAGACCGCCCGGTCTTCCAACAAAGAAGACAGGCCAACCAAGCAGAACAACTCGGGAACAGACCGCAGCAATCAAGAACAGGCCGGCCAACTAACAGACCGCCAGAATTGACCGGCAGAGCCAGATCGGCAGATCATAAACACAGACCGCGCGGTCTCGGCGGTCACCCAAAATTCAGTCCATCCGGACACCTCCACTTCACTTCAACAATTTCAACAGAAATAATAAATATTGCTTTATAAATAAATATGTCAGCATATATATAATATTTAATGATATCAAATAATACTGAAGAAATTCGTCGAGCTGAGGTTCAAGTTCGTCGACCTCATCATTTGATTCGTCAACCTGATCATTTGATTCGTCGACCTCATCATTTGATTCACTGTTTCTAAACATCTGTTGAATATTCGCCGAACGCAGACTTGAGTTCGTCGAACAGAACTGTTCGTCGAACGCACAGACTGGTTGGATCGTCGACCGCTGAATATTGAGTTGTTCGTCGAGCGCAGACTTGAGTTCGTCGAACGCAGGATTTCATCGACCGCTGAGCTGAGGTCTGTTCGTCGACCGCTGAGATAAGTGATCTTCTTCGACCGCTGAGATAGCTGGATTTCGTCGAGCGCGGAATGAATACTATTCGTTGACCGCAGAGCGTCGTTCGTCGAACGCAGGTAGCCATTCATCGAACGCAGAGAACATGTGTTTTAATTTAATTCTTCTCTTATTTTCTGCCTATTAAAATATGTTTCTTTTCAGCTTTCTTTCTTAATGAAATTTAATCGAAGTTATAAGATATGTTATGATATAAACTTAGACACTAAAGGTGGATCCTAACTCAAATCAAAACTAAGGTTCCAATATAAGACCAGGTTTGAAGAAACCTATTGAGGATGAAGTAGAAACTGAAGATGAAAGAATTGAACCCTCCCCTTCCAGAATTGTTCCAGACCCATTCATTCCATTAGTCTAGGGGGAGAGCTCTATTGCTCCAGTTCTGCCAGTTCCGTTACAAATCTCTACAAATCTGCCACATCATCTAGGTATTATGTCTCAGTTGTCTGACTGTGTTGTTAACATTGATAGGAGCCTTAATCTGGTCACTAGGCAATATGCAGGGAAGATACTAGATCTTCCTGTAAGGGAGCCAGAAAGGATCTCAATTGGGGATTATGAAGAAGAGGAAGCTGATGATAATGACATGGGTACTGCCAGTGAAGGTACTGCTGATTAGGATGAGGAAAGTAATGGTGATGAAGATGGTACTAATAAGCAAGACTCAGAGCCAGTTTAGGCAAGTCCTCATGATGATATTATTCCAGCTCAAGGACAGACTCCTCCATTATCTGAGGGGGAGACCTAGAAAGTGAATAGTCCTCTATCTGTCACAGAAGTTCTATCTGAAGAGGAAAAAGGAGAGGATGTGCACTCTCCACCTCCTGCACAGGAAATTATGTCATATCCAAGGGGAGCCAAATCTACAGAGTTGATGTTCAATGATGAAAGTCTTGGAACCCCTCCAGTTCAAGTTTCCTCTGCCCCAGTTGCATCTACTTCAAATTCAGAACTGCTCCAATCCATAGAGGCAATGCTTAAAAATTAGGCTGAATATTTTGAATTTTCTTTAAAGCAAGTTTTTGATAGAGTTAAAGAGGTTGAGTATGATTTGAATAAAGGATTAACAGAAGTGAAGTACATTATTTCTTCAATTAAAGAAGATCTATATTCCTACTTCACAAATGGTGTAAAAGCTGTGAGTTTTACAAATGAAGGTCTTAAGAATATTCATGCCAATTCTAGGGCCTTGCTTGATGGTCAAGGATCTTTCAACAAGGGCAAAATATAAGAAATCAAGTTTCTAAGGATTTGTCCAACTTCAAAGAAGAGGTCATCCAAACCCTAACCGAAGAAGTCAGAAAGGGGGAGGAGAAAATGATATGCCAAATCCATGACCTGAATAAAGAGGTTAAAAGTAAGTTTTATGAAGCTATAGCTTTCAATCATCAAAGCTTTCAATGGCTTTATGTTAATTTGATTAGATTTCCTCAAAATCAAGTATTTCCAGAACAGCCAGCTCATGAAGATATTGCTCCTATTCCTCCTGTTCAATATAATCAGGTTTGGTCAGACCCTGAGGATTTTCTTGAGAGCTTTCTAGAAGGGGGTCATGAAGACATTCCTAAGTCTTCTTAGCCCCCCTTCAAGAGAAGGAAATTTGTAGAAGGGTCTTCTGCTTCAAGGTCAGATTCCTTTGTTAGAAGAAGCTCGAGCATAGAGTTAAGAGAGCTTGTAGCTGAAAGAAGAGAATTTGCTGAGGCCTGGAGTCCCTTTTCAAAGTATATCATCTTGGATACTTACAGGATGATAAACATTTCAAATGAAGAACCTCAAAATTATTACAACCAGGAAGAAATTAATAAGTACAAAGCATCTCAGCTAAAAAGGAAGTTCCATTTCAGAGATTATGGCTACAACAATCCAGAGGCCCCTCCACCTCTTGCCAGATATTATCCCAAGCCCAAGGCCTACTTTGACAGGCAATTGAAGAAGAGCAGGCGGGGGAAGGCTAAGATGCCTTGAATGAGGATTGTGACTTGTTTGAAATTTGAAAAACAATTATATATATATCTTGATGTTTTGATATTTCGATTTATAGGTTTAGTTCTTTATGTCATGCTATGTTTACATCCATATTTTTGTATGTGCAATTCACCTTAGTAGACAGGGTTCTAACTTCTTCAAATAGTGGGAGATTATTGGGTAGTGTAGCCGCAATAACCTTGATTTGAAGAAGTGTCCCTTGAACTAAGATGAATTGATTTTGTATTTGATATAGTTTCTTAGTTGTATGTTTGAAGGGCTTTAAAAGCTAAGTACAAACCAATGTCAAGTTTCAATGACTCATACACACATGCCTATGCAATGTAATCCCTCATTGTGTAGACCTTGGTGTTGACTCATGTGAAAGCTCTCTATTGAGATGTACTTCATATTCAAGCACTATGGAGAAGACAAGGTGAAGTTGTTGCTGAAATCAGAAGTTGAAGAAATTGTGTCTAAGTATTTTTCGTCGAGTGATCTCATGGAATCACATTGATTTCGTTGAGTCAACTCGTGAAAATTTAGCCTTTCGTCGAATCAGCTCGAGAAATGTTCAGAAAAATTAACAAGTATTTTTCGTCGAGTATAATTATGCTCAGTCGACGAATTCGTCGAGTATTCCCGTGTAATTTTAAAGTAGGCTTAGAAAATTTTCTTCCCATCTCTTTTCTGTGCTAAGTCCTTGTCGTCAAGTCCTTTTATAGCCTTCGTCATATGATTAAACTATTTCGTCGATTAAGTCATTTCATTCGACGAAAAAGGATAGCGTGTTTTCTTCTCTCCGCCGCAAATCTTTCCTTCTAGGGTTTTAATCCATGTACAGTACACGTGGAGGTCTTCCCTTAAGTGTCATTTATAGCCGTTTGAAATGAATTGCTATAAATACTTACAGATCTTTTCTATTAACCCTAATCGTTACATTTTGAAAAAGGAAGACATTGAGAATTCTGTCGGCCTTCTTTCTCTCTCTCGCAAAGATAATCTTTTGTCGCCGACGAGTTCAATGCTCGATTCTTCTGCAAGTTTTGATTCAACAAGATCCTTGTCCTCAAATTCATTCAAGTGGATTATAGATCTTGTTGTGTCATCAAGTTTTTAGATCTATCTCTTTCAAGTCAAAGTATTTCTTCTTGCCCATTTCAAGTCCAAGATTTCATCTTTTCAAGGAAGAAGAAGATTCATCTTTTCAGATCTGAAGAAGTAGAATCTCCTTGAGATTCTTAGAGATTCGATTTTCAATCCAAAGTACTTGAAATACTTTTTACATATTCTTGTAGGAAGATTTTCTTCCGAGTTTTTGTAGATCCTAGTGTAGAGGATCGAGTTTGTAGGAGAGTTTGTTTTCCGAGTTCGTAGGGGTGGTTGTTCTCCGATCTTGTAGGAGTTGTACTCCGAGTTGTAAGATTTTCATAATCTGAGATTATTGAAGTAGCCTAGTCTAGCCGGGTGTGCTAGATAGGTGAGGTGGGAAAGTGGAGTACCCATATCGGGTAACCACTATAAAAATCCTTGTGTTTTTGTGTGCTTTGTTTTTTGTGCGCTTGTCTTTCTAGATTTTTATTCCGATAAAAAAGCCATAGAACTCACCTATTCACCCCCTCTAGGTGATTTATGTAGCAACTAGATACTTTCAATTGGTATCAGAGGTAGGTTGTTTGTTAAAAGGTTAACACCTTGAACAAACTCCTCCATTTAGTTGTTCAAAGACACCATGTCCGGAATGGATAAGAACAAGGGTTCTTCCATGAAGCTGCCTATTTGCACTAAGGATAACTTCCCCATGTGGAAGGAAAGAGTTAAGTTTATATGGAAGCCGCCGACCCAAGAATCCTTCAGATAGTTGAGGAAGGTCCTCATGTTCCAATGAAGGCATCTACAATCAACCCTGCTCTACAAGTTCCCAAGAAGATGCTTGATTTGACGAAGGACGAGATTGCTCTTGTCACCTTGGACAAGAAGGCTAAGAATATAATTGTCAGTGTTGTGGATGATTCTATGTTGCAGAATCTCTTCCATTGCAAATCTACTAAAGAGATGTGGGATTATCTTATCGTCTTGATGGAAGGTAAGAAAGAAGGGATGATCGAAGATCTCTGCTCAATCAAGAATATGAAGCATTCAAGCAGGATCCAAGGGACTCTATATCTGACACGTATGAGAAGTTCTTCAAGATCGCCAACAGTCTTAGGAACTATTATCGGGAATTCACCGTGGGTTAACAGAATGACATGTTCTTGAGATCCCTGAGGAAATAATGGGAGACCAATGCCATTGCCATCAGGAAATTCAGAAAGTTGGCTACTATGGATCCACAAATACTATTCGGGAAGCTTCGTTCCCATGAGTTGAAGCTCAACATCAGGAAAGCTGAGGAAGAAGGCAACAAGACTTCTGGAAAGGAGAATTCCGTAGCTCTAAAGGAAGAATGGTCAAAGAAAAGCAAGGTCATGGTACAAGTAAGGACACAATCATTAGAGGAAGATGACGAGTATGTGGTTTGTTCCTCAAGCTCAGATATGTCCGATGGAGAGTTCTCCCTACTCTCCAAGCAATTCAACAGATTGTTGAACAAGAGAAAGTAGAGGAGAGGTCAATCCTCCTCATCAGATCACAAAAGGTCGAGACGTGATTGCGAACATCACAAGAAGAGTTACAACAATGACAGGTATAAATCTAAACCGAACAAACATTCTTCGACTGATATCATTTGCTATTATTGTAATAAGCCAGGGCATGTGATTGTTGAGTGCCTGTACAAAATGAAGGAGGGATCAAGAAAAGAAGATAAGAAATCCTTCAAAAGTAAGAAGAAGGAGGAAAAGAGCTTTTTGGCTAAAAAGTCAAAAACTCTGAGCGACTGCGACAACGACGAGTCAAGCTCGGACGAAGAAGCCTACTTTGGTCTCATGGCTCAGACTGACGAGGAAAACTACGACACCCCATACGAGGGGAAGGTAAATTCTCATACACAACTTTCTGAATCTGAGACGGATTCCATTATGGATGAAGGCTACTCCTCGGAGGAAGACTTTACTATATTAGTCTAGTACAAGGCTTTATTGAAAGGATTTGACAAGTGCCGAAAGGTAGTCAAATCTCAGACAATGGAGATTGAGTCTCTCAAGACTTTGGAATCGGATCTGAGAGAAGAAATTGAAAAATTACTTCCTCTCAGAGATGAAGTCTAACTCTTGAAGGATGAACTTTTAAGCACTACTGAACTGCTAAAGCAAAAGGAGAAATCCATAAATGATCTGGAAGGAAAGCTAGTGGAAAGCTTTTCTAAACCAAAGACCATCCTTCCTCTCATTGATGGATTTTCTGCTCATGTGAAATCTCTCTATTGGGATTTACTTCATATTCAAGCACTATGGAGAAGACAAGGTGAAGTTGTTGCTGAAATCAGAAGTGGAAGAAATTTTGTCTAAGTATTTTCCGTCGAGTGATCTCGTGGAATCACATTTATTTCATCGAGTCAACTCGTGAAAACTTAGCCTTTCGTCGAATCAGCTCGAGAAATGTTCAAAAAAATTAACAATTATTTATCGTCGAATAAAATTATGCTCAATCGACGAATTCGTTGAGTGTTCCCGTGTAATTTTTAAAGTAGGCTAAGAAAATTTTCTTCCCATCTCTTTTTTGTGCTAAGTCCTTTTCGTCAAGTACTTTTATAGCATTCATCGTATGATTAAACTATTTTGTCAATTAATTCATTTCATTCGACGAAAAAGGGTAGCGCGTTTTCTTCTCTCCGCCGCAAATCTTTCCTTCTAGGGTTTTATTCCATGTACAGTAAACGTGGAGGTCTTCCCTTAAGTGAAATTTATAGCCATTTGAAAAGGATTGCTATAAATACTTAAAGATCTTTTCAATTAACCCTAATCGTGCATTTTGAAAAAGGAAGACATCAAGAATTCCGCCGGCCTTCTTTCTCGCTCTCGCAAAGACGATCATTTGCCGCCGACGAATTCAATGCTCGATTCTTCTGCAAGTTTCAATTTAACAATATCCTTGTGCTCAGATTCATTCAAGAGGATTATAGATCTTGTTGTGTCGTCAAGTTTTCAGATCAAGCTCTTTCAAGTCAAAGGATTTCTTCTTCCCCATTTCATGTCCAAGATTTCATCTTTTCAAGGAAGAAGATGATTCATCTTTTCAGATCTGAAGAAGTAGAATCTTCTTGAGATTCTTAGAGATTGGATTTTCACTCCAAAGTACTTGTAATAAATTTTACATATTCTTTTAGGAAGATTTTCTTCTGAGTTTTTGTAGATCCTATTTTAGAGGATCGAGTTTGTAGGAGAGTTTGTTCTCTAAGTTCGTAGGAGAGGTTGTTCTCCGATCTTGTATGAGTTGTACTCCGAGTTGTAAGATTTTCATAATCTGAGATTAGTGAAGTAACCTAGTCTAGTCGGGCGTGCTAGATAGGAGAGGCGTGAAAGTGGAGTACCCACATTGGGGAACCACTATAAAAATCCTTGTGTTTGTGTGTGCTTTGTTTTATGTGCGCTTTTCTTTCTAGATTTTAATTCCGTTTAAAAAGCCATAGAACTCTCACCCCCTCTAGGTGATTTAGATAGTAACTAGATACTTTCAAAAATCGCACAGGTGGTCTGCATTTAGACAAATCACAAGGTCGTGCGATTTCCTTAGTGCACGAGCACTTTAGATCGTGCACATTTTTTCCTTGGGATTTAGGTGTTCTGTTCCTGGTCGTGCATTTTCTTCTCGCATGGGCATTATTGACTGTGTGAGATCAAAATGCACGAGCAGATCATAATTTGAAGTTTGATTTGATGGGGCACTGTCGGCGCTATTTTGAGTTTTTTATTGTCCTTCTCGCACTATCAAAATGCACGGTCGTGCGCCCAATCGTGCGAGCTCTTATGTGATACTATTTAAGTTGTTTTCTGTAGATTTTTAAGGGTTCCGAGTTCTGAATTCCAGTCTTGTTTTACCTCTTCCAGGATAGTTTGTCTAAAGGCCCCTAAGGGGAAGATCCAGCGACCTCATCCATTCTCCACTACTTAGGGCTTTTCCCTAGAGCATCCTTCATCGTCAAGGTCTGATTTTAAGGCATTGGAAGCATCTGTTGGAACATGGTCTTCCGCATCTCCTAGGTTTGAGAATAACAAATCCTATGTGTATTTGATCTTGTGTGTTTAAGTGTGCAGGAAACAAAGTTCATATGACTCAGGGATAACATAAGAAGGTTGCCCCCAAAATTGAGCCAATAAATCAAACATGCCCACTAGCGCCGACGGTAGTACCTAGCGCCCGACGCTAGCGATGATTAGTGCAATCCCATGAGTACATTTAGAAGGAGCTAGCTCCTGGCGGTAGCGGATAGTGCAGGAGGTATCGCGGAGCACAGAAGGCAAGGCAGAAATATTTCCTCAGATTGAAGATTCTCCCGCGCAGAATATGTCCTAATATGGAATAGCGCCGACGGTAGTGGTTGCGCAGGCGCTAGCGCTGAGGCTATAACCAGGGACCCCTTGGATCTGTCTTCTTCATCCTCTTCAGATCCAAAATTCCAGAGATTCGTGCCACAATATTGAGAGGAAGGTTCAGAGAGATACTCCCACAAATCCATGAAGGCTTAAGGAGATCCGTGGAGAAGATTTCAACACACATCATCATTGTGATGAAAGACCGCATCGACTATGATCATACTCTGTGGGTCTTCGTCAACTTCTCCAAGAGATCCATATAGGAAGTTTTATATTGTTGTTGTTATTTCATTTATCCATCTCTTTTTATATCGTGTAGTAAATTCGCCTTGTGTTGGCGACTAGGTCTTGGTAGGACTTAGGGCAGAAATTTGCCTCGTGTTGGCGACTACGCCTAGGGTGTAGGTCTAGGGGGTGCTCGAGGCCATATCCAGGGAAGGGTTGGCTAGAGCGGCTTGAGGTCGTATCTGGGGAAGGATTGGCTAAAGCCAACCGGTTCGTGGGGATACGAGTCGGTATAGAAAACAAAAAGAGTTTCATATTTCGCTTTGATTTCTAGCGTCATTGAAATCAAATTTTGTAATCAATATTATTAATAATAATCATGTCTCTCTTTGTGTAATAAAATTGATTTGATCTTCATTTCTCTAAATTGTTTACTATCCTCTCCTTCATTATAAAACAATTTAGATCTGTATTCAAAATCACTATTTTGATCTCTTATCATAGGCAAGTATTTCAAAATATAATATAAGTTTTTAAAACCCTTATTCACCCCCCCCCCCCCCCCCCCCCAACCTTTAAGGGAGCCTACCGATCCAATAAGTGGTATCAGAGCTAGGTTTTTTTACAATCGGCTTAACAACCGGGAATAATGGCGTCTCATGATCTCGCTTCTATTAGTGGGGTAAATTTTTATGAAGAAGAAAATTCACTAGCACCACCTTTATTTAAAGGGACAAATTATTTTAGGTTGGAAAGTTTTAATTGAAAAAATTATTAAAACTAAAGATATCGAAGCATGGAATATAGCAATAATAAGACTAGCGAATGAATCAAATAAAAAGGAATGTCATCTAAATGCAAAAGCCAAACACTATTTATTTTGTGGTCTATCAAATGAAGTTTTCAAATTGATATACTGTTTTTCTAGTGCATACAAAGTATGGAAATTTCTTGAAGAAATATATGATCTTCCTTTCGCAGGTATGGAACAAACACAGGAGGAGATGGACAGACAAGCATCCACCATTATTTAAGAAGATCTCTCTCATAGCAAAACCATGGAGATCATGGAAATCAACTTAGAAAAATAGAGCAATGCATCAAGAGAAAAAGAAGATGAGAATTCATCTATGATGGAGGAAGGCCTAAAAGATGACAAAGGAACTTCATGTTCACATTTTGCCTCTTCCAATAGCATTGTAAGAAAGTCTAATTCTTCTTCTTGTGTGATAACTTCTATCTCTAGTTTCAATATACTAAAAATGCCTAAACGTAAGATAAAGAAATTGAAAATTACTAATAAAAATTTACGTTTAGAAAATAAGAGGTTAATAGCTAATGTTAATTTAGAATCTAATTGTGATGTGCTTTCTCTATCTTGTCATTCAATTGAAAATATAAAACCTTGTTTTGATTGTAATAATATTAAAGAAAAATTCAAGGAACTTGAAAAAGAACTTATTTTTGTAAAAGAACATAATGAAAAATTATCCTTAGAAAATTCATCTTTGAAAAGTGATTGTGCTACATGCCAAAATTATAAAATTGAAATCAAAGAGATGGATGAAACATTTGAGGAATTTAGAAATGACTATAAAAATCATATTGACTCTATTGTCTCTACTCTTAAAAACAGCACAATAGCTTATAATAAAGCTAGGCATAATCTAATGATCAAGAATAATGAATTAAAATTAAAAATCAACTTTCTTACAAAAATTATAAATACAAATTCTCAATATCAAGCTATATCTAAAAACAAGTTGAATATGAAGATGAATATCTTAAATAAGCCTAATAATGGGAGTAAGAAACACAAAGTGTTTGTAAATCAAAATCAAAATCATCATTATTTACAAAATCATTTTTCTCCCAACTCAAGATTAAAATTGCACAAATTTCCTATGAACAATACTTTTAATAATCATTACAATCATAATCATCAATATAAAGATTATCACAATGGAAATTTCACATATAAGAATAACATTAAACCAAAGTTTGAATGGAGGCCCAAAATTAAAAATGAAACATTAACTTCACATGAAAGGACCCATTCATCACTAACTACCCACAAACATACACGATATATTTGGGTACCCAAAGGAACCACCACACTTGGTCTTTGGATACATAAATTTCTTATTTATTAGGTAACACCAAATGCATGAAGTAGAATATTTTCAAAATGAAATATACAAATTTCCACTTCATGATGTGCTTTAATGTCTTTTAATTTTTTTTGTTTTCTTATGTTTTAAGCTATCACGTAATGGTCATCTTATATATTATTGGAAATATGATTTTATCTCTTAAAAGTTAATGAGTTTATAAATCAAATTGATCAAAACTCAAAATCATATTGTTATTTTTATGGCCTATCTATCTTTCTTATAATCATTGCCTATATATATCATATAATATTCATATAAATTTTCTATAAGATATTTCAAATTTAATCAAGTTATTAGGCTATTAATATCTTTAGCCTTCATCAACAAAATTAGAGAAATAACATGATCTAAAAGAAAGTTCAAGATGTAAAAGAAATTTTAATCTTCAATATGTTTTTCTTTTTCCTTTTCAAAATAAAAATTGTATTGTGTTCACTCCTTGATGTCAAACATGATTTAAACCATCACTATTGCTTATCTATCAAAAACCACATATATATTCAAAATTCATAACAAAAAAGAAAAACACTAAAATGTATTGAAAGAATTTACCATCATAATGAATATTGAATTCACATGCACCACCATGATCTATTGATGACCTTTGCTAAAATTCTCTAAAATCATATATCATAAGTCATATCAAAAGTCTTCTAAAAACAACTATTTCTATCATATTTATATGAATAATATGATGACAATTGATAATATAATTGCATACCATGGTTGGTGTATTATGTGTTGATTAGACCTTAGAATCATCATGATATCAATAAGATCAAATCAAATAGAATCTTCACTTCATTCTAGGTCTACAAATTGAAACACGAACATACCTTGGCATAGCATTAATCTTAAAACATTGTCACCTAAAGAATATTAGTATCTATGTCAGGTTCTATATGTTTACCAAGATATATAGGTTGGGTATTCTTATCTAGGGCATATCTATGTTATTCTTTGCATGAACATCATTTTATACTAATCATTTAAATCCTGCTTATTTGGTTTATTCGAAAATGATATCTTGTGCTTACGTTTCCTATCATTTTCAACATACATTATATTGATAAATATAAGCCTTAGAAAAATCAAAATAAAGATATAAGAAAATATATATCATGTGTTGTCAAGTCATATAAGAAATCACTAACGTTTCATGCAAATTGCACTATCTAGACATCTCCAAAAATTCTGAAATTTTTGCATGAAACTACTCTTGGGGCACTTAATCAAGATCAATAATTAGAATTTCCAAAATCTTGAAAAATAGTGTACTATTTGTCGCGCTAGCGCCGACGCTAACTCAAGTGTTCGATTTTCTGTAATTTTAAAATTCTGAAAAATCACTAAAAATATTTTATTTTATATGTACTACTCATTTTTGCATTTCTGCCTATAATTGATTTTTGAAAGTTTAAAATACAAAACTACAAAAGCCAAATTACAAAAAATATTTTTCTTACTTTGGTTATTTGTTTGGTTTCTATTTCTATATGCAAAAATCAAATATAAAAATATAAAACAAAAACAAGTATCAAAAAGTATTTTTTGAACTTAAAATTCTCTACTTACATGTATCTTGCGAAAGGGAGATTTGGGCTATCATCCCATCACATCTCCTAGTACCGGGCGAACCCCTCACAGGGTAGACCTCAGGAAGTCCAAGATCAATCTTATGAGTTCAAATTTTAAATCAAAATTATTCTTCAAAATATCAAAAATACTGTCTGGACTTCATTGTGAAACTCAAGCATGATTTAACCCATTATTTAGAACTTCTATAATGTTGCAATTCATCGGTTCAAACTACTTTGAACATTGTTTTTATCATGCTTGAATATATTTACTCATATGTGCACCAATTATAATTGTAAAAGTAGTGTAGAACCTAAGCTTAGCATGCCTCTAAGTATGCATAAATGTTTTATGGTTGATAATGATATTTCTTCACTCACTTTTTGGCTAAGTCTACTTATGTTATTAATCTAAAGATGCTTGCTAGTGTATTGTAATTGTACTATAAATTAAATTTGCACAAGTATCTTACCTACACTACATTTATTTGCACTATTAAATATAAAGAAAAGTGGTTGTACTTTCAAAATCTAATTGGTTTGCAAAGCAAGTGTAATCGGAGAACTTTGTATAAAACAAAAAAATGAAATAAAGTGACAAAGTTAACTCCACCAAGCACTACTTGAACCTCCTGATAAGTCTTAATAAGAGTTGTGAGGTTGAGCACCTTAGAAAGATTAGTAAAGTGTCTTGTGCAAACCTTCATTTCTTAAAAAATACCACTTATTCTTAAGTACACCGGATCAAAAACAAAACTAAATAAAATAAAAAAGTGTGATCCCCCAAGCACTACTTTGCACCCGGATAAGTCTTAATGAGCATTGTCTGTGCAAAGCACCTTGGTAGTTGTACATTGTTTGTGTATAAAAAGTGTGTGGAAGTAATCTTATTTGTATTTTATTGTGCACTTTACTCTACATTTGTCTTGTATTTTTGATTATAACATTTGTTTACACTTTTCAAAATACACTTTTGTGCACATCATTATCTTCCACAACACTTCTTCTCATGAGTATTGGATCCTAATGCTAAATTCTATACTACTCTTTATATATAAATGCACTAGATAACCTAGCATGCTCTCTACAATGTTTTGTATGTTTTGAATTTGTGAATTAATATAACGTTATAGAAATTTCCTTTTGAAAACATTATTTCATGCTTGGTTACTTTATTGTCAAACTTAAAGATTTTAAATGCAAATTGATTACAAAAACATCTACATTGTAGGAATTTAACTCATGTATCATCTTATGAATCATCATGTTTTCTTGTATTTCTATAAGTCTTCCGCATCATAACCATATAATTGTTTTTACCTTGCGCTTTCATGCTTATATCAAAGTCTTAAATATTAAAATTCCTTTTATTTTAACAAGTAGTAGACTTGCTTGGTAGAATTTATATTGGTTATTCTAAACATGTATATCATTTTTATGCTAAAAACTCTGATTTAATAATGGATTTCAAAATAACTATGTAAGTTTTTCAAAAAATTCAAACAAAAAAATAAAAACCTATTGGCTATGAAATTATAATTAGATTTAAAACGCTTAAATGTTTCCAATAATTATTATCCATGATTACATATCTCACCATAGCGGGGGCGTAGGGTTGTAGACATTAGATAACCTAACCTCTAAATCATGTCTTGTCCTTAACTGGGGAGGGTTCCAGTGGGGCCTTGCGAGGCACTGGGGGGAAAGAGTGCTAGGTTGAGTTTTTTCTAATGTTTGCATATGGGACTAACACCCCAACCTACATCATGTATGCAGCTCCTCATGACCATCCGTCACTTAGTACGGGGCTAGGGTGTAGAAATATTGTCTAGGTAGATTGGTTACTTGGAAAGCATTACCTTTTTTGCTTAAAACTCTTATATAAAGGGGAAAACTAACATGATAATATTGATTACTTAGCAAATGTTATATTGTTCATCTTTAAGCTAAAAACTCTGATCTATTTCTATAAAAATTATTCTAAAAACTCCTTGTCATTTCCTTCTCTCTAAAAGCTCGATCATGCCTTTATCTTATTATCAAAAATTTTGTGTTTTGCTTCCTTACCCAAGTTTGATAATAACAAAAGGGGGAGAACTAACATGATAAATATAATCCGCTATCAAAATGGAAAACTAACATGATTAATTAAATAGATAGCTTACATATTTGGGGAGCATTCACTTAGGGGAGCATGTATTTAGGGAGAGCAATTATAAATACTAAAATCGATAACTATCCTAAGTCATCACTCTTACACACACACAAGTAGGTTTCATCATGCTTATATATTAATGCTCTGATTTATCATTAATGGATTTGTTATTATCAAAAGGGGGAGTTTGTTGGAACATGGTTTTCCGCATCTCCTAGGTTTGAGAATAACAAATCCTATTTGTATTTGATCTTGTGTGTTTAAGTGTGCCGGAAACAAAGTCCATATGACTAAGTGATAACATAAGATGGTTGCCCCCAAATTTGAGACAATAAGTCCAACATGCCCACTAGCGCCAGCGGTAGTACCTAGTGCCCGACGCTAGCGATGATTAGCGCAATCCCGGGAGTACATTTAGAAGGAGCTAGCGCCTGGCAGTAGCGGATAACGCAAGCGGTAGCGGATAGCGCAGGCGGTAGCGCGGAGCAAAGAAGGCAAGGCGGAAATGTTTCCTCGGATTGAAGATTCTCCTGGGCAGAATATGTCCTAATATGGGATAGCGCCGGCGGTAGCAGTTGCGCAGGCGCTAGCGCTGTGGCTATAAAAAGGACCCCTTGGATCCTTCTTCTTCATCCTCTTCAGATCCTAAATTCCAGAGCTTCGTGCCACAGCATTGAGAGGAAGGTTCAGAGAGATACTCCCACAAATCCATGAAGGCTTAAGGAGATCCGTGGAGAAGATTTCAACACGCGTCATCATCATGACGAAAGTCCAAATCGACTAAGATCATACTCTGCAGGTCTTTGTCTACTTCTCGAAGAGATCCATATAGGGAGTTATATATTGTTGTTGTTATTTCATTTATCCATCTCTTTTTATATCGTGTTGTAAATTCGCCTCGTGTTGGCGACTAGGTCTGGGTAGGACTTAAGGCAAAAAGTTGCCTCATGTTGGCGACTAGGTCTAGGGTGTAGGTCTAGGGGGTGCTCGAGGCCATATCCGGGGAAGGGTTGGCTAGAGAGGCTTGAGGCCGTATCCGGGGAAGGATCAGCTAAAGCCAACCGGTTCGTGGGGATACGAGTCGGTATAGAAAACAAAAAGTGTATTTCATATTTCGCTTTGATTTCTAGCGTCATTGAAATCAAATTTTGTAATCAATTTTATTAATAATAATAATGTCTCACTTTGTGTAATAAAATTGATTTGATCTTCATTTCTCTAAATTGTTTACTATCCTATCCTTCATTATAAAACAATTTAGATCTTTATTCAAAATCACTATTTTGATCTCTTATCATAAGCAAGCAAAGTTTTTAAAACCCTTATTCACCCCCCCCCCCCCTCTAAGGGCGCCTACCGATCCAACAACATCTTCATCGCAAGGCCCGAGTTTCATAGAGATTGACGTGGCCGGATAGTATCACTAGAGAAGTTGAGTACATTAGGCGGTGTTGACAGCCCTCTCGGACCCCGTATGTAGTGATGATCAATGATTGGATGCAGATTGGCAACCTGATAGCTCTTATCTTTGATCTACAACAAGCCTTTGGATTCTGTTGTATCGCTCTCCTTTCTTCTGGCAAATCTAGATGTTGTAGCTTTTCATATTATAACTTTATGATGAATGGCATGAATGTTGAATATTTTTTATAATCTTTTCTATGAGATTACTTATTTTTTATGCATAAATGGATGTGGTGTTGAATGAGTGTGAGTGGTAGCTAGGATGTGTGATCCTCAATCACAAGGGTGTGATTAAGGAAGTGATCAGATTGTGTTTGCGAAGCGTTGAAGGCAACCTGCATTGCTGATATTGATTATAAAGCGATGTCTGCGATTCGCATTTCTTTCTAGTTTTGTTTTTATTCACTCTTCTGCCAGAATCAAAGGCCATTTTTTCTTTAAAACATCACAGCTGAGATTCTTTAAATGATAACTCTTTCGCAAATTCGTATTCCTTGTGACATCGATACTCGGGGATTCACTCCTCATTTTATATTACTTGAACGATCGGTGCACTTGTTGTTTCATGCTGCAATCTGGCTCCCGCCTATATCGGTGTGCTAGATTTGCGCATCAAGTTTTTGGCGTCATTGCCGAAGAATACTGTTTCGGAATTGTTAGTGTTTCAGGAGACCAATTGCGAAGTTGTGTTTTTAGTAAATTATCTTTTGTTCTGCTTTTGTTTTTGTTTTTATGAATCCATTCTGCACCAATATGTATTCTTCTAGAAAATATAAATGGTGCAGAGCTTTTAATCACTCTAGCGACGATTGCCATTTAGAAAGTCGTGATTATAATTTGTATGGCTCATCGTATTGAGTATCTGGATCTTCATTCAATGAAACTACCTATTATGATTATGCTTCTCCTATGTGAACATCAGCTTCACAGGGTGGTTTGGCCTCTTCATGGTCAAAACCTATCGGTAAGCGCTGCTTATGTTGTTAGAGTTCTGATCACGCGCTAAAGGACAGTGAGAAATGGATATCAAAATTGGTGGACGATGATGAGCCAGTGCTTATCGCCATCCCACTACTTTCTTATCTCATTTTCTCTTCCATCACTAATGACATATACGTTATGCCCCCGTGTGATGACAAATGAGTTATGCCACTGTGTGCCTCTGAGGCGGTAACTTGTGCGCAGTCAGCTTTGATGTTAATATGTGAGAATGACTATTATTTTTCCCCATTTCTTTTTTTCTACAGGTAGTTGTGCTGTGATTTGTGGTTTAATCCATGTAACGTGATAGTGTTTGTTTCATTCTAACATATATATATATATGTATATATATATGTGTATATATATATATATATGTATATGTATATATATATATGTATATATATATAAAGATATCACCTTTGTTGCGGGTCGCATGGGTATTTTTGGTAGACCGCTCGACTTGAACCATCTTAGCTCTGAAGCGAACCAAGCGCGCTAACAGTCAATTAGAAAATCGTTAAGTACGCTGGGACTTTGTAACGTGGAAAACTCGGAAAGGGTAAAAACCACGCGGTCGGAGCTGTGTCGAACAAACTCCACAATCTTCTAGGGGTTACAATCAGATACTTAGAATTCGAGCGCGACAGGCCGCCGCTCGTAACACTAATAGAGAGAGAGAGAACTCTGAAGGTGACAGACCACCTCTCGGAAAGCCAAAATCAGAGCCCCCCGAGGGAAAACGGGCTCTGTTTGTACCAGACAGGGGGGATGCGATTTCAGCCGCATCCCCCGCGAGCCCCGGGGAGAGCTTGGATGTGCCCCTATGGGGGTGCGGCTTGGTCGCACCCCTATATGGGGTGCTCCATAGCCGCACCCCACCAAGGTGGGGTGCGGTTTGGTTGCTCCCCACCAGAGTGGGGTGTGGGCTATCCGCACCCCGCTTAGTGGGGTACAGACTAGCCGCACCTCAGTGGTGGGTTGCGGCTTTGGTTTTTCCTGGTGCAGCTTTGAGCGCGCGGCGGAATTATGGTCATGGGTTTAACTCTTGACCTCACTAACCCCACTCCCATTTAGTGGGGCTTTCTCTAACCGCACCACGGAATTCCTATAAATGCATGAGTGCATATCACAAGCCCCAAACTTCGGAGTCTGAATCATCGTGTGGAGGAGTGTGGAGTTTTTGTCTTGCTCGCGGCTGTTCGGATCGTTGTCATTCTCGCGCGTCGTACCCCACCATGTTGGAGGTAAGTCGTTACGACTTACGCAACTATGAGCTTGTCGTTGTACAAACTTTCCGGATGTCGTTGCTTGGATCTAGTACAGGAGGGTCTTCTGTCTTGTCTTGATTGGTTGTGAGCTTGCCTCTTATCGATTGTGTCGGAGATCGTGACGAGTTTGTCGTTTAGCGTTGAGGCCTGGTGATTTTGTTTGGACTTCTTCTTTTTGGTTTATAAATAAAAGATAACCTTTATATTAAGAGTTTAGAATTGACAGATATTTTCGAAGAGTCTTGCAAGTACTCCTACTTTGAGAAATTAACCGTTATCCTATCGAAGGATAGAAGTAACGATCTTTTTCTTCTTTCAGAATATTGACAATCACGCCTCGGCTACAACGCCGAATTCAATTGAATTGAAAAGTAGAAAAGGAGAGTTTTGCACTAAATGAGTTTGGAAAGCTGTGTTTGAATTTTTAGTCCAAATTAATCATTTGATAAAGGCAAGTATACCTTATCGCAAGTAATACAGGATATTTTTTTTAGAAAATATCGGGATCGTATATTTCCGCGGGTCGTGTTGATTATGCTACTTCGAGGAATGAACGATTATTTTATCTGAATAATATTTTTAGTTGGTTTAACAAGAGTTCTAAGTGATAAAAAGCGAAAGATGATAATAAGCGATTAACTAGAGTTCTAAGCGATGAGAAAGATAGCGCGCGACGTCGAATTACCTTGAGACGAAAATAGATTTTTTCGTAGAATTAAAAGTGATGACTTTTCAAAATATTAAGATGACTTGACCGTGGAGGTTCCATAATTATGAACGCTCCTCTCTCGAGGGTACGCCCACCTGAGATTATGAATATTCGACCGAACTCTCGTTCTACAATCGAATGTTCTTAATACTCGCTTTATGTTGTGAACCCCGCTATTGGGTTTTTATTTCCAATTCGGGAGAATTACCTCGTCCTCTCTCGAGGGTAGAGCGCAGTTCTCTTTACCCGTGAGCGATCAATCCGTATGCACGAGCCTCTCGGCTAACTAGGTACGAAAACAGAAATGAAAACCACACATCGATTATGTGGCTCCACTCAACGTGATTCTCGGGTAAACCTTAAGCGTTAATTATTTTAGAAAGAGATGTTTTAATTTTATAGAAAAACTATTTTGGTGTCCCAATGCTCTTCGACGTCGTGTGCTAAAGTAAAATAGCCACTCATCGGAATGGAGACGGCATTATCGGTTGAAAAATACATGTTTAATGATTAAAGCGGATATAAGCGGATAAAAAGGAAATAAAAAGACTTATATAAAAACAGTAATAGTATCCGTCCCAACCACCTTAAACAAGTGCTAAAAAGTTCTTAGCCTCTTATTCAAGAAGGGAGTGGTATAGAAATGAAAAGACTTATAAAGGTGCAGAAATAATATCCGTCCCAACCGACTTAAATAAATGCTAAAGTTAATTAGCCTCTTATTCAAAATGGGGGTGGTATATAGCAGTTATATGAAGACTGAAATAAAACTAAGTTACAAAAAATAAAAATATAATCTCATACACGCACACACTCTAAAAAAAACTGAAAAGAAAGCGTTTAAAATGAAAGCGATAAAATAAAGCGAAAAAGAAAACGATAAAACTATTTTATGAAAGCTTGTAAATCTAAGCTATGAAAACAGTAAACCTAGATTATGAAAGCAATAAACCTAACTATAAAAGCAATAAAATTAAATTATAAAAGCAATAAAGCTAAACTCATACACGCACACACGCTAACATTAATAAAAAGAAGATGATCCAAATGAGAAAAACATCATTTTATTTCTGAAATCAGCATTACAACTAGATTAGGAAGACGAAAAAAAACTACAAACGAACTTAAACTGAATTGCATAAGAGAAGCTCACAATCACTCAAAAGAACTCACAATACCACAAGAACTACTCAAAATTTGGATGAAAAATACTTCAGCCGAGCCCCTCTATTTATAGGGAAAATTTGAGTTTTACACGCCCTAGGTCACGGGCGTGACTTGAATGTCACGGCCGTGACTTAGGGCGTGACATTTGCTCGGCTGTATTCGCCGCCTTCTGGAAGGTCTGGCCGTCAAACATGGCTGCACACGGGCGTGACTTGGTATGTCACGGGCGTGACTTTGTGAGTCACGGGCGTGACTATGGGTGGCTGATGTCGGCAGCATGGGCGCGGCTTCGAGACGTGACGCGCTGGCGGCTCACGGGCGTGACTCTGCTGGGACACGGGCGTGACTTGTAGAGTCACGGGCGTGACTTGGTCAACTGGAGTGAGCTGGAAAGGAATTCGTCGGGCGCAGAGCTTTAAATTTACACGCCCTTGGTCACGGGCGTGACCGAGGGCGTGACTTGAGCGATTTGTCGGGATTTGATCTGAATCGAGCCGTCCCGTTGATATTTGATCTTTAAAATTACACGCCCTTGGTCACGGGCGTGACCGAGGGCGTGACCTGGGAAAATTTTGCAAAAAAATGCAAAAACAAAAATAAAACTAAGTTAGAAACCAGAAATAATAAAGAAGCAATTTATTCATTAATTTAAATAGAAAATTCACAATATTAATTAAAACTATACTAATAATTATACTAAAAATACATATATTTTATTACTTATCAAATACCCCCATACTTAAGCTTTTGCTATTCCAGAGCAAAAGTAAGAGAGATCTATACGGGATTAACATAAGTTCTAATTTTTGGCTATCGTTTTATTTTAATCATAAGAGACTGAAAAATAAAAATTCGGAGTAATAAGAGTTAAGTCCTAAATTATACAAATGATTTAAGTAGAAAGAAATGTCCTGGCCAAAAGACTTCTTAATTAACCAAATAGCAAACAAAATTGCAATCATTAGTAAACGAGATTAGATCTGAATTATAATAACCTTTGTTTAAAGAAACATGAAGGAAAAATATAAGTTACTAATTATGCTCTCAAATGATTTTTTGAATTAAAACTAGAAACAATAATGTGGTTAAGAGAAAAGCGGGTACAAAGTCATGACAAATTGAAGAGTACTTGGATTAGGGGTGAAGAATTTTATTTTTTCACCCCTCTTAAATAGTTTCCTTTGACTCTCATCGTTGGTGTACGAGGGAAAATTGATCTTTTTAATTAACACAATGCCTATGTTTACGGAATTTTCAATTCCCATTGACATTGGATCTCTTTTAACAAATATTGGGTGCCTATGTTTACGGAATTTTTGTATTCCCATTGACATAAGATCTTTTTTTTTTCTTTTTTTTTTGCCATGCTAAATTGGTGTATACAAGGGGTTTTCAAGAGAAATTCTAGAATAATAAAAAAAAGTTTTGAGAGCAACCTTAGTAAGTTGAATATTCCTAGATTCCTGAAGACATAAAGTAGGGATAATTGCAGTCTAAAGTTGTTTTGCCAACATAATACACATGTCTCTATTTTAGCTAGTAGAAGTAGTGCTTGATAACAAAGCCTCTATTTAAATTAAAAACACAATATATTCTTTAAAACTTAACCCCGAACGTTTAAATCTATCGATCTTAGATAAACAAACAAATAGTAAAACTAGCGATTATGAAAATCCACAAACATATACTCTCGAAACTAAATGCTTTTAAGAATAAAAGTAAAGTAGGGTATATTATTTTGGAACTTTTTTTGGGGGGGGGTTTGCTAAATTTTTTTTTTTTTTTGTATTATGACAAAGTTAAAAAATACATGTATTTTTTTTGTAATATTTTTTTTTTGTATTATGACAGTGTACTTTTTTTTATTTTTTGTAAAAAGAAGCCTTTTTTTTGTTTTGTTTTAAATGAAAACGGTAAATACACCCCCATACTTAAAACCCAACATTGTCCCCAATGTTGTAATGTAAGTATGAAGGTGATAAAATAACATTGCAATATATACAAAAGGAAAGAGGAAGCAAAAAAGGCTTCCCTGAATTAAAGCTGGCGGGGTCGTAAGAAACCCTACAAAAAGAGATAAAAAGCATAATAAAAATATTAGATAAATATGGGGTGCCTCCCACGAGCGCTTTGTTTACCGTCGCGTAGCTTGACGCATTTGGCGTGGTGAGATGATAAATTGGGGAGGGTTAAAGATTCCGTATGTCCGTCCACCGGATCGCCCGCAAGATATAGTTTTAAACGGTGGCCATTGACTTTAAAATCGCCTTTTTCGGGGTGAGAGATAAGAACGGTCCCATACGGCCAAACCTCTTTGACTTCAAAGGGGCCAGACCAGCGGGATTTGAGCTTACCCGGAAAAAGACGAACACGTGAATTATAAAGAAGGACAAGATCGCCCGGCGCGAAAGTTTTTGGAAATTTAATTTTTCGATCGTGGTAGAACTTAGAACGTTCCTTATAAAATTTATTACTCTCATAAGCGTTCGCACGCCATTCATCGAGTTCATTTAGTTGGAATTTCCTATTCTCGGAGGCTAAGTTCGAATCGAGATTTAAAAATTTTAAGGCCCAAAAAGCGCGGTGGTCTAACTCTACCGGTAAATGGCACGCTTTGCCGTAGACTAATCGATAGGGCGTACAACCGATAGCGGTCTTGTATGCCGTACGATACGCCCACAACGCGTCGTCGAGTTTTGAGGACCAATCCTTCCTATTTAAAGAGACGGTTTTTTCCAGAATGCGTTTTATCTCGCGATTTACTACCTCTACTTGGCCGCTCATTTGGGGGTGATAGGCGGTGGCGAGCTTATGCGTGACGCCGTATTTAGATAAAATTTTTGAAAACTGGGCATTGCAGAAGTGCGTGCCCCTATCACTAACTATTGCACGGGGCGTGCCGAAGCGAGAAAATAATTTTTTTAGAAAATGGACGACGACTCGCGCATCATTGGTGGGCGGAGCTTGCGCTTCCGCCCACCTAGATACGTAGTCGACCGCCACTAAAATATAGCGATTATTAAAAGAAGGAGGTAGGGGGCCTACAAAGTCTATGCCCCACAAATCGAAGATTTCGCATTCTAAATAAAAGTTTTGGGGCATCTCGTCACGACGAAAGATGTTACCCGACCGCTGGCAGCTATCGCATATACTCACAAAAGTGTGAGCATCCTTAAAGAGAGTGGGCCAATAAAAGCCTGACTCTAACGTTTTCTGCGCGGTCCGGTTGGCTTGATAATGCCCTCCAGCCGGCCCCTCATGGCAGTGTCGCAATATTTGCGCACCCTCCTTGCTTGAAACACATCTTCGTATCACTTGGTCTGCGCAGACGCGAAAGAGAAAGGGGTCCTCCCAAAAGTAGTTTTTCAAGTCAGAGAAGAATTTCTTCTTCTGCTGAGTCGAAAAATCTTTTGGAAGGACCCGCGCGACTAAATAGTTCGCGTAATCTGCGAACCAAGGGGTAGAAGAAGTTTTTGTATTATTTATGATTAAAAGCGCTCCTCAGGAAATCGATCGTCTATTTTTGGTTCGACGAGCGCTTCTGCGACGGGGTGTTCTAAACGTGAGAGGTGGTCGGCTGCTAAATTTTCAGCCCCCTTCTTATCCCGGATCTCTAAGTCAAATTCCTGTAAAAGGAGGATCCATCGAAGTAAGCGAGGCTTGGCATCAACTTTGGCCAAAAGATATTTTAGGGCGGAGTGATCAGTGAAAACGATCACGTGTGAAAGTGTTACGTAAGGCCTGAATTTATTAAAAGCAAAGATGACGGCAAGAAGTTCCTTTTCCATCGTTGTATAGTTAGCCTGTGCGGCATTGAGTGTGCGAGAAGCGTAATATATTGGATGAAAATATTTATTTACGCGTTGGCCTAAGACAGCTCCTACCGCGATATCGCTCGCGTCGCACATAATCTCGAACGGAAGGGACCAATCTGGCGCCACCAGAATTGGAGAATTAATAAGTTGCTTTAAAATCAAATGCCTCTACGCAGGCCGTGTCAAAAATGAATGGGGAATCCTTTTCCAGGAGGTGAGTTAGCGGTTTGGTTATTTTTGAAAAATCTTGAATAAACCGCCGATAAAAACCTGCGTGGCCAAGAGAACTTCTAATTGATTTGACGTTCGAAGGAACATGAAGTTGTTCAATTATAGCGACTTTGGCCCTATCGACCTCCATCCCCTTGGAAGAAATTTTATGGCCGAGGACTAAGCCCTCTCGGACCATGAAGTTGCATTTCTCCCAGTTCAAGACTAAGTTCGTCTCCTCGCACCGTTGGAGGACTCTATCTAAATTTTTTAGACAATTATTAAAAGAGTCTCCAAAGACGGAGAAGTCATCCATGAAGACTTCCATTATGTCTTCTACTAGCTCGCCAAATATTGCCAGCATACATCTTTGGAATGTAGCTGGCGCGTTACAGAGGCCAAACGTCATCCGTCGATATGCGAAGGTGCCGAAAGGGCAAGTAAAAGTCGTTTTTTCTTGGTCCTCGGGTGAAATAGGGATTTGGAAAAATCCCGAGAGACCATCAAGGAAGCAATAAAAAGGATGACCGGAGAGACGCTCTAAGATTTGATCAATAAACGATAACGGAAAGTGGTCTTTTCTGGTGGCATCATTTAGTTTTCTGTAGTCGATGCACACCCTCCAACCCGTAACAGTACGAGTTGGGATTAATTCGTTATTCGTGTTTGCCACGACTGTTATACCGCCTTTTTTAGGGACGACTTGTACGGGGCTTACCCACGTACTATCGGAAATAGGATAGATAATCCTCGCGTCGAGGAGTTTAATAATTTCAGTCTTAACGACTTCCCGCATGTTCGGGTTAAATCGTCGTTGAGGCTGAATTGTTTTGCGGGGGTTTTCTTCGAGAAAAATTTTGTGGGAGCAGAATGAGGGGTTAATTCCCCTGATATCGGAAATTTGCCATGCAATTGCACGACGATGTTTAGATAAAACTTCAACCAATTCGGATGTTTCCGAATCGGTTAAAGTAGACGATATTATAACCAGAAGTTTTAAGTTCGCGGCTAGAAAAGCATATTTTAAATGGTTGGAGAGTTGCTTAAGCTCCAAGACCGGAGGTTCTTCATAGGAAGTAGAGATTTTTAAATCTTTCGAATCAAAAGGCTCGAAAGGCGAATTTGGCGGTAATTCGTCTAAAGGAGGTTGATTCGCCAGATCTGAATCATCTATCATTAAAGATAACAAATCCAAAAGAGAAGAACACTCGTCCATAAACGCGGATTCCAAATTGAAACAGGAATCATCATTCGATAGTGAGTTCCGCATGGAGGGGTTGATATGTAAAGTAATTTCGTCGTCTCCAACTCGAAGGAGGAGGCGACCGTTACTGACATCGATTAACGCACGGGAGGTTGCGAGGAAGGGGCGACCGAGGATGATGGGTACCTCGACGTCCTCCTCTATGTCCAGGATGACAAAGTCTACCGGGAAGATAAACTTGTCGACCTTGACCAGAACATCCTCCGCTACCCCTATTGGGTACTTTACCGAGCGATCCGCGAGTTGGATGCTCATTTTTGTTGGACTTGGGACGCCTAAATTGAGTTTTTTGAAAAGAGAAAAAGGCATCAAATTGATGCTGGCGCCTAAGTCCGCAAGAGCGTACTTTATTAACATATTGCCAAAGAGGCACGGGATGGAGAACCGTCCCGGGTCGTTCAGTTTTGGCGGCAATTTGTTAAGGAGAACAGCCAAACATTCCGCGTTAAGGGAAACACGCGAAACATCCTCGAGTCGCTTTTTATTAGAAAGCAACTCCTTAAGATATTTCGCATATTTCGGCATTTGGGAGAGTGCCTCGCAGAAGGGGACGTTTATTTGAATTTGTTTTAAAATACGCAAAATTTTTTGATAATTTTCGTCCTCCTTCTCTTTATTAATTTTATATGGGTAAGGAATTCGAGGACTCGTAACATTCGGCGCAACCGGAGAATCCGGAGCAATTAGAATCGAAGAAGAGGGTGGAGGGGTCAAAGGCGAAATGCATACCTTAGGCTCAACCCGGAATGGGGAGACGACCTCCTTGCCGCTTCGAAGGGTAATAGCGTTGGCATTTTCCCTGGGGTTCGGCTCCGTATTCCCTGGTAGAGCTCCGTATGGCCGCTCGGAGACCATCTTTGCAAGTTGTCCAACCTGGTTTTCCAAGTTTTTAATCGATCCGGTAAGATTCCGGATATTTGAATCATTTGACGCGATGTATTTAGACAAAACATCTTCGAGCGGCGAAGGTTTTGGAGGAGGAGGCTGGAATCCCTGCGGAAATCCTTGAGGATTCATATTTGGGGGCCTCTGAGCATTGTTAGGATTGCTCCAGGAGAAATTAGGGTGGGTCCTCCAACCCGGATTATAATTATTACCATACGGGTTGTTATTAGGGTTGAAGGGGGGCCTAACCGGATTACCGAGGTAATCCACCGATTCTTCGATTACGTTATTATTATTATTATTATTCCAAGCGGGAGTGGAGGAGGAAACAGTCATCTCCGCCACCTGCTTACTTAGCCGCTCTACCTGTGAGGCTAAGAAAGTAGTGGCGTCCACTTCAAAAAGACCAGCCGGTTTATTAGGACGCGACCTTGGCACGTTCCATTGGTACGCGTTCATGGCCATTTCGTCGATCAGAGCTTGAGCGGTCTCCGGGGTTTTGTTGTTTAACGTTCCCCCAGAGGCCGCATCAATCATCTGTCGCGTAGAAAAATTTAAACCATTATAAAACGTCTGGACCTGTAGCCAAGTTGGTAGCGCGTGATGAGGACACCTACGCAAATATTCTTTAAAACGCTCCCAAGTCTCATAAAGAGACTCGGAATCGAATTGCACAAAGAATGTGATATCCGTGCGTAGTTTTGCGGTTTTTGACGGAGGAAAATACTTAGTTAAGAAAAATTCCGTCAATTGGGCCCACGTGGTTATGGACCCTCTCGGAAGAGAAGTCAACCACGATTTGGCTTTTAATCGTAGCGAAAATGAAAATAAGCGTAAACGAATGGCGTCATCAGTGATGTCATTAATTTTAAAGGTGTCGCATATTTCTAAAAGGTTTGAAAGGTGCTGATTTGGGTCCTCATCTGGCAAACCGTCGAATTGAATCGACTGTTGTACCATTTGAATTATGCTGGATTTTATTTCGAAATTATTATTATTAACTGTTGGGCGAGTAATACTTGATCCTGTATCATCCAAATTCGGCCGGGCATAATATGTCATGGTCCGGGCCGGGGCCGCATTTGGAATTGGATCGCCCAAGCAGCGCGGTGGCGAGGTCACCAAACAGTGCAGAGGTCAGGTGCCCAAGCAGCGCGGTGGGGAGGTGCTCAAGCAGCGCGGTGGAGAGGTGCCCAAGCAGCGCGGAGGCAAGGTTCCTAAGCAGCGCGGAGGAAAGGTGGCCAAGCAACGCGGAGGCAAGGTGCCCAAGCAGCGTGGTGGCAAGGTGCCCAAGCAACGCTGAGGCAAGGTGCCCAAGCAGCGCGGTGGTGAGTTGCCCAAATAGCACGGAGGCCAGGTGCCCAAGCTGTAAGACCCCATTTCAGGCAGGTAAATTTCTGGAGTTCTTAGCGCTGTCGCCCAGGCGATAGTGGCTGTTGCCCGACGATAGCGTTGTCGGGTGGCGGCTAACGCTGGCGACAAGGTGACTGGGGTCATGCAGCAGTGTGGCTGACTAGTCAAAGTCGGTTCTTAACGCTGTCGCCTAGGCGACAGTGGCTGTCGCCCGGCGACAGCTCAAATTTGGACTTTGTGGCCGAAATCAAGGGCATTAATTGCACTTTGACTTTGGGGGCTGGTTTTGGCTTGGGGGGCTCAGTAACAGCATAGAAGGCCGAAATCCCCCTTCTTTCTCAATATTTCCTTAAGTGTTTAAGGAGGAGAGAGAAAGAGAGAAAGAGGGAGAGCTTGGAGAAGAAGAAGGAATAGTGAACCCTAGCTTGGAGCTTGGGTTTGGAGGAGCTACACTCATCCAATCCCTTCATCGTTGGTGGCTATGCGTAGAGGAGGGCAAGGTGCTCCTTTCCATCCGTGCCAAAAGTCGAGCCATAGGCTCAAAGCGGCGTTTAAGGGTAACGAACTCTTCTAACCCCTTTTGGACATGTTCTAGTCCTTTCCCATGCATCGTTGAGGCACCTACCCAAAAGGGAGAGGTCATGGCCTCCGACGGGTCGATTTGTGCTATCCCCGTCAAAGCTTGCATACATATAGAGTCCGTGCGTAATACGGACGTAGGCGCGCTGTGTGAAGCCCATCCGAGACGGTTCGTCCGGATTGGTGATGCCTTGTGGTATTGTGCGTGCTCGGGGAAAACCCTGTGTTGCTATCCTGCTTCGTAGGACTAGAGAGTGCTACTTCATGCGCAGCAACGCCTGGGGGTGTGCCCCAGGAAGCACCCCTAAGTTGGATGCAGAAAATGAGTTCTGCTGACTGTCGCCCCGGCGACAGCTCCCGGAATTGGTACTGGTGTCTGTTTGGTGTTCTGAGGCAGTGGAAGTGCTACTGCATGCGCAGCAACGCCTGGGGGTGTGCCCCGGGAAGCACCCACAGCTGGAAACTAAAAGTGGAATGTTGTCCACTGTCGCTAGGCGATAGTGACTGTCGCCCAGGCGACAGCTCCCAGACATGGGTCTGGTGATGTTTGTTGTGCCCACCTGTTGAGGGGACCTGTGGTCGGTATGCCCGACCCGTAAGGGTGTCCTGGTGGATGACTTAGCGGCCCGTGGAGCCACCTAATTGAGAATACCTGGGCTGAGAGGACGCCATACCCGCATTTCGTGTCGTACAACGAGTGTGTGAACAACGGGCATTTGGCGTAACAGCACCCGAACCATTGCAGCACCTGATTAGTAAGGCTCGAATAGCATGTCGGGAGGCGATGGGGAAGAGTCTTCGGACTGCGTAAGTTCACAATTAAAGCACGGGGGAGCCCTGGTATTCGGGCCACGGACTTTAGCCTTGAAGGGCAAAACCATCAAGAGTGGATGGTGGTGGAAGGCATAGTACACCAAAGAGTGCCTGAGTGCATGAGACGTGGAGGCCATTCCCACGTTTGTGTTATTGCATATGTATGAAATGTTGTGGGCTCGTCTAGTCGCACTCTTAGATATGTATATGCTGTTGAGACTGTTTTGTAGGGACGGTTAGCACTGCCACCCCCTCGAAGGGGTGGCGTCGTTATAAATTGGTCAGCTTTAGCTGACCGTTGCCCTGTTTTGCCACCGTTTTTGGTGGACTTATTGTACAGGTGCTGGACCGAGTGGGAACTTGGCGGGCTGAAGCCCCTGCGCTGCTGCGGACCTTGAAGGCCTTTGATGTTCCTTCTGTTTTTCATGTATGGCCGGCCTGCGCGCCAATGTTGGTAAACTGTAAGGCCGTCGTGCCTCTTTTGTGTTGTAAAACATTTTATTCCAAGTTAATAGAAGTGGACATACCCGAGTTCGGGTCTTGTGGTTTATAATTCTGTCTCTCTCTCTTTTACTTCCGCATAGAATGCTCTGAGTTAGGCTTCGTGGTATAGTGTCGTTGTTATTCCATTAAGTGACGTTCCCATTTGTTTTATAGTATATGGCGTGGGGCCCCGGCCGGACCTTCTGCTATATGCTTTCGAACGGATGGGGGTGTTACAAATTGGTATCAGCTACTAGGGTTCCGTATCCTTCTAAGGAATTCGTGGACGAATTCTTTTAAGGGGTGGTGAGCACGTGTGTGCGCTACCGTTGAGACGTAAAATAAACCCAAAAATGTCTACTTAGGAATAAAATGCAACAACAAACCAACAATAATTCCATGATTTTGGAACCTGAGTGTTCCTTTTGTTGTTAGTTGCGATTGTGCTGTCGCCTAACTGTGTGTTGCACTTGTATAGGTCACTCGAAGTGCAGTGGGACCGTCACGTCCCCGTGATGTGCATGAGAGTAGTGGGTCTGCTGAGGCCCCTACAGCTCCATCTGCTGAGTTGGTTCGGCTAGTTACTGAAGCCGTTCTAGCTGCGTTGAATGGCCAGCCTGAAAGGCAAGGCCAACCACCAGTGCAAGAGGTGGCCCCTGAGCCACTAAGAGTGGAGCAAGTCAAAGTGAGGCGTGCTCCTGAGCAGCAGCTGAAGCATTTTCTGGGATTTCGACCTCCTCCGTTTACCGGGGTTGAATCCCCGGCTGAGGCCGAAGACTGGTTGTCGCATGTGAAGCGAATTCTGACAGCGACACAGTCGGAGGAAGCGCAGAAGGTGACCTTTGCTTCTTTCTTGCTAGAAAAGGAAGCTAGGCGGTGGTGGGATGAGGTCAAGAGGCGCCAGTTCGCGGGAAGGCGACTGGTTGATGTGACGATGGAAGAGTTCTCGAGAATCTTCCTCGCAAGGTATGTGCCTCAGTCGCAGTAGATCGCGATGGAGAACCAGTTCTTGGCCCTAACACAGGGTGGTAGACTGGTTGATGACTACTTGCATGAGTTCACCCGCCTCGGGCGCTATGCTGGAACTTCTTTTGATGATGAGGAGAGAAGGGTGAACAGGTTTTATGGAGGTTTGCGTACTGAGTTGCGGCATCTTCTGACAGGGCCGTTGACACAGGGTTTCACGACCCTCGTTGGTTCAGCCCGAGCCCTTGAGCAGGACATGCTCAGGGAAAAGGGCAAGGCGGTTGTGGTCGAGGCAGTGCCGGAGGGCAAAGCGCCGAGTGCGGCAAAGTTGCGGAGGTTGAGTCGCTGGAAGAAGGCTCGAGTATCTGGGCCAGCTCCCTCTGCTTCGGGCACGTCATCTGGACGTGGCCCTCTTATTTGTTTCACTTGTGGCAAGCCTGGCCATTTCTCGCGGGATTTCCGCAGTGGGCTTCCAAGGCCAGAGAAGAAGGCGGGTCCAGCTTATTCTGAGAAGGGGAAGGCAGCTGAGTCCACTGCTTCCCGTATGGCTCCCCCGCAGCCCAGAGTTTTTAGTCTCGATCAGCAGGAGGCTATCAAAGCCAAGGACGTCGTGACAGGTATAATTTAAGATACAGTCTTTACTATTTTATACACCTGTTTTAATGTTCATGCTAACTCGTTGGCGGCGTAGGCTATGTAAATGTTTTAGGCATCCCTGCGAGAGCGCTTTTCGATACTGGGGCTTCGCACTCCTTCTTATCGTCGGACTTCGTCCAACGTATTGGTGCGCCGTCGATTGCTTCTGCAGATGGACTGGAGGTCCTACTGCCGAATGGATATTCGATGCGTGTGGAGAGGAGTTGCTGCGTAAAGGTTCTAGTTGGTAGTCGGGAGTATGACCTGAAGGCATCGTTACTCCCCCTGGGTGAGTTCGATGTTATCTTTGGTATGGACTGGCTGTCGGAACAGCGTGCATGTATCGATTGCACCACCAAGGAGGTGAGGTTTGGGCAGAGTGCCGATCGGGAGACGGTCTTTGCGGGCATGCGTGGATCGAGCAAGACGCTGATGTCTGCTCTCCAGGTGTCCAAGGCAGTGCGACAGGGAGCAGAGTTATTCTTTGCTCTTGTGGAGGCTTCAATGTCGAGGCCCAGCCTAGCAGATGTTCCGGTAGTAGCAGAGTTCCCCGATGTGTTCCCGAGCGAGCTCCCCGGTGCTCCACCGCAGCGGGAGATAGATTTCACGATTGAGTTCGTGCCAGGCGCTAAGCCTGTGGCCCCTCTCGCCGTATCTTATGGCTCCGAAAGAGTTGGCAGAGTTGAAGCTGCAGTTGCAGGAGCTGCTTGAGCAGGGCTACGTGCGTCCGAGTTCCTCACCTTGGAGTGCACCGGTCCTCTTTGTCAAAAAGAAGGACGGTAGCCTGCGGCTTTGCATCGACTATCGGGAGCTGAACAAGCTGACGGAGAAGAACAAGTATCCTCTTCCGAGGATAGATGATTTGTTCGACCAGCTCGTTGGTTCGACAGTATACTCGAAGCTGGACTTGAAGTCCGGCTATTATCAGGTGCGGATCAGGGAGTGCGATATCCCGAAGACTGCCTTTAGTACGAGGTACGGGCAGTATGAGTTCACCGTGATGCCGTTTGGGCTGTCTAATGCGCCTTCGGTGTTTATGGACTTGATGCACCGGACTTTTCGAGAGTACCTCGACCGGTTTGTGGTCGTCTTCCTGGATGACATACTAGTCTACTCTCAGTCCGAGGAGGAGCACGATGATCACATGCGAGTAGTTTTGGAGGTTCTGAGGAGGAACCAGTTGTATGCCAAGTTCTCGAAGTGCGAGTTCTGGCTTCCTTCTGTGGCGTTCTTGGGCCATGTGGTTAGTGGTTCGGGTGTGGCGGTAGATCCGGTGAAGGTTTCGGCCATTAGGGAGTGGCCTGTTCTTTCTTCTGTAGCGGAGGTCCGTAGCTTTCTCGGGCTGGCCGGCTATTACAGGCGCTTCGTGGAGAACTTCTCGCGGATCGCGCTGCCTCTTACGACGCTGACACGGAAGATGCATGAGTTCATTTGGACGCCCGCGTGTGCGCAGGCTTTCGAGGAGTTGAAGCGGCGGCTTACGACGACTCCGATCTTATGTTTGCCTTGCGGCACGGAGGGCTACGAGATCTACACCGACGCTTCTGGAAGCGGCCTTGGCTGCGACTGCAGCTGCATGGCAATGTTATAGCGTATGGCTCTCGCCAGCTGAAGGTGCACGAGCGGAACTATCCGGTCCACGACTTGGAGTTGGCGGCCGTGATATTTGCCCTGAAGCTATGGCGGCATTATGTGTATGGCTTGAAGATCAACATCTTCACGGACCATAAGAGCCTGAAGTACCTTCTGACGCAGAAAGGGCTGAATATGCGGCAAAAGAGGTGGATGGAGTTCCTGGGGGACTTCACCTTCGAGATCCACTACACTCCCGGGAAGGGGAATGTTGTTGCGGATGCACTCAGTCGCAGGGCTCCAGCGCATGCCAACTGGATTCAGATGCATGATGAGCACCTGATACGTGACCTGGAGGCCTTGGATATTTCTTGCGTAGAGAAGAGGTGCAGTGTCAGTGCCTGTTTGAGTTGGTTTGAGGTGCAGTACGACCTCGCAGAGAGAGTCCGCCGGGCTTTTGAACTCGATCTGAGTTTGAAGCGCTACGCGGAGGATGCTGGTGGTGGGCCAGATGCCCAGTTTCAGGTTCGAGACGGATTGCTGTGGAGAGGCGACCGTTTGTGCGTCCCCAAGGTGGGTGAGCTGCGTGATGAGTTGATGTACGAGGCGCATCGTACCAGGTATTCAGTTCATCCGGGGAGCACGAAGATGTACAAGGACATGAAGGTCCTTTTCTGGTGGCCAGGTATGAAGAGGGACATCGCTCACTACGTGGCCAAGTGCCATACTTGTGCGCTAGTGAAGGCGGAATGTCAGAAGCCCGGTGGCTTTTTGCAGTCGTTGCCTGTTCCGGAGTGGAAGTTTGATGACATTTCCATGGATTTCGTGCATGGGCTGCCGAGATCGCAGCGCGGGAACGATGCCATCTGGGTAGTTGTAGACCGGCTGACGAAGGTGGCGCACTTTATCCCCAACCGGATGGATGACTCGGTGGAGAAATTGGCAAAGTTGTATGTTGATACTATAGTGCGACTGCACGGTGTGCCCCGTAGCATCGTCAGTGATCGTGATGGACGCTTTACTTCAAGCGACTAGAGGCTAGTCAACCGTCTTTTGGGTACGAAGCTGCAGTTTAGCACGGCCTTTCATCCTCAGACGGATGGCCAAACTGAGCGTACCAACAGGACGATGGAAGACATGCTCCGGATGTGCGTCCTGGATTTTGGCAAGGGGTGGGAAGATCACCTCTTTCTTGTTGAGTTCGCGTACAACAACAGCTATCAGGCGAGTATTCAGATGGCGCCTTTCGAGGCCCTCTATGGCAGGAAGTGCCGCACTCCCTTAGCTTGGGCGGAAACGGGCGAGACGAAGCTCTTCAAGAGGAAAGACGTCGAAGAGGCGACTTCGACGGTGCGGTTGATCCGGGAGAGGCTTTTGGTTGCGCAGGATAGGCAGGCAAAGTACTATAATGCAAAGCACCGCGACGTCCAGTTCGCCGTTGGCGATTGGGTTTACTTGAAGATCAGGCCGCTCAAGGGTGTATCCAGGATTCGACGCTTGAAAAAGCTGAGTCCGAGATACCTTGGACCGTTTGAGATCATCGAGCGCGTCGGTGAGGCGGCTTATAGGCTTGCACTATCGGCGGAACTGAGCGGGCTACACGATGTATTCCACATCTCCGTGTTGCGGAAGGCAGTGCAAGAGCCTACGCAGGTGGTAGCGGCGGATCAGGTGCCCGTGGATAGCGGGCTTGCGACGGCAGTCAGGCCCGTTAGCATCGAGGATGCTGAGGTGCGTCAGCTGCGGAACAGGGCGATCCGTATGGTAAAGGTCTGTTGGGACAACTGCGGTCGCGAGGAGCTCTCATGGGAGCGTGAGCAGACCATGTTGGAGGAGTTCCCCGAGCTGTTTCGGTGACGCTTATCTCTTCTTTCCCCCTGTATGTAAAGACTTTTTGGATATTGTATATATGCCTGTTTTTTTGCAAATTTCGGGATGAAATTTATATAAGGAGGGGAGGGTTGTAAGACCCCATTTCAGGCAGGTAAATTTCTGGAGTTCTTAGCGCTGTCGCCCAGGCGACAGTGGCTGTCGCCCGGTGATAGCGTTGTCGGGTGGCGGCTAACGCTGGCGACAAGGTGACTGGGGTCATGCAGCAATGTGGCTGACTGGTCAAAGTCGGTTCTTAACGCTGTCGCCTAGGCGACAGTGGCTGTCGCCCGGCGACAGCTCAAAGTTGGACTTTGTGGCCGAAATCAAGAGCATTAATTGCACTTTGACTTTGGGGGCTGGTTTTTGCTTGGGGGGCTCAGTGGCAGCATAGAAGGCCGAAATCCCCCTTCTTTCTCATTATTTCCTTAAGTGTTTAAGGAGGAGAGAGAAAGAGAGAGAGAGGGAGAGCTTGGAGAAGAAGAAGGAATAGTGAACCCTAACTTGGAGCTTGAGTTTGTAGGAGCTACACTCATCCAATCCCTTCATCGTTGGTGGCTACGCGTAGAGGAGGGCAAGGCGCTCCTTTCCATCCGTGCCAAAAGTCGAGTCATGGGCTCAAAGCGGCGTTTAAGGGTAACGAACTCTTCTAACCCCTTTTGGACATGTTCTAGTCCTTTCCCATGCATCGTTGAGGCACCTACCCAAAAGGGAAAGGTCGTGGCCTCCGACGGGTCGATTTGTGCTATCCCCGTCAAAGCTTGCATACATATAGAGTCCGTGCGTAATACGGACGTAAGCGCGCTGTGTGAAGCCCATCCGAGATGGTTCGTCCGGATTGGTGATGCCTTGTGGTATTGTGCGTGCTCGGGGAAAACCCCGTGTTGTTATCCTGCTTCGTAGGACTAGAGAGTGCTACTGCATGCGCAGCAACGCCTGGGGGTGTGCCCCGGGAAGCACCCGAAGTTGGATGCAGAAAATGAGTTCTGCTCACTGTCGCCAGGCGACAGTGACTGTCGCCCCGGCGACAGCTCCCGGAATTGGTTCTGGTGACTGTTTGGTGTTCTGAGGCAGTGGAAGTGCTACTGAATGCGCAGCAACGCCTGGGGGTGTGCCCCGGGAAGCACCCACAGCTGGAAACTAAAAGTGGAATGTTGTCCACTATCGCTAGGCGACAGTGACTGTCGCCCAGGCGACAGCTCCCAGACATGGGTCTGGTGATGTTTGTTGTGCCCACCTGTTGAGGGGACCTGTGGTCGGCATGCCCGACCCGTAAGGGTGTCCTGGTGGATGACTTAGCGGTCCGTGGAGCCAGCTAATTGAGAATACCTGGGCTGAGGGGACGCCATACCCGCATTTCGTGTCGTACAACGAGTGTGTGAACAACGTGCATTTGGCGTACCAGCACCCGAACCATTGCAGCACCTGATTAGTAAGGCTCGAATAGCATGTCGGGAGGCGATGGGGAAGAGTCTTCGGACTGCGTAAGTTCACAATTAAATCACGGGGGAGCCCTGGTATTCGGGCCGCCGAATTTAGCCTCGAAGGGCAAAACCATCAAGAGTGGATGGTGGTGGAAGGCGTAGTACACCAAAGAGTGCCTGAGTGCACGAGACGTGGAGGCCATTCCCATGTTTGTGTTGTTGCATATGTATGAAATGTTGTGGGCTCGTCTAGTCGCACTCTTAGATATGTATATGTTGTTGAGACTGTTTTGCAGGGACGGTTAGCACTGCCACCCCCTCGAAGGGGTGGCGTCGTTATAAATTGGTCAGCTTTAGCTGACCGTTGCCCTGTTTTGCCACCGTTTTTGGTGGGCTTGTTGTACAGGTGCTGGACCGAGCGCTGCTACGGCCCTTGAAGACCTTTGATGTTCCTTCTGTTTTTCATGTATGGCCGGCCTGCGCGCCGATGTTGGTAAACTGTAATGCCGTCGTGCCTCTTTTGTGTTGTAAAATATTTTATTCCAAGTTAATAGAAGTGGACATACCCGAGTTCGGGTCTTGTGGTTTATAATTCTATCTCTCTCTCTTTTACTTCCGCATAGAATGCTCTGAGTTAGGCTTCGTGGTATAGTGTCGTTGTTATTCCATTAAGTGACGTTCCCATTTGTTTTATAGTATATGGCGTGGGGCCCCGGCCGGACCTTCTGCTATATGCTTTCGAACGGATGGGGGTGTTACACAAGCAGCGCGGTGGGGAGGTGCCCAAGCAGCGCGGTGGCGATGTGCCCAAGCTGCGCGGTGGCGAGGTGCCCAAGCAGCGCAGAGGCAAGGTGCCCAAGCAGCACATTGGCGAGGTGCCCAAGCAGTGCGGAGGCAAGGTGCCCAAGCAGCGTGGTGGCGAGGTGCCCAAGCAGCGCTGAGGCAAGGTGCCCAAGCAGCGGGGTGGCGAGGTGCCCAAGCAGCGCTGAGGCAAGGTGCCCAAGCAGCGGGGTGGCGAGGTGCCTATGCAACATTGAGGCAAGGTGCCCAAGCAGCGCGGTGGCAAGGATGTCTTTTGTGCTGACTTTGTTAAGATTGTCGTACTCGACGCATGTCCTCCTCTTGTGAGAGGCTATTTTCTTTACCACGTTGGCGAGTTTGATGCTTGGTGATAATACCGAAGGTCGTACGTGCCCTTAACTTTTGGAGCCTTACTTTAGAAGATTCTTATCGCTGATAGTGCCAGAAAGTAGCTATAGTAATTTTAAATACTCAATGGATACATGCGCACAAGTACAATCTTATGGCTTACTTTTTTTTAAGCGAAAAACTAGAAGAAGTGGTAAATTGAAATTGATGATAGATGAAATGTGGGTTATGCGCGCTCTACTATGAGGAAAGTTCCATGCCCGGTACCTCTGGCTCATCCACATCGTGGTACAGCGTTGTCCTCTATTGGATTGTCAGCTTGTGGTCTGTGCTGGTTTGGGACTTGGCTTAGTAAATACCTTCATAGGAGGCCTTGTTGGACTAGACTCTCGATTTTCTCCTTTCAATCGGTTGCAACATTCAGTACTATGTCCATGCCCGCGATGGAAGTCGCAATATTGCGACTAGTTTCCTCTGCTTGGCGCGAGCGGCTCGGGCCTGCGTAGCGCGTTGCTATTATGGATGGCGAGGAGAATGTTAGTCCTGGTAGTGTTCAAGGGAGTGTAGTCCTGACGCTGGTGAGATCCTTGGTCTCGGATGGGGTTGTCGTGATGCTTGTTGTTCTTATTGGGAACCGTCTGCGGCAGTGGCTCCTCTCTTTTCCTTTTCGAGATCACCTCGAACTGCTGGCGGTGCGCTTCAATTGCCTATTCTGCTGCTATCTGGGCCTTGACTTGGTGAACGAGGTCTGGGTAGCTAAGCACAGTTTCCCTCATTAGTGCGGAGTAGAAGCCACCGGGGCGGAGCCCTCTAAGAAAAACTCCTCATAGAAGCTCGGGGTCCACCCCTAGAATTTGTCGCGCCTCTGTAGTGAAGCGGCGGAAGAAATCCTTGATGCTCTCTCCCTCGCTCTGGCATATTCCTGAAAGGTGGGAGGGGTCCCAGACGATTCTGCGGTTGCCGATGAATTGGTTGGGGAATTGCTGAGTTAGTTCCGCAAAAGTATTGATGAATCCTTCTCTCAGAGAGTGGAACCAAGTGCGCGCTTGTCCCTTTAGTGTTGTCAGGAACACTTGGCACAACAGTTGGTCAGTGGCGCTGTAAATCCTCATGATTGTGGCAAAGTGGCAGATTTGCTCCAGCAGATCGTCTGTTCCGTCGAACGTAACCATGTTGGGGAGCTTGAAGCCATCTGGGATTGGTTGCATCGAGACCCCAGGTGCTAATGGTGATCCGTGGTGGAGAGGGTGGAGAATGGGAGCGGCTCGTCGCCCAACTTGTTCGTATTCCTCGGCGATCACGTCGCGAATTTCCTCGTGAGTGAGCCTTCCTTCTACATGCCTGAAGCCTGTTGCTTCTGGGCGGTGGTGATGACGAGCTTCAAGTTCTCAAGCCAGACGGACTGGGTGTGCTGGGCTGGCCGCGTTGGAGATCTCTTCTTCCGGAATGTCATGCTCGCTAGCGATGCGCTCAGCCGGAGCGAGATCTAGAGCTGGAGGAGGCAGACTGTCTTGTTCGCGGGCAGGATTAGGAGCTCGTGATGCCCCTCCGCTCCTTAGGAGCGTGAGCATCTAGGTTTGGTGTTCTTCTAACTGGCGCACGCATCCCTCCAGTGATGCAATGGGTGCGTTCATGGCCCCTTCCACGAGAGGAGCGTTTATGAGCAAGTGGGAGGGTGTTGGATCAACATGTCCCCGAGGGACTGATTCTTCGATAGTACGAGAGCTTCCTCTTTCCATTGCGATCGGTAGCGAGTACTGCCTTGAAGCAAATACTTCCTTTCGAGAGTCTGTGCGGAGTAATGGGGAACACTGTTCCCACAGATGGCACCAAACTGTTGCGGGTCGCTTGGGTGCTTTTGGTAGACCGGTCGACTTGAACCACCTTAGCTCAGAAGCGAACCAAGCGCGCGAACAGTCAATTAGAGAATCATTAAGTACGCTGGGACTTTTTAACGTGGAAAACCCGGAAAGGGTAAAAAACCATGCGGTCGGAGTTGTGCTGACCGAACTCTACTATCTTCTATGAGGTTACAATCAGATACTTAGAATTTGAGCACGACAGGCAACCGCTTGTTATAATAATAGAGAGAGAGAGAACTCCGAAGGTGACAGGCCACCTCTCGGAAAACTAAGTTTTCTTTCTTCTGAGAACTATGGTGATAACAAAAGTGAGAATGCCGAGTCGCCTTTCGGGACCCGAAGACTTCCCATATCGCTTAGGAAGACGGACTTCCGGAATGATGGAATTCTCCAAGTCCATGAAGGAGATCTTCGACGCTTCGAAGGAGATCTATGAAGTGTGAAGGAGATCTTCAAGCACCGAAGGAGAACTCAAGAAAAATCTTCGATAGAGCTATCTCGGGTGCAGAAGGCAAGGTGTCTTGAAATGAAGGCTCTGGGATCATTTTATAGTTTTGGTCGGGGGTAGCCTAGTAATTTCGCAATCATAACCACCGTAACCACCTGACGGGCGAATCACGTTTGCCGATTCGGAGCACTCGGATCACCATTTTTCATAAATGTCTGTCTTGCCCTTCGGGCAGTTCGGGTAGTTTTGGCAGTTCGGGCAGCTTCGTTGAAGGTGAAAAAGGCGACGAGCGAGTCCTGAAATCTGATAATTTAAGAAAGTCAAAATGTGAGCATGGAAGTGTTCTGAGCGCGCTCAGAAGTGTTCTGAGCATGCAACGAACACGAAAGCATTTCTGAGCGCGCTCTGTAACACCACAAATTTGTTGAAGCAGATTTGTTATGTTGGGAGCTAGCGTCGACGCTAGTAGCTAACGCCTAGCGCTAGCCAGTTTGACGAACGCTAGCCAGTTCGTCGAACGCTAGCCAGTTCGTCGAACGCTAGCCAGTTCGACGAATGCTAGCCAGTTCATCGAACGCTAGCCAGTTCGACGAATGTTGGCCAGTCCATCGAACGCTGGCCAGTTTGACGAACGCTAGCCAGTTCGTCGAACGCTAGCCAGTTCGTCGAACGCTAGAAAGTTCGAGGAACGCTAGCCAGTTCGACGAACTCTAGCGCACGTTACAGATCCGTGATTTGCAATCGTGGTCGTCAAATCCTTATGTTTTTTGATCTGATGGCTGGGATCTATTCCGGGATTCCTTAAGCCTTGACCAGAGAAGATATTTTCTGATTACTTTAGGTCTTATCTCTCTCTTCAAGCTTGAGAAAGAAGAAGCCAAGGAGGAAGAAAGAGCCCTCTTCCACCATTGACGGAGCTCCTAAGCTCTGAATCGCGAGCCAGTTATAGATCCGCAGAGAGCAGCCCGGTGCTATCCTTTCCATCCGATTGGAATCTTGGATTCTCATGGCGAACAAGAAAATGACAAGGGTAACGATCTTCTACTTGGACAAGTGAAGTCCTCCTTTTTATGGCATGTTTGCATGGAAAATCCCCCACCGATTGGTGGAGAAAAGGGAGTTTTCTAGCGGGTTGATCGTTTCGATCCCCTTTGGTTACTTGCATATAGCATCTGGAATCGTAGTATGGATATAAGCATTGTGTGTGAAACCCATCTGGACAGGTTGGTTTGGATTGGTGATGGTTATAGTGTTAATTATGCCGGAGAAGACTCCGTGATTTGTATGCGCTATATTCGGGTTCTGTATGTGGTAGTGTACTGCATGGAGTCCTGGAGTTAATCTCCAGGAAATACCCAAAGTTGTGGGCGGATTCGATGATCTGTCACTACCGCCCGGCGCTAGGGCTAGCGCCGGCGGTAGCTCCCAAGGAGCTGTTTTGTTGAGGAGTGATACCTCCTTTCGTTGCTCGGGCTGAGGTGAAGGCGTACCCACGTCAGACGATTGATGCCGACAATTTGAGCACGGGAAAAGCTGATCCAAACCCGCTCACATACCGAGTCGGTGAAGAGGTAGCTCCTCAGTGCACCGTATGATTTTGGGATTAGTCCGTAAGGCAAGGTAGTCTTGACGGACAAAGCTCATGCGAACTCTTGGTTTAAGGAGTTGTTAGGTGTAGCTCGGAGAGTACACCGTGAGAGTGCCTTGAGAGCACGAAACATGTGGTCGTGCGTGCCCACGCTGGTGTTGATTGCTTATACATGTGGTGCTTGAACGCACCTTGTCAATCTATGACTATATTGTATGCCTGCAGGGATGGAGTACCACCACCCCGGCATTAGGGGTGGGGTCATTATAATTTTGGTCAGCTTTAGCTGACCGGTTACTTGTTTTCCATGTTTTGGTGGATTGTTGATGCAGGTGCAGGTGAGCCAAGCGGGAAATAGCGGGCGGTGGCCCTTTTTGCTGAGTTGGCCCTCGAAGGCCAGCCTCTCTTCTGCTTTTCATGTATTGTCGGCCTGCGTGCTGATGTATGTTTGAGTTTAATACATTGTTCAATGTAAGGCCTTAAGGCCGTTACTCTTTTGTTTCGTTCCTGGGATAGTGGACAGTTCTAAAAGATGTTTTAATCAAATGCTTCCGCTTACGCTTTAATTACTCTCGTGTAGTTGTAGTTCTTTTCTGATTATCACCTTATGATGCTTAGCTAGTGTGTATAGTATGGCATGGGGTCCCAGCCGGACCTACTGTTATATTATTTGTACTGGCAAGGTGTTACACGCTCAGAAGCGTTCTGAGATCGTAATGAACGCGGAAGCGTTTCAGGCTTGCATTGAGCACGTGAGTGCTCTGGGCGTGTAACGAGCGCAGGGCATTCTGAGTGAATAGGTGAGTATTGCTGGAGTGCAGTCGTCATGCGGACGAGCTGCGGCTTCTGACAATCGCGTTTACTCGAAAAGCGGGAACCGGAGCCCCCAGAGGGAAAACGGGCCCCGTTTGTACCAGACAGGGGGGATGAGGTTTCGGACACATCCCCCGCGAGCCCCGGGGAGGGCTTGGCCGCTCCCCTATGGGGGTGCGGCTTGTCCGCACCCCACCATGGGGTGCGGCTTGGCCGCACCCCCATGGGGGGTGCTCCATATCCGTAACCGACCAAGGTGGGGTGCAGTTTGGTTGCACCCCACCGGAGTGGGGTGTGGGCTATCCGCACCCGTTTAGTGGGGTGCAGACTAGCCGCACCTCAGTGGTGGGGTGCGGCTTTGGTTTCGCCCGGTGCTGCGCACGACGCGAAATGCGCGCGCGGCAGAATTATGGTCATGGGTTTAACTCTTGACCACACTAACCCTACTCCCACTTAGTGGGGCTTTCTCTAACCGCACCCCGAAATTCCTATAAATGCATGAGTGCATATCAACCTTATTGCGTAACATGGTCGGCAAACGATGTATATATATATATGTCAATATATATTTATATATGTGTATATATATGTATATATGTATATATGTGTATGTATATATATATATATGTACATATATATATGTATATATGTATGTATATATATATATATAAAGATACCATCTTATTGTGTAACATGGTCGAAAAAACGAATACGAGCTGTCGGATCAAGATCCAAATGATTTTATCCATTCGCAGGTGGTCTGCGAATTGCCTTTCAATTTTGCATTGGTTGGCTATTCGCATACCATCGTAGTTTCTGAATAGCCAAAGAGTTTTGCGCTTGTTGGCTATTCGCAGACCACTTGCGTAGAGTTTTTTTCAAAAATTATAATAAAATACCGTATAAATAATTTTAAAAAATGAAAAAAAAATAAAAAATGTAAACAACTGAAATAATTTAAAAAAATAAATTATTTAAAAAATAAATTAAACTAAAAAATTAAAATAAGCCCGCCGATTAGGGGCGGGCGAACCACGTCGCTGCGGTGTGGGTACTGGCGCGCGGGGCAGGGGGCCCTCATGCACTGTCACTCGTGTGTGTGTGTACATATATATATGTATATATATATGTATGTATATATATATGTATGTATATATATATGTATATATATATATGTATATATATACTCTTGTCTTGTTTTGTTGTTTTTTTTCTTGTTTGTACTCCAGGTAGGAATCCGGCGTCATTGCCGATATTGCTTGACCGAGTCGAAATCGGGAGCAGATGTCAGCTTCAAAGTCAATTTTAGCCGCTTCCTCGATGCCCCATTCTCGGGCAAGGATAACGAATTCCTATCCCTATTTTATTTCCTGCATTTCTCGTATATATGTATATATATATCTTTATCTTTATTACATAAGTCAATACACATATCTTGAAAGGCACACCATAGATACAATCACACCCATCCAATTTACAAAAAAATCATTTCCATCCGTTGGATGCTAACACATATCATAAAACACGCTCTACTTTCAAAATCCCTCCCCGTGCTTCCCCAGCTTCTAATCCCTCGCCCGTGCTTCTGAAGCTCTCGCTTCCACCACACCCTAAACCTTGGCAAAATCCTCTCCAGAATCCCTTGCTGCCGCTCTCCTCCTTAACCGAAGCCTCGACAAAGTCCTCTTCTGAAGCCCTCTCACTCGCGTGGCTTCATCGTCAGTCGAGAGAGCCTCTTTCCCGGCCCACTCCAGCCACCGCTCGCAAGAAGACGACTCAACCATCTCCGCCGCTCTTCATTGGAATGATCTCTTTCGGTTCCCACTTTACCAAAACCATCCCCGCTTCCCCTCCCTAACCCTATCCACGGTCGCACGGCTCTGCCCTAACCCATCTCCACGACCACGTCTCCTCTCAGCACCTCACCCGATGCCGGTGCGTCCTCACCGACCTATCACAGATCCCACTGCGTCTCCACGATCGCGTCTCCTCTCCGCGCCTCGCCCGACGCCGGTGCCACTGCCAGTCGCAGATCCCACTGTGGTACGTTCCCTTTGCGGATTCTATTAGAGAAGGAGGTTCTGTACTGATTCCAATTGGTCGATTTGGAGTAGTTCTTTAGCTTTTGGTTGATCTTTATGCTATCCAATCTTTTTTATTTGATGTATTCCTGAACCATAGCCATTTCATATTGTTTAACATTATAATGTCTGTTATTGAAAGTTTTTTAATGCATTTCATAGTCTTTATTAGTTTAGATGGAAGTCTAATGGAGTCTCAAATGTTTGATCACTGTTTAAAAGTTAATGTTGCATCATCTTTTACTACTTTTTGTGTGTTGTTTCTTCAATTTATAACATAAGCATCATCTTTTGGAAGGAAGAAGCAAAATAAAGATGGAAGATTAAGTGTGTTGTTTTCTCATTCTCATTTTCCAATACATTGGTGCCTTCTCTTTTTCCAATATTTAGAGATCAAGTTGTTTCATCAAAAAAAATTGGGATTTCTGCACTCATTCTTTATTTCCGTTTGTTTGTTTCCAAAATTTTCAACAAATGTGAAGAAATTTGTGACAGGTCCAAGAAGCAGATTTTTTTGGGCTTTTCATCTCCTTATTCTACTTTTTTATGCATCACAAATTGATCTCCTCTTTGCAAAAAAGAGAGTTAAAATGTGTGTTGATAGCTCTATTTGTTGTTCTTTATGGATTTTGATACCTCTATAGAGCTTACACTTTTATTGTGCTTGACTTTCGGTTCTTCTAAATTGCTTATGATTCTTTGCTATTTTGGATTTCCTGTATGATGCCTTAACTCATTGTTTCTTGCTATGAAATGTAGCTATAGAATTTCAGATTGAGTTGAAGTGTCCGTAGTTGGATTTGGAATTTCAACTTCTTTTTGCGGGTAAGGTTAGATGCCTCCTTATAGATAGAGAAGAAGCTTAAAAAAAAGTTCAAAATGACATGTGTTTTGGTTTCATTTAGAGCCTGACCTGCATTGTTAAAACTGAAACTGAAATCAATAATGCATGCTCTATTGGGATGAAGCAGTGTGCATGCCAAATTGGTTCCATTTTTTTGTTTTCCACTCCAACATTTTTTTTTGGTTTTACTCAGGCAAATAACAAGGTCTAAATTATATTCTCAAGCAAATTATTTTGTTTGATTAATCACAGAATTTTTTCTTTTTAATCTTTTATAGTTGAATTTACTGAAAGGCAATTTACTGAAATTTATTTTTGGTTTTATGAAATTTATTTTCTTTCGATTGTTAAATTTACCTGCTTATTTTCTTACAATTATAAGAGAATGAGTCACGTGCTTATTGGAGTAGATAATTTCATTATTTCTTAGTTAGATTGGAGAACAATAACTACCCTTATATAGTTTGCAATCTATAAATTTGGATGCGATTTATTGTGGGAGTTTCTAAAGTCAAGAAGCTGTATAAACTTGGGGCTTCTAAAGCCAAGCAATTGCAGGAATTTTGAATTTATATGCCTAAATTTTGTTGTTTTAGGGGCTTCTACTCTCAGGTGAGATATCGACAATCATTTTTTCTGCTCACTCTTTCATCTTTTGATATGGTATCATCATTGGAAATATATATTGATATACATTTCTATTGCAATATCATTTTATATGGGATAATAGATTGTTGTGAATCCATATTAGGGGTTTCCTTTTTATTATGGACTTTTACAAGGTTAAGTTATTGTTGCTACTTAAACATCTAACCCGAAGCTAATTAGCCATAGGTGGAGGGTCCAATGATTTATATTAGAGAATACAACTAGATGAGTTCCGTAATTCGAAGCAATATTCTCAACACAACCTATCATGTGTATGGACTTTTGGCATCTTCATAAAAATCCTTTTTTAATAAAACGTGCGACGCGGAGTGGGAGTTGTGCTTATTTTGTTCTGATGGAGAGGTTTTAGGTGGAGGGGTTCAAATTCTATAATAAATGTGCAGGTTACACGGATTTCCTGATGTGGGAATGTCTTTGAACAATTATAATTTTGCTATTACAGTTTACAGACACTGCAATGTTCATTTTATTCTTAGTTGAATCTCAATAACTGCCGACGACATCAACGCCCTCTCCACGACGACCTCTGTTTGGGCATCGTCGTTGATTGTTGAGGGAGAACCTTTTCCGGCGGCTGTAGGTTGAAGAAAAGAGTTGAACAAAACATGGGCATCTTGAATCCGGTGCTGATTGAGAGAGGAAAACCTGGGATCTGCGTGTCTCTTCCACCTTTTTGTAAAGCATTCTTCCATTTTTTGATAGCATTCTTCCACTCTTTAGTTTTTCTTTCTACTGCCATTTTTTTATAGCATTCTTCCAGTCTTTAGTTTTTTTTCTACCTGCGAAATTTTGAATAGTGCAGGTAAATGTAATTTTATTTATGTTTGAGTAAACATATTTTATTGTTAATTTTACTTAGGCTTTGAGTGAGGCAATATCGAAAGCGGTAAATGTAATTCAGGGAATGAATTTGTTATTTCCTTCTCCTTTATGTCCTTCTCCTTTATGTCCTTCTCTTCATTGTATGAATTTGGATATGACTTAGTCATACTAAGCCTGAATTGGTATTTTTAAATACTAACTTCGCTTTTAATTCCTCATTCATTAATTTACTTTTTATGGTTAAGTTGCTCGAATTCACCTGAACACGTTCTCTTTTAGTTGTTTATTGGGACGCTCTGAGTAACTTTTGTGTTGTTTCTTTACATCTTATGTTCGTAGGTGAGTGTTCATGAAAATTTACTGGTGAATGATTACACATACTTTCGTAATTACGGGTGTAAACACTGTTGGTATCGAAAAATTGTACCATTTTGGGCTTCAAACTATTGTAAGCTTCTACCCGCATTTTATTTCATATCCTATGCTTCATCTACTGTACTTTATTCTGAATAAAATTTTAATCCCTCTAAATTCAATTCTCCATACTATTTTGTACATTCCTGCAAATTTCATTGCTTTCTATTTTGGGTTAAGTTGATGATAAACAATTTGTTCAATCAACGTCAATGAAATCTGGCAATGCCTGTTCATATTTTTTTTGCCTTTAATTTGAGTATCATGCTAAAATCTTGGCATATCGATGCTAAAGCAATGCATTGGTGCTCCTATTAGGGTTATGATGATTTGGTATGCTCCTGGAGATGATCCATGCTACTAGAAATATATAAATCTGATGATGAAATCATAAAAGCAATGTGTTTGGAAATGGATTAATTGGCTGCATCTGATGTAGGATTTTTATGGGGATTTTAAATCCAATTTTGCTTTTGCCATCAGAATAGATTTCAAATTAATTTCCTTGATTCATTGCATTATCTTGCTGATTTCAGCTCATCTCCGAGGATACATTTACCCAATCTTATATAATTGGATTCATTAGGATCTACAACTTTATTTCCATTCTGATTTTTTTATAGCTAGAATACCCCCACCCCCCAAAAAAAATTTCAAGTTCTCTTACCCAAAGATAACGGAAAGGCCTACAAAGGTGGCATAAGGGAAGTCCATGAGAAAGTTTTGCCTTCGAATAACTATAATATACCTAGAGAGCGTCTGTTCTGGTGCGCTCGGCCAATCATAGAATGCCATGTCAGCCCAACTTCCTCCGTATACACGGAAAACAGCATTGCACTGGCAGCGTTTACTATCATATGTTTCTTTCAGATTGAGGGACATCATCTCCAATTGCGGAAAATCAATTATTTGATTAGTTTGCAGTCAATAATTTTCTCCGTGTTTTTCCCAATGGCTATTGCAATTAGCTATAATCTTTTTTAAGTTATGTCGAGGGGGCGGACGAAGCCAGCCTAAATGCGGCCGAAGGCCGCAGCGCCACATCGAGAACGGGCAAAGCCCGCTTAAATGTCAAACGGGCGAAGCCCGCTTGGTTACGGGCGAAGCCCGTAGCGACGCATCGAGAACGGGCGTAGCCCGTTCGAAGATGCTATGTATATATATGTATATATATATATGTGTGTATATATATATATGTATGTATATATATATATGTATATATATATGTATATATATATGTACATATATATATCTCCATACATATATATATACACACATATATATATACATATATATGCATATATATATATGCATATGTATATATATATATGTATATATATATGAATATATGTATATATATATATATATGTATATGTATATATATGTATGTATATATATGTGTGTATATATATATATATGTATATACTCTTTTCTTGTTTTGTTGTTTGTTTTCTTGTTTGTACTCCAGGTAGGAATCCGGCGTAATTGCAGATATTGCTTGACCGAGTCAAAATAGCTTCAAAGTCATATTCAGCCGCTTCCTCGATGCCCCATTCTCGGGCATGGGTAACGAATTCCTATCCCTATTTTATTTCCTGTGTTTCTCATATTTAGTAGCATTTTTACATTCGCATTGAAGACAATGCTCTGTTTAAGTCGGGGGTGGTTTTCATTGTAGTTTTCATTATCCATGCGGGCGAGCACTCACTTCATGCATTTCGGTAGCGCTAGTTTTTTTTATTTCTGCTTCAATTTTTTTTTTAAAATTTAATCGCTCTCGCGCAATTCAATTCCTACACCCACTTCGATTTTACTTGAATTTTTGCTATTATATATATATAAAGATACCATCTTATTGCGTAACATGGTCGACAAACGAATACGAGCTGTCGGATCAAGATCCAAATGATCTTATCCATTCGCAGGTGGTCTGCGAATTGCCTTTCAGTTTTGCATTGGTTGGCTATTCGCATAGCACCGTAGTTTCCGAATAGCCAAACAGTTTTGCGCTTGTTGGCCGCAGACCACTTGCGCAGAGTTTTTTTCAAAAATTTATAATAAAATACCGTATAAATAATTTTAAACAATGAAAAAAATTAAAAATGCAAACAACTGAAATAATTTAAAAAAATAAATTATTTAAAAAATAAATTAAACTAAAAAATTAAAATAAGCCCGTCGATTAGGGGCGGGCAAACCACGTCGCTGCGGTGTGGGTACTGGCGCGCGGGGCAGGGGGGACCTCATGCACTGTCACTCGTGTGTGTGTGTATATATATGTATATATATGTATATATATATATATATATATATATGTATGTATATATATATATATGTATATATATATATGTATATATATATATATACTCTTGTCTTGTTTTGTTGTTTGTTTTCTTGTTTGTACTCCAGGTAGGAATCCGGCGTCATTGTAGATATATATATACGAGAAACGCAGGAAATAAAATAGGGATAGGAATTCGTTATCCTTGCCCGAGAATGGGGCATCGAGGAAGCGGCTAAAATTGACTTTGAAGCTGACCTCTGCTCCTGATTTCGACTCGGTCAAGCAATATATATGTATATATATATATACGAGTGACAGGCACGGGCCTCCGGCCCTATGCAAGGCGACATTCGTCGTGGGGGAGACATTCGTCGTGGGGGCGACATTCGTTGTGGGGGGTGACCTTTGTCGTGGGGGCGACATTTGTCGTTGGGACGACATTTGTCGTTGGGGCGACATTTGTCGTGTGGGGGACATTTGTCGTTTGAAGGACATTTGTCGTGTGAAGGACAACAATAAGAACTTGTGAAATCTCTTATCTAGTGGACAAATAAATATAAGGATCATCTTCAAATTTTATGTTATAATAGCATCAAGGAAGTTAACTAAATGTAGACAAACCAAAAGAACTTCAATAAAAGTCTATAAAAACAACCTGGATTGTCAATTAGATGATAATATTGGCATGCATATAAGCACATCCATTTACAAAATTGAAAACATAGAGGAGTAAGATCCTAATGGTTTAATCTTTTCATAATTACCATTCAAACACTAAAACATCTTTTTAAAACAATTCTCGAAATAACAAAATACAAATTTGAAAACTCACTCTCTGCTTAAATTTCAATACCAAAACAACAATAAGAACTTATGAAATCTCTTATCTAGTGGACAAATAAATATAAGGAACATCTTCAAATTTTATGTTATAATAACATCAAGGAAGTTAACTAAATGTAGACAAACCAAAAGAACTTCAATAAAAGTCTATAAAAACAACTTGGATTGTCAATTAGTGGTGCCTTCCATATCCCCTTGTATTCAGGATTCTTGATTTTCTGCCAATTAAGTAAGGAAATGATGATAAACTATACATTTCAAACAATTAACTAAAAAAAATCTGATGTCAAATCTTTGGCTTCCAAGGTCCTTTGTATTGTCGATTTGAGATCATGGGTAGTAATTGAGGCAGGCATGTTCAGATCTATTGAGGCAGACAATCAATCAAACACATTGTTAACATATAAAAAAACAATGGGCAATCAATTAAGCACATTGTTATCATATTAAAAACAAATTTAAATATATGACAAGAAATTGATGATAAGATCCATAGGCATTCTTTTTATAGGAAATGGATTAACTCATCTCATCTCTCCCTGCGCCTTATTCCCCGATTCGTGATGTCTGCAGGTTTGAAACTATTTGAAACTGAAGAGAACAAAGAAATGCAAGAGAAATAAAAACTATAGCATGTGGTAGATCATATTGAAGAATTTAAGATACTTTAAACTGTGTAAAGCAGCTTAAATCAAACTTAAAATGGCTTTAATATCCCTTTCCACATTAGAACTGTACATGTTTTTAAAGAAAAAAATTCAGAGAAGCTTAAAAATTGAGAGAAGCTTAAAGAAAAAATTCAGAGAAGCTTAAAGAAATGGATTAACCCATCTAGGTTGAGGTACCTGACGGAGGAAGGGGCGAGCAGCGCTGTAGTGATCCCTCGAGGCGGCTTCAGAGATGGAGAATAATAACAACCCAAAAACTGGTAAGCAGAATGTACGAATAATTAGAACAGTAAATGAATTGATTTAGATAAATGTTTGAATGACAGATCTAGGATTCCATGCCTGGTGGAGGAAGCCGGATGGGCCGGAGTTAAGAGGTCTGCGATCTAGGTTGAGGTACCTGGCGGAGGAAGGGGGAGAGTAGCGATGTAGTGATCCCTCGACGCGGCTTCAGAGATGGAGTTCGTATGTGGGGGAGTTGGAGTTCGTCGGTGTGGGACTTGGAGTTCGTCGTTGTTGGAGTTGGACTTCCTCGCGTGATGTAGAGAACGGCATTAGGAGGCGTGGATGCGTGGAAGAGGCATGGATGCGTGGAGAGAACGGCGTGCCCTAATTTTTTGGAGATGTCGAGCGGGAGTGAGGATGGGGTGTGCGGCTGAGTGTCGAGGGGAGTGAGGAGTAAATAGAGGGCAGGGCATTTTGATCAATAAATGGACGGCCATGATTTGGTGGTGTCTCATTTAGCTTGCCATTGTTTTCCTATTTACCTTGCCATTGAAGCCTAAACCATATTTCTTTTTAATATAGTATAGATATATGTATATATATGTATATATATATATGTGTGTATATATATATGTATGTATATATATACATATATATATATATATGTATATATATATATGTATATATATATATATATATGTATATATATACATATATGTATATGTATATATATATGTATATGTATATATATATATATGTATATATATGTATATGTATATGTATATATATGTATATGTATATATATGTATATATATGTAAATATATATGTAAATATGTATATATATATATATGTATATGTATATATATATATGTATATACTCTTGTCTTGTTTTCTTGTTTGTTTTCTTGTTTGTTTTCTTGTTTGTACTCCAGGTAGGAATCCGGCGTAATTGCAGATATTGCTTGACCGAGTCGAAATCGGGCAGATGTCAGCTTCAAAGTCATATTCAGCCGCTTCCTCGATGCCCCATTCTCGGGCATGGGTAACGAATTCCTATCCCGTTTTATTTCCTGTGTTTCTCATATTTAGTAGCATTTTTACATTCGCATTGAACACAATGCTCTGTTTAAGTCGGGGGTGGTTTTCATTGTAGTTTTCATTATCCATGCGGGCGAGCACTCACTTCATGCATTTCAGTAGCACTGGTTTTTTTTAATTCTGCTTCAATTTTTTTTAAATTTAATCGCTCTCGCGCAATTCAATTCCTACACCCACTTCGATTTTACTTGAATTTTTGTTATTTTTTGCTTTCCAATTCCTTTAGGTGTGTAGGATTGATTAATGTATAATCAAAAACTGAAATTTGGTAGTGAATCGTAGACTCATGGATTGTTCCTAGTCGTGTGCCCATATTCTCAGATAGAAATAGATTTAGAGCTATTTTTTCTGCATATGTTAAATACACTCTATTTTTACTTACTATTTTTGGTTGTATATCCACTCATTCTTAGAACGTGATCGAGTCCAACGATATTGTAGAGTTCTGTGTAGTGTCGCAAGTACTGTATTATATGCTCACGGTGAGAGAATGTCCTTTCTTGGTGTTTAGAACTCGCCCCTAGCGATCTTCGAACCATATGCACTAAATAGTAATTAACTCTATGAACATGATTTAGATCTTCACTTGGATAGCTTGAGCCTTTGTATCCGATCACATACTCACAACCATTACGAACCCAAGTTGAGCTTACTCCCTTCCTTTTATTACACCTCCACCTCACTAACACCAAGGCCTAAATGCCAAAATCCTTATCACACTTGGCAATTAGTTGCATTTAAATTTTTATTCTCGTTAATTGCGGTGGCGGATCGAATTCCATTAGTTTGGTGCATTTTCATTATTTATTTGGGTGTGTTTATAGATTTATTTTTTGAAAAAGTGAGCGGAAATGAAAATTGCTAAAAGAAAATTTAGAAAAGAAAAAAAAGAAAATTTTGTTGTTGCGGTGTTCAAAAAGTGGTGAGTGACCACATGTGTTCGAATCTAAGTCTGGGGTGTTACACACCCAATTCTAGTCGGTGGTAGCAATTTCGATACGAGCTCTCGATTTTTTCTTAAATGAGAGTTAGCCTGTCGTATCCCTAATTGAAATCCTCACCTTAAGCCTAAGCCAAAAAGTCATCCTACCTAAGCCCTAAGGATTCATAGACTTAGTGATGGGAATATTGCTCTCAATTTTCCCTTGATTTGAAGAGGCGTCACACTCAATGCTAAGTACATATTGTATTTGATAAACCCTATTTTACATCATGTATATGCAGGGTTAGGTTATTCCAAACAATGGAATAGTTCTGTGGTTTTACTGTCAAAACCGCTTAGATGACAGCTTGGTCTCAGTTGAACCATTGAGATGCAACCAGAGCCGCTGAGAAGGTGTCTGTCGCAGCTGAGCTACATTTAGATAGAATCCGCTGAGAAGACTAACTGTCTCAGCGGATCCGCTGAAACGAAGACAAATTCAACCACTGAGACAGATTCGTATTTGAATATAGCACTGGAGGGATCTGCTTTTGGTGCAAGTGGCTGGAAAGCAAGAAGACCTTTTCTAATCCTGTCCATGTTGTGTCAGGGCCCTCTTCAGAGCTGTTGCAGATTGGAGGGAGTATAAAAGATGATGTTAGGGCATTATAGAAGGTGTGGAAAATATTCTAAAAGCAAAACTATTGTGCCATTGACGACTTCCAAAGATATCTCTCTGCCTGCTCCCTGAAGCTTCAAGCAAGCATCTAAGATAAGATAGCTCTTCCTGATTCAATCCTGAAGAGCAAGAAGTTCATTCTTCATCAACTAAAGAAGAAGATCAGATAGAAGCATGGACTTAAGCTAGTACCCTTCAGCCCTGCTTCAAGACAACACCTACTATGCATCAATAACAAAAGACCAGAGCTTAAGGTTAAATCTTATCTGTCCTCTGTTGTATAAGCAAACACTATTATCACTATAAGAACATTATTGTTCTGAGTGTATAGTGTTGTTGAGCCTGAGTGTGTAGGGGCTTTGAACCTGAGTGTGAAGGACTATTGAGCCTGAGCTTGTAAAGCTGTACTCCCAGCTTGACTATTGGATCTAAGAGGAGATCTGAGGTAGGACTTCTTGATAGGTCTAAGGTAAGAAATTAGGTGGATTTCTGAGGTGTAGGAGTTGGAGCACTCTGAGAGGTAGGGTTGTTGAGCCTGAGGTAGGGTTGTTGCACCTGAGGTAGGGTTTGGAGCAAACCTGAGAGATCTTGAGGGATCTGAGTTGTAAGCTCTTGGAGCTGAGTTTTGGAGGAGGTTGCCTTGTCTAACATACTATTAGAATGGTGTAGAGGGAAAGTGGACTACCCATAGACACACTGTCTTGGGGAACCACTATAAATAACTGTGTTTTCTGTGTTGTGCAGTTACATTATATAATCTCTAACAACAGCTAGCAGTAACTAAGAAAAATCAAAGAAACCTATTCATCCCCCCCCCCCCCTCTAGGTGAATTAGACTACCGCATAAAAATCAAGTGATATCAGAGGAAGGTTGGTCAATAAGGACTTAACAGTCTGACCAGATCCTAAAAGGGGTAGCCAAGTCTGAATCCAATGGCTGCTACTAGAGGTCAGAAGGAGATGGGATCTATGAAGTTGCCCATATGTAAAAAGGAGACTTTTGGTATATGGAAGCAAAGGGTAAGGCTGTTCATAGAAGACTCAGATCCAAGGATATATATAACTGTCAAGGAGGGTCCTTTTGTCTTCACAAAGCCCTCCACTATAATTCCTACAAGGCAACTAGCCAAGTCATATGCTGAAATGACTAAGGATGAAATTGCACTTGCTACCATGGAAAAGAGAGCACAAAACAAAATAGTAAATGCAATTGATGATTCCACCTTCCAGAACTTGGTGCACTGTGAGACAACCAAGGATATGTGGGGATACAGTTATTTTGTATCTGGAAGGTACTGAAGAGGTAAGGGATGATATGAAATCCCTCCTTATCCAAGAATATGAAGCCTTCAGGTAACACAACCTGGAATGCATAGTTGATTGCTATGAAAGGTTCTTCAGGGTGGTGAATGAGCTGAGGACCTATGGAAGGGTCTTCAGCCATTATGAGCTGAATGACACATTCCTAAGATCTCTAACTAGAGATTGGGATACAAAGATCTGTTCCATCAGAGAAGTGGAAAAGTTGGGTGAGACTCCTCCTCATACACTGTTTGGAAAGCTTCTCCCCTATGAGATACAGTTATCTGCAAGGAAGAAGGAGGACACATCCACTAGGCCTCATGCAAGGGAGAGAGTTGTAGCTCTCAAAGCTGAAAGCTCTAAGAAGAGCAAAGGAAGAATGCCTTCTACGCCAAGAAGGGCTGCTGACTCAGAAAATTTTGAGCCCAACACATCTAACAACAACTCATCAGATGAGGAGTTTGCTGCCTTCTCAAGCCACTTCAAGAAGATGATGAGGAGGAAGCAGTAGAAGAACAAACCTTCCTCCTCCTCACATCCCAAGAAGGAACACAACAGATCAGAAGGGCAGCACCCCAAGGGTGACAGGAATGACCCTAAACATGTTAAACATATTTCAAATAATGTTATATGTTATTGTTGCAGCAAGCCTGGACATGTCATAGCTGATTGTCCAGTCAAGAGAAAGGAAAGAGGTGATAAGAAGCCTCATCACCAGAAGGGAAGGAAAGGTGAAAAATCCTTTCTTTCAAAGAAGGAGAAAAGCTGGAGTGAATCTGAGTCTTCATCCTTAGATTCTGAAGAATAAGAAGAAGAAGCCTGCATTGGGCTATTTGCAGCTGAAGAAGATGAAGATTTTCCAGCTGCTAAGATAATGACAATGAGGAGGATGAAGATAAATGCATTGGTCCTTAATGACAATGAGGAGGATGAAGATTTTCCAGCTGAAGAGGATGAAGATTTTCCAGCTGATGATGAAGAAAGTCGGGATAAATTCTGATAAGGTATCAACTCCTCTCCTTCTTTCTTCTGATTATGAGTCAGTACCAGAATTTGAAGCATGCTTATCTAATGATGAGAGTGGTTCAGAATCTGAAGTGGATGTCAATCAATTGATTGACAAATATGGTGCTCTTTTGGAAGCTCTAGAAAAGAGCAAGAAGCAAGCCAAGAGGCTAGCTCTAGTGATTGCTTCCCTTCAGCAAGCAAAGCATGATTGCAATGAGTCATTTACCCAGGTAGCTCAGATGAGTAGAGAAATAAGCCAGCTGAAGGGAATTACAAAATTCCAATTAAGCACCATTAGCCAAAAGAACAAGGTCATTAAGGACCTTGAGGAGAACCTTCTCAATGAGAAGAGCATGGTGGCTCAATTCTCCAAGCCCAAATCCCTACTGCCCATTATTGACACCTTCTCCTCCCAAACTAATAGGAAAGGGCTAGGTTTCAATAAAGTGGCAGTATGTGCTGAGAATGGAGTTAAGGGCCAGGCTAAAGCTAAGCCTCATACCATCTTTCAAAAGGTGTTGCTTTCCTCCAATAGGTATGACCAGGACATCATGTATGGTCACTGGAATAATGGAAGTTTCTATAGGAAGGAAAATACTTCTTACTATAGCAGAAGAAAGGGCATGAGGATGATGTCTTTGAAAGCTCCCCATGAAGAAATTCAAATGCCCCATCCTAGACGATTTGTATTTGGTATTTCATCCCCTTCATTCAAGGATAAGGAAGCTGGTTCTTCCAAATCCCACTTAGCAAAACACATAGCTGCTGTCAAGCCTATTATCAAGTCAAACATCACTGTTTCTGATGCCATCAACTATTGTTTGGCTTCCAAGCTAAGACCAGCTAATGTCATTCAGAAAAAGTCTGCTAAGACTAACTATAGACTGTCAACCAGCCAGGTTATTGCTAACATGAATGGGAAGATTGTTGATGCCTTCTTCACTTAACACAAGCATTTTGATGCTCCTTCTACCTCAAAGAGTGTTCAGAAAAGAAGGTACAATATCCGTGAATGTTAGTGTTGTGGTAAAGTGGGACACTTTGCCATAGATTGTTGGCACAACACTAGTGTGCCTAATGCAAAGAGGAGCTTTCATGCAAAGGGTGCAATGAGTGAGAAAGAGTGGTTGTTTATGCTAACAGGAACCTAGGACCCAGAAACAATTGGGCTCCTAAGGGAAAATAAATTGCATTTTGCAGGATAGTTCAAGTACTAGCCTAAGGGAGATATGGTACTTGGACTGTGGGTGGTCAAGGCACATGACAGGTTCATGGAGTCTTCTGCAGGATTACACTCATGTGAAGAATGCACCAAAAGTTATCTTTGGAGGTTCTCAAAAAGGAGTCACCAAAGGATATGGTATGATCACAAATGGCATAGTCTCAATAACAAGGGTAGCTTATGTTGAAGGGTTGAAACACAACCTTGTAAGTATAAGTCAACTATGTAACTTGGGCTATGTCATTGAATTCCACAATGACAAGTGCTTGATAAAAAAGTCAGTTTACTTAGAGATCATTCTCTCAGGAACTGGGAGTGGGAATGTTTATTGCTTTGATTTTATTTGCAATAATTCTCTATCTCTTGTATGTCTTGTGGCTAATGAAAGTGTATCTCTTTGTGTTCAATGGAACAAGAGACTTGCTCACATTAACTACAAGACAATGTTTAGACTATTTTCTAAAATCCTTGTTAGGAATAGTCCAAATTTGAAATGTATTAAAAGTGGTCCATGTCATGCATGCCAAATGGGCAAGCAAACTAGGGCCATCTTTAAAAGTATTGGCTCCAAAGACACTGAAAGATGTCTATATTTATTACATATGGAATTGTTTGGTCCTTTACCCATTCAGAGCCTAGGTGGGAAGTTGTATACTTTAGTGATTGTAGATGATCACTCAAAATATACATGGGTATTCTTCCTTAAGAAGAAATCTAATACTTGAGATATCTTCATAAATCATCTCAAGGCAATCCAGAATGAACTACAATGTACTGTGGTCAGAACTAGAACTGACCATGGTACAAAATTTTAATCTGGGGTCATGACAAAGTTTTGTCAAGAATTTGGTATCACCCAAGAGTTTTCCTCCCCAAGGACTCCACAACAAAATGAAGTGGCTGAGAAGAGGAATAGGACCTTGATAGAAGCTGGGAGAACATTTCTCAGTGACTCCTCACATCCAAAACATTTCTGGGTTGAGGCAGTCAATACTGCTTGTTATGTTCTCAATAGAGCTTCCATCAATAAGGCCCTTGGAATACCCCCCCCCATGAGATTCTGAAAGACAAACAACCAACAATTTTATACTTTAGAATCTTTGGTTGCAAATGTTATATTTTGAATAATGGAAAATCCCAACTACCAAGGTTTGCTGAAAAATGCAATGTTGGGGTTCTTGTTGGATATAGCTCACATAGTAGAGCATATAGAGTATTCAACAAGAAGACTCATATTATAGAAGAGTCTATACATGTTGTATTTGATGAGACCAGCCTACTTTATAAAGGCTGGTCCAGTTCTCCTATTTTGACAGATAATGAACAAAAGATATAAGAAATGTCTATCCAAGACATACCCAGCACCAGCAGAAGTAATTCAGAGTGTGTTGTTCTTGAAGGTGAAGATCAACAGGACACTGAAGAACCTGCTGCTCCAGAAGAAGAGTTGTAGAATGTTGACAGATTGCCTGTACCAACCAGGAATCTTAAGGATCATCCAAGAAACCAGATAATTGGAGATGAGAACCAAGGGGTGATCACCAGAAGTAGGTCTCATAATGAAGCTCTATTCCTGAGCATTCTCTCTCAGATGGAGCACAAGAAGTTTGAAGAAGCTAATAAAGATACATTCTGGATTCAAGCAATGCAAGAAGAGCTTCTACAATTCAAAAGGTGCAAGGTATGGAAGTTGGTGCCAAAACCTCAAGGACACAACATAATTGGCAGTAAATGGATCTACAGAAACAAGCTAGATGAGAATGACATCATCATCAAGAACAATGCTAGATTGGTAGTCAAGGGATACAGGCAAGAAAAAGGTATTGACTTTGATCAAACCTTTGGCCCAGTTGCAAGGTTAGAAGCAATAAGGTTATTCCTTGCCTATACTTCCCACGAGGGGTTCAAGGTATACCAGATGGATGTCAAGTCATCCTTCATAATTAGAAATATGAAATAGGAGGTATATGCGGAACAACCATCAGTTTTTGTACATCCAACTCTTACCTCTCATGTTTATTTACTTAGGAAAGCATTATATGGTCTAAAGCAAGCCCATGGAGCTTGGTATGAGACATTGTCCAACTTTATCATCAAGAATAAGTTCTTGAGGGGAAAGATAGATAGTATATTGTTTCTTAGGGAAACAAAGGGCAAGTGTCTCCTAGTCCAAATTTATGTTGATGACATAATTTTTGGGTATACTGATGACAACCTTTACAAAAGGTTTGCCAACCTTATGCAGAGGGAGTTTGAGATGAGCAGTATGGGAGAGCTCAAGTACTTTTTAGGCATCCAAGTGAAACAGTCTGATGAGGGAATATTCATCTCTCAGACCAAGTACACTAGGGAGCTTATCAAAAAGTTTAGGATGGAATCTTCTTCCACCATGAAAACTCTCATGGGGTCAAATACTTCCCTGGATAAGGATGAGAAGGGAAACCCCTTTGATGAATCAATGTACAAGTGTATTATTGGATCCTTGTTATATCTGACTGCTGGTAGACAAGACATTATAAATGCAAGATATGTTTGAGATAGGTACCCAACATGTCCTAAGGAATCTCACTACTCGGCTGCAAAGAGGATTTCGAGATACGTTAAAGGCAGCCATTAACTTGGTCTTTGGCACCCTAAGAACAATGATTTTGAACTAACTGGCTTTTCAGATGCAGATTTTGCAGGATGCAAAGAAGATAGGAAAGGCACAATTTGAACTTGTCAATTATTAGGAAGGAGGTTTATCTCTTGGAGTAGCGAGAAGCGGACTAGTGTGGCAATATCCACAGCTGAGTCCGAGTATATTGCTGCAGGGAGCTGCTGTGCACAATTGCTGTGGATACAGCACCAGATAGAGGACTACAACCTCAAGGTAAGTAATTCTCCACTATTTCGTGACTCATCCAGTGTTATCTCTATTGCTAAGAATCCTATCTCTCATAGCAGGACTAAACATATAGAGATAAGGTATCAATTTATTAGAGAATATGTAGAATGTAAAGATATCTGCCTTGAACATGTCCCCACTGACAATCAAGTTGCAGATATATTTACAAAGCCATTGGATGAGGCTAAATTTAATGGTTTCAAAATTGAGCTAGGAATGTTGAACTAAGAATAGGCCTCAATATTTCATATTGTCAATCATGGTTGTTTTTTTTTAATCATGATTGTTGTTTATTCCTTAAGCTTTGCTAAAAGATAGTCATGTTATACAACACTTAGTGACATGCTCAAGGGGTAAGACAGTCCAATATAAAAGGATTCACTACTAGGCAGTGAGTTCAGCTTAGACAGTCTCAACTGAACCGTTGAGATAGCTAAGTCGTCTCAGCGGTTACCGCTGAGACAGCTAAGTCATCTCACCGGTTAGGTTTTCCTTGTCCCAGCGGTTAAGCTTTCTGTCTCAGCGGATCCTCTGAGATGGGATTGCTTAATTAAAACATCAATAAACTAAGTCTAATCAACATCACACCTTAAGAATAAATTATAATATGCCTATAAATAGTGCTATGTTGATTAAATCACACATTCCACACTCTAAACCTTAACTAGTCGTCAAGATGATGCTTCCTTTCCCGCCGACTCAGCGACTCGTATTCTTCAAAAATGGTGCCAAAAAACTCAAAGGATCTTCTGGAAGAGTATGAAATAATCAGAAATGGCTTTCAACATGCTAGTGCTGAGATTAATGAAGTGATTAAGCTTTTGGAAGGATAAGGGTTGGAATATTTACTTTTAGAGCCATCTGTGATTCTCATAACTGAAGTTCTAGAATTGTACAGTAATGCAAAGCTATCATCATCCAAGTCCTCCTTAAAGTCCAAGATTGGAAGCTTGAAGATTATGATATCTCCAAGGAAGCGGGAGAAAGCATTTCAAATTTCATCATGCAGTCATGATGAGGAAGACATTGTCTCTGACAAGGACAAAGAAAAAGTCCTCAAATGGTGTGAGTATTGCGATGACAAGACTGGCTCACTAAAGAGGAAATTTTTTAATCAAAAGGGGAAGCTACTATCAGATATAGATGGAAAAGCATTACTTTGCAAGCCAGGGTCACATGATACAATCTCAAAGCACATGTTTGACTTCATGATAAGAGTGGTCTTGAAGAAAAAGACCTCATGGGTTGCTATAATTCTCCAAAGGATAAAAGAATGTCTGCAGGCTCCCAACCTAGACAGAATTCTTTCTCTGTACCTTCTGAACTCCTACCCTGAAGATTTTGATAGGTCTAAAGGATCCAACCTTCATTATCTTAAAAGAATAGATATAAATACTCTGGACAGGTTCTCAAGGGTGCTCCCAATGAGTCTGCCCTCTGAGGTAAAGTAGAAGAAAAGAAATTAGCTAAAGGACTAAAGAAGACAAGAATAGTGTGTTCTGATTCTGATTCTAATGCTACAAAAAATGTCCCTGCTGATGATGATCAAGGACCTGCCAGCAATCTAGACAAATATGTTCATGAAGAGCATGACATTGATGGAAATAAGGATCATGCTGTTGTTGAAGAGCATGAGAAAGATGTGAAGGCTGCTGTTGCTGAAGAAAAGTTTGATGGAAATGAAGGAGATCAAACTCAAAGTGATGCTTCTAATCCTCAAGATGCTGATAGAAATACACAATCTGTGCATGCTGAGTCTGCAAGGCAAGATGAGGAGCAATCAGACTTGCAAAGTAAGATGACAATATCATTTTTAATCTTAAAAGAAGAACTAATCTAATCCCTAATGAACCAACAGATTACTGGGGGGATGATCTCGAAAGGATGGATGCTCCATTTGAGGTGGAGCAAGAAGTATCAACTGGAAAAGAATGCCAGGAGGCAGAAGATAATGATGTTTCTGAGCATAATGATGGTGCTGACAAGACTGGTGATAGAATTGAGGGGTAGTAGATCCCTGCTCTGGCTGAGTGGGAGCATGAAGAGCATGCAAAGGAGCCATCTTCTCTACATGAGTGTGATAATTAAGTCCTTCAAGAGAAAAGCATACCCTATGTGGTAGCTGAAGTACAACCCTCCACCTCTGCAATGTCAAATGAACTTATCCTAAGTTCAATCAACACACTTATTGATGAACATATGACATCAATAAAGGAATATATTGATAGGTATGTCTCTTCAATCAAGGGTGAGCTCATGTCTGAAATACAAGTAATAAAGGAAGAAACCTCTTAACTTAATAGGCAGATGACTAAGTGGTTTGATCTTGCTGAAAAGTCAGTTGTAGCTCAAAATACAATACTGAGATCAATGGGCAAAAGTCTGCAATTCTCAGAGAAAGACATGACATATGTCAAGAATTATGTGATCAAGACTGATGAGGTCATAGAGAAGGCCTCAAACCACATTGAAGAATATGTATGCTCTACTACAACAACAATGATTGGAGAGGCAGAGAAGATGAAGGATGAACTAAAATCAGACTTAAAGAATGCCTTCCAAACCCTATCTTGGTCAGTTGTTGTTGCCTCCCAACGTCTAGAACAAAAAGTGGTTGAAGAAGCCAGAAAGGGGGAGGAGACCAATGCTGGGACCAATTCTGAGTTGGCACTCAATGTTCTGCAAGGAACAAGGATATCACTGAAGCTGCCTCTGCTAGATAATCTAAGAAAAGAAGATTTTGATTTTGAGGCTCATGCTAAAGTTACTCAAGATGCTCAACTTGCAGCAAGGAGGAAAACAGAAGGGGTCATGCTAGCAGAAGAATTCATGGCAAAGAATAAAAAAGAGCAGGCCAAGGACCCTGATTATGAGCATTGGAGTGATGACTTCAAGGGTATCATTCTGAATGCATGGTTACAACATGGCCAGATCTACAAATATATAGATAGAATATATCCTACAGAAGAATGGATAAAGCACCTTGAGAGGAATTCCCAGAGGGAAAGGGTCTTCAAAGAAAATCTTATAAGGAAGAACAATTTAAAGAGGATGCCTTCAAGATATATTCCGAAGCCATATCTGTATTTCAAAAGGCAAGAGAACAAGAGAAAAATAGATGAGATGAAAGTTGCAGTTCCAAAACAAGAGCCTGATGAAGGAGGTGCAGAAAGCTCAAATGCAGCAAAGAAAAGAAAAACTTGAATGTATTTAGTTTTTTTTCATATAAATCAAATGTAAACTTAAAATTGTATTGACAGTTGATCATTACTGAAATTATTTCTTAATTTTTGAAATGATATCTTGTGTTGATAGGCCAACATTAGTCAAGCTTAATATTGTTTTATATTAATGCTTTATATATACTGTGGTGCTAATATGTAGTTAACAATGTTATTGTTATGTTCTCATGACTATTATTCATTGTTTGCAATGATATCTTCTATGATGCCTATATTCAGTTAACAATTATTTGTTATGTTATCATGACTGTTATTTCATATATTGACATGATAGGTTTTTATGGTTATGTATCTTAGCATTGGTGTATGTTCTGCCTTCTTCAAATAGGGGGATGTTGTTAGGAATATTGCCCTCAATGTTCCCTTGATTTGAAGAGGCATCACACTCAATGCTAAGTACATATTGTATTTGATAAACCATATTTTACATCATGTATATGCAGGCTTAGGTTATTCCAAACAATGGAATAGTTCTGTGGTTTTACTGTCAAAACCGTTGAGATGACAGCTTGGTCTCAGTTGAACCACGGAGATGCAACCAGAACCGCTGAGAAGGAGTCTGACGCAGCTGAGCTGCATTTAGACAGAATCCACTGAGAAGACTAACTGTCTCAGCGGATCCACTGAAACGAGGACAGATTCAGCTGCTGAGACTAAAGAATGTCTCAGCCCAACCGTTGAGACAGATTTGTATTTGAATAAAGCACTGGCGGGATCTGCTTTTGGCGCAAGTGGCTGGAAAGCAAGATGACCATTTCTAATCTTGTCCATGTTGTGTCAGGGCCCTCTTCAGAGCCGTTGCAGATTGGAGGGAGTATAAAAGATGATGTTAGGGCCTTATAGAAGGTGTGGAAAATATTCTAAAAGCAAAACTAATATGCCATTGACGGCTTCCAAAGTTATCTCTCTGCCTGCTTCCTGAAGCTTCAAGCAAACATCTAAGATAAGATAGTTCTTCCTGATTCAATCCTGAAGAGCACTGAAGCTACTGCCCTTCAGCCCTGCTTCAAGACAACACCTGTTGTGCATCAATAACAGAAGACCAGAGCTGAAGGTTAAATCTTGTTTGTCCTTTGTTGTATAAGCAAACACTATTATCACTATAAGAACATTATTGTTCTGACTGTATAGGGTTGTTGAGCCTGAGTGTGTCGGGGTTTTGAACCTGAGTGTGGAGGGCTATTGAGCCTGAGCTTGTAAAGTTGTACTCCCAGCTTGAGTATTGGATCTATGAGGAGATCTGAGGTAGGACTTCTTGATAGGTCTAAGGTAGGAAATCAGGAGGATTTCTGGGTGTAGGAGTTGGAGCACTCTGAGAGGTAGGGTTGTTTAGCCTGAGGTAGGGTTGTTGCACCTGAGGTAGGGTTTGGAGCAAACTTGAGAGATCTTGAGGGATCTGAGTTGTAAGCTCTTGGAGCTGAGTTTTTGGAGGAGGTTGCCTTGTCTAACACACTGTTAGAATGGTGTAGAGGGAAAGTGGACTACCCATAGACACACTGTCTTGGGGAACCACTATAAATAACTGTGTTTTCTGTGTTGTGCATTTACATTATATAATCTCTAACAACAGCTAGCAGTAACTAAGAAAAATCAAAGAAACCTATTCACCCCCCCCCCCCCCCCCCCCCCCTTCTAGGTGAATTAAACTAATACATAATAAACTATCACTTAGTTAGTATCGAGCGTAGCGGAGAAGGTGTGACCGGACGAGCCAATGACTATCATCGTTGATGGGTTGCTTTGGAGGCCACCTTAGTTGTTCTGGGTCTATAATACCACACTCTGTGTCACTCCTTTCACCTACACTATGCTTATGATGGATCGCTTAGTTCTTCTGATTGGGAGTGGATATAGTCGTACGATAGTTTGCTTAAATGCGGTGTAATTAGATTTTATGCTTAGAAATTTTCTCTAACCTATTTTTATTCCCCTTGGACATGAGAGTTCTCGGTCCACTTTCATATTTCTATTTTTTATTTGTAATTAGCCTATCTTACTCCCTGTAGGTAGATGGTTTGCTAGGGAGAGCAATAGTTCAAGTGTGGGGGTATTTGTTGAGCGAATTAAGTATAGTGATTTTGGCTCTATTCTAGCCTGATTTTCCATTGATATCACTCATCTATTTGTAGATTTCATCATAAAACCTATGATAATATGAATTTTTGCTTTGTGAGCATGTTTAGCTAGATAGAGCATTATTTGATCCATTTCATGCATGAAGGAGACCTCTTTTCCATCTCATGTCATTTTTATACTTAGATTTGATGTATGTGGCTGTGTTGATGTATTGTTCTAGGAATGTTGGATGTTTTTCCTACAGATAGAGTGCTTGTGTAGCTTCCCCCGGGTATCTCGGCCATTTTTCATAGAGGAAGCCACTACTCATGCATTTTTCTTCACGCACGAGAAGTGTCAGACCCCCTCCCGGAACATAAGACACGGCAAAGGGGAGTCCTATGCGCAGGACAACCGCCTTATGGAAGTGCCAGCACGTGGGCTAGCCCCTTCCACCAGATGCTTATCCTTCCAGCTATTCTCGAATATCATCATGCCAACCCATCAATAATAGAAAAACAACAGAAGTCATTATTCACAAATAAGTAAAATTGTCCAAACGAACAGGTATTTGTGAAAAATATCAGAGTACAAATTGCCCTAAGGCTACATCTCAATCACTCGCTCACATCTGTCACTGACGATAGCGAAGGTATCATAGTCGCAGGCCCTATCACCCTGGCCTGGCTGTCCTCCTATGGCGTACACTGCTGCTCCACCTGGGCATGCTCCTAAAAATAGTGGTGTAACAACCATTAGTCATAAAGACTAAGTGGCTTCACATCTTCTCTCATGGGGACTCTTAGGCACCGGGCGGAAGGGAAGGAATAGAACGTTGTAATATTATCAGTATATATATACAAGCAGGTGGTATATGGCAGTATAATACGAGAGCATCATATGTATAGATAAGTAACAAGAAATACTGGCATGTATACAAGAACAACTAGCAGTATAGTCAGCAACAAGGTATAACATAGCAGAGTATATAAAGAACTGAATTAAACTTAACTTATAAGGATGCCCATACAAGCTTATAAGTTAAGGGTCTTTTGCAACAACAAGTAACTCGTCATATCATGGTGCCCATACAAGTTTATATGATGAGGATCTTTTTGCAGTGCATCCCAATTTTCGAGGGTAGCAAACCTCTTAGGCATCACCCATCGTGGCCAGACGGTGATAGTGGATCGGGTTTTCCACTACTCGGTGGGTATGCACACTACTAGACCTAGGCCTTACGTACGCCTCGACGCTAAGAACACAATAGCGAAGCTCCTGCATACTGGACTCGGAAGGGGTCTTTGGAATTAAACACAAAGATCCCAGCCCAACCGACCAAGATCTATCAGCCAGCTCCCATAAGTATGACGACTGGCGAACCCGTAGATCCGCCATAAGTAATCCTCCAATAAGGATCATTATGCAATCGTGTGAAACTATGCACACCTAAGTAATTTCCCATGCTCAACCCGTGCTATCACGCACCCAAGGACTCCTAACCAAAGTCCATAACACATGTTAATGTTACAAGTTTCAACGATGCTAACTAACATACAAGGACCAACCAACAAGGTCCTTAACATAACACCTTAGGATATAACCATATCCTATAATCCACACCAAACCGTCAATGCTACCCATACAGAGTTGTCATAACTCTTGTGTAGTGGTACATGTATGAAAGGGAAATACTCTCTTTGATCCTATAGGATTACCTGTGCATGTAATGCCATGTTCAAGTTCACTATATAAATATGCCCATACATATTAACCATACCAATCCTCATGCTCGATTCACAACATGCTTTGATCATAATGAAATTCAAAACCATTATTCGATCACGCTTAGTCAATACAATCATCTCACGCTCGTTCTCTTTAAGGATCATCAATCATGATCTCTACTAAGAGGTTATCACAAATCTAAACTTTCTGATAGATTACGACGTGATATATGCATGATTTTATGCATGTTTCCACAATCCTTGTCTAAATGAGCAATTTAACATCTCATTTCGGCGTAATAATTTATAATGACATTTAATTCAGGACTCATTTCAAAACCAAATCCACTAAAACTTCTACCATAGGTCATAATTAATGCATGAATCATTCCCACCAAATTTCGACCTCACTGTATTACGCAATATGTATTTACGGTGCTCTACATTTATCACAACCCGCATTTTCCCACGAATTTAATAAATATTATCAGATCAAGGGAAAATACGCGCTATGATGCCACATCCTGCAGGGGACAACTACAGACGCTCAGGCAACCACTACTCACGAAAATTTATAAAAGACATAAATTTGTTTCAGTTAAATAGAGAATTTACATCTTTAGCTTAAGATCGTGTCCCTCGGTCTAGTGGATCAACTAGTCCACGAGTAGAAATCTATAAATACGCAGTGGAAAGATAGTTTCATTTTATCTTATATGAGGATGAAGATTGAACATCCCAGCAATGATACGCACATCTCTAAATTTAGTATAAGTAAAGAAGGATTTTTCTACGATCTTCAAAATAGGTGACATTTACATAAAATCATGCTATGCAAGAGTGCTATTTGCAATACATAAAATAACTCATTATACTTCATACCTATGATGACATCATTCTACTGTATGGCTTCTTGCTGGCCAAGCGAGTAGACACTCGGCTGAGTTGGAGGTTGCTGGGAAACAGAAGACTCCGCAGCTTTGCCTTTCTTCGCATAAGATGGACCCGCCATAAGAGCATAGTCCACTGCTCAATTTTTCGCCTTCGGGGGACCACTTCGACATGCTCGGGCTTTATATCCGACCTTTCCACAAGTGAAACATGTTATAGGGATCTGTGGGGTAGTTTCTCTCGATACGATAGAGGGAGCTGGTTCCACGAACCAAGACTTCCTATTATTTCTCCTAAACTCAGGCTTTGACAAAGATGTCAGCGCGTGAAACTTTGGCTTCTTTGCGTTGAGGCCTTTCATGTGTTGCACCCTCTGCATGTCAAATTCCAGTGATTTGGTCGTTTGCACCAGGACATGAAATCCAAAAGTCATTGGGCCTGCTAGAAGCAGCCTTAACTCATCTTGAAGTCCTTCGTAGAACTTATTTGTCTGTCTCCTCATCTTCCACCAAGGACACCACATAGAGACTCAATCTGGTGAACTCATGTATATAGTCATCTACCGAATAATCACCTTGAGTTAACCGCGGAAACTAATTTTGCAACGTAATGCGCTGGGCAGAAGGGATAAACCTTTGGAGGAAAAGCTCCAAAAACTCTGCCATCGAGACATCAGTGATATCTCTATCGGCCAACTTGTGCGCTTCAACTTCTTCCCACCAAAGCGCCGCCTCACCATTCAGAAGGAAAGTGGCTAAGGTGACCATAATCACCTCTTCAGTTGTTGTCGCCCTTAGAGTTTTCTTTACTCTTGACATCCAGTCCTCTACCTCTGTTGGGGATTCGGTCCCCGAGAAGGTTGGAGGATTGAAGCTTAGAAAGTGCTTTAATTGTTGGTCACGCGCTCATCCCATGGCTACATGTTTGACTCTATGTTCCACCCTGGGCTCTACTGCATGTTCCTCTCTCGGTTCCACTACAATAGCAGGTGTCGGGGCCATATCAGGAGTAAGATTAGTAGGCTATGTACCACGTCTTGGTTGATTATTGATCATCACGAAGACCGCTTCAGCGACTAATATAATCATCTCAGCAGAAGGAGTGCTCATTGGTACCTCAGTGGATGCACTACTTTCAGCAGTGTTACGGGGTCGAGACTGCCCTGCACCACTCCTAGTCACCTATAATCGTGTAATCCATAATTTAGTGATCGAAAACATAGCAACAAACAAGCAAGGAACGCTTAGGTTCCGCAAACAAGCAAGTTTTTCATTCATAAGTGGACATTATTATTATTTTTTATCCATTTGGGTGAACGCACATCACATGCACACCACCCCTTAAAAGGAATTCGGCCTCGAATTCACTAAACTACTGATTGACTCCTAAAGTCCAATACCAAATTGTAACATCCTGTCAGTACAAATAATATAACAATAGGTCCGGTCGGGACCCCACGCCATATTGAACACACTAGCTAGACGTTAATAAGTTGATAACAGAAAATAACTACACGAGAGTATCACAAGCGTAAGCGGAAGCATTAAATAATAATACTTTTAGAATTATCCACTATCCCAGGAATGAAACATTAAAGAGTTATGGACTTAAGGCCTCACATTCAGACAATGTATCTAACTCAAAATAGTCTTCGGCTCGCATGCCGGCAATATAAGGAAAGCAGTAAAATAGGGTTGGCCTTCGAGGGCCAACACAGCATATGGATTCAACCTGCAACTTTCCGCTTGGCTCACCAGCACCTGCACCAACATCCAATAAGAGGTAAACGAGGGTCGGCAATGAGCTGACCACAAACATCGTAACGATCCCACACCCCCCGTCCGTTTAGCTGGCTCAGAGGCGTATCACCGCTAATCTTGCAAGCAAGACATACATGCAACATGTAATCATATAAAGAAAGTGCTACTACACTACACATGGTGAGGTTTCAAGCACAATTAATCTTCTAGGTTGAGCATCAAATAAAGGGGAACCTAGGCATTCACATGTTTTTGGTTGGGTTCACCCGGAGGATTTCCACAACCGCCTAAGCAATCGCATGAGGCTAACATAACATCAATCCACAATCAAATCAACCCCAAGTAACAAAAACTTAGGTGGGAAAAGAGCTTTTGGCCGGTCTATGTGAATGCCTACCACGACCTCTCCCATGATCACACGGTGTACAGAAGGTTGGTAACTCTCACCGATATGCACGGAAATGGGTTCAGTTCAGCTTTGCCCATGCTCTAGTTGTCGTGATCTACTGCACGATGCGGGCACGGCTTCGCATCGGCCCTCAAGGGTTTAACACATTCAAGTGTTTCACAAAACAATGGCTACGCACCTAATCCTTCAAAGAGGACTTAGGCTTCGCACACATATCCATTGAAGGAGGTACAAGACCACTCCACTTCAAAATTTGTGGTGAAGGTTGGCATTAAACCACAATCCGAGCATGGGGCTTCCATTAGGCTCTTTGAAAGACACCTAAATCTCAAGTTCCGCAATACGATGCCATGTCTCACGGAGTCATTCTCCGGCACGCATTCTAGGCTTAACCTAAATCCATGTCATAATCAAGCATCACCGATCTGGGCAAACGGCCACAGGTAGGCTTCACACAAAATGACTAAATCAGTTTGTCTACTGGATTTCTATATGCAATAAATGCTGGGGATGGACACAATCTACCCGGAGTTTCGAAGAACTATAGGAAGTTCTAGACTTCACTAATTAGTGAAAGGGACAACCTCAAAATGTATAGAAAATGGAATGAGAGGACCAAACACGTCCTAAGACTGGGAGGAAGGATCGTTACCCTTCCCACTCTCTTCGGCGCCATGAATCCGAGATTTCAAACTGATGGAAAGAACCGCACCGGGCTGCTCTTCATAGATCTGGAAACATTTCACGATTCGGAGCTTCGGAGCTCCGTCAATGGCGGAAAGTGTCTTCTTCTTCCTTAGCTCTCAGATTTCTTAAGGTTGGAGAGAGAGAGAATGAAGGTAGAAATAAACCTAAAGTTATCTCCCAAACATCCTTAAAGGTATTTTGAAAAGATCCTAGCCATCGTATCCCTTTTTCAGAAGGATCAGAAACGTTTCGTACTTAGGATTTGACGTCAACTTCCATCAAAATCGAAACAGGTAAAAACAAGCGCTCTATGTGCATTCATTGAGTAGTCAAGTTAATTTGTCGAGACCATCGCTTTTGACAGGGCATTTTGACGATTCGTCGAGACCACTCAGGTAACTTCGGTGATTCGTCGAAATTCCCCCATAACAATGTTCATCGACAAATGCTGAGAACATTCGACGATTTCGTCGAGATCATTCGATGATTCGTCAATATCATTCGGTAACACTCGTTGAATAAGCACTGTTCGTTAAGACCACCATTTTCATCGATTCATGTCGACGAATCCTGGTTGTACTTCTCAGCCCTCGCTTTTGGAAAAGTGGGGTTTTACACATCGTCAGATATTAAAGCCTCCTCCCGAGGCTCCACCACTAGCACATCTTCTTTCTCATTTCCTCTTTCTTCTTCAGTTTCAATACCTGCGCGTGAACTTGAAAGATGTTGGGTATTGTAGCCATAATAACCTTGATTTGAGGAAGTATCCCTTAAACTAAGATGAATTGATATTGTATTTGATGTGGCATTTTATTAATGTGTTCGCATGATATTATTTGCTAAGTACAAACCAATGTCAGGTTTCAATGAGTCATAAAATACAGTCCTATGCAATGTAATTCCTCATTGTATAGACCAAGGTGTTGACTCATGTGAAATATCTCTACGGGATGTACTTCATATTCAAACACCATGGTGAAGACAAGTTGAAGCAGCTGCTGGATTCAGGATTGGAAGAATTTGTATCTAAGTCTTTTTAGTCGAGTGCTCTCGAGAAATCAAATTGAATTCGTTGAGACATCTCGTGAAGATTTAGTTATTCGTAGAATTTACTCGAGAGGTTTTAGAGAAAATTGACAAGTATTTTTTGTCGAGTAAAGTTATGTTCACTCGAGAACACTCGACGAATTCGTCGAGTGGTCTGCCGATTTCTTGTGAACACTCGACGAATATGTCGAGTGCTCTCGTGAAATTCTCGCGTAGACTAAGAACTCTTTCTTCTCGTCTCAGCGCTTTTTGCTAAGTCTATTTTGTCGAGTCATAAGTGAATTCGTCGAGTAATATCTGATTTCACGAGTTCATTCGACAAATGCTGACAGAGCGCGTTTTCTTCAATTCTCCGCCGGTTTTTCCATTTAGGGTCTCTTCCATGTACAGTACACGTGGATCTTGTTCCTTAAGTCTCGTTTATAGTTATTTGAGAAAGACCTATAAATACATAAAGGACATTTCGTTAAACCCTAATCGTGCTCATTTTGAAAAAGGAATATCACAATCTCCGTCGGCCATTTTCTCATTCTCGCAAAGAGCTGTTCTGTCGCCGACAAGTTTTCTGCACGATTCTTCTCCGAGCCTCGATTCAACAAGATCACAGAGCTATAATTCATTCAATTAACTTTATAGATCTTGTTGTCTCGATAAGTTTTCAGATCAAGTTGTTCAAGTCAAAGATTTCTTCTTCCCCGTTCAAGATCAAGCTTTCATCTTATTCAAGGAAGAAGAAGATCCATTCTCTCAGATCTGAAGAAGTTAAATCTCCTCGAGATTCTAAGTGATAGATTTTGAATCTAAAGTTATTGTAAAATTCCTTTTACTTACCTTGTAGAAAGTTTTTCTTCCGATTTCTTGTAGATCCTGGTTTAGAGTATTGAGAGTAAGTGAGTTTATTCTCTGAGTTTGTAGGAGAGTTTGTTCTCCGAGCTTTTTGTAGGAGAGGTTGTTCTCCGAGTTTGTAGGAGTTGTATACTCTGAGTTGTAAGATTATTTTAATCTAAGATTAGTGAAGTAGCCTAGTCTAGCCGGGCGTGCTAGATAGGTGAGGCGGGAAAGTGGGTGTACCCATTTCGGGGAACCACTATAAATCGGTGTGTTTGTGTGTGTTCTTTGCTTTCTGTGTGCTTTTCTTTCAAGATTCTAATTTCGCTTAAAAGTGATAGAACTCACAAAGTCACCCCCTCAAGGTGATTTAGGTAGCAACTAGATACTTTCAATTGGTATCAGAGGTAGGTTGTTCATTAAGAGGTTAACAACTTGAACAAAGTCCTATATCTAGTTATTCAAAGACACCATGTCTGGAATGGATAGAAACAAGGATTCTTCCATGAATTTATCGGTTTGCACAAAAGAGAACTTCCCCATGTGGAAGGAAAGAGTGAGGTTGAACATGGAAGCCATCGATCCAAGGATCTTTCAGATTGTTGAAGAAGGTCCCCATGTCCCCATGACAGCATCTACAATCAACCCTGTTGTACAAATTCCTAAGAATATAATTGCCAGTGTTGTTGATGATTCTATGCTACAGAATCTCTTCCACTGCAAATCTGCTAAAGAGATGTGGGATTCCTTTATCATCCTGATGGAATTTATTGAAGAAGTAAGGGATGATCGAAAATCTTTGCTAAATCAAGAATATGAAGCTTTCAAGCAAGATCCAAGGGTCTCTATTTCTGAAACATATGAGAAGTTCTTCAAGATCGTCAACGGTCTAAGGAACTATGATCGGGAATTCACTGTTGGTGAACTAAATGATAAGTTCTTGAGATCTCTGACGAAAGAATGGTATACCGAGGCTATTGTCATCAAGAAATTCGAAAAGTTGGCTACGATGGAGCCACAGATTCAATTTGGGAAATTGCTTTCCCATGAATTGAAGCTCATCATCAGGAAAGCTGAGGAAGAAGGCAGCAGGACTTCTGGAAAGGATAAGTCCGTAGGTCTGAAGGTCGAATGGTCAAACAAAGGTAAGATCATATTGTTAGTGAGGACACAGCCGTCAGAGGAAGATGATGAGTCTGTGGTTTGCTCATCAAGCTCAGACATGTTCGATGGACAATTCTCCTTACTCTCCAAGAAATTCAAGAGATTGCTGAACAAAAGGAAGCACAGGAGAAGTCAATCCTCCTCATCGTATCACAGAAGATCAAGACGTGATGGTGAGCATCACAAGAAGTGATACAGGAATGGCAGGTATAAAACTAAACCGAATAAACACATTTCGACTGACATTATTAGTTACTGCTGTAATAAGCCAGGGCATGGGAATGCGGAATGCCTGTACAAGAAGAAAGATAGTTCGGGAAAGGAAGACAAGAAATCCTTCAAAAGTAAGAAGAAGGAAGAAAAGGGCTTCTTGGCTAAGAAGTCTAAGACTCTGAGCGACAATGACTCAGATGAGTCAAGCTCAGACGAGGAAGCCTACTTTGGTCTCATGGCTCAGACCAACGAGGAAAATTACGACACCCCCTATGTGGGGAAGGTAAACTCACATACTCCTCTTTCTGACTCTGAGACGGATTCCATTGCGGATGAAGGCTATTCCTCCGAGGAAGACTCAACTATACTAGTTCAGTATAAAGCTCTATTGAAGGGATTTGACAAGTGTCACAAGGTAGTCAAATTTCGGGCAAAAGAGATTGAGTCTCTCAAGGCCGTGGAATCGAATCTGAGGGAAGAAATTGAAAAATTACTTCCTTTCAGAGATGAAGTCTAACTCTTGAAGGACGAACTCAAAATCTCCGCTGAACAATTAAAGTAGAAGGAGAAATCCATAACTAAGTTGGAAGGAAAGCTAGTGGTGGAGAGAAAGATAGTGGAAATCTTTTCTAAACCAAAGACCATCCTTCCTCTCATTGATAGCCTTTCATCTCCTGTGAAGGGTAGCGGTATCGGTCATCAGACTGAGAAAAGTAATGCGGCTAAGAAAAGAGTCGTTAAGGGTAAGGGTAAGGCTGATCAAAGTCAACCTTCCTTCAAGAAGATAGTTTTTCCTACAAACACTTATGACTTTGAAACGTCTTATGGTCACTCTACGAGACTAACTCACGTTGAGTCAAGTAAGGGCAACCATGGATGGAGCCATCACTGAAACTTCGGAACGACTTCTTTCAAAGCACCTTATGAAGAGATAGTCCTCAAGGACAGTGCTTCATTCGTGCATGGACCGTCGACAAAGAAAGCACCAAAAGTTCAATCTGTTGCGACGAACCCACTTAAGAAGGAGCCGTGTGTTTTCTACAATCACAAGGCTTCTACCTCCAAGTCGGTAGCCCCTGCTAGACCACCCATTCAAAAAGTCAGGCAGGAGAGGAAAAGAAGGTACAATAGATTCGATTGTTGGTGTTGTGGTTAAGTTGGTCACTTCTCCATAGAATGTTGGTTTAATCCAATGAATTCTAGGACTCCACTAGTTAATAATGCATGGATGACCACTCGCAATGTTAACAACCCAAGTGAAAGTCGTGTAACAAGAATCCAAGGACCCAAATCCTTTTGGGTTCCTAAGAGCAATTGATTATTGATTGCAGGTATTTCCAAAGGCCAACAACACGCCTATATGGTATTTGGACAGTGGATGTTCGCAGCACATGGCCGAAACAAAAAACCTATTGCAAAACTACACCCCAATCAAGGATGGTACAAAGGTTATTTTTGGTGGATCTGATCGGGGGATCACAAAAGGCTACAGTATGATTACCAATGGTATAGTCTTTTTCACAGATGTATCATATGTTAAGGATTATAACATAATATTATTAGCATAAGTCAACTATGTGACAAAGGATATATGGTTGAGTTCTACAAGGATAAGTGCTTGATAAAGTCGTCTGATACGTCAGAAACAATTTTAACAGGCACTAGGAGTAGAAATATTTTTTGCTTAAATTTCCTTTGTTTAGATTCCTCTACACCAGTATGCTTTTTGGCAAAAGATAGTGCATCCCTTTGTGATCAATGGCACAAGAGACTAGCACATATTAATTTCAAAACTATAAATATGTTATTTTCTCACAGCTTAGTGCGTGACGCACTGGATGTTAAGTGCATTAAAGAGAGACCTTATCAAGCATGCCAAATGGGCAAGCTAAAGACTCTAATTCATTAATGGATTTCAAAATAGCTATGAGAGCTTTTATTTAAAAATTCAAATAAAAATATAAACTCATAGGCTATGAACTTATCATTAGATTTAAATGCCAAATGTTTCCAATGTTTATTATCCCATGATTACATATCTCACCATAGCGGGGGAGTAGGGTTGTAGACATTAGATAACCTAACCTCTAAGTCATGTCTTGTCCTTAACCTGGGAGTGTTCCAGTGGGCCCTTGCGAGGCACTGGGGGAAAGAGTGTTAGGTTGAGTATTTTCTAGAGTTTGCATATGGGACTAACACCCAACCTACGACATGTATACAGCTCCTCATGACCATCCGTCACTTAGTACGGGGCTAGGGTGTAGACATATTGTCTGGGTAGATTGGTTACTTGGAAATCATTATCTTTGTATGCTTAAAACTCGTATATAAAGGGGGAGATCTAACATGATAATATTGATTTCTTGGCAAATGTTATATTGTTCATCTTTTTGCTAAAAACTCTAATCTATTTCTATGAAAATATTTATGCTTAAAACACTGATTTATTTCTATAAAAATTGTTTTATGCTTAAAACTCCCTATCATTTCATTTCCTCTAAAAAGCTCGATCATGCCTTATCTTATTATCAAAAATCCTTTTTTTATGTCTCTTGCTTCCTTGCCCACTTTTGATAATAAAAAAGGGGGAGAACTAACATGATAAATATTCACGGCTATCAAAATGGAAAACCAACATGATTAATTAAGATGATAACTTACATATTAGGGGAGCATTCACTTAGGGGGAGCATGTATTTAGGGGGAGCAATTCTAAATACAAAAACGACAATTATCCTAAGTCATCACTTTCACACACACACAAGTAGGTTTCATCATGCTTATATATTAATGCTCTGATTTGTTATTAATGGATTTGTTATTATCAAAAGGTGGAGTTTGTTGGAACATGGTCTTCTGCATCTCCTAGGTTTGAGAATAACAAATCCTACGTGTATTTGATCTTGTGTGCTTAAGTGTGCAGGAAACAAGTCCATATGACTCAAGAATAACATAAGAAGGTTGCCCCCAAAATTGAGCCAATAATTCCAACAAGCCCACTAGCGTTGGTGGTAGCACCTAGCGCCCGGTGCTAGCGATGATTAGCGCAATTCCAGCAGCATTTTCAGAAGGCGCTAGCGCCAGGCGGTAGCGGATAGTGCAGACGGTAGAGCGGAGCACAAAAGGCAAGGTGGTGGAGTTTCCCTGGAATGAAGATATGCGCGCGGGGAATATTCTCTAATATGGGATAGCGTCGGCGGTAGTGCTAGCGCAGGCGCTAGCGCTCACTCCTATAAAAGGAGGCCTCTTCCCTCATTTTCTACACACAAGTTTGAGAGAGGTGAAGTGCTAGAATTCTAGACCCTTACTCTGCTGAAAAGTGATCTCCCACCAAAGTTCCATGAATTTCTGAAGGAGGATTTCTTCACGTCGAATCCGACCGAAGATTGCTTCATCAACGCTTATACTACAACGGTCTTTCATCACCAACTTCAGAAGTTCTTCAATAGGGAGATTTTCATATTATTGTCTTTCTATTTCACATCTTTTTCTATAATCGTTTAGTGAACTCGCCTCGTGTTGGTGACTAGGTCTGGGTAGGACGTAGGGCAAAAACTCACCTCGTGTTGGCGAATAGATCTATGTTAGGTCTAGGGGGTGCTCGAGGCCATATCCGGGGAAGGATTGGCTAGAGCGGCTTGAGGCGTATCCAGGGAATGATAGGCTATGGCCACTGGTTCGTGGGGATGCGAGTCAGGATAGAAAACAAAAAGAGTTTATTATTATTCGCCATCGATTTCTAGCGTTATAGAAATCAATTTTTGTAAACCCATATTTCATATTAATAAAACATGTCTCTATTTTATTTTACTTAGTTTGTTTGATTTCTCTTCATCTTAATCTCTTATTATTTCAAGATATTCAAAATATAATAAAAAGTTTTTAAACCCTTATTCACCCCCCCCCCCCCCCCCTCTAAGGGCGCCTACCGATCCAACAGTAACCCTCCCCTTTGAAGTTAGGAAGCAATGTAAAAGAAATTGGTAGCAGGGAGCTAGCGTCGGTGGAGCTTCAGCTAGCGCAGGCAGTAACAGCCAAATCAGTGACTGTGATTTCTTCCATAGTGGGTGGCCTAAATTGCCTAAATCCAGGTTAATAGTGGAATTAAAAGCTAATAGGCAGCTGACAAGTAGTTGTGGAGTTTCAACATAAGGGTTGGAAAATTGGAAGTTCATTTAATACTCATTAATGCAAACATATCTCTCTCTTCATTCTCTCCTAACCAGAGGGCTCTATTCACCATATTCATCATCTCCTTCTTCTTCTTCTTCTTCTTCTTTTCTTCATCTTCTTCCTCACACCTTAGGAGAGTTAACTTAGGGTTCTTGAAAGAGCAAGCTTGGAGAAGAAGATTTGGAGCTTGGTCGACCACCACCATGCTGCCATGAAGATGAGCTTGAACCAGTGCCAAAAAATAAGGTGACTTCTGACCCCTCTCCCTTGGTACGTGTTAGATCTTTAGATCTAATTAGGAGAGACATTGAGCTCAAAAGAGCTTGATTTAGTGAGATTAATGGAGTTTCGTAGGAAGTGGCTACGCTAGAGTGTATGCTCTAGGGCGTCGTTCGTCGCATGTATGTCTTCGATCAACTCCCCTCTTCAATATGAAGCTAAAGGAGTTGCTTTCGTGAAGATCGGTGGCCTATTGATGGAGTATTGGAGGAGAGAAGGTGAAATACCCAAATCCTTGTTTGGGGAAGATGATGAATGGTCACTTGTTAAAGAGAGTTTTAATTATGATAATATTGCACTTGATTAATAAGGGGGCACATGAATGTTGAATTTTTTGAAGTAGAAGTGGAAGGTGTTTGGGCGGTCTAAAGAAAGCAGACCGCAATGACCGCGCGGTCTGCACGGGTGTTCTGGCCGGGTTCTGCTTTTGATGGTCTGTTCCGGGAGACCGCAGGTGACCGCGCGGCTTGCCCGAGTTGTGTCTGGAAACTTGTTCTAAGTCGGCCAAATGTTCAAGTAGGTTTGCCTTCTTGCAGTAATCGTGCGAGTTATTTTGTCGACTTATTCTGGTCGGTCATAATTGCTGAATTCGGGTGGTCTGTCTTTTGAGAATGCTCGTGATCTGATGGGCGGTTAGTGTATCTCATTTTGGGTGGTGACGACATCTGCCAGCTTTCCTATAAATAGAGGTGCAGGGCCTATCATTGCAGTGGGAACTGTAAGAACTACAACTTGGGTTGTTTGTGCCGGTCTCATCTTTGAGGTCGTGCGGTCTGGAAGTGGTTTGGCCATTTGTTGTGTTAACATGTTAGCATCCAGTAGAGTGCGGTCTTCTTCCTTGGTGACTTCCCAATTGTGAATAACCAGTTTGCTAGCGGCTCTCCTCTGGGCGATCTGTGGTGTAGTTCTTGAGTTGTTCGCGGTAAACTTGGCAGTCAGGCGATCTCAGTTTGCGGTTTGGCGACACCATGTGCAGTTCTGGTTTTCTGTTTGTTGAAGCTTCTATGATCAGGCAACCTCGTGGTCAGGTGGTCTTGAAGTGCAAACAGGTTTGGTTTTCAGCAGTTGAATAAGGTAGCAGGTTGTGCGGTTTGTGGTTGCGGTCTGGCAGTTCGCAGGTCATCAAGCTTGCTCTATTCACGCGGTCTTAGGGATTGCCATGCGGCTTGGATGTTCGTGTGGTCTGGCGGTCTCTACTTTGGCAGTTCGATGGCGGCCTATTTTTTTTCTTGTGCTTCTCTCCTTTGTGATTCTTATAAATCATGTCTCGCCATGTATGTCTCGAGCTGTAAAGAGATAGTTAATACAAGAGCACTATTCTATCTTCTCATTGTCATTGATTGTCATTCTTGTGGATTATGTTGAAGTGTTCCTCATTATTACTTCACTCCTTGACCTCAAAAATTTAACATGGTATCAGGGATAGGTTTCTGAGTAGCAATCAGCGTTGTCTTTTGCTTGGATTTCTGCAAGTCGGTTGTCAATCAGTGAGATATCAATGGAAGGAGGATATGCTGGAGGTCTTGGTATTGAGCTCCTTACGCACACTTACTTTAAAAAGTGGAAGTCATGCATGGAGAGCTATCTTTTTGGCGAGGACTTATGAGAGGTAGTCGGAGGAGAAGCAAGACAAGTTGTTGTTCCTGCTGAGGGGAATGCTGAGCTCGTGAAGGCTTGGAAGAGAACAAATGCAAAGGCTAAGTTCACTCTCAAGCGAGCTATCATTCCGGAGTTGTTCGACCACATCATTGGATGTAGGTTAGCTGCTGAAATTTGGACAGCCTTGGACGGCTTGTTCAATAAGAAGAATGTATCTCATCTACAGTTCTTAGAAAATGAGTTGGCGAAAGCAACTCAGGTAGATTAGTCCATTTCAATGTTATTCTTGAAGATGAAGAACCTATGCGCAAAGATTTCAGCATTGGACCCAGATGAGCCTATCTCAGAAGCGAAGCTGAAGAGGCACATAATCCGCGGCTTACGAAGGGAGTATGTTGCCTTTGTTATTCTGTGCAAGGCTGGGCCAATCAACCATCATGGCTGGAGCTGGAAAACTTGCTTCGCAAGAGAGTTTGGCTAAGCAAATGGCGGGGATGTCAGTCTCTTGGAGAGAATGGGAGGTTCTCTTTTCTGGCAAGAAGAAGAGATGGGACAAGAAGAAGAAGTCGCCTGTTGGAGATGGTCCATCTACTTCATATCATGAAGAGGGGAGTTATACTCCTAAGTCTGATGGAAAGAAAAAGGAAGGGCTGAGATGTTACAGGTGCAACAAGCTTGATCACTTCAAAAGAGACTACAAGGTCAATCTTCATCCAAGGCATGCTGCAGGGAAGGAAGAGGCTGGTTCCAATACTTAAGGTAGTTGGGGTGGTGGAGGTGCTTTCATGATGGGCACTTGTGTTTGGGCATTTGATTCCATCAACTATCAGGATGATTGGATAGTGGACGCTGGGTGTGGTCATCACCTCACCGGGGATGAGTCGAAGTTCACCTCATTGCAACATACTCAGGTAATGATGTTATCATTACAGCTGATGACACAGTTCATGCAGTAGCGAAGGAGGGTGTTGTCTCTTTAGGCAGTGATAGAGGTCCACTTTCTTTGAGAAGTGTTTATCATGTGCCGGGAATGAAGAAGAACCTCTTCTCAGTGACAAATGTTGTTGATGCTGGTTATCACGTTCTGTTTGGTCTAACATAAGTAAAATTTCATCGAAATGTTTCAGCCGTGAAGGCTGAGGTCACTCATGTCAGGAGACGGGTGAAGGACTTATTTGTTCTATCAACAAGTTCCTATGTTGATATGATGAGGAATAACGACAGCACTGCTATCTGGCATGAAAGACTTGGGCATGTTGGGATGGATAAGCTAAAGGCTATGGCGGGAAGAGGCCTTGTGAAAGGTCTGCCTAGTCTTTCATCTTTTGGTGATGGTCACGTTTGTGCAGGTTGTCAGTTTGGTAAGGCTCAACATCTTCCATTTGACAAATCATAACGCAGATGCAAAGCACCATTGGAATGTATTCATGGTGATCTGTTTGGACCTACCGCAACTGCCAGTCTTGGAGGTAGCAGGTATAAGCTGGTCTTGATTAATGACTTCACCAAATATACTTGGGTATATTTTCTGAAGGATAAGTCAGAAGCGTTCGAGATGCTTGTGTAGTTCAAGGAGTTGGTGGAAGGTCGGCTTAACCTGCAGATCAAGAAGTTTAGAACTGACAACGGAGGGGATGCGTTATTTAACTTCTGCAGGAAGCATGGCATCCAGAGAGAGCTCTCTTGTGCTCACACTCCACAACAGAATGGAGTTGCAGAGCAGAAGATCCGTCATTTGACGGAGCCATGCAAATGTTGGTTTCATGCCAAGAGTATTCCAAAGTCCTTCTGGGCAGAGGGAATGTCTTGTGCGGCCTATGTCATCAATCGGATGACTCTCAGCCCTATCAACATGAAGACTCCTCATGAGTTGATGTTCAAGGAGAAACCAAGCGTGGAACACTTTTGAGTGTTTAGATCTACCTGCTACGTGCATGTTCCTGATGCTCTCAGAACGAAACTAGATGCAAAAGCAAGGAAGCTAGTGTTCGTCGGTTATGATGACCGGAAGAAGGGCTGGAGATGCATGGATCTTGAGATACGGAGATATGTGGTCTCAAGGGATGTGGTATTTGACGAGCTGATGTCGTACCTAGGTAGCTCTTATGTTGAGTTACAAGTGAGCAGGTCAGATGATGGACTTGGAGAAGCTGCAAGGGAAGTTCTGGTGGAGTTATATGTTTCTCCAGGTGCTCTAGGAGCTTCTAGCTCTGGGTCAGGTGCTTCAGGTTTCGTAAGCAGGGGGGTGATGTTCCAAGTGTGCCCGAGAAAAGAGCTAGTCTAGAAGTTGCAGTAGAAGAGGTGGTTCAGAGTCAAGCTCTTAAGAGGTCCAAGGGGACTATCATTCCACCAGATCGGTATATAGGAGGAAATTTGGTGAGCTTCGTCTCATGTTTCTTCACAGATCCCCTGGATGAGAGAGAGCCATCTTACTTTGAAAATGTCGTTGGAGTCAAGGAGTGGGAAGGATCCATGGATGAAGAGATGGATGCCCTCAGGAAGAATGAGACTTGGGACTTGGTGCCTAAGGCTGAAGGAGTTACTCTAGTGACTTGCAAGTGGGTTTTCAAGCTGAAGAAGAAGGCTGACGGTAGAATTGATTGGTACAAGGCTTGCCTTGTAGCTCGAGGTTTCTCTCAGAAGTATGTGAAGGATTATGAAGAAACTTTCAGCTCTGTTGCCAAGATGACTTCGGTCCGGGTGGTGATCGCGTTGGCAGCTTGCCAAGGGTGGAAGATTTGGCAACTCAACGTGAAGAATGCTTTCTTATATTGCGAGATTGACATGGATTCTTCATGGATCAGCCACCTAGTTATATTTCCGAGGAGCACCCAAGACATGTTTGCAAGCTCAAGAAGGCTCTTTACGGCTTGAAGCAGGCGCCTCGGGCGTGGTATGGCAAGATTGCAGAATACCTCCAGTTCTGCGGATATTTTGCCTGTGATTCTGATTCGAGCTTATTCGCATGGGGGAGCTTCAGGTCTTGGTGCTATTGTACGTTGATGATATGATCATCATGGGAAATTCTGAGATGGAGGTAGCTAGGCTTCGTGCTGAGCTAGCTATCAGATTTGAGATGAAGGACTTGGGTAAGCTCCACCATTTCCATGGACTCGAAGTGGAGAGGAAAGAGAGTGGTATGCTTGTTTCCCAGAAAGGCTATGCAGATCGGATCATGAAGAGATTCGGCATGGAAGGAGGGAAAAAAAGCTCTACTCCACTGGAGGTTGGAGTTCATCTTCGATGAGATGAAGGGAAGGTTCTTACCGATCCTTTGTTGTTCCGGGCTTTGGTCGGAAGTCTGATATACATGACGATCATGAGGCCGGATATTGCTTATGCAGTTGGCAGGGTGAGTCAGTTTATGGCAGAGCCTCGGAAACCTCATCTTATGGCGGTTATGAGTATTTTGAAGTATGTTAAGTCCACCTCGGATTTTGGTCTCTTTTACGGAAGTGATTCGAGTTTTTGCTTGCATGGATACATGGATACTGATTATGGAGGAGATTCAGATGACCAGAGATTGACTTCTGGATATGTCTTTATGACAGGCTCTATAGTTATATCATGGTGAAGCAAAAAGCAGTATTCTGTGTCTGTCTCTACCACGGAAGCGAAATACAAATCTTCAGCTTTGGCAGCTCAGGAAGCCATCTGGCTTAGGATGCTAGTGGAGGACATTCATAGGGATGTGCGAGGTCCTACTCTGCTATGTGGTGACAATGAGAGTGCTCTCAAACTGGTGAACAATCTAGTTTGTCACGCGCGTACGAAGCACATAGAGATTCATCACCATTTCATTCGTGAGAAGGTGTTGGAGGGATCTCTGAGTGTGGAGCATGTGCAGAGCAAGGATAATATTGCTGACATCTTTACAAAGCCGTTGTCGAAGGGACCATTTGGTCGGTTGCGGAGTTTATTTGGATTGACTTCCACTTCCCACTTCAAGTGGGAGTGTTGAATTTTTTGAAGTATATGTGGAATGGGTCAGGGCGGTCTGAAGAAATGAGACCACAATAACTGCGCGGTCTGCGTGGGTGTTCTGGCCGGGTTCTGCTTTTGACTGTCTATTTTGGGAGACTGCAGGTGACAGCGCGGCTTGCCCAAGGTGTTCTGGTGACTTGTTCTAAGTCAGCCAGATGTTCAAGTAGGTTTGCCTTCTTGCAGTAATCGTGCGGGTTGGTCTGTCAACATATTCTGCTCAGCCAGGATTGCTGAGTTCGGGCGTTCTGTCTTTTGAGACTGTTCACGATCTGATGGGTGGTTATTGTATCTCATTTTGGGTGGTGACAACATCCGTCAGCTTGCCTATAAATAGAGGTGCAGGGCCCATCATTTGTAGTGAGAACTGTAAGAACTACAACTTGGGTTGTTTGTGCCGGTCTCATTTTTGAGGTCGCGCGGTCTGGAAGTGTTTTGACCGTTTGTTGTGTTCGCAGGTTAGCGGCCAGCAGAGTACGGTCTTCTTCCTTGGTGACTTCCCAGTTGTGAATAACCAGTTTGCCAGTGGCTCTCCTCTGGGCGATCTGTGGTGTATTTCTTGAGCTGTTCGCAGTGAACTTGGCGGTCAGGCGACCTCAGCGGTCAGGCGATCTCAGTTTGCGGTTTGGCGACAGCTTGTGCAGTTCTGGTTTTTTGTTCGTTGAAGCTTCAATGATCTGGCGGCCTCACGGTCAGGCGGTCTTGAAGTGCGAGCATGTTTGGTTTTCAGCAGTTGAATAAGGTGGAATGTCGGTCTGTTGTTGCGGTCCGGCTGTTCGCAGGTCATCAAGCTTGCTCTATTCGCGCGGTCTCAGGGATAGTCGTGTGGCTTGGTTGTTCGTGTGGTCTGGCAGTCTCTGCTTTGGCAGTTTGTTGGCGGCATGTTTTTTTCTTGTACTTCTCCCCTTTGTGATTCTTATAAATCATGTCTCGCCATGTATATCTCAAGCTGTAAAGAGATAGTTAATACAAGAGCACTATTTTGTCTTCCCATTGTCACTGATTGTCATTATTGTGGATTGTGTTGAAGTGTTCCGCATTATTACTTCACTCCTTGACCTCAAAAATTTTAACAATGAATAATGGTGAGAGTCCAGCACTAAGGGAAGAAAGAATTTATCCTAATTGGAGCTGAGAGTTCACGGGAAGAAAATTGGATATTTTTAACAGAGGATATGTCCTCTGTTAGCTAGCGACCGACGGTAGCGCTACCGCCGGCGCTAGCGAGTCGACGGGATGACGGGAAAGGATAACTTCTCATCGACACTTAAGATCGTCGGAAACAGTGCTAGTATAAATACTAGCAACCGGCGGTAGCCCTACCGCCGGCGCTAGCGAGACGACGAGAAAGGATAACTTCTCGTCGACACTTAAGATCGACGGGAAGGAGTGCTAGTAGAAACACTAGCGCCCGGCGGTCGCCCTACCACCGGCACTAGGGAGCCTACAGAATGACGAGAAAGGATAACATCCCATCGACACTTAAGATCGATGGGAAGGAGTGCAATTAGAAACACTAGCGCCCGGTGGTAGCCCTACCGCAGGCGCTAGCGTGTCGACTGGTTGACGAGAAGGGATAACTTCCCATCGACAGACAATGTTGACAGGAAGGTGTGTCGACTGGATAACTAGCGCCCGACGGTAGCGCTACCATCGGCGCTAGCAAGCAGAGAACTTCAGGTTCTCCTCCTTTGGTGGGATATGAGTTCCTGGATTCCCATGTCAATTGGGGGAGGCGTAGATGAATGTTATGATTCTGAAATAGGACATTGCAACGCATAATTATGGCAATAATTGGTGAGACTTAAACTTGGGGGAGATGTTCAAAATGATGGGTATGAGCTATGATAGAAATTACAGAGGATTCGGTTCTGAAATAATCTCGTGATTAAATATTATGTTGTAACTTATTATGAAAGTGCAATTGATATGAGTTGAAAGTGATTGATATAATCAACCACTCTTTGATACCAATTGAAGGTGAGGTTAGATCTTAGATTTACTTTAGAGGGGGGGGGGGGTGAATAGAGTATTAAAAACTTTTCACTTAATTTTATAGCGGAATTAAAGTAGTGATATATATATATATGTGTATAGCAGAGTGATTTATAAAAACTAAACAAAACAAATCACACAGCACAGCACACAGAAATTCACAATACAGGGGACACAAGGATTTTTATAGTAGTTCCCCAATAAACCTAGGTACGTCTACTCTTCTACCACACTTGGTAGGATCCACTAGGTTTTTGATCAGGTGCCCTATCACCAAGGGGTTTTTGTTCAGGTGTCCACACACCAAGGGAGCTTTTGATCAGGTGCTCTAATCCAACTACAGGTTTTTGATCAGGTGCCCTGCCACCAATGGGTTAACTTTTGAAGGGAGTTATAACCCTGTACAAGAGGGGATAAGAAGGGTTAGATGTTCTTCTCTGTCAATATTCTGAGAGAAGACTCTAGTGGATTTATGTTGTAAAGCTCCTCTGTCTGATATAAAATTGTTGACAGTAGATGGCTGGATCTTTCTCTTGAAAGTATTGATCTTCCTATAGCTGATGAATCTGAGAGAATAAATCCTTCAGATTATTGTTGCTCTTTGAAAATCTGATCTTGCAGCACAAATACTGAGATAATGTGTTGATGTTGTTCTCAGTGAATGAGTGATGTTGTTGAGGAAGATGATGAAGATAATCTGTAAGGCTTATGTTCTTCTTTTTCTTCCTGTAACCTTCTTCTTTCTTTTTCCTGTATAGCTATATGTGATGATGTTCTGTGAAGATTGTCGTGTAAAACTGTTGTATCTGCTTCCTTTTTCTTTTACTATATTTCTCTGATTTGAAAATCAAATCAATAGAATAAGGAATAAAATAATCTGTAATAAATCCTTCTTGGGACTGCAAAGGTAACCAAAATAATTCTGCAGAATACTTAATTCCTTTACCGTGAAATGTTCCTTTTCCATTAAATGTCAACGACTATAATCTTGGAAGAAGAGAATAGAAAGGAATATAATAAGCAAGGCAGAAATCTTGTCTTATCTGTAATATAGATCCGTTGCTGTAGAAGATCTGAGTTCAGAGAAATTAACTGATCTTCTGAAATTAAATCTGATGAAGAGATTTTTTGTCGATCTCAACAAATTTCGCCGAACAGAATTGGATTCATCGATCTCAGAGCTTAATTCGTCGATCTGAAGATATTCGTCGAATGCAGACTGAGTTCGTCGAATAGACGAATTCGTCGACCGCAGAGCTGAGCAAAATCGTCGACCGTTGAGACTGAATAATATCATTGACCGCTGATAGGAGTTCGTCAAACGCAGAATGAGTTCATTGAACTGAATATTTCATTGACCGCTGAGCCGCTGATACGCTGAGATTGAAGCAAGCCGTTCGTTGAACATAGAATGTAAGCCTTTCTTCGAACGCAGAGTGTAAGTCGTTCGTCGAACACAGAGAGCAAGCCGTTCGTCGAACGCAGTATGGAGTTCGTCGAATGCAGAACCTGAATACTTTCTTGAGTTCTAACAGCCTAAACTCTTGACCCATTGACTATACATTGGGGTCAACTTTATCCTAGTCAACATATAGTGATCCTAGCGCAAATCAGAAATAGGGTTGTTCCAACAATCTCCCCCTATTTAGGTTAGGACACTATTTGACAAAAATGTGAATAACAAAACAAACAACAAAACAACAGAGCATATATATCTGATAGATTTTAAATATTTCATCAGATATAGAATATGGTACTCTGAGTTTTGAGATTTACATTGAAAATAAAACTAATAAAAAGTACCTTTTATTTCCTCTGAATTCTGACATTTTCTTTCTCTGAGTTCTTGCTTTCCGACTTTCTGAATTTGATTATCTGAAAAGCTTTATCTGCTATATTTCAGCTTTCTGAATTTGTTGATCTGAACTGTAGCTTTATAATCTGAATATGCAAACACTGCATCTGAAATTACAACATTTGTGGAGCTTGTTCATAAGTTATCTTCCCCTTTCTGAAAGCATCTCCCCCTGAGACTGGAGGTTCTTTATAAAGCTTCTCCCCTTGAAACTATCTCCCCCTGCCTAGTTCATAGAACATCTCCCCCTGAGCAAAACACTACATCATATGGAGCTTCTTCATAGAACTTCTCCCCCTGCCTAGTTTCAGGAAGGCATGAAGCTAGGCCCCTTGAAGAAGGGACATATGATGGAGGTAGGGAAGGATGCAATCTGATTTCCAAAAATTTGATCTGATAATGTTGTTACATTCTTTGTCTTAAGGGTGTGTACCCATTCCTTTATTATCATCTACTGGGGGTTTGATTCTGACACCAATTGAAAGGTAAGCTATGATTTTGATACTAATTGAAAGTCCTGGTTTTCTGATATTGAACTTGCAATTTCATTTGCATTCTCTATCTTGAGAGTGTAAACCCTTTCTTTTATTTCTGCAAATGATAGTTTGATCCCAATTGAAAGTCCTCTAATATCAGTTGAGGTCTCTGATAGTTTGATACCAATTGAATACCAATTGAAAGTGACCTATGGTATCAGTTGAGGTCTCTGATATCAAAAGAAAATGAGTTTGATCCTGGTGGTCAATGACTTCTTAAGTTGTTGTTCTTCAAACAGTTGAAGAATATCTTGGAAGAAATGACTTGAATGAGATAGTGATCCAGTACCTGCAAAATGTCTCTGGGTGAGGTGGTGTTCCTCTCCTCATTTAATAGGTTAGTTCCAACAAATTACGTGAATATGATTCCTTAAGGAATAGGCATATGATGATCATAGTTGATATAAGCCCACTGTTGAAGTCCAGCCCCTAGAGGGAAGGAAAGTAGATCATGTTTGGGGCTGAGTAGAACTCCTCGGTTGTGCATTACGACTGAACGTGTTGTGGGCAATTATTATGATGAATGAAACAATACGATGCGCATCTGAATATAGAGTGTGGGGGAGCATATATGAATTAATATTCATGTCACTTGGTAATCTATTTGATGGTTTTGATTGGTGACAACCTTTTAGTAAGGTTGATAGATTTAATCGTATTGAAACACGTTTCGATTTGTGCGTGAGGATTGAATATTGGTGATATGTTCGGGCTTACTTATTTAGTTAAATATGAATATGACATCGTACACACAAGTAGTCCTGCAGGGTCTCATAGAGTAATTTCCATGTTATGTGCATGCCACTACACAAGAGTTATGATAACTTGGTATGGGTAGCACTGATGGCTTGGGGTGGATTATAAGATATGGTTATATCTTATGCTGAAATGTTAAGGACCGGATGGTTGTGGGCCTTGGATGCTAATTAGCATCGGCATTGATGGTATGAGGAGAAGTGTAATTAGACTCCTTCATGAGTCCTTGGGTGCTTGATAGCACAGATTATGCATGGGAATTACATGAATGTGTAAGGTTTACACATGGTGCTGTAATGATCCCGGTTGAAGGATTGCTTGTGGAATATCTACGGGCTCTCTAATTGTCACACCGACTGGAGCTGGCAGATAGATCTCGGCCGGTTGGGTTGTGCACTTTGTGTTTACTTCCAAGGACCCCTTCTGTGTCTAGTGACCGGTTGGGCATTGATCTAGGAGTTTACTTCCCAAGACCCTTTCCGAGTCCAGTACGTAGGTGCTCCGCTGTTGTGTTCTTAGTGTCGAGGCGTATGTAAGTCATAGGTCTGGAAGTGTGTATACCCACCTAACAGTGGAGAAGCCCATTCCACTGCTATCGTCTGACGATGGGGGCGCCTGAGAGGTTAGCTTCCCTTGAATAGTGGGAACTACAGGTCTATGTCGACATTTCAAACCTGCATGGGTGAGTCATCATTTCATAATCATTGCATTGAATTCATATTTTCATGATCATAGCATTGCACCGCATTGGAACCTCATCATATAAACTTGTATGGACACCTTTATATGATGAGTTACTTTATGTTTGGATCCTTAACTTATAAGCTTGTATGGGCATCCTTATAAGTTAAGTTCAATTCAGTTATCTATATACTCTTCTTTTTTATACTCTGTCGCAGATCATACTACTCGTTAGATGTACATTTATACATTTGATATACTGATGCGATTACATCTTCCATTGTCACCTGCTCTTGCTACTACTGTTTATATTGCAGTTTCTCTTCATTCCCTTTCGCCTGATGCCTTGGAGTCGCCGGGGGAGAGGATGTGAAGCCACTTAGTCTTTATGACTAACGATTTTACACCACTATATTTAGGAGCATGCCCAGGTGGATCAACAGCGTTCCATGCAGGAGGATAGCCAGGCCAGGATGGCAGGGCCTGTGACTACGACACCTTGGCTACCGTTAGTGACAGTTGTGAGCGAGTGTTTGAGATCTAGCCTTAGGGCAAGTTTGTACTCTGATGTTTAACAGGAGCTATGTAGCTACCTGTCCTTTTGTACTGTAATGGACATTATTACTTAGTGGTCAATAAATGGCTTCTATTTTTGTGTATTATTGATGGGTTGGCATGATGATATTAAAGAATAGCCGGCAGGATAGGCATCTTATGGAGGGGGCTAGCCCGTGTGCTGGCACTTCCGCAAGGCGGCTGTCCTGGGCATAGGACTCCCCTCGGCCGTGTCTTGTGTTCCAGGAGGGGGTCTTAAAAATGGTATCAGCTTGCAACGATCCTAAGATAAAAAAGTCCATTAAACCACTAGGCCACCTCTTCTAGCTAAATCAGTTTGAGGACAAACTGATGCAGCGGAAGTTGTGGTGTTCCCATGTGGGATTCACTTTAAGTATGTCCGCTAACCCTTAGAATTAGTGCCAACCTAACTAGGACACCACCTTATTCTAATTCACCAAGACATTTTGTGGCGTATCCTAGTCAAAAGTCGACCTCATGTATGGATTTGGTTGAGACATGAGGACACACAAAGTGATCATGGGAAGAGTTTAATTTGAGAGTATATTTTCAAGTCTTACACTATAATGCGCAAATTGGCTTATTGAGAGATATTACCACCTCTTACCCAGACTAATAGGTTATTTGGAGAAAAAGTTGATGCCCAAAAACTATTATTGAAGTAGTAGGAGACTCGTAAGTCTAACCGTGTTGCTGATTACCTAACACTTCCCATTTTTGTTGTATTAAAGCAATCACCATGACGAATACCAGAGGTCGAATAAGAATTTGAATCTGGAATAGGCATATTTTTGATTTGGTCACATGTTGACCTTGAAAAGGGTGTTGTGAATAGTAACCCTAAGGGCCTAAAGAATGGATTAAGTTCAGGATAAAACTTTGAGTCGAGGATGGTATGCCGTCATAAGTGTGTGAACATGTAGGGTGATTGTACCATGTTGGTGGTCGGAGAGGCTCAGCCCAGGAACTACGGGGGGCTGATCTCTTCGTTTATTGGGCTAGTGACCTATCGATGATTTCTCAGGGAATTACAAATCTTCACAATTTTCAACACTGGAAAGTGGTAATCCTTGAACAATTCGTTCATCTTGAGCAGGGTGAACTGCTAACACCATGTTTTTGATCAAGAGAAAACTTCATTATCAGAATAAGAAAATAGAACGTTCCAAGGATAAACATTGTCTCTTTATGATTCCCTGAGACCTTGGGGATAAGGAAACGAGGAGAATAGTAAGCTAACCCTTGGGGGTATGCATCTGTATTTTTCTACACGTAGACTTTTGATAACATAATTGTCTGGGACTTGATGAAATTTTGTACATACAAGACAATAAAATTTTGTATATGGACGATTGGTATGATAATGACAATATTTAAGTAGTAATAATGACGTGGTAACGTGAGACTAGGAAATTAAAACAACATTAATCCTTGAGGTTTCGACCTAGAGAGAGGCTCTGTATGCCTGAGGTACGAATAACATGAACTTACATTTTGAATTCCTCTCCGGATAATTACCCAAGGATTTGGGGGTTGTTACATATCACCGTACCTGCCTTAGGAAGAGCTCCAGATTGGCGGTGTTGCTAGGAGAGCATGATTCCCTTAAGTTTAGAAGTTTAATTGATAATCGTTCGTGGTGAAGATAGCACGATTAGTATGACTCATTTGATGATTTGACATCTCAACTTTATTTTAAAATAAACATGTCTTGAACGATCATTGGCGGAGATGGTAGAGCGCTTGGAATTGATTGGATTTACTTTATCATATTGGGAATTATGCCTTACTTTGGTAGTCTGCATAACCCGTGTCGAAGAGAAATCATCTCGAACCTTGTACCTTGGTTCATGACAATTCCAAACATATATTAAGTGTACAGGTTGATTGGAGGTTATTTGCACGTGCTCTCATTACCATGAGATGCAACTTGGTCGTCGCCGTAAAAAATTGATTTTCTATATCACGGCTGATATACAAGTGCGTCGATACAGGGATTTATAGGGTAAGAACCCTAAGTCAAGGGATGTATGCCCTAAGGATTGTGCCCATACATGAGATGAATGTAACACATGGGTGGTGGAAGAAACCTAGTCCAAATGTACGGGGGATTACCTCTTCGTTTATTGGACTAGTTATGTACCGACTTGTGTTTTCCCTAAATCTTATTTTGAAATGTTGTGTTTTAGACGCATGATATCAAGGTCTTGTTATTAGAATATTACATGAATGATGATGATTATGTTTGGTCGGCGATTAAGATATTCTGGAATTTGGAAAAAGGAATTCACAATAGTATTCATTTCAGTGTTTGATCTGGAAAGAGATCGCACATACTTGAAGTACGGATAGCAGAAACTTATATGCTGAAATTATAAAATCAGTGTAACTTGTGCGATGATATAAATCTCCACCTTGTAATGTGAAATAAATATAACATGCACGTGATTAATAACACCAAAATAAGGAAGGAGCATGCACATCAATGATATACTACTCCCAAAGAGACAAAAGGTGTTGTCTCAGATGTTTGCGTTGAAGGAGGAGGTAATTATTTAACACCCACATGAGATGAAGTCATGACATGTTAATGCACGATAACTCCCCTTATGTAAATAGCAGTTGCAAATTGCCAAGAGATGTAGCAATTGCCTCCAAAGCATCAAATTTTGGTCAACCTTGGAGGTTGGGGAGAATGTACAAATAAGTAAGAGTACGTGAAACTATATTGCCTCGACAAGGTAGATTTCTAGAGAGTCGGTATCATGACCCAACTATTGAATAAGGGTTAGGTTCACAGTTGAAATATCCTTTAAATAAAATGTCTAAATCGCAAAAGAAATTGGCACGACTTCTGAGTTTAGTGCAAGTCCAAGTAGGACCCAGATTAGACAAGTAGTATTAGACTCAGGTCCTCTTGTTCTTAGAAGGGAACGAGGTGATTATAACCCATGCGAGGGATGGAGTCAAGATTCACATCCTATTAGCTCTTTAGACCATGGTTCTTACTATCATCAGGTCAAATTGCTAAATATCAAATTATGAGCCGTGATACAAATTTCGAAGGGATCATAGAGAGTAATTTCATGACTTATACCTTTCACTGTGTTAGAGTTATGACAGATCACTATTGGTAGCGGTGATGGTTTGATGTAATTGGAAGGATATGGTTATATTCAGTGGTATATGGTAAGGAACCGGGTGGTAGGTCATTGGGTGTTAATTAGCACCGGGTGTACTTATAAAATAAAGAATTGAGTAAGGACTTGGTGGAAGTCCTTGAGTGCTTGTTAGCACGACTTGGTCATGAGAATCGCATGTGCGTGTATGAATGGTAAATGATTGTATTGACCAACTGCTCGTCCATATTTGAGGGAGATATAGAATTTGATCATGATGAGCAAAGTTACAAGTCCCTACCAGTACAAAACAACGATGGTCTTCATCACGGTGAGAGACATTCAAGTGTCTTCTTGCACGTAATTTTGATTACGACTTTTGTGGAGAATTATAATGGTACACTTGGGGGAAATTTGGGGTGATGCGCGAAGCAATGTGGATAAGTAAGGCCATGTACGAGGGTTAAGTGGGAGTCAGGACATACTAAATTAATAACCTCATCAAGTGTACTCCAAAGTGGGGTGATGCACATTGCCCCAACCTAAATTTTGGTGATGAAATTGTTTCTTCATTTATTGGATTTGTAACATCCCAATTCGAACTAGACCCCTCGAGTGATATGAGTCACTTGGAGATGCTTGGGCTAGGTAGGAGTCTTGAGGTCCTAATGGTGCCATGGATGTGCCCTGATCTCCAGGAGTGGATGTAACCCTCTCCCTATGAAGTTTGGAAGCAATGACAAAGAAATTGGTAGCAGAGAGCTAGCACCGGAGGTAGCTTTAGCTAGCGTCGGCGGTAGCGGCTGAATCAGTGCACGTGATTTTTCCATAGTGGGTGGCCTAAATTTCCTAAAGCCAGGTTAATAGTGGAATTAGCTAATAGGCATCTGGCAAGTAGTTATGGAGTTTCAACATAAGGGTTTGAAAATTGAATGTTCATTTAATACTCATTAATGCAAACCCCTCTCTCTTTCTCTCTCTCTCTCTCTCTCTCTCTCTCTCTCTCTCTCTCTCTCTCTCTCTCTCTCTCTCTCTCTCTTCACTCTCTCCTAACCAGAGGGCTCTATTCCATATTCATCATCTCCTTCTTCTTCTTCTACTTCTTCTTCTTCTTATTCTTTTCTTCATCTTCTTCCTCACACCTTAAGCGAGTTAACTTAGGGTTCTTGAAAGAGCAAGCTTGGAGAAGAAGATTTGGAGCTTAGCCGACCTCCACCTTGCAGCCATGAAGATGAGCTTGAACCATGGACAAAAAATAAGGTGACTTCCGACCCCTCTCTCTTGGTGCTAGATCTTTAGATCTAATTAGGAGAGACAATGAGCTCAAAAGAGCTTGATTTAGTGAGATTAATGGAGTTTCATAGCTAGAGCATATGTTCTAGGGCATCGTTCGCCGCGTGTATGTCTTCGATCAACTCCCCTCTTCAATACGAAGCTAAAGGAGTTGATTTCATGAAGATCAGTGGCCTATTGAGGGGGTATTGGAGGAGAGAAGGTGAAATACCCAAATCTTTGTTTGGGGAAGATGATGAATAGTCCCTTGTTAAAGAGAGTTTTAATTATGATAATATTGCACTTGATTAATAAGGGGGAACATGATTAATGGTGAGAGTCCAGCACTAAGGGAAGAAATAATTGATCCTAATTGGAGCTGAGAGTTCACGGGATGAAAATTGGATGTGTTTAACAGAGGATAGTCCTCTGTTAGCTAGCGCCCGGCGGTAGCGCTACCGTCGACGCTAGCGAGTCTACGGGACGACGGGAAAGGATAACTTCCCGTCAACATTTAAGATCGACGGGAAAGAGTGCTAGTAGAAATACTAGCGCCCGACAGTAGCCCTACTGTCGGCCCTAGCGAGTCGATTTGACGACGGGAAAGGAAAACTTCCCGTCGACACTTAAGATCAACGATAAGGAGTGCTAGTAGAAATACTAGTGCACGACGGTAGCCATACCGTCGGCGCTAGCGAGCCGACGTGATGATGGGAAAGGATAACTTCTCGTCGACACTTAAGATCAACGGGAAGGAGTGCTATTAGAAATACTAGCTCCCAGCGGTATCCCTACCGCCGGCGCTAGTGTGTCGACTGGTCAACGGGAAAGGATAACTTCCCATCAACACCCAATGTTGACAGGAAGGTGTGTCGACTGGATCACTAGCGCCCGGCGGTAGCGCTACCGTCGGCGCTAGAAAGCAGTGAACTTCAGGTTCTCCTCCTTTGGTGGGATATGAGTTCCTGGATTCCCATGTCAATTGGGCGAAGCGTAGATGAATGTTATGATTTTAAAATAGGACATTGCGATGCATAATTATAGCAATAATTGGTGAGACTTAAATTTGGGGAAGATGTTCAAAATGACGGGTATGAGCTATGATAGAAATTACAGAGGATTCGGTTCTGAAATAATCTCGTGATTAAAAATTATGTTGTAAATATTTTGTGAATATGATTCCTTAGGGAATAGGCATATGATGATCATAGTTGATATAATCCCACTGTTGAAGTCCAACCCCTATAGTGAAGGAAAGTAGATCATGTTCGGGACTGATTAGAACTCCTCAGTTGTGCATTACGACTGAACGTGTTGTGGGCAATTATTATGATGAATGAAACATTACGATGCGTATCTGAATATAGAGTGTGGGGGAGCATATATGAATTAATATTCATGTCACTTGATAATCTATTGGATGGTTTAGATTGGTGACAACCTCTCAGTAAGGTTGATAGCTTTAATCGTATGAAACACGTTGTGATTTGTGAATGAGGATTGAAAACTGGTGATATTTTCGGGCTTACTTATTTAGTAAAATATGAATATGACACCGTACACACAAGTAGTCATGCAGGGTCTCATAGAGTAATTTCCATGTTATGCGCACGCCACTACACAAGAGTTATGATAACTCGGTATGGGTAGCACTGATGGCTTGGGGTGGATTATAAGATATGGTTATTTCTTATGGTGAAATGTTAAGGACCCGGTGGTTGTAGGCCTTGGATGCTAATTAGCATCGACATTAATGGTATGAGGGGAAGTGTAATAAGACTCCTTCGTGAGTCCTTGTGTCCTTGATAGCACGGATTATGCATGGGAATTACATGAATGTACATGGTTTACACATGGTGGTGTAATAATCCCGGTTGAAGGATTGCTTGTGGCAGATATACGGGCTCGCCAGTCGTCACACCGAAGGGAGCTAGTAGATAGATCTTGGTCGGTTGGGCTGTGGTCTTTGTGTTTACTTCCAAAGACCCCTTCCATTCTTAGTTACCGGTTGGGCTGTGCTCTTAGTGGTTACTTCCCAAGACCCTTTTCGAGTCCAGTACGCAGGTGATCCGTTGTTGTATTCTTAGCGTCGATGTGTACGTAAGGCTAGGTCTGGTAGTGTGCATACTCACCTAATTGTGGAGAAGCCCGTTCTACTGCCACCGTTTTTTTGATGGGGGTGCCTGAGAGGTTAGCTACCCTTGAATAGTGGGATCTACAGGTCTATGTCGACATAACAAACCTTCATGAGTGAGTCATCATTTCATAATCATTGCATTGCATTCATCTTTTCATGATCATAGCATTGCACTGTATTGGATCCTCATCATATAAACTTGTATGGGCACCTTTATACGATGAGTTACTTTATGTTCAGATCCTTAACTTATAAGCTGGTATGGGCATTCTTATAAGTTAAGTTCAATTCAGTTATCTATATACTCTGCTTTCTTATACTCTGTCGCTGATCTTACTACACGTTAGATGTACATTTATACATTTGATATACTGCTGCGATTACATCTTCCAGTGTCACCTGCTCTTGCTACTACTGTTTATATTGCAACTTCTCTTCATTCCCTTCCGCCCGGTGCCTTGGAGTCGTCGGGGGAGAGGATGTGAATCCACTTAGTCCTTATGACTAACGGTTGTTACACCACTATTTTTAGGAGCACACCCAGGTGGATCAGCAACGTTCGACGCAGGAGGATAGCCAGGCCAGGATGGCAGGGCCTGTGACTACGACACCTTGGCTACTGTTAGTGACAGCTGTGAGCGAGTGTTTGAGATCCAGACTTAGGGCAAGTTTGTACTCTGATGTTTAACAGGAGCTTATAAAGCTACTTGTCCTTTTGTACTATAATGGACATTACTACTTAGTGGTGAATAAATGGCTTCTACTATTTTTGTATTATTGATGGGTTGGCATGATGATATTAGAGAATAGCCGGCAGGATAGGCGTCTTATGGAGGGGGCTAGCCCGTGTGTTGGCACATCGGCAAGGCGGCTGTCCTGGGCATAGGACTCCCCTCGGACGTGTCTTGTGTTCCGGGAGGGGGGGTCATACAAATGGTATCAACTTGCAATGATCCTGAGATAAGGAAGTCCATTAAACCACTAGGCCACCCCTCCTAGCTAATCAGTTTGAGGACAAACTGATGCAGCGGAAGCTGTGGTGTTCCCATGTGGGATTCACTTTAAGTATGTCCGCTAACAGTTAGAACTAGTGCCAACCTAACTAGGACACCACCATATTTTAATTAACCAAGATGTTTTGTGGCGTATCCTAGTCAAAAGTCGACCTCAGGTATGGATTTGGTTGAGACATGAGGACACACAAAGTGATTATGGGAAGATTTTAATATAAGAGTAAAATTTCAAGTCTTACACTATAATGCCCAACTTGGCTTATTGAGAGATATTACCAACTCTTACACAGACTAATAGGTTATCTGGAGGAGAAGTTGATGCCCAGAAACTATTATTGAAGTAGTAGGAGTCTCGTAAGCCAAACTGTGTTGCTGATAACCTAACACTTTCCATTTTTGTTGTACTAAAGCAATCACCATGACGAATACCAGAGGTCGAATAAGAATTTGAATCCAGAATAGGCTTATTTTTGATTTGGTCACATGTTGACCTTGAAAAGGGTGTCGTGAATAGTAACCCTAAGGGCCTAAAGAATGGATTAAGTTCAGGATAAAACTCCGAGTCGAGGATGGTATGCCGTCATAAGTGTGTGAACATGTAGGGTGATTGTACCATGTTGGTGGTCGGAGAGGCTCAACCCAGGAACTACGGGGGGCTGATCTCTTCGTTTATTGGGCTAGTGACCTACCGATTGGAGATTTCTCAGGGAATTACAAATATTCACAATTTTCAACACTAGAAAGTGGTAATCCTTGAATAATTAGTTCATCTTGAGCAGGGTGAACTACTAACACCATGTTTTTTAGAAAATTTGATTTTCTATCTCACGACTGATATACAAGTGCGTCGATACCAGGATTTATAGGGTAAGAACCCTAAGTCGAGGGATGTTTCCCCTAAGGATTGTGCCCATACATGAGATGAATGTACCACATGGGTGGTGGAAGAAACCTGGTCCAAATGTACGGGGGCTTACCCCTTCGTTTATTGGACTAGTTATGTACCGACTTGTGTTTTCCCTAAATCTTATTTTGAAATGATGTGTTGTAGACGTATGATATCAAGGTCTTGTTATTCAAATAATACGAATGATGATGATTATGTTTGGTCGGCGATTAAGATATTGTGGAATTTGGAAAAAGGAATTCACAATAGTATTCATTTCAGTGTTTGATCTGGAAAGAGATCGCACATGCTTGAAGTACGGATAGCAGAAACTTATATGCTGAAATTATCAAATCAGTGTAACTTGTGGGATGATATAAATCTCCACCTTGTAATGTGAAATTAATATAACATGCACGTGATTAATAGCATCAGAATAAGGAAGGAGCATGCACGTCAATGATATACTACTCCCAAAGATACAATAGTTGTTGTCTCAGATGTTTGCGTTGAAGGAGGAGGTAATTATTTAACACCCACATGAGATGAAGTCATGACATGTTAATGCACGATGACTCCCCTTATGTAAAGAGCAGTTGCAAATTGCCAAGAGATGTAGCAATTGCCTCCAAAGCATCAAATTTTGTTCAACCTTGGAGGTTGGGTAGAATGTACAAATAAGTAAGAGTACGTGTAACTATATTGCCTCAACAAGGTAGATTTCTAGAGAGTCGGTATCATGACCCAACTATTGAATAAGGGTTTGGTTCACAGTTGAAATATCCTTTAAATAAAATTTCTAAATCGCAAAAGAAATTGGCACGACTTCTGAGTTCGGTGCAAGTCCAAGTAGGACCTAGATTAGACAAGTAGTATTAGACTCAGGTCCTCTTGATCTTAGAAGGGAACGAGGTGATTATAACCCATGCGAGGCATGGAGTCAAGAATCACCTCCTATTAGCTCTTTAGATCATGGTTCGTACTATCATCAGGTCAAATTGCTAAATATCAAATTATGAGCCGTGATACAAAGTTTAAAGGGATCGTAGAGAGTAATTTCGTGACTTATACCTTTCACTGTGTTAGAGTTATGACAGATCACTACTGGTATCGGTGATGGTTTGATGTAATTGGAAAGATATGGTTATATCCTGTGGTGTATGGTAAGGACCCGGGTGGTAGGTCCTTGGGTGCTAATTAGCACCGGGTGTACTTATAAAATAAAGAATTGAGTAAGGACATGGTGGAAGTCCTTGAGTGCTTGTTAGCACGACTTGGTCATGAGAATCGCATGTGTGTGTATGAATGGTAAATGATTGTATCGACCAACTGCTCGTCCATATTTGAGGGAAATATAGAATTTGATCATGATGAGTGGAGTTACAAGTCCCTACCTGTACAAAACAACGATGGTCTTCATCACGGTGAGAGACATTCAAGTGTCTTCTTGCACGTAATTTTGATTACGACTTTTGTGGAGAATTATAAGGGTAAACTTGGGGGAAATTTTGGGTGATGCGCGATGCAGTGTGGATAAGTAAGGCCACGCACAAGGGTTAAGTGAGAGTCGGGGCATACTAAATTAATAACCTCATCAAGTGTACTCCAAATTAGATTTACATAGCCTGACCTTCAATCTGCATTGCCCCAACCTAAATTTTGGGGATGAAATTGTTTCTTCGTTTATTGGATTTGTAACATCCCAATTCGAACTAGACCCCTCGAGTGACACGAGTCACTTGGAGATGCTTGGGCTAGGTAGGAGTCTTGAGGTCCTAATGGTGCCATGGATGTGCCATGATCTCCAGGAATGGATGTAACCCTCCCCCTTTGAAGTTAGGAAGCAATGGCAAAGAAATTGGTAGCAGAGAGCTAGCGTCGGCGGTAGCTTCAGCTAGCGCCGACGGTAGTGGCTGAATCGGTGCACGTGATTTCTTCCATAGTGGGAGGCCTAAATTGCCTAAATCCAGGTTAATAGTGGAATTAAAAGCCAATAGGCAGCTGGCAAGTAGTTGTGGAGTTTCAACATAAGGGTTTGAAAATTGGAAGTTCATTTAATACTCATTAATGCAAACCCCTCTCTCTCTCTCTCTTCACTCTCTCCTAACCAGAGGGCTATATTCACCCAATTCATCATCTCCTTCTTCTTCTTCTTCTTTTTCTTCTTCTTCTTTTCTTCATCTTCTTCCTCTCACCTTAAGAGTGTTAACTTAGGGTTCTTGAACGAGCAAGCTTGGAGAAGAAGATTTGGAGCTTGGTCGACCACCTCCATTCTGCCATGAAGATGAGCTTGAACCATGGACGAATAATAAGGTGACTTCCGACCCCTCTCCCTTGGTGCTAGATCTTTAGATCTAATTAGGAGAGACATTGAGCTCAAAAGAGCTTAATTTAGCGAGATTAATGGAGTTTCGTAGGAAGTGGCCACGCTAGAGCGTATGTTCTAGGGCGTCATTCGCCACGTGTATGTCTTCGATCAACTCGCCTCTTTAAAACGAAGCTAAATGAGTTGATTTCGTGAAGATCTGTGGCCTATTGAGGGAGTATTGGAGGAGAGAAGGTAAAATACTCAAATCTTTGTTTGGGGAAAATGATGAATAGTCCCTTGTTAAAGAGAGTTTTAATTATGATAATATTACACTTGATTAATAAGGGGGCACTTGAATAATGGTGAGAGTCCAGCACTAAGGGAAGAAAGAATTGATCCTAATTGGAGCTGAGAGTTCACGGGAAGAAAATTGGATGTGTTTAACAGAGGATATGTCCTATATTAGCTAGTGCCCGGCGGTAGCGCTACCGCCGACGCTAGCGAGTCGACGGGACGACGGGAAAGGATAACTTCCCATCGACACTTAAGATCGACGGGAAGGAGTGCTAGTAGAAATACTAGCACACGGCAATAGCCCTACCGCCGGCGCTAGCGAGTCGACATGACGGAGGGAAATGATAACTTCCCATCGACACTTAAGATCGACGGGAAGGAGTGCTAGTAGAAATACTAGCGCCCGACGGTAGCCCTACCGCCGGCGCTAGCGAGTTGACGGGATGACGGGAAAGGATAACTTCTCGTCGACACTTAAGATCGACGGGAAGGAGTGCTATTAGAAATATTAGCGCCCGGCAGTAGCCCAACCGCCGGCGCTAGCGTGTCGACTGGTCGACGGGAAGGGATAACTTCCCATCGACACCCAATGTTGACAGGAAGGTGTGTCGACTGGATCACTAGCGCCCGACGGTAGCGCTACCGTCGGCGCTAGCAAGCAGAGAACTTCAGGTTCTCCTCCTTTGGTGGGATAGGAGTTCCTGGATTCCCATATTAATTGGGCGAGGCGTAGATGAATGTTATGATTATGAAATAGGACATTGTGATGCTTAATTATGGCAATAATTAGTGAGACTTAAATTTGGGGGAGATGTTCAAAATGACGGGTATGAGCTATGATTGAAATTACAGAGGATTCGGTTCTGAAATAATCTCGTGATTAAAAATTATGTTGTAAATTATTACGTGAATATGATTCCTTAGGGAATAGGCATATGATGATCATAGTTGATATAAGCCCACTATTGAAGTCCAGCCCCTAGAGGGAAGGAAATTACGTGAATATGATTCCTCGGTTGTGCATTACGACTGAACATGCTATGGGCAATTATTATGATGAATGAAACATTACGATGCGCGTCTGAATATAGAGTGTGGAGTATATATGAATTAATATTCATGTCACTTGATAATCTTTTGGATGGTTTAGATTGGTGACAACCTCTCAGTAAGGTTGATAGCTTTAATCGTATTGAAACACGTTGCGATTTGTGCATGAGGATTGAAAATTGGTGATATTTTCGGGCTTACTTATTTAGTAAAATATGAATATGGCATTGTACACACAAGTAGTCATGTAGGGTCTCATAGAGTAATTTCCATGTTATGTGCACGCCACTACACAAGAGTTATGATAACTCAGTATGGGTAGTATTGATGGCTTGAGGTGGATTATAAGATATGGTTATATTTTATGTTGAAATGTTAAGGGCCCGGTGGTTGTGGTCCTTGGATGCTAATTAGCATCATCATTGACGGTATGCTGAGAAGTGTAATAAGACTCTTTCGCGAGTCCTTGGGTGCTTGATAGCACGGATTATGCATGGGAATTACATGAATGTGCATGGTTTACACATGGTGGTGTAATGATCCCGGTTGAAGGATTGCTTGTGGAAGATCTACGGGCTCCCCAATCGTCACATCGACGGGAGCTGGCAGATAGATCTTGGTCGGTTGGGCTGTGCTCTTTGTGTTTACTTCCAAAGACATCTTCCGTGCCTAGTGACCGATTGGGCTATGCTCTTAGTGTTTACTTCCCAATACCCTTTTCGAGTCCAGTACGCAGGTGCTCCGCTGTTGTATTCTTAGCGTTGAGGCATACGTAAGGCCTGGGTTTGGTAGTGTGCATACCCACCTAGTTGTGGAGAAGCCCGTTCTATTGCCACCGACTGGCCACAACGGGGGGTGGGCGGTGGGGGGTGGGGGCGCCTGAGAGGTTAGCTACCCTAGAAAAGTGAGAACTACAGGTCTATGAAGACATAGCAAACCTTCATGGGTGAGTCATCATATCATAATCATTGCATTGCATTCATCTTCTCATGATCATAGCATTGCACCGCAATGGATCCTCATCAAATAAACTTGTATGGGCACCTTTATATGATGAGGTACTTTATGTTCGGATCCTTAACTTATAAGCTTGTATGTGCATCCATATAAGTTAAGTTCAATTCAGTTATCTATATACTATGCTTGCTTATACTCTGTCGCTGATCACACTACTCGTTAGATGTACCTTTTATACATTTGATATACTACTGCGATTACATCTTCCATTATCACCTGCTCTTGCTACTACTATTTATATTGCAGCTTCTCTTCATTCCCTTCCGCCCAGTGCATTGGAGTCGTCGGGGGAGAGGATGTGAAGCCACTTAGTCTTTATGACTAACAGTTGTTACACCACTATTTTTAGGAGCACACCCAGGTGGATCAGCAGAGTTCGACGCAGGAGGATAGCTAGGCCAGGATGGCAGGGCCTGTGACTACGACATCTTGGCTACTGTCAGTGACAGCTGTGAGCGAGTGTTTGAGATCTAGCCTTAGGGAAAGTTTGTACTCTGATGTTTAACAAGAGCTTATGTAGCTACCTATCCTTTTGTACTGTAATGGACATTACTACCTAGTGGTGAATAAATGGCTTCTGTTGTTTTTGTATTATTGAAGGGTTGGCATGATGATATTAGAGAATAGCCGGCAGGATAGGCGTCTTGTGGAGGGGGCTAGTCCGTGTGTTGGCACTTCCGCAAGGCGGCTGTCCTGGGCATTGGACTACACTCTATCGTGTCTTGTGTTCTGGGAGGGGGGTCTTACACATTGTCCTTCAGAGCAATAATGTTTCGGGAGGAGCCCATGTCCACTAGAACTTGAGTGGGCACGCTGTTTATTTTCAATCTACCATGATACCCTCACAAAAATTGGGATCAAGGTCGGAGGAGCTCTGACCTTGCTCTCTTGGGTTGTCCTTAGACTGACTAGGTAGGATACCAGGCTTTCTCTCCATGATTTGTTTTGCCAACTCTCGGTACGTTATTTACAACAATTTCATACTCAACACCTTGTTTTTGTACTTCATGTACTTTTATTACTTACCGTTGATCATAATATCATTGATGCATGCTTGTGCATCAAGACATTTAAAATGTGAACTTTTGAATCAGCCTGTCTTAGCATATAGTACTCGGAGGAGGGGACAGAGTCACTTAGTAAATTTTATGAATGTACCAATCATCCATAAGCATCTGATGTAACAAATCAGTAAGTTCTCCAATGATGACTAGATGTCATTGTGAAGAGTAGTTTCTTAGGTTTGCTATGCATTATGCAGATTTTATGCATGGTATTAATCACAAGTTTGTGTAAAGGCTTTCGATATTTGTTGTACTTGGACAATTGGGCATTCATGCCTTGAAATATTTACTTTGCTTGTCTTGTTTTTTGATGTTCATTTTGTGATGTTATTGCATCGATTGTCCAGTCTTCCATTATGTTGCACTTCTTCTTTACCCTATAGGTTTATGAGACGAGTGTGATCTAATATTTATTTTTTAACATCATTCATCAATCATTGTGAATGGGTGAGAAGAGTGTTGCTAGACATTCATAACTCTAATCTTTCATTAGACAATCCCCAATCATAGGTTATTGGTAGTGTGCGACACAGTTCCCTATCAGTGCCTTCCCGGCTTGGGAATCATAGAGTTATACTCTTCTATGTTATAGTAAATTTTAGAAGTGAAATTGCAAATGATGGAACAAGTATTATTCATATTTATTTGAAAGTGTACCTTTCTAGTTTATTTATTACAAAATTTTTGACTCGTGCGATCAATAATGGAACATTTAGAAACAAGATTACAATTTAGAAAAATTTGTGCAATGTACTTTTAAGCATATATTCCTTTAAAGCATCGAAAATCATCTGACACAATTTTATAAAAATATGGCACTAACATAAAGTTCGTACAATCATTGAAGTTCTTTGATCCATAAGGGAGAGATGGATTCACAAACTACACATTTTCTTTGAATTATCTGTCACAAACTACACACACACATATATAAAATACAGATAGGCCAGAAGTCATCATACTTGAAATTACTGGTGATGTACCAAACAATGATAATATTTTAATGAGAAGCATCATCCATGTAGGTCTAATTGTCTTGTATAATCTGCTTGATTGAAACATAAGTTCCTACTATTGCAATTAATACTCCAACTCCAAGAATGAATATTATCATGAACGTCTTATGCCCCCACTTTAAGGTAGTCTTGAATATCTTTAGGTAACATAAGCAAGGCAATAATATTGAGGCCATACTACTGAGGAGTGATCCAACTAAAGATATGAAAGTTGTAAAGAATGGAATTCCTAGTGCAATCACAACAGTGCTAATCACCAAAAATGTACGGAATAATATTCCCGTGAATCTTCCAGTGATTTGAAATTTCTCTTCAAGTGAATTGACAACCGGCATCAAGACTAAGGCATATTTTACCAATGGAATAGCTATCACTGTCCAAACTGTTATCTTGGAAGTGACTAATCTCTGTGGTAGATTGAGGGTCACTATCGATTTGGCTTCCTTGCCAAACATTAAGTATCCTGTGACTGCCATTACCGCATATTGTAGTGTGCTCACGGTAAACCCTATAATTAAAACCTACAATAATTAGCAGTGCATTAGTAAGAATTCCCAATGTCCATGTTATACAGTATCACTCTTTATAAATATATAAATAAACATTTGTATGTATAAGATAAAATACTTACTTTGGAGAATTTGTTGGTGTCTTTCATGGAAGCATATACAGTAGGAATAATAGTGTGTCCACCATAAGAAAATATAAAAATACTTAGTGATGTGGGCAATCGACCAAAATTTACTACAACTCCTTCTCCATGAAACCCAACTCCTTGAAATGCTCCAATCCATATAATCAAAATTAGGAGAAGGAGAAATACTAAAAAACTGGCGCAGGACAAATAAGAAAGCACTCGCAAATCCTTTTGCCATGTTGTAGGCAAAACCACGAGAGCTGAGAGGATGATGAAACTTTGTTTCCCTTTAATAACTATCCCCAAAATATGAAATTCAATTCCTGGAAATAATATGTCAATATTATCTCCCTCAATGATTAATAATCCAATCACCACAAAGTACAGCTCAGCATTCATAATTAGGGCCATCAAATGTCTTCCTTTAATTCCAAAGGCTAGCTGCCCAATATCTGGATAAGTTTTGACCAATTCATTGGAATCCATGCAATACTGTAACAACATGGCTGTATATGAACATATACCACCCATAACAAAGAGAGCACCCAAACTTAGCCATCCGCCCTCAGCTAGTGCATATGGCATCGCCAATATACCATATCCTAAGAAATAAGACACGTAAATTAGTAAAATTGGACATAATTAACTTAGTAATCAACATCTTAGACAAACATTAAAAAATTTCATAGTTTTATATTTTAGAATTTGGAAGTTGATAGTCATTGAAATGATAGAATGATTAGTCTATAAAGTTGTTATTGCTGCAGTCTAGTTAACACTCATGGTTTAGTAATTCATTTTCGCTTAACTCAAAAGTCAACGAAAAACATACATTCAAAAAGAGAGTCTATAACATAAATTTTACATGGAACAACCAAAAAGGAAAAATACGAAAGGAACTTGTACTTATTATGGTGGATTATTTATGGCATTGTAAAATTACATGGATAACATCCCACCCACATTTACAAGTGTTAAAATATGAAAGGAACTTGTAGTCGGATTGCATCCTTGTCATTTATAACCAACAAGGAGTCGGATTGCATCCTTGTCATGCTAGAAATTTGTGTTTGATGAACGCTACCAAGCTCAGGCATTGTAAGGAAGTCGTGCTAGTTATCTAGACTTAAATGGTGATGTTTGTATGACACTCATCTAGGATTTTGATTCTTAGATGCAATAATGAGGTCACAATGTCGTCAGATTTACATTCAGACCATGAAAATTGAGAGATCAGGAAAAAATGTGTTTCTCCCATTAGTGGAGAGAAATGACATATAAGAAAATTATTGTCCTCCTATTATATGGGAACAATGTCAGAGTGTTGAATATGATAAACACGTTTCTCTTCCTATCAAAGGGAACATAATTCTTGAAATGTTATATCATGCTTCTCTAATTAGCAAGGAAAATGTAGTTCTCAAAGTGGTGTATAAGAGAAACATTCTTGACATGTTAGCAAATGGGAACATGATTCTCAAAGTAATTTATAAGACAAGTGTGGTTCTTCCATTAATGTTCTATGAGAGATACATAACTCTCTAAATGTTGTGGAGGAAAATTAGTTCTTAAAGAAAATTAATCTAAGAGAATAAATTTAAGAAGTAATAGACAACTATATTATGTTAACAACTTTTTCAAATGCCACATTTTAACTATATTGTGTTAAATCTGATTTCATTTTGGAATAATTTATCAAAGACCAAACACAATAAATAATTTGTGTCTCTATCGGTATTCACCTAACACCTAGAACTCCAGCATGACCCATCAAATGGCCTCGCAGAAGGAAGATGATCATTTTTCTCTGATATGAAAATATCCCTAGATTTCTCCTCTCTTCTCTCTAAGCACAAGTAAAGCGTAACTAATAGTTTCAAAAAATACACTTTTGTATTGAGAGAGAGAGAGAGCATATTCCATTAATATATTTTGAATCTTGGGTAAAATTTAAGTTCGATTTATATTAAACCTAACCCGATTATCCTTTCACATTTAGCAATGGCAGTAATCCTTTGATTGCTTCTAATCATAATCTTCAACACTTAACATGCTTACAAGAACCCAGATTTCTGCCCTGTGAGAAAACTTCTTGATATTTTCCCCATGATCAAGTTAGAGAAAATTTATCATCATATCTATCAAATAGTTTATAAAGTGGGTCAAAATTAAGCCACAAGGAAAGATCACTATGGAGACTTTTAGTAGTTCATTTGAGAGAATGTCATTTATCAATTATCATATCAACAATAATCAACACCAATAATGACATTCAAGGTGTTCACTAAGCATTGTATAGATCTTAAAATTAAGCTCATACAAACCATCATTGCTCATACGCAAGCCAAAAAAGTGTGGAAATTAAGAATTGTACTATCCTAAAAGGTCTTGAATCATTCCATGAATATGGGGAGCAATGAGTTGACACACTTCAAATTGTCATATGGGCTTACCCCCACTATATTTTGAACAATAATGCATCTCTAAAGTGGGCTTGCTCTTAAATTGGGTGCTCTAAATGCTCAAGTTCAATTCAACCCATTAAACATTGATAAATGGTAACATTCACCTTATGGAAATAAGGGATGTTAGCATTATCGAGACAATGACCTTTCAGACTAGTGACTTGTTCCTACACTCAAAAATTTTATGTTGGGTTCAAACTCCATGAGATATTTTATCCTTAATAATGTTGGAGTATCCAGGTAGGCCCTCAGAAAGACAAAATCTCATACTCTTAGAAATATTCATTTATCATCGCTATAACCACCATGCCTAGAACATTGAACATAAACACTCTAACAAAGATGATTATTCCACATACGTAGAAACTCACTCAATGTATGTATTATCTCCCAGTATGGACTTTGTCACAAATTTCTTATAAATTCATGTAATATGTCAAAATGTGGCATTTGAAAAAATTGTTAACACAATATAGTTGTCTAATTACTTATTAAATTTATTCTCTTAGATTAGTTTTCTTTAAGTACTAATTTTCCTCCACAACAGTTAGAGAGTTATGCATCTCTCATAGAACATTAATGGCAGAACCACACTTGTCTTATATAGTACTTTGAGAATCACGTTCCCATTTGCTAACATGTCAACAATAATGTTTCTCTTATACCTCACTTTGAGAACCACACTATAACATTTCAAGAACTATGTTCCATCTCGCACGGCCTCTACTGTGACAGCACCTTGTGGTATGGCCTCGCGGTCTCTACCTGTGACCGCACCTTGCGGTCTGACCACGCTGTCTATTCCCGTGGCCGCACCTTGCAGACCGCAGTGACCGCATATGCAGTTGTGTATAATATTAGTCTCACATATCCTATTTGTAATCTCTCTCATCTTCTCCACTCTATATAAAGGAGGCCACACCTTTCTAATATTCATATTTTTTGGAAAAAGAATATTCAGTTATTTTCAATTGCCACATGTCTTTGTTAATTTCTGATAAGATACTTCCAAGTTCTCACATGGTATCAGAGCCAGGTTCTCACAGAGTCCAGCTCCGCGTACAATGCCATCTTTGACAGGACTCTCAAGACTGCATTCAGAGCAATCCCCTCCATTTTGCACCTGGCAATGAAGTTCATATCCCCGGTGCATGGGTGATGTCCGAGGGGATCAGGAAGTGATGCAGACTTATTATCTAAGACAAGCTCAGTCGGCATAGGGCATGACCCTCCACATTAACAACTTCAACCTTCGGGATGAGGCCACATTACATGAGGTGCGCCGGTGGAAGGCCCCGTAGAAGTTCCGCTTGTCGCAGAAGATTCAACTCACATGTTGCAAATATGGCCAGTCTTGTTCGCCGAGGAGCGGGAGGAGTATGTAGGCTTCCTCCACGCAAACCAGGACATGTTCGCGTGGAGCCCCGTGGACATTCTCGGGGTGGATCCATAGATAATCAGTCATTCATTAAACATTAATCATGCGCGCATGCCGATAAACCAGAAAAAGTGCATTTTTGTAGCTCCAGGCTATCAAAGAGGAGGTGGAAAAACTCCTAGGAGCACAGTTCATTCTGAAGGCAGAGTAACCCACTTGCCTGTTAAATGTAGTAATTGTGAAGAAAGCCTCCAGAAAGTGACGAATGTGTGTCGACTGCAGCAACCTCAATTAAATATGTCCAAAAGATAGTTTCCCGCTTCCACGTATTGATCAGCTCGAAGACGCCATCGCCGTCCACGAGCTCCTTAGTTTCATGGATGCCTACATGATAATGTTGTTCGGGCTGAAGAACGATGGCGCGACGTACCAGAGGCTGATGAACAATGAGTTCAAAGAACTCATAGAGAATTCCATGGAGATGTATGTCGACTACATGTTGGTAAAATGTATTCGGCGCATCAACCACCTGAAAGACTTGGACAAGTGTTTTTAGCTTATTCACCGCTTCCAAATGCTGCTCAATCTCTATAAGTGCGTGTTCGGTGTAACAACATGGAAATTTTTGCTCTTTATGGTAATGCAACGAGGAATTGAGGCCAACCCCGAGAAGATCAAGGCATTGGAGGAAATGTGGCCCCCACACTCCATCAAGGAAGTTAAGTGTCTCAAGGGGAGAATAACGGTGCACTCCCACTTCATAGCCCAAACAGGAGATAAGTACTCCCCTATCTTCAAAGCTCTCCGCGGGGAGCACAATTCCAAGTTTCAGTGGGCGAACGAGTGTTAGGCTGCCTTCGAGCATCTCAATAAATACCTGGTCTCTCTCCCACTACTCTCAATGCCCATCGTCGGAGAAGCCATGTATATGTACCTAGTAATACCTTTGCACACCCTCAGGTTAGGTCTGGTCAAGGAAGGAGTCCAACGCCAGGTGTACTACCTCAGTAAGGTCCTGTCTGACACCGAGGCTAGATACCCCATGGCCAACAAGACAACACCGATCCTTGTGTTTTCCGTGAGAAAACTCAGGCCCACACCATCAAGGTACTCACTCAACTACCGCTCCGCACGATTCTCCAAAAATGGAAGTGTTCGGGAGGCTGATCAAGTGGGCAGTGGAGTTAGGCGAATTTGACATCTAGTTTTGGCCAAGGCCTGAAATCAAGTCCCAAATGTTGGCTGACTTCGTAGTAATATACAGCATCACCCCGAAAAGGGCCACTCTCGAGTACGGGCTCGGGTTGAAGTTTTCAGCCACCAACAATATCAGTGAGCATGAGGCAATAATCGCCGGCCTTCACTTGGTCATCGACTACAGAGCAAAAAACCTAACAATGAACAATGATTCTTAGTTGGTGGTATCACAGGTCGAGGGAGACTGTGAGGCCAAGAATGAGCAGCTTGTCCAGTACCTCCATCTCATCAGGGAACTTCTCGCAAAGTTCCGATTTCATCAGATCCTGCACATTACTAGGGAGCAGAACACCCCAGAAAATGACCTCTCCAGGCTCGCTACCTCCCCTACCGGATACCAGTCAATGCGTTGTCGTGTCATAGATATAATGGTCCCCAGCATCAGCGGTCCATGGGAAGTTGCCTCCATAACTGAGTAGGAGCCTTCCAGGATGAACCCCATCACTGCCTACCTTGATACCGCGTGGCTATCAGACGATTGGCTAGAGGCATGACGGTTGAGGATACACGCTGGCTTGTTCTCCATCATTTATGACGAGCTTTATAAACACTCATTTTCAGGACCCTACCTAAAGTGTTAACGCGTCGTTGATGCGGAATAGGCCATGAGATAAATTCATGAAGGAATATGCAGAGAGAATCTAGGCGATAAAGCTCTGGCACTAAAAGTATTGCACCAAGGACTCTACTAGCTCACTCTAAAGAAGGACACCCTCGATTTCTACCGAAAGTGCAGGAGTTATTAGTTCCATGTCAACGTCCCTCATCAGCCTCCCATCGACCTAACACCGCTCCACAGTGCAAGGCCTTTTGCGCAATGGGGAATCGATCTCCTTGGCCCCTTCCCATCAGCTTCCATGTAGAGGAAGTTTGTCATCCTGGAAGCAGAGGCGGAGCCATTCACGAAAATCACAGAAAAAATGTGAAATAGTTCATCTTGAAGAACATCATCTGCCACTTCGACATACCAGCAGTAATCATCGCTGACAATATGATGCAGTTCACAGGGATGACATTCACCAAGATCTACAAAGTTCTAAAGATAGGTCTCTGCAGCATAACTATGGCCCATCCACAGTCCAATGTTCAGACAGAGGTCACTAATCACACCATCCTCAAGGGATTGAAGACCCGCCTTCAGGAGGTAGGGGCAGTGGGTGGATGCCCTCCCCAACATATTATGGGTATACCGCACTACAGAGAAGACGCCAGCGGGGGAAACTTCGTTCAATCTTTGTTATGGATCGAAGGTCGTCATAAATATGAACATTGGCGTCCCAATCCCCAGTGTCTAAGCTTCTTACCCAGCAGACAATGAAGCCATGCTTCGGGACGGGGAAACCTAGACTTGGTCATGGAAGTCAGTGATAGGGCAGTGCAACGAATCACTGCGTACCAGAATCGCATGACCTGGTTCTACGATGGAAGGGTAAAGCCAAGGACGATAAACATCGGGGACTTGGTTCTCTGAAATATCGAAACAGCAGGCAAGGGACCACCAAAATACAAAGCCCTCTACAAAATGGGAAGGAACATTCAGCGTCATGACGATCGTAAAGCCCGGGGACATACATGTTGAGGGCTCTAGACGGGAAGACACTTCCAAACCTCAAACACGCAAAATTTATGCTGCTTCTATCAATGATCTGTATTTTTTGTTTCTATCGCATTCAGAACAATAAGCCGCAAGACCAAACTTGCGCAAACATGTATGCTTTATCATTTTTTTTGAAATTATGTTGCAACTACTTTCGGATACCTTATGTGGTCCAAGTCCCCGAAGACTAAAAACTGATAAGAGTGGACTTCGGTTCCTCTACGCCTCTAGTAAGAGCAGACTTGGGTTCCTCTACGCCCATTGGTAAGATCAGTCTCCGGTCCCACTACGCCCATTGGTAAGATCGGTCTCCGATCCCTCTACGCCCACTGGTAAAAGCGGATTTTGGTCCCTCTACGCCCAATGTAGAGCGGACTCCGGTCCCTCTACACCCACTGGTAAGAGCAAACTCCGGTCCCTCTATGCATATTGGTAAGAGCGGACTCTGGTCCCTCTACACCCACTTGTAAGAGCGGACTCCGGTCCCTCTACGCCCACCTGTAAGAGCGGACTCCGGTCCCTCTATGCCCATTGGGAAAAGCGATCTCCAGCCCCTCTACCCCCACTGGCAAGAGCAGACTTTGGTCCCTCTACGCCCACTAGTAAGAGCAGACTCCGGCCCCTCTACGCCCACCGGTAAGAGCAGACTCCGGCCTCTCAAAGCCCATTGGTAAGAGCGGTCTCTGGTCCCTCTAAGCCCACTAGTAAGAGCGAACTTCGGTCCCTCTATGCCCACTGGTACAAGCGGACTCTGGTCCCTCTACACCTACTAGTAAGAATGGACTACGATCGCTCTACGCCCATTGGTTAAAGAGGTCTCCAATCCCTCTACGCACAGTGGTAAAAAAAACTCTGATCCCACTACGCCCATGGGTAAGAACTGACTCGGGTCCCTCTACGCCCACTAGCAAGAGCCGACTCTGGTCCCTCTATGCACATTGGTAAGAGCGTTCTCCGGTCCCTCTATGCGCAATTGTATGAGCGGACTCCGGTCCCTATATGACCATTGGTAAGAGTGGACTACAGACCCTATATGACCACTGGTAAGAGTGGACTCTGGTCCCCTTACGCCCACCGGTAAGAGCAGACTCTGGTCCCTCAATGCCTACCGATAAGAGCGGACTTCAGTCCCTCTACCCCCACCTGTAAGAGCAAAAATGGGTCCTCTACGCCACTGATAAGAGTAAACAAATGTTTCTCTATGCCCTAACTGAGTGACGATCTTCGATGCCCCCTCGCGTCGAGCAGGAAGCTCACCCGATCCACGACCCTCAGTGCCGACACCAAGTGGAAAGCTCACAACTGGTAAGAGCGAACAAAAGTTCCTCTATGCCCTAACTAAGTGACAATATTCGATGCCCCGTCGCATTGAGAAGGAAGCTCACCTAAGCCACGACCCTCTGGTGTCGACACCAAGTGGAAAGCTACAACTAGTAAGAGCAAACAAATGTTCATCTACGTCCTAACTAAGTGACAATCTCTGACGCCCCCTTGCATCGAGCAGGAAGCTCACCCGAGCCACGACCATATGGTGCCAACAACAAGTGGAAAGCTCACAATTGGTTGGACTGGACTCTAGTCCCTTTATCCCCATGGTAAGAGCAGACTTCGGCCCCTATAAGTCCTCCAATAAGAATGGACAAAAATCCTTCTATGCCACATCCGAGCGTCTACCACCAAGATCAACACTGAGCGACGACCTTCGGATCTGAACAACCAGTTAAGCAGCCGGCAAGAGCAGAAAAATGTCCCTCTATGCCACACCCGAGCATTGACCTCTGGCATCAACGCTAAGCGGAGACCTCTGATGTTGTCACCAGGAAGCAGGCTTGCAATCAAGCGACAACCTTCCGCACTCCCGCTAAACATCGAGCTCATAATAAAATGATGACCCATGCCGTTAATACCGGGTAGCACACACAATTACAGCGGCGATGCCAAATAGCAATCTCAAAGCACAAATGCCGACTTCTGGTATCCAGTGGCAAGCTCATGACCGAACAAAACGACAGTTCGCCTAAGCAAACTCACAGCGACATGCAAAAAGAATAATTCCAACACATAAAGTCGAAAAAGGCTCGCACGCCCGGGAATATGTTGGCAACGAAGAAAAATTTCAAGCTCGCTTTTTACAAGTCGTGACCCACGGAAATTTGGGGGCATTTGGTGGGGTTACCCTAAATTTCACCTGAGTCAGGGCATTTTCAAGATTATAACCTCGGCCGGATCACCAAAATGGGCAGACTTGACTACACAAAGCCCGCGCGTGCGCTCACCTTGGTGTGCGTGCGCAGACCACACACCCACGCCCGCACGCGCTAGCCAAGTACATGCACAGGACATGCATGCATCGCGGTCGCGCGTGTGTGCGCCATGGCCGCATATGCATAGGCCGCACACCTGCACAGCGGCTGCGCGTGCGCCCAGCAGCCACGCGCGCGCAAGATGCACGCTCCTTGCGCCTTCACGCACATGCCAACCTCCGCCCGCTGATCGTAAACCCAGTCCGCCGCCGCCTTCTGCGACCATCTCCGCTAGCAAACCTTCCCAGGGAGCATGCCCATCATTTTTCAAAAATTCATGATCAAAGTAACCGGAATCATTCGACCTCATTCGCCAGCTCAAACTCCAAGATGGCGCAATTACCAAGGCGCCACTTAGAAAAACTATAAAAAGGCCCCTTGGCCTTCATTTGAGACAAACAACTAAGAAGAGAGGAGAGTACTCTGAAGGTTTTTCGGCGAAGACTTGTAATTCACTTGCTCTGTGGATCGATTGCTCACTTTGCTCTAGTGTTCACTCAGTGTGCTCTCTTGCTCAATGGTGGACTTTACTCTCCGCAGTGCCTGCTCAAGTGTTTGCTCAAGCGCATGATCAAGTGCCTACTCTAGTGCCTGCGCTGGAAGTCGTTCATATGAGTGCGAAGGGAAGCTTTGCTTCCTTTTTTCATCTTCAAGTACTTGCAATCGGAGCGGTGACTTGTCCCCCTCTTGAAGATCCTTATATTTGTATCATAAAGCAAACTAATGGATTTGGTTGGCACGGAACCGACCTAGTGGTTTTCTCCCTTTCCGGATTTTTCCATGTAAACAATCTTGTTGTCTTTGATGTTGGTTCTTTTTTAACTGTTTGCGAACTTGACTCACTCTCGAGCTAAGACGGTTCAATTCTCCAGACTCGGAGAGCGCCAAGCAACCCGCTACATATCAATATATAAATGCATGTATTATTTTAAGAAGGAAAATTTGTTGTCACTATGCATCTTGACTCCTCTCTAAAATTATGAATATCCCTTGTAGTGGCATTCAAGTTTTATTAAAATATATTTTTTACTTACAATTTTGTTGGGGTCTTTCTCATTTTTTGTTTGCTTTACACGGGTTTTTGCCCTTCCATTGTTTTCTTACCTTTGTTTCCATCCTAAGCTTTTCTTTGTTTTGTGATTCCACACGAATCGAACTCATGACCTCCCTGCCATGGTGCGTCAACTTACCCAACTGGGCCAAGCCTCATTGGCAGAAACCAACTAAACTTAGAGCCTAGTAGATACTAAGCTTAATGATTGTGGATTTCTCTGATAGCACAACAGATGTGGCACGTGGCCCATGTTAAGGTATATTTAGCATTGTTATCAGATAATTAACGGAACCCTAACGGGTCCGTTAACGGGTCGTCGGGGATTTAGGGTTACGCCTATAAATACCCCCGCTGGGGGGCAACGGGTAGTTCGTTCCAAACTAGACGTTCACTCGGATGCTTCGGTCCCTGATCGCGCATCTCTCTCGCTCGGCCCCTGGTCGCTGCCCTTTCTCTGTCGATCGGATGAAAAGGAGGAAGCCGTCGATCTGCCTGTGCGTGAAGCCATCGTCGTTCCCGCCGCTGTAGTCGAAGGTGGTAGATGATCGTTGCTCCAGGAAGCCTCTCCCCTTCGCTCGCCGATCGCTGTTCGATAGAGAAGAAGAAGGATTGACGTCGCTCTTCGATAGAGATCGTCGACTTCCTCCTCTCAGTTTTGCCGAGACAAGAAGACTCGCCGCTCCCTGCGTTCTTCCCTGTGCTGCTTTCCGCTTTTGCTACCGACGCTATAGTGTCGATCCAGTCGCGTCATCGCTGTCGCTGCCATTCCACTGCTCGATCCTTCTCCAATGCTCGATCGACGAAGTACAGTGAAGTGCAGTGAAGTTTCATTGTCGATCAAGTGCATATCTGTCTCGATCCAGTGAAGTGAATCCTTTGCTGCAGTGCACTATCGCTGCCGATCCAGTCTTTTGCTGCAAGATTGCGCCGCTGCCGTCGTTCCGCCGCAGCCGTCATATCCGATGGCTTCCCTTCAGAAGAACAGTTCTCTCTCCTCTCCTGTGTCGATGACCAAACTGGAAAAGTTCTCTCATTCCAAGTTTAGTGCCTGGAAGCGGAACACCCAGTTCGGTATGAAATATCTGAATGTTTTTTATACTTTGCAAACTAATTTGGCAGACTTCAAAGGAGGAGATGAGGAAGCACAGTGGATCAGCGATGAAGATTTCTGTGGTGATTATCTTCTCAACTGTCTCTCCATTCGCTGGCCGAGACATTCGGAAAGCTGAAGACTGCAAAAGAGATCTGGAATGCGCTGGAAGATCAGTTCAAGGAGGAGGAGAACATGTCCAAGACGCATCTGGTGGACAAGTTCATGGGATTCACCTTCTCTGAGGACAGAGAAATCCTTCCCCAGATTGCAGACCTGGAGAATTTGGTGGCCAAGCTCAACAGTGAAAGTGTCCCTCTGCCAGATGGGTTCGTTGCTGGTGCCATTATTTACAAGCTCCCCTCCGCGTGGTACTCTTTCAAGACGGAGATGTATCGTAAGAAGACTCAGGTCAGTCTAAAAGATCTCAAGTGGTTCATCTGCATTGAGGACGAGAATCGGACAAGGCATGTGCATGAGGTGGTGAGCAAGCAGCAATCTGCTGCTAATATGATCACACACCCAAAAAGGAAGCCTAAGTCTGATCAGACTCGACCTCCCCCTGATAACTTCCTAAAATAAGAAGTTATTTGGTCTATGAATAACACATTTTGCACTATGAAATGATGAATATTAATATGAAACTTTGATATAATAAACTTAATTAATTATAAATTACAAAGTAATTATTTCATGGTGATTCTGCTTAAATTCGAGTTTAATATGCAGGAATTAAATGAGTGTTCAGAATGGAAAGAAAAGAAATGGAGGAATAATTAATGCAGGCGGATTTGTCGCAATAGGGTTACAACAAGGTTACAACAAGCGGGCGCTGAAAACATGGCATAAATGGCGCGATTATTTAAAACCATATGATGAGGTGGCAGCAGTTATGCACAGGCGGACAACTGGCTGGAGACGGAATTAGAAGGCTTATTATGTGATTCTAATGAGGAGAATTAAATATAGAAGATGGCGGTTACAAGAATTGAAATTGGGAAGTTACTTAATTTGAATTATAAAAAGAAGGAAATTGGGGGGAGAACGACGAAATTGAGGAGAAAGGAGAAGATATTTTCGCCAAGGAGAATTCTTCCTACTTGGAGAGCCGAACCATTCCAATCCGGGAGAGAGATATTGCAACTTTGGAATGAAAAACTTACCTTCTTCAACCATGTCTTTGAGCATGTCTTGTAAGGATGTTCTTATTTGTTATTTTATTCCAATTAGCATGAACTAAAATCTGTAGCTTTGTGTGTGGAAAAGTACTTTGTCTTTTGTGACATGTATTAGAACACAATTCTGTTAAATTATTTGTTTCAATTCTTTGTCCGTTTTAAGTGTGCGATTACATTTTGAAGATTTTGTGTCAAGCTTTGTATATCTCTTTGGAGTGTATTCCTAAATCGAGAGAGTAGTTGCACGCAAGGTTATACAAACCATTTTCTTATGTGGAATAAATCGAGAGAGGAACCACATAAATCTTTAACCAAAAATTCTTCATCCAAATACTGCGTCACGAAATTCGAGAGAGGAGTGACGAAAGTAATTCGCATATTTTAATTTAATCATTGGAAGTAGAAAGAGATTTCACTTTCTTCATGATTAGTCGCTGTGTACGGATTTCGTAGACCGAGAGGTAATGAGTCCTACATTTAATTTGCGTCAGGAGAATAATTAAATATTTAACTAAATCTGTTGAAATTTCATATCACATAGACTTAGGAAATCCACATGCAAAGCTTTCTCTAAAAATTGGTATTTCTCAAAAATAAAAATAAAAACTCATTGAATTAATTAATTAAAGTTATTTTCCTATTTTAATTTTTCTTCACGCAACCAACTTTTGAATTATTTACTTGGATTCAAAGAAAAAGATAATATTAGTACTTGTGAGCGTTAAATTAACACTTCCCTGTGGAGACGATCTTACTTACACTTTATTACTTGAATCAGCACGTGCACTTGCGTAACACTCATTTTCACCGTATCACCCTCCAGTGCACCCGCAGTAGTAGACACCAGCAAGAAAATCAAGAAGTTCAAAGGCAAGTGCTACAACTGCAACAAGTGGGGTCACTGCGCTTCTGACTGCAGGCAACCCAAGAAGCCCGATGCTAACCCACCAAAGCCTGATAACAGAGCTCAGATGCTCCATCAGACTGCACCCTCCCACTTTGTTGCCAAGGTTGGGAACGTTTAGGCCAGTACTGATTGGTGGTTGGATTCGGGGGCGACCTGTCATGTCTGCAACAACTCTGCTCTGCTGAAGGATGCCACTCCAGCCTCTGAGTCAGTTACAATGGCAAATGGAGCCACTGCTGAGGTACTCCAGACAGGGACCGTGGATTTGCTACTCTCGTCAGGTACGCATTTACTTTTGAAAGATGTTAAATTTATTCCTACATTAGCTGCTAATTTAATTTTGATTAGTCTGTTAAGCGATGCAGGTATGTCTTTTAACATCAGTGGTGGTAGGGTGACCTTAATGGTCAACTCTCATTATTTTGGTTGTGCGTATGTAGTCAACGGAATGTATAGGTTGAGTCTAGCAAACGAAGTAGTAAATCAGGTTAGTTCTACTTTGATAGATCCTAAGACTTTACACGCAAGACTAGGACATGTCAATTATCGAAAAATACTCCTGCTAGCTAGAACTCACAACATCCCCTTAGACACTAAAACCAAATTCGGCAAATGTGAGATATGTGCTCAAACTAAGATAACTAGAACACCATTCAGGCAGGTGTCTAGGAGTACACGTTTACTAGAGTTGATACACTCTGACATTTGTGACTATAAGAGTTTTGTCACACGTGGTGGTCGGAAGTACCTGATAACTTTTATCGGCGACTTCTCTAGATATACTCACATCTATCTCTTAAAATCCAAAGATGCAGCTTTTGAGAAATTTCAAATTTTCAAAAATAGGGTTGAGAACCAATTGGATTTGAAAATTAAGCGACTTAGGAGTGATCGAGGAGGCGAGTACGTCTCGGGTGAGTTTAGGGATTTTCTTGCCAGCAATGGAATAATTCCTGCAACCACTGCCTCTTATTCGCCCCAGTCAAACGGTATTGTCGAGTGGAAAAATAGAACTTTAACATAAATGTTGAATTCTATGTTGTTGACTGCCGGTATGCCTGCCGCTTATTGGGGAGAAGCAGCCCTCACGTCGAATCACATCCTGAACATGGTTCCTCATGCTAAATTGAAGCAAACCCCGTATGAGCTTTAGTTTAAGAGACCGCCCAGATTTGATAACCTCAAAACCTGGGGCTGTATCGCCTATGTTAGGTTACCTGACATAAGGAGATCTAAGTTAGGACCTAAGACGAACACTTGTGTATACTTAGGATGTGCGGTGGATAGTGTTGCGGACCGATTTCTAGATCTCTCTACCAACTCAGTCATTGAGTCTAGAGATGCTGTGTTCTTTGAGGACAAGTTTCATAGAGATAAGAACCTGACTCTTCCGGGTCTGCCAGACACCAGTTCTGATACCCTTGTTGGGACGGAACTACGACTCCCTGACACTGAGCCAGTTCACACTAGTGTCCTAGAGTCCACTAGGTTATCTAATAGGGAACGAGTTCCTAAAAGCTTCGGTACAGACTTTGTGACTTACCACGTTGAAACTGATGCATCCACCTATAAGGAAGCGATGCGATCCAGGGATTCCCTGTTATGGAAAGAAGCCATTGATGATGAGATGAACTCTCTCATGGAGAACCAAACTTGGACATTAGTTGACCTACCTAAAGGAGCAAACACCATTGGGAGCAAGTGGGTTCTTAATAAGAAACTGAATCCAGATGGGAGTATCGCTAAGTACAAAGCACGTCTAGTTGCAAAAGGCTTCACTCAAGTGAGTGGAATAGACTACTTTGATATATACTCACATATTTGTCACATTGCAATGATCAGGGTTCTTCTCGCTATCGCATCTATTGAACATTTAGTCGTTCATCAGATGGACGTAAAGACTGCATTTTTAAATGGAGATCTAACTGAGGAGATCTACATGCGTCAACCTGAAGGGTTCGTCGTAGCAGGTCTAGAAACCAAGTTCTGTAAGTTGATTAAGTCACTATACAGATTGAAGCAAGCACCAAAGCTATGGCACGAGAAGTTTGACACTTGCATAAAAGGCCTGCATTTTAAATTCAGCCTTTCAGATAAATGTCTATACATACGGACAAGTCCAAACTCCGTCGCTATAATCTGCTTGTATGTTGATGACTTGCTAATTCTTGGTACTGATCAGTCTGAGGTGGAAGACGTTAAGGTTACCTTGAAGTCAAAATTTAGCATGACTGACTTAGGTGTGGTGAAGACCATCCTAGGCATGGAAGTGAACTTTACGAATAAGGGTATCACCCTTAGCCAGAGTCACTACATCTGAACTCTACTAGAGAAGTGGGGTTATGATAAGTGCAGGAAGATTGAGACTCTATACGACTATAATAATAGATTGAAACCTCACGACGGTTCACCTATTAGACAGTTGGATTACTCCAAACTTATTGGCAGTCTCATGTATGTTACTACCTGCACTAGACCCAACATAGCCTTTCCGGTCGGCATGTTGAGTAGATTCACTAGTAACCCTGGAAAGGACCACTGGGACGCCTTGGAAAGGCTAATGCGATACTTAAAGTATACTGAGCAGTATGCTTTATGTTACAGTGGACACCCTCCTGTGCTTGAAGGGTACTCTGACGCCTCCTGGTGCTCAGACGTTGGTGATAGTAGGTCCACTAGTGGTTATGTGTTTACCCTAAGAGGAGCCGCAGTAGCTTGGAAATCTAAGAGGCAAACGTGTATAGCACTATCCTCTATGGAATCCGAACTCTATGCTCTTGCTTCCGCTGCGGAAGAAGCAAAGTGGGTTAGAGATTTGGTTATCGATATTCTAATGATGAGTCTAAAAATGAACTCTATCTCGATATTTTGTGACAATCAAGCCACAAAAACCATTGCAACTAATTCACTGTTCAATGGTAAGCGAAGGCAACTACGGATGAAACATGCCTGGTTGACCTATCTCACCAGTCAATGGATCATTTCCCTCTTGGACGTGAGATCAAAAGATAATGTAGCAGATGTCCTTACCAAGGGCTTATGCAAGGTTCTTACATCTAAAACATCGCGGGATATGAGATTAAAGTCTATTTAGTGGGACTTAATACCTATGTTTGTTTAAGATTTTAGAACTGAGTCTGCCTACATTCACGCATCTAGACTGAGTACACTGAAGTGTTCCAGATGCTACTTGATGAAAGCCTGAGATTGTTTAGTTGCTAGTCATTCCAAACTTGATGACTTACACAACTATTTCTTTTCAAAGGCTGAATTGGGTATCATTCCAAAAACGAATACTAAAGTTGCTGATATGCGTCATGATATTATGATCATTACTTATATCATTCCAAACTTGATGATATATTGGTCACAACTTGTTGTATCATTCCAAACTTGATGATATAATACAATTGTGAAACGTTTGGTAATAATCTTAATAATCGAAGGAACATAGCTTGGTTCTATGAAACCAAATTTTTTATTTTGTGTAAATTAGATAGAGATGCGGACCTGTGAGTCTTTCTTCCTAGTTAGAGTATTATGTTCTAAATTGTAAGAAGTAATCACTTTACTTTTGATATGCATATGTATGGATTCATTGAATTTTATTCTCATGACATTCTAATGTTTAAATGCAGATCAATTAGAGTCTGGAGGAGAGAAAGTGGATTTCGACATGGATGGAGATGATATGTTGTTTGAGTAGACCGACCCATCACTAGTTTTGAGTTTTGATTCAGATTACTGTTCATGCTTCTGCTTCTGCTTTTGCACGTTTGAGACCTGTTTGAGTTTAGACGTTTGATCTAAAACTCTTGTTGTTTTAATATGAAACTCATTTTGTCGTTATCTAACTTATATATTTTGGTTAACCCGTTATGTGATACAATTGCTATAATATAGGAGGAGAATGTTAATGTATATTTAGCATTGTTATCAGATAATTAACGGAGGGTCCGTTAACGGGTCGTCGCGTATTTAGGGTTACGCCTATAAATACCTCCGCTGGGGGCAACGGGTAGTTCGTTCCAAACTAGACGTTCACTCGGATGCTTCGAGCACTCCTAACAGCCCACGCATGTGATACGTGACACAACGTGTAGTGTATTTTCAAGCGTCAGTTAGAATAAATACCTTCCTGCCAAGTGTTAGTACACAGTAGTATCTTAGTATTTTTTATGCCCAACCAAGATCTCTACACCATCCAACCAGCCCCAATTCTAAACGTTGCAAAATATTTTCAAACAAATTAGACTCTGTTATGCTAAAAACAATCTCAAAATTATTATATGTACTATAAGAATTATAGAAACAACAGTAGTACTCATTACAAAAAATCATTTTACTGAGTAGCATAATTTAGACGACAATCTATTTGATACAAATTGAAATTTTGATTACTTGTGAAAAAAACTGCAATAAAAATTTATCTTCTCCTACTTCCACTTCTAATTCTACATGTCACCTAGCAAGTCATAATATACATAGTGACAGAATAATACTATCCACTTTATACTGAACAACTCTATATAAGGTTCATTAAGGGTGTTTTTTGGAGGGTGATGGGGGTTAGAGATATAGATATAATGATGCTTTTGAATATGGCTCCCTCCCTATCATTGAAATTAGATATAAAACGATATTGTTTTAATCTCCAGTTTGAAAATGGGGATTATCCAAACTAACGAAAAATGACATTTGGGTGGTTTCAAAACCAGGAAAAAAACCCATGTTAATAAATAACTCTCATATAAATAGCATTGGAAGGAAGAATGAGAAACCTGATACTGAATTAATAGTATTCACAGACGTTTGAAAGAAGCTCGCGCCAGACCTCTCCATCTTAGAGCTCTATACTTTTTCTAAGGTGATAAAACAACAATGGGAGAAGTTATATATATATATATATATATATATATATATATATATATATATATATATATATTATGAGTAAATGTTGAGAGAAGAGAATAAACTATCAGCTCGATTTCTTTATACAAGGCAAACTGCATGCTAAATATGTAGAACTTGTCAAATGATTGATTAGGTCTTCAATATTATTATATTCAAATATACAATATCAAACTTGCTCAAAATTGGAACAGAGTTCGAATGAAGCCCAAGTGCTCAGAGCAATAAATTCCTAAATCGACTCGGCCTTAATTTGAAGCTGGCCTAATAACAAAAATATTCTATCTCCACAAAGTTATTTTTCTAAGTAGGTCAAACAGTAATAAATTTTTGAACAACACTGCAAACAAGCATATATAATAATTATATATATGCTCCTCTGCGCACTGCAGCTGAGCCAAATGGAACATTATGCTTGGGTCCATTTTAAGCAGGTTCTAATTTCTTAGGCCCGGCTTCAACAAGACAAAATGACTCGGCTGGATTAATCATTAACAGTACGCCCATTGTTTTTATTATATATAATAATTATATGTAGTAAATCCTTCCACGTACACGGCGTTGCGCCCAATGTCACTAATCGTGCGCCCAATGTCAGGATTAACGCATCCTCAGAACACCTGAAAATTGTCTTTTACTATTAAAAACTAAAGTAAACGAAAATCTGATTTACTTTTTCAAGTGAATTTTGGGCCTGGGAAAGCCCTAAAAATTTTATTTCTTTTAATCAAATGAGTTATAAATCTTCTGTTAAAAATAATATTTAATTAGAAGACAGATTCTTTATTCATGATCGTAAAATAACTTTAGAATTTTAAATTAACACAAAAAAGTTACTGTTAATTGGTCCACATGACAGAAATCGACTTTTTTTTTTACCTTATATCAAACTAATTATTAATTAATTTATTTTGGTCAAAATATTGAATAAAATGGTTCAAAAATATGAATTATAGAAGTCCTTCTCATCGATCGTTAGCTCATTATCCACCCAAAAAGAAGTAATTGTATATTATTTAAATTTCATCATCATGATATGATGATGAAAAAAAAATTTTATTATAAGGTTGCTATTTCTAAGTACCAAAATAATTGGAACTCTCTCCTCTACACTCATTGACAGAAAGGCAGCATTTAAAAACACCTATAAAAAAGTTGGTAAGGCATAATAAATCTATATTTGTAGTTACTATTGAATCTTTCATTGATATTACAGCCTTGGATTCTTTGAAAGACATTTATTAATATTATCTCATCACTAGTGCTATAGATCTGGCAGTGCGCATAAATATTCATTATGAGAGTAATATCAGTGTAGTTTATTTTATTTATGCTAGCACTCCTTATAACAAAAGGACCATGTGAGATAATTTAAGCTAATTTGCCTTTTCCAACTATCTTCGCTTGGTTGTTGGTGGCAGCATTTGTTGAGATGTTCGGCTAACCTTTAATGCCACATTTGATCAATAGCAAATGATGCGTACTTATGATTGTCTATACATTCTCTTATATTGATGAATAAAATTAGAGTGTGATCCAAAAATAATTCGATTAGGCAAGAGTACCTATCGTTTTATAGTATAAGATTAGGAAATTAAGTGTCATATTATTTTCGGGTTGTTGAGTACTATTATTCACAAAGAAGAACTATTATTTTATCGATCGAAAAAGTTGGTTTGTTTCGAAAAAAAGAGTAAATAAGAAAATTAACTAAAACAAAATTCGATTATTAAAGAATTAGCACTTGATCTAGAATTCATTTGGAATAAAATAGAAATTCAGAAAAGATAACTTCGCAAGCTCCTTAATAAAAATACTTTGACCGTGGAGGTTTCTAAAATATGATAGCACCTCTCTCGAGAAATAATAACAACTAACCTTAGGTTAATCAATTAAGATCTTTCGATCAGTCGAAACCCCTAAGCTTGTACTAAGCAGTGAACCCGACTATTGGATTTGACCATAATCCGAAAGATTTATGTGGACCTCTCTCGAGGAGTGCATGCAACTTTTTTTTTTATCTTTGAGCGATCTCCTCGCATGCACGGACCTCTTAGTCAACTAGAATACAGATCATGGATTGAAAGTCATATTCTGGACATATGAAATCAAAACAAAACAAATCAAAGATAAATCGAAATTAATTAAAAAGAGAGTTTGCTAATTTAGAATAATTCAAAACATATTTTATTTCATTCCAAAGTTCATCATGATCAAGTGCTAAATAAAGTTTAGCTACTCATCATGATGGTGGGAATACAAGTAGAGGTAGGGAGAAACATGATTCAATGAAATGAAAACTACAAATATTTGAATTGAAATTGCAAAAAGTAAAGCTTATAAGTTTGAAGAAGAAAGTAACTAGAACAACATAAAGAAAGTAAAGGAAACAAAAAAAACAACTCCCAAAAATCGAACTCCCAAGCATCTGAACATTGCTGGCTTTTATAGCTGAAAGTTTTAGGAGTCATGCACAGGGTCACGCCCTTGAACAAGGGCCTGTCTGGAGAAAACCGCCAAATTTATCCAGGGATACAGATGAGTTGAATGGCACCATTTTCCGTCATAATCATGTGTCACGCCCTTAGGTCACTGGCAAGTCGTAAGTCGTGACTGGTCAGAAGAAACCGTCGATCTGGGAATCAAATGCCGTCATTTTGAAGTAGCAGTTGAAGTCACGCATTTGCTCACGGGCATGACCAGGGCCGTGTAAATTTAATCTGAGCTGGCTAGCAGATCTGGTTCACGGGGAAAGTCATGACCGTTACTCTGAGTCACGCCCTCTAGTCATGGGCGTTATCGAAGGCGTGTAATTTTAAATTGCGCTGGAAGGCATTTTCTTGCATACTGGAATTGTCATGACAATGATCCATGTCACGCCCCTAGGTCACAGGCGTATCAGATACCTCCCTAGATTTCTGCTTTTTCTAGTAAGTTCTCCTTTATGTTTCTGATTCTTGATATTTGACCCATTCAACAAAGTTGTAGTATCTTCCAGTTTCTTTTCAAGTCTTACCAAAATTGTTCCAGGTTAGAATGATATTTCTAGATTTTGGTCTCCACTGTTCAAAATTGGCGTCTTTGGCATTTTCTTCTGCTCTCCTCTTCTTCCTTTCCGTCAACTCTTCAACTGTAAATTCTTTTCTCTTCTGGGATGATGATTCAGCTTGATAAGTGATGAGAATATTGCCCCTCAATGCTCCCTAGATTTGAAGATGCATCAAATATAATGCTAAGTGTATATTGTATTTGATAAGCTTCTTTATTTAATGTTAAATGCAGGCTTAAGTCATTCCATACCTTGGAATAACACTTTGTTATTCACAGTCAAAAACCCCTAAGATATCAGTATGGTCTTAGATGAACCGCTGAGACTCAGCTGAATAGCCACTGAGAAGGAGTCTATCTTAGCTATGCATATTTGGTGTAAACCGCTGAGAAGACTATTTGTCTCAGCGATTCCGCTGAGACAGATTTAAAAGCAAATGTCGCCCAGACAGGATCATGTCAAACGGGAGGGACAAGAAAGCAAGATAAGTTTTTCTATTCTAGTCCATACTATGTATGGTAATCCTTAGAGCCGTTGAAGATTGCTGGAGGTATAAAAGGAATAGCTAGGGCAAATGAAGAAAATGAACACACAGAAGACAACATTGATTGACGATAAGAACAATTACTAAAACTGCTGAAGTTCATCTTCTTTCTCCAGTGAAGTTACCTCTCTCAAGCTCAAGCAGATCAATCCAATAGAGGTAGATAGCTTTTGCTGATTCATTTTAGAAGAGCAAGTTGATCATCTTCCTGCTACAAAGGAAGAAGACCATGTATAGCAAGGACAAGACTGCTATTATCCAGTTCTGCTCCAAGCAAACTCTGTTGAGTTCTACAACATAAGTATGAAGCTGAAGGTTTAACTTATTCAATCTTGTGTTGTAATAGTATAATATATTATTTGTGTAAGAACATTTGTGTTCTGAGTTTGTAGGGCAATGAGCCTGAGTTTGTAGGGCTGTGAGCCTGAGTTTGTAGGGATGTAAGCCTGAGTTTGTAGGGATGTGCCTGAGCAATAGGGTTGTACTCCCATCTTGAGTTGTAGGGCTTCTTGATAGGCCTGAGGTAGGTGACTAGGAGAGTCACTGAGGTGTAGGAGTAGAGGTACTCTGAGGTGTAGGGCTACTGACCCGAGGTAGGGTTTTGGAGGAAACCTGAGAGGTCCCGACGGATCTGTGTTGTAAGCTCCTTGAGCTGAGTTGTTGGAGGAGGTTGCCTTGTCTAACACTCTGTCAGAAAGGTGTAGAGGGAAAGTGGAGTACCCAGACCTTGGGAAACCATAATAAACAGCTGTGTGCTTTCTTTGTCTCTTCTACTTTGCTCAAATAACTAAAACAGTAAACTATAATCAAAACAAAGCAAAGAAACCTATTCACCCCCCTTCTAGGTGAGTTAGACTACTACCAGGTTAACTATCAAGTGGTATCAGAGGTAGGTTAGTGAAAAAGAACTTACTAGCCTGACTAGATCCTACTAGGAGTAGTCTACTACTGCATCCAATGGCTGCCCCTGGAGTTCATAAGGAAATGAGCTCCATAAAGCTGCCCATATGCATGAAGGAGTCATTTGGCATTTGGAAGCAAAAAGGTTAGGCTATTTATGGAAGATTCAAACCCTAGGATTTACATAACTGTATTGGATGGCCCTTTTGTATTCCTAAAGGCCTCCACCATAGATCCAGCTAGGCAAGTGCCCAAGACTTATGCTGAAATGACTAAGGATGAGATTTCCCTTGCTACTATGGATAAAAGAGCTCAAAATATTATAGTAAGTGCAATTGATGATTCCACCTTCCAAAACTTGGTGCATTGTGAAACTGCCAAGAAAATATGAGATACACTCATTGTTTATATGGAACGTACTGTATAGGTGAGGGATGATAGGAAATCCCTCCTCAACCAGGAGTATGAAGCCTTTAGGCAGCACAACCTAGAAAGCATATCTATCTGCTATGAAAGGTTCTTTAGGATGGTTAATGAGCTGAAGACCTATGAGAGGGTCTTCAACAATTATGAGCTAAATGACAGGTTCCTAAGGTCTCTAACTAGAGATTGGGACACAAAGATCTGTGCCATCAGGTAAGGGGCCAAGCTTACTGACACTCCTCCCCCATACTCTTTTTGGAAAGCTGCTCTCATATGAGATGCAACTATCTGCAAGGAAGGAGGAGGAGACCACCAACAGGACTCAATCTAAGGATAGATCCATGGATATCAATGTTGAGGGCTCCAAGAAGAGCAATGAGAGAGTTCCCTCTCCTCCAAGAAGGCAAGTTGACTCAGAAATTTCTGAGTCCAGCACATCTGACAGCACCCTGTCAAATGGCAAGTTTGCTGCCTTCTCCAGGCACTTCAAGAAGTTGATGAAGAGGAAGTAGTGGATGAACAGACCTTCCTCCTTTTCACATCCCAAGAAGGAGTATAACAAGATTGGGAAAGTGCACTCCAAGGGAGAAATGTATGAATCTAAACCCATTAAACAAGTTTCAAATAATGTTATTTGCTATTACTGTAGCAAACCTGGACATATTATACCTGACTGTCCAGTCAAGAGAAAGGAGAAAGGTGAGAAGAACCATCATCACCACAAGAGCAGGAAAGGTGAGAAGTCCTTCCTGTCTAAGAAAGGGAAGAGCTGGAGTTAATCAGACTCATCATCTTTAGATTCTGATGAAGATGAAGAATCCTACATAGGGCTATTTGATCCTACTAAGGATGAAGAATACCCAGCTGCAAGGATAGGCATCAGGGACCCTTTGTCACATACAGATAGTGACAATGAGGAGGATGAAGATGTCACTGGGTGCTATGTCTTGATGGCCTTATCTGAAGGAGAAGAAAGTCAGGATGACTCTGATCTTGAGAAGGTATTAATTCACACAATTTCTTCTACTGATTATGAGACAAATCCAGAATTTGAAACAACTTCATTTGGTGATGATAATGGTTCAGACTCTGAGGATGATGTCAGTGAATTGATTGACAAGTATGGTGCCCTCTTGGAAGCTCTAAAAAAGAGCAAGAAGCTAGCCAAGAGTCAAGCAATGGAGATTGCTTCCCTTCAGCAGGCAAAACCAGAATGCTCTGAGTCTGCTACCCAGCTAGCTCAAATGAGTAGAGAAATTAGCCAGCTGAAGGGAATTACAATTATCCAACTGAGCACCATAAGCCAGAAGAACAAGATCATCAAGGATTTTGAAGAGAAGCTCTTCAAGGAGAAAAGCTTAGTGGCTCAATTCTCTAAGCCCAAATCAGTATTGTCCCTCATTGACACCTTCACCTCCAAAAAAAATAGGAGGGGATTGGGTTTCAATGAGGGGGCAGCAGGTGCAGGGAATGGCGAAAAGAGTAAGGCTAAAGCTAAGCCTCAAACCACCTTTCAAAAAGTCTTATTTCCTTCCAACATGTATGACCAGGATAGTATCTATGGTCACTGGAAAAATGGAAGCACCTATAGTAAGGGGGAATATGCTCCTAACTATGGTGGGAGAAAGGGCATGGGGATGAGTTCTTTGAAAGCTCCCAATGAGGAAATTCAAATGGCCCATCATGGACCATTTGTGTTTGGTGCTCCAACCCCTACATTCAAGGGTAAGGAAGCAACATATTCCCAATCCCTTCCAGCAAAGAAGAAGGTCGGTGGCAATACAATAATCAACTCTCACTTGAAGAAGGTTGGTGGTAATACTATAATCAACTCTCACTTGATCATATCGGATGCCATCAACACTATGTCAACTACCAAGCTGATATTTGTTACTGTCAAGCAGGTAAAATCAAGAAGGAGTGATTATAATAGAACATCCAGTCTGCCCTTAACTTAGAGAGATAGGAAGAATATTGCTACCTTCTTCACTGAACATAAGCATTCTGATGATCCTTCCACCTCAAAAAATGTTCAGAAAAGAAGGTACAACATCCATAAATGTTGGTGTTATGGTAAAGTGTGACACTTTGCCATTGATTATTGGCACAACCCTATTGTGCCTAATGCAAAGAAGATCTTTCCTGCCAAGGATGGCGTAAGTAGAAGTATTCATTATGATCCTAACAAGCACCTAGGGCCCAAAATTAATTGGGCACCTAAGGCTAAGTAAATTCTACCTTGCAGGTTAGTTCAAGTACCCATCTATATCAGATATGGTACTTGGATAGTGGATGTTCCAGATACATGACTGGAACAAGAAGCTTACTCAAAGAATACACTCCATTAAAGAATGGTCCAAAGGTGATCTTTGGAGGGTCTGACAAAGGTTTCATAAGAGGCTATGGTATGATTACCAATGGCATAGTTTCAATAACAAGGGTAGCTTATGTTGAAGGGTTGCAACGCAACCTTGTAAGTATAAGTCAACTATGTGACTTGGGCTATGTCATTGAATTCCACAATGACAAGTGCTTGATCAAAAAGTTAATTGACTTAGAGGTCATTCTCTCAGGCACTAGGAGTGGGAATGTTTATTGCTTAGATTTTATTTGCAATAGTTCTTCATCTTCTATTTGTCTTGCAGCTAATGAGAGTGAGTCACTTTGTGTTCAATGGCACAAGTGACTTACCCACATTAACTATAAGACAATGCATAAATTATTTTCTAAGAACCTTGTAAGAAAAGGTCCCAATTTAAAATGTGTTAAAAGTGGTCCCTATCATGCATGCCAAATGGGTAAGCAAACAAGGGTCACCTTTAAAAGCATTGGCTCCAAAGACACAGAAAGATGTTTATTTCTGTTGCACATGGACTTGTTTGATCCTTTGCCAATTCAGAGCCTAGGTGGGAAGTTGTATACTCTTGTGATTGTTGATGATCACTCTAAGTGTACATGGGTATTCTTCCTTATTAAGAAATTTGATATTCTAGAAGTCTTTATCAACTATGTTAAGGCAATTCAGAATGAATTACAATGTACTGTGGTCAAAACTAGAACTGACCATGGTACAGAATTTCAATCTGGTGCCATGACAAAGTTTTGTCAAGAATTTAGTATCACCCAAGAGTTCTCCTCTCCCAAAACTCCACAACAAAATGGAGTGCCTGAGAGAAGGAATAGGACCTTGATTGAGGCTGGCAGAACAATGCTTAGTGACTCCTCACTCCCAGAATATTTCTAGGCTGAGGTAGTCAATACATCTTGTTATGTTCTGAATAGAGCATCAATCAATAAGGCACATAGGAAATCCCCTTATGAAGTTCTGAAAGGCAAATAATCAACTATTTTATATTTTAGAATTTTTGGTTGCAAATGTTACATTTTAAATAATGGAAAAACTCAACTTACAAAGTTTGCTGAAAAATATAATGTTGGTGTTCTTGTTGGATATAACTTACATAGTAGAGCCTATGGAGTATACAACAAGAAGACTCATGTAGTTGAAGAATCAATGCATGTTGTTTTTGATGAGACTAGCCTACTTTATAAGGGCTGGTCCAGCACTTCTACTCCTGCAGGAAATGATCAAAAGATGCAAGAGCTTTATATACAAGACATACCTAGCTCTAGCAGGATTACTTCAGAAATTGAAACAACCCAACCTGAAAATGATCAGATAGGTGATGACCAAGCTGCTGAAGAAGAAGACCAGTAAGGAGCTAACAGATTGCCTGCACCAACCAGACATCTGAGGGATCATCCAAGAGATCTGATTATTGGAAATTAACACCAAGGTGTGATCACAAGAAGCAGGGATCACAATGAAGCCTTATTCCTGAGCTTCTTATCTCAAGTTGAGCCAAAGAGGTTTGAGGAAGCCAACCAAGACACCTTCTGGATCCATGCTATGCAAGAAGAATTACATTAATTCAAGAGGTGCGAGCTATGGAAGTTGGTGCCAAAACCACAAGGTCATAACATTATTGGCACAAAGTGGATTTACAGAAACAATTTAGATGAGCATGGTATCATCATTAAGAACAAAGCAAGATTGGTAGCCAAGGGGTATACGCAAGAAGAGGGAATAGACTTTGACCAAACCTTTGCCCTAGTTGTAAGGTTTGAGGCAATAAGATTGTTCCTTGCCTATGCTGCCCACAATGGATTTAATGTCTACCAAATGGATGTCAAGTCTGCATTCCTCAATGGAAATATGAAGGAAGAGATATATGTGGAGCAGCCCTCAGGTTTTGTTCATCCTACTCTTACCTCTCATGTTTATCTACTTAAGAAAGCTTTATATGGTCTCAAGCAAGCCCCTAGGGCCTGGTATGAGACCTTGAGTAGCTTTCTCATCAAGAACAAGTTCTTGAGGGGAAAGATAGATATCATATTATTTTTTAAGGAAACAAAGGGCAAGTGTCTCCTAGTCCAAATTTATGTGTATAACATAATTTTTGGGTCTACTGATGACAACCTCTGCAAAAGGTTTGCCAACCTTATACAGGGGGAGTTTGAAATGAGTAGTATGGGAGAGCTCAAGTACTTTTTGGGCCTCAAGTGAAACGGTCTGATGAAGTACACTAGGGAGCTCATTAAGAAATTTGGGATAGAATCAGCTTCCACCATGAAAATTCCTATGGGGTCCAACATTTCCCTAGACATGGATGAGAAGGGAAAACCCTTTGATGAATCCATGTACAGATGTATCATTGGATCCTTGTTGTATTTGATTACTAGTAGACCAGATATTATGTATGCAACATGTGTGTGTGTGTGCTAGGTATCAGGTATGCCCTAAGGAATCTCATTACTCAGCTACAAAGAGGATTTTGAGATATCTTAAGGGCAGTGATCCCCGAGTATTGTTCTCTCAAGGAATGCAGATTAGGTGACTTGATTATGTCGCGGAAAGATTGCTACAGCGAGCTAAAATAAATAACGGGCATGGATTTGGGTTTCCTAATTTAACAACAATAAAAGTAAAATGCGGGTTGAGAGCACCGCTTCGCTTGGCGGGATGACTAGTGCATGCCGCAATGTCGTGCTTCGGTAAGCGGATGGACGGTATGCAGACAAAAGGAGTGATCTCAAGTGCGGGAGTGAGGGTCGTAAGCACCTCTTCGAAGTCTCACCTCTAGGTTTTGCTAGAGTGGATCAGCTAGTGCGTGTGTTGGATGGATAGAGTGGAGGCGAGGCGCATCACAACATAGCAACATGGTAAAGGAATAACTAGACATGCTTTCATTCATAGACAAATAATAAGCATTCCAAGTTCATTACACACAAAATTTCACAAATGGCAAAAGAAAGGGTAGAGTTAACCACAATAAGAGAAGTCTCGCCGTAGATCGTGGTCGGAATGGTGGGTTGTCAGGCCGCCTCCGAGTTCAGTCTGTGGTTGCTTCTGGGATCTGGTGGTTGTCACTACCTCTGATCTTCTCCGTCTTCTTCTCTAGTGTAGGTTTCTTCTTTTTCACCAAAATGGAACACCCCAAACCTTGATGTGCTGGTCGTAAATGGCCGGGAAGGCTTCCGGATCCTTAGATGTGGCTTAGAATCACCGGAGAAAGCTTCCCAGGTGAAGGAGATGGATGGAGGGCTGGTGGAGAGCAAAAACTGCGCAGGGGCGTGGGAGAAAACTGGCGGTAATGGTACAACTTGCCCTAAAATCGCTGGATCTGCACTTAAATACGGAGCAAAATAAACAGGGAGCACGATCAATGGCCCACGAACAGTGGTCGTGTGCGAAGAAATGCCATTGATCGTGCGCGAATACCCTATAGCAAAATCCAGCATGCCAAAATAGCGCACGGCCAGTGGCGCACAACCATTGGTCATGCGGGAAGAAATGCCACTGATCGTGCGAGGACAACCTGTAGTAGAATCCAGAATGCCAAAATAGCGCACGATCATTGGTGCACGGACAGTGGTCATGCGAGAAGGAATCCAGTGATCGTGCGAACTGCTCGGGTGAAAAATGGGTGAATGCACACGACCAGTGGTCGTGCGCCTGATCGTGCGTGAACAAAAACGCACGACCAGTGGCCTAATAGGCTAAAAATGGCCCAACTCACTCTGAGTGTCCACACAATCCCTATATCTGTAGGAAACAACTGAAATAGGCATTCTACAATATCCACAACACAAGTATATCATTACAGGATAGATCGAAAGTAAGGCATACAAGAAAACACACCAAAAGGGCCAAGGATTGCACTTAGAGTAGAAATACGCAATGTGATCAATAGAAGCATCAATGAGCAATAAGTGAAGCGCAAAGGCAAGAACAATGACCCAGATGAGTCCGAAAATAGCTATATAAACTAGACTCATCACACCCCCAGACTTACCTGTTTGCGCATCCCGAGCAAACAAATCCGGCGGAGTGGGAAAAACATAGCTAGCCAAAACATTGTAAACATGGATGTTGGGAAAAACCCCTTTTGATTTAACTTAACAAATTATTTAAAAGTGATTTTATCTACTAGGATTAAATTACCCATTGTATAGTGAGGGTAATATAATCATTAGATCTCTTAGGATGTCACACTCAACATAGGGTGTCAGGACCAGATCAAGGGATGCAAAATTGGGCTAAGTTAGCATTTACGTCGAATAGAATTCGACGTAACATCGAGTCCATATCGACGCTGCTCTGACTAAAATTCCAAGTGGTTCAACCTTCTGTCGAAGTAACTTAAGTCGATGCTACGTCGAATAGATATCGACGTAGAGGTCAGGGACCTGTTGAAGCAATTGGAGAAGTCGACGCAGCTTCTACTTCAACTCGACGCAGAAGTTGTTATCTGTCGAAGCCATCTAAAGTCGACGCAACGTCGACTTCATCTCGACGCAGTTAATGGAAGTCAAAGTGGATGCTATTCAACTAGATGGGTGTGCCGATAAGGAATCGACGCAACGTCGACTAGCTGAGTTCAGTCAGAGCACAGAAGAAATCAAAGCAGCTCTTAGATGAACTCGAAGCAGCGTCGATAAGTGAGGAAGTTAATTTGACGCTATGTCGAATACAGTCTGTGAAAGTTCAATCTTTACAACTGTCTTTCTGATGCTTCTATCATGGCCCACATCTTTCAGACCGTTCTCCAACGGCCTAATAATTGCCTGAAGAAGAAGGAAACAATAAAGAAGGAGAAAAAAGCTTTCTTGGAAGTATACACCTTCTGGTTGGACAGGTCGAGAAGTAATTAAGGAAGGAAAGAGAATGTCTATCAAATATACCTTTTCAGGTCTTACCTAACAAGGAAACAAATTCAAAATAGAGACATGGCATATAAGGATAGAGAAGGAAGAGAAGATTGCAACATTAATCACTATCAACCGTCTCTTCTCAAATTAGGGATGTGGCTTAGAATCACCGGAGAAAGCTTTCAAGGTGAGGAGATGGAAGGAGGTCTGGTGGAGAGCAAAATGGCGCATGGGCGTGGAAGAAAACTGGCGGCAATGGTACAGCTTGCCCTAAAATCGCAGGATCTAGACTTAAATACGGAGCAGAATAAATAGGGTGCACGATCAGTGGTGCATGACCAGTGTTCGTGCACGAAGAAATGCCACTGATCGTGCGTGAATACCCTGTAGCAAAATCCAGCATGCCAAAATAATGCACGGGCAGTGGCGCACGGGCAGTGGTCGTGCGAGAAGAAATGCCACTTATCGTGCGAGGACAACCTGTAGCAGAATCCAGAATTTCAAAATAGTGCACGATCATTGGCGTACGGCCAGTGGTCGTGCGAGAAGGAATCCATTGATCTTGTGAACCGCTCGGGTGAAAAATGGGGGAATGCGCATGACCAGTGGTCATGCGCCTGATCGTGCGCGAACAAAAAATGCACGACCAGTGGCCTAATAGGCTAAAAATGTCCCAACCCACTCCGAGTGTCCACACAATCTCTGTACCTGCAGGAAAACAACTGAAATAGGCATTCTACAATATCCACAACACAAGTATATCATCACATGATAGATCAAAAGTAAGGCATACAAGAAATCACACAAAAAAGGGTCAAGGATTGCACTTAGAGCAGAAATATGCAATGTGATCAATTGAAACATCAATGAGCAATAAGTGAAGTGCAAAGGCAAGAAAAACAACCCAGATGAGTCCAGAAATAGATATATAAACTAGACTCATCAGGCAGCCAACATCTTGACCTTTGGTACCCTAGAAACAATGATTTTGAACTAATAGGCTTTTCAGATGCTGACTTTGCAGGTTGCAAGGAAGATAGGAAGAGTACATCTCATGGAGCAGTAAGAAGCAGACTAGTGTGGCTATCTCCACTGCTGAATCTGAATATATATCTGCTGGAAGTTGTTGTACATAACTACTATGGATTTAGAACCAGCTAGAGGACCTCAAGGTAAGTCATTCTCCTTTGTATTGTGACTCATCTATTGCAATTTCTATTACGTTGAATCCTGTTTCTCATAGCAGGACTAAGCACATAGAAATTAGATATCATTTCATTAGGGAACATGTAGAGAGTAAAGATATCTACCTTGGATATGTCCCCACTGACAATCAAATTGTTGATATCTTTACAAGGCCATTAGATAAGGCTAAATTTAATGTCTTTAAAATTGAGTTAGGGATGTTGAATGTTCAATAACAGTTTACACTTCATTTAAATTCCTCATATGCAGTACTTTACACCTCAACCTTGCTAAATAATAGTTGCTTCTTAATCACTTAGTGGCATGATAGGTCAACAATTAATCTCACTTAAATGGTTCACTGCTAGGCAGTGAGGTCAGCTGAAACAACTAAGAATGTTTCAGTTGAACCGCTGAGATAGCTGAGATGGTCTTAGTGGTTGATAATACCCTATCCCAGTGGTTAATTATCAAGTCTCAGCAGTTTATCTTCCCTCTCAGCAGATCCACTGAGACGGGCTAGGTTAATTAAATCAATTAACATAATAAGTCAAATCAACATGAATCATTAGGGTAAACTTAAACTAAATCCCTATAAATAAGAGAAATGTTAATTAAACTCTTACAACCCTAAATCTAATTCAGCTGGCGACACCAACTCTCATTTCCACCCGTCTCAGCGACTCTTTTTTTTTTTGATGAAATGACGCCAAAGAATGCCAAGGATCTGTTGGAAGGCCATGAGATAGTAAGGAATGTATTTCAACATGCCCCTCAAGAAATCAAGGAGGTGATTTAGTTACTGAATGACCAAGGATTGGAGTATATGCTGTCAGAGCCATCTCCTATTTTGAGAAATGAAGTTTTGGACTTTTATTGTAATGTTAAGCTACATCCCTCCAAGTCTTCCTTGAAATCTAAAATTGGAGGTGAAAAGATCAAGATAACCCCAAGGAGATTGGAGAAAGCCCTTTAGTTGCCTTCATTCAACTATGATGAAGAGGATGATATTTCTGAGAGAAACAAGGATAAGGCACTAAAGTGGTCTGAGTAAAATGATGCTAAGACAAGATCACTACAAAGGAAAAACTTCAATCAAAGAGGAAAGTTGTTGGCAGACATTGTTGAAAAAGCAATTATGTGCAAGCCAGTGTCATATGACACCATCTCCAAACACATGTTTGTGTTGGTAACAAGGATCATACTGAAGAAAAATACCTCATGGGATAATGTAATCTTTCTAAGAATCAAAGAATGTCTGCAAGCCCCAAACATAGGTAGAATATTATCTCTTTACCTGATAAACTCCTATCCAGACCTCTTTAACATCTCCAAGGGAACCAAAATCCATTATATGAAGAGAATGGATATCAAAACATTGGAAAGATTTAGAAGGGTACTTCCAATTAGCCAAACAACTGAGGAAAAAGAAAAGAGGAAAAAGCTAACAAAGGACCTAAGAAGGCAAGGATAGTCAGTTCAGATTCTTAATCTGAACAGCAGGAAGAAGATTTCTCTTGTCAAGATGATCTTGAACTAGAACACATTCAAGATAAAGAGGAGCATGATGGAGAAGATCATGTCCAAGAAAAGACTGAAACTTCCATTCATATGGATCTTCCAGTTGATGATAATGCACAGAATGTGCATGCTGCTTCAGTCAGAAATGCTGAGGAGGAATTGGACTCTCCTACTGATTTACAAAGTGAGATTGATATGATCATTCTAACCTAGAAATAAGGATTAATCTAATTTCTGATGATCCACCACGATTCTTGGAAGAAAATTAAGGAAATATGAGTGGTTCATCTGATGGGGAGCAGGAGAAGTCTTCAAGTGATGAAGATCAAGAGGATATGCAGGAAGATGAACACTCCACAGACTCTGAAACTGCTAAGGATAAGGCTGACCTCCTAGATAATATTGAAGCCAATACTGAAGAACCCAGTGATAAAGTTGAGGGGGAGCCTACCAAGGTCCCTGCTCAAAATTAGACCATTACATCCACCCCAACTGAGACATCCACTCTACTTGGGTGTGATGATCTAAGGAATAAAGAGGACAACTTACCTGAGTATAGTGGATAGATAAATCAATGTCCTCCATCAAAGAGTACATAGATAAATCAGTCTCAAAAGTCAAAGTTCAGGTGATGGCTTAGATCAAGATTATCAAAGAGGACACAGATAAATCAAATGTGCTCTTTATTCTGAGCAGGGACCTCCCTCAAAGAGTACATAGATAAATCAGTCTCAAAAGTCAAAGTTTAGGTGATGGCTGAGATCAAGACTATCAAATAGGACACATCCCACATAAATAGACAGATGACTAAATGGTTTGATTAGGTAGAAAAGTCATTGAAAGGTCAAAGCACAATTCTGAGATCTATGGACAAAAGTCTCCAACTTTGAGAAAGACATGAGCTATGTCAAGAATTATGTCAGTAAAATTGATGAGGTGATAGAGAAAGCCTATAATCACATTGAAGAATATGTGTGGTTCACAACAACCACCATGATAGGAGAAGCTGAGAAGATAAAATAAGAACTTAAATCTGATCTAGAAAATGTCTTTCAAACCCTATCTGGTTCAATGTTATCTAACTATCAAGACCTTGAAAAGAAAATGATTGAAGAAGCCAGAAAGGGGGAGGAAAACAATGTTGAGAAAGAGTTGAAGAGTTCAAGGAATAAAAATAGCACTCAACCTCCCTCTCTTAGACAAGTCCACACTTGAAGATTTTGATTTACAAGTTCAAGCAATAGTTGAACAGGATACAAATCTTGCAGCAATAAGGAAAAGAGAAGGAGTGTTATTGGCTGAAGAGTTCATGGAAAAAGAATAGAGCTGATCAATCCAAGGACCCAGATTTTGAGTACTGGAGTGATGACTCTAAAAAGATAATTATAAATGCTTGGATAAGCCATGGATAGGTATGCAAGAATATAGACAACATCTATTCAGCAGAAGAATGGATTAAGCATTTGGAAAGGAATTCCCTAAGGGAATGGATATTCAAAGAAAATCTTGTGAATAGAAAAAATCCCCAAAGGATGCCCTCAAAATATCTACCAAAGTCTTTTCTGTATTTCAAGAGATAGGAAAACAAAAGGAATGCTGCTGAGATGACTACTGTTGCTGCCTCAAAGGGTGCTGATAAAGATACAGTTGAAAGCTCCAGTTTTTAGAAATGAAAATTCTACACAAATGTTTTAATTTTTCTTAGTTAAAATGTTTCACTGAAAAATGTAATATCATATGTAGACATTTTATTACTAATGCAAGTGGTCTTTCATTTGAATCATCTGAATCTCTTGGCTATAGGCAATTTTTCTATTAAAATTAATATATGTTGTGTGTTGCCTATATATATATTAACAATGATATTGTTATGTTTTCATGACTGTTTTTATACTCGCATTATATGTCATGATATGCCTTATTGTGTTGATGCATCTTAGCATTGTTGTATGTTCTGCCTTCTTCAAATATGAGGAGATTATTGGAAATATTGCCCATCAATGTTCCCTAGATTTGAAGATGCAACACATACAATGCTAAGTTCATATTGTATTTGATAAGCCTCTTTATTTCATGTTAATTGCAGGCTTAAGTCATTCCATACCTTGGAATAACACTTTGCTATTCATAGTCAAAAACCACTGAGTTATCAGTATGGTCTCAGCTGAACCGTTAAGACTCAGCTAAATCGCAGCTGAGAAGGAGTTTGGCACAACTGTGGAGATTTGGTGTAAACTGCTGAGAAGACTACCCGTCTCAGCGGATCCGCTAAGACAGATTCAAAAATAAATGTTGCTTAGACAGGATCATGTCAGACGGGAGGGACAAGAAAGCAAGATAATCTTTTCTATTCTTGTCTATACTATGACATGGCAATCCTTAGAGCCGTTAAAGATTGTTGGAGGTATAAAAGGACTAGCTAGGTCAAATGAAGAAAAAGAACACACATAAGACAAAATTTATTGACGGCAGGAACAATTGCTGAACCTACTGAAGTTCATCTTCTTCCTCCAGTGAAGTTACCTCTCTCAATCCCAAGCTCAAGCTCAAGCAAATCAATCCAAGAGAGGTAGATAGCTTTTGCTGATTCATTTCAGAAGAGCAAGTTGATCATCTTTCTGCTACAAAGGAAGAAGACCAGGTGGAGCAAGGACAAGATAGCTATTGTCCAGTCCCGTTCTAAGCAAACTCTGTTGAGTTCTGCAACATAAGTATCAAGCTGAAGGTTTAACTTATTCAATCTTATGATGTAATAGTTCAATCTATTATCTGTGTAAGAAAATTTGTTTTCTGAGTTTGTAGGGCTGTGAGCCTGAGTTTGTAGGGTTATGAGCCTGAGTTTGTAGGGTTGTCAGCCTGAGTTTGTTGGGCTGTGTGCTTGAGCTGTAGGGTTGTACACCCAGCCTGATTTGTAGGGCTTCTTGGTAGTCCCGAGGTAGGTGACTAGGAGAGTCACTGAGGTGTAAGAATAGAGATACTTTGATGTGTAGGGTTGCTGGCCTGAGGTTGGGTTTTGGAGGAAACCTGAGAGGTCCTGAGGGATCTGTGTTGTAAGCTCCTTGAGCTTAGTTGTTGGAGGAGGTTGTCTTGTCTAACAATCTGTTAGAAAGGCGTAGAGGGAAAGTGGAGTACCTACATCTTGGGGAACCACTATAAACAGCTGTGTGCTTTCTGTGTCTCTTCAACTTTGCTCAAATAAATAAAACAGTAAACTATAATCAAAAGAAAGCAAAGAAACATATTCACCCACCCTCTAGGTGAGTTAGACTACTACCAGGTTAACTATCAATAAGTTCTATCAGAAGTGTGTTCTATTACGGGGTCATACATAGGTTCTAGAGAATAGTGCAACTCTGGTAGGTTTAGGACCACCCTTACTGCATTTGATGTCCATATGGCTTGTCAGCACTAGCCTAAGTTATTACTTTCTCCCTCTATCTGACTTCTTCAGATCGATGCTTACAAATATTGTCCTAAATAGCAGATAGTTTATTCTTTAGCATATTAACACCATCAACCATAATATTTTTGGTTTCAAGAAGATGATCATCCATGAGCTAACTGCAGAAGTCTACCCTTTCAGACACATTCATTCCGAGCTCAGTCATTCTATTGTCTGTTGTTGTAAATGCATTTTGGAGGTTTTCTGAAGTCACAACCTGATTTTCAATTATATCTGCTAAGCCTTTGTGAGTCAGCTCCAATTACTTGGCAGTGTGGTCTACATTAGGAGCCACCCTCATAATGAAATTTAGGGTATGTGCATTCAGGTGATGCATTTCACCCTGAAGCACATCCATCTTTTCTGACATTTCAGCCCTTACTCCCTCTACAACTTATTTATAAAGCACTCAAAGTACTTTGTTTGGGCTTCTAGCATTGCCTTCATCTGAGCCATGAATGAACCTAGAACTTCTTCAGTATAAGAGCTAGGCTCCCCATCATTTATCTCTTTTGGTCACTCACCACAGTATTAGGCACTGTACTTTCATCCTCTAGAATCTCCACATGTACTTTCTATAAAACTTCATCCACAGCTTCTAAACTAGCAGTATTTTCAGCATCCATGTTGTCAGCAACATCTAATGCAAAATCTTCTTCTTGAGACTCCCCCTCAACTACTCTAGTCTCTTGGGTTGAGCACTCCAGTGTGTTCTCCCCCTCAACTTCATCAATTTTCTCTTGAGCACCACTCTCATTCATGGGCTCCCCTCAGCATAATCACCTCTTTGTACATCTTCCTGTGCAGCAAATTCATGCACTTCAACCACTTATGTAGTAGTCAGCTCAACAACCTCTTGCATATATATGCTTGCTTGCTCCCCCTCAGTTTGTGCAGGGGGCAGCACCAACTCTTCCCTTTCAGATCTGTCAGGGTCTTTCTCAGCCTTCCCAATAGATTTCTTCTTAGTGAGATTGGGTCTTTGAACTTCCTTCGCCCATATTTCTATTGATTTCCTGTCAATTCTCTTTAGGCAGTGAATTGGTGTTCCCAGAGATTCATCTATTTTTTCTGGAATACTTTTACAGAAGTAGAGAGAGATGATTCTTACATAATTGGGGGCATGTAGGTTGTCCTTCATCTTCTTAAGGAACCACTGAATCCAGTCAGTTTCTTTTTCAGAATTATCCTTGTCATAACATTAAACATATCCTTAGATATTCTATCATAAGACCCAGCCTTGCATAGGAGGGCTTTTCCAACAATGTCTACTAACAAATTCCCATAAGAGTTCATTTTGATTCTTTCCAATGACCCATACATTTTGGCAGTGTAGTTGCACCATTCCAAACCTCATCACTGAGTGCATCTTCTTCTTCATCTTCAGCTAACATAGGCATTTTCAACAGTGTATGGATACTAATTGCAGTCATTTTGACCACAGAATCAACAACTTTTGACTTTATGGCCTTACCTGTCACACGTTTATCAGCATTATGATAAAACTCATGTACAACTCTTGCCATTATAAGGATGGGTTTTGATAGAATATACTCAAGACTAGCATCAGCAATTAGTTGAATGACGCCACAGATTTCAGTTGATGCTCCCAAAAATCCTTCCCCGACTTGTAAACTTCCCACATTGATCTTTGTTGAGGTCTTTTGGAGGTCATCTTGCTATTATATTGCTGCTTGAAGATAAAGTTTGATTAATGCTTGTTGAGACAACAGGTCGCTGATTGACTTTATCAGCGAGATGGAAGGAGCTTTAGGGCTTTTATAATGCTTAATATTGATTTACGTTATGACCCTATTTATATATGTGCTATAGTGGAAGTTCAAGAGACGCATACCTTGTAGAATGAATTGTATTGATTATATCTTGAGTTGTGTGTAGTAAATAATCCTGGCTAGCTGATACAGGGATTGTGTCGATGAGAGCTCTCATCGACCAGAAGCTTATCGACAGACTGTCTAGTCGATACAACCTCAATTCAGGAAATTTTGCATAATGTTTCTAGGATTTTCTTGGCATGGCTCTTTTGGTGATACCTAGAATATTATCTCTCTAAAAGAATAAAGTTGCATGCAACATGTTAGTGTATCATGTGTTGACCTGAGTCTTGGTCAACATTTTTAGAATAACTTGAATGAAATGTTCAGAATAGAAATCCTCTTCCAGCCTATAACATCCCTTGAACAATTAGACCCAAAGATGCATTTTGTCATGACAAGGTCATGAAATTGCTCTAAGAGACCAAAATGGCCCTAAGAACCAAGGTGAATAGGTGAAAATCACCTTGGTGTGCAAATAGCCAAATTTGAGTCCAAGGATTAGGGCTTGATATTTAAGCTTCAAAAATGACAAGTTGACCCCACAAACTCTTCCTAAACACCTTAGGGAGTCCCTTGGGTCATTTAGTATCCATTGGGGTCAACCCAATTAATCAAATTGACCAAAGTCAACTCTTTCCCCAAATAGGTCAAACCACTCTATTTAGGGCCAATTAGGGTTCAATTGACCTAATTAACTTCCCCCAAGTTCACTTAACCATCAAGGGAGGCCAAAAGGTTCAACATTGACCCATTAGGCCCACTCAATTCCATCAAATTGACCCATTAGGCCCACTCAATTTCATCAAATTGACCAATTAGGCCCACTCAATTTCACCAAATTGACCAAAGTCAATCCTTGGTCAACATCACCCCAAATTGGCCTAATTAGGCTAAATTGATCCAATATGGGCCCAACCATGGACCAATCCACCATTCCTTGTGCTCATGAACCCATGACCATCATTTTGTGTCAGTGCACTCATCAATTTGACCAAGTCAACTCAAAAGTCAACACTTGGTCAAATAGGCCTAAATTGGGCTTTTGTGGAATTAAATCAAATTCCCATGGGCTAAGGCCCTCAATAAAAGCCCATTCTGTAGACCAAACACCATTTACCATGTTTTCCCCTCTAAATTTGAAAGAGGGGGCATGCAAGTGGTGAATTTGGAATTTCCCCCAAATTCACATAGGACAAACCATGGATTCATTGGTTGAACTCCGCATGGCCTCAATTCCATGAATCCTGGCCTCCTATCTATTTCCCCAGGGAATTCCAGTAGGTTTCATGCATAGAGATGGACAAGTGGAGCTGAAATTGGAGCCCATTGGCCGACCAAGATGTGGCCTTAATGGCAACTCCTTAAACACTCCACCACAACTCAAATTGAGGCCACCAACAGCTTCAGAAGCTTGGAAGGAGATGGAAACGAACCTGAGATGAAGGAAATTGGTGGAGAATAGTACTTTTGTTAAGGGTCGGCCTCAAGAAATTTGGCCATGGCATCCTTGGATTTCGGCCACCATCAGCCCCACAAAAAGGAGGATTCTTCCTCTCTCCCTTCATGTTAGATGCTCCCTTTCTTTTAGCTTGAGATCTAGCTCAAAAGAGCTAGATCTAGGATTGTTAAAAATCAGAATTTCCACGGATTTTCCCCTCCTCAAAATCCCGTTCACGCCCCTATTCCGGCCGGAAACCACCACCAAACGTCGGCCACCACCTCAGCGAAGGTGGTGGTGGTCGGCCATGGAAGCAAAGGGATGGCCGAGAAAATAACTCCAAAGTTGGTCCGACCATATTGAATCTTGGCCATTGGATAGAGAACAGGGATGACCAAATCCCGTCCATTTTGAATCAAGATCTGTGCTGCATGATGAAATTCCTTCTATTGTTCAAAGTATATAAATAATAATTCTATCACATTCTAACTCAGAACTTTGATTATTTTATGAGGTACTTAGATGCAAAATCAAGAAATATGTTCAACATCAAAGTTGTAGGGCTTGCTCTTAACAATTTTAGAAATTTGTTTCATGACATTTGGAGCAATGTAGCTCCCTAGGCACCTATTTTAGTGAAAGGTGTACATAGGGAACCGTAGCCACCATTTTGGGTGCCACCATCAAACCACTCACTCAAATGAGCTGAAAATTTTACCATGCCTGTGTCATTAGGAGATGAACAACCTGTCCAAAAATCATACTTTTTGGAGAACATTTTTCTATAGTTTTTATAAATATTTAATCACTCATGCATGTGTTAGATAGGTGTGTAGATGACTTCAAATCACCCCAAACTTTTGGTGGAATTCATATTAGGTCATAATATGCACCTAGTAAAAATTTCATACCATTTGGGCATGTGAATATTTGGGAAATCTCACTTGTATGTTAGGTTATGAAGAGGGGAAATGTGTCTAGGCCACCCCATGGTATTTTTGTTATTCTTAGAAGTTCCCCTTGTGGAAAGTGGAAGAAACTTCACACATGCATGTAATATGGTGTGGTGATTCACCTCTAGAAGGATGGGAAAAAAATGAATTTGTGAGTTGTTAAGAGGTTAAACCTTACTGAAAATCCATGAATCTTTGGCAAGAGCCCACTAGGGTGAAAACACACTCTAGAGATTTTTCTTAGAATTTTTAAAGATATTTAAACTCTCACGGTTCAATTTTATGTAAATTGTCACTTATGATAATTGCTTGATTTTGTGGTCAAATATATTTAGAAAATTCTGATAAATTTGCCAAGTGCTTTTATGATCATTGCAATGTTCTGTGATTTTTAGTATGATTTTTGGACATATATGTTGGTAGTTGGGTCATAGATTGGTAAATTCAAGATGTGGATAATTAATCATTCCTCATAATATTAATTGTTGGAAAATTATTTATTTATGTTAGCACACTTATTTAACTCTATTAGACCTCTGGAAATTTTTGAAGAATTTAATGTTGATGGAATTATTTATTATCAGTGATTTATGAATTGTTGGCAATTTTTAGATAATTCAGTTATGTGGCTTATAATATTTGGATAATTATGAAATTTAGTGAATATACATTTCTGATCAGTAGTATGGAAGCCAAGAAAATCTCGACTCCAAAATTCGGATCAATGCAGCCGGAGGCTACTCGCCCAGCAATGTGACTAGATGACTTTACTGGCAATGATGAAGGGTCTCGAATGACAACAACTGGACCCCAGGTGCCGCGGCAGGGAGGTCCCACCATGTACCCGAAAGCTCAGAAGAGACTTCCCCTCCAAAACCAAAGAATGGCCGAGCTTGGTACTAGGAAGGCACTGACTTGTGGGGGATCGCGCATATATGGGAGGGGGGGGGGGGGGGGGGGGGGGGGGGTTGAACTATGAATTTTCAAGTGCCCTTCCTGGTACCCCTGGGGGTCTATTTATAGACAAATCCTATGGGGAAGGGGATACAGGCGACTTTGCCTGACCCTTGCGAGATAGGATAGTTGAACCTAATGAGTAGGTAACTAGGTAAGGACGTCGACAACATCTGGCGAATAGTAGTTGATAGTCGCCCATAGGCGAGTAGATCTGAGGGGTGACTGGTAGTCACCGACTTGTGCGAGTAACTTTAAGGCCTTCTTCTAGTAACCACTTTGGGGTGAGTAACCTTGACACTTACACCTGGCTATTTATACCTCTGGTGAGCTGCTTGTTGTCGCTCGCAAAGAGAGGGGAATATGGGTTGTACATAATCCCCTCTCTTTGCGAGCGACAAAGTGGCTCGGAAAGTAACATTCAACCCTTATTCGGCGAGGGTCTTCTGACGAGTATGTTGCCTATTCGAAAGTAGGGGGGTCATCAACCTTTATAAATAGGAGTGTATGGTCCTTCCCTGCCATGCCAATTTTCCATCCCTGACGAGATGCTGATAACCGAGGAGATAATCGCGAAAACTCTGATGTTGAGGAAGCTGCTGAACAAGTCGCACGATGGTGCGGCGTGTAAGCAAAAGAGAGCCGAAATTGATCGCCCCGCCAAGAGGACTCCGCGTGATTCCGCGGGTTGATACCTCGACATCCATGAATTTGAAAGGGAAGAGAACATGAAAGCCTTAAGAAACATGAACATCAACTTGAAAAACTCACTCTAACTCTCTAACAGCACCTCCCCATCTCCAAATTTCTGAACCCTGGACTCAAGGAGAGCCTCTGAATTTATAGGAAAAAATTTCAGATTACACGCCCTCGGTCACGGGCGTGACCTAGGGCGTGACTGCACTATTCACATCGGATCCAACAGCGGCGTGGGCTTTCTGGACGGCGCGGCGAAAAGTGACATGTCACGGGCGTGACATGTCGGGTCACGGCCATGACTTTGGACGACTGCATTAAATGCGGCGTGGGCTGGAATTCGGCGCGGCGGAGAAGCAGAGATCACGCGGGCAAGTCACGGCCGTGACATGTGGGTCACGGGCGTGACTCAAGTTGACTTCTCGACTGCAGCTCCACGTCTCGATGGCGGCTCTACGTGGAAGATTCTAAGATTACACGCCCCCGGTCACGGGCGTGACTTTGGGTCACGGGCGTGACTTTGGGTCACGGGCGTAACCTGGAGCGTGACTTGGTGTGGACTGGTTCAAACAGCGTGGCATCGATTCTGGACTGATCTTCAGGTTACACGCCCTTGGTCACGGGCGTGACCGAGGGCGTGACATGCCATTTTTTTCGATTTATCCCAAAATTCTGCAAATATTGAAATTAAGCTAAGTTAGAATCAAAATTACAAAAAGAACTACTTATAACCTAAAATTGACATAAAAAGGAAAATTCACATTAAATATTTACAAAATTTTCTATTAAAAAGTTATAAAAATACTACTTATCAATACTCCTCGGCGAACGCCATGCCCATGCCTGATATTGCTAAATCTAGTTAGTTTAATTAGTTTATTTTTAGGTTATTTGCTCTTATTTTTTGCTTATTGTTGTTTACCTAAATGCAATTTTGGTTTATTTTCCTATTTTTAGTGCTAACTTAAGTTTTCTGAATTTTCAGGTCAAAAATGCAAAATTTCCTAAGTCACGCCCGTGACCTAGGGTGTGTAAGTTGCTGTTTCCAGTTAAGTTGCTGCCACCATAATTCAAAAGATCTGGTCAGACAAGCCCAAAGTACACGGTCGTGACACACAAGTCACGCCCGTGACACGCAAGTCACGCCCGTGAACAGCTCAGATTCGACCAGCTGACCACCGAATTGGTCACGCCACTGTTACACGGGCGTGCTTCCAGTCACGCCCGTGACTGCCACGTCAACCAGCCACCAGCACCCATGATCGCTGCCAACGCCCATGACCGGACTAACCACCTAAATGGTCATGCCCTCAGTCACGGGCGTGACCTAGGGCGTGACCCATCAAATCGCGTCAGAATCGTGCGCCGAACATGATCCAAGCCGCAGAATTGATTAAATAATGTCACGCCCCTAGTCACGGGCGTGAGTGGGGGCGTGACCGAGGCAGAAAAATTTCTATAAATTGAAATGACCTCCAAGCTTTCCCCATTCAGTTTTTTGGCAGAGAGAACTGGTGCTACTACTCTATTTTCAGTGATTTTCATGTTATTTTGTATTCTTCTTCTCTCTCTCTCTTATTTCAATGCATTTCCTTTTCTAGTTTTCATATGAATGTTGTAATGCCTTTGTAATTTCCTTTCATAGTGTATTACTAATGCTTAGTAGGCTTTCCATGCAAATGCAATCTCAGTTGAACTTTTGTTTAATAAAAATTGCATGTTTTTGTTCTCTTAAAATCTTCATCATTTCTCTCTCCTACCCCTCCACCATGAGTAACTAAATTCTCATAGTACTCGATCTTGATGATCTGAGGATGAGTTGATCAAGTTATGATCATTTAGTCTTCTTTCACTTTCTAAAGTTTTGGGCCTTAGATTTACTCTTAATTAAAATTAAGTGGAGCTATATTATCGATGTATAGTCCACACCTTTGCTTTCATTCTTGGCTAGCCGAGAGGCCGATAGTCTGAAGTGAGCACTTAAGAGTAAAGAGAGTTACACACATTTCTCAAGAGAGAATGACGTAAATCTCCTGGATTGGAGTCAAACCCAATAGCGGGGTTCACCACTTAATGCGAGTTTTAGGTATTCGAATACGGGACGAGAGTTCGGTCGGATTTTCCTAAACTCAGTTGGGCATATCTTCGAGAGAATCATGTTCAAACTATAGGAACCCCCACGGTCAAGCTACCCTTACTTTATTAAGTTTTAAGTTTGCTTTTGAATTTTGATCAACTTAAGCCGAAGTAAGTCAAGATCGAGTGCTATTTCTTAATCATCGTTTAGCCGTACTTTTACCCAGCTTTTATTTCAACTTAACAAACAAAACCTTCCAAAAAATTATTAAGATAAAATAATAGTAATTTGTTTGAGTATAAGTAATCAACGGTTCTCGGATTTTAATACGGCACTTGTGTTCCTATACTACAGTTCGATAGGTATACTTGCCTTCTCGGATTGCTAGTTCGGATTTTATTTCGTGCAAGCGGAATTTTAATCATCAAGTTTTTGGCGCCATTGCCGGGGACTCGCATTTTGTTGATATTTTGAAAGAACGAATCTATTACTTTTATCACCTCTTTTTCTCTCCTCTTTCTTGAAAAAAAAAATTAATTCAAAAAAAAGAGAGACCTTTTCTTTTTCGAATTTCTCAATCTTATTTTCCCTTCTCTCTTTCTAGTTTATGACCCGAGCGAATCCGTCAGAACTTGTAGACTTGGACCAAGAACTTGAGCGTACTCTTCGGAGAAAATCGCAAGTTCAAGATCCTACATTCCAAGAACTGGCTGAGGATTCGGAGTCGGTTGTTAATATGTGCGAACCTAACCAAAATGAAGTCCCAAACATGGTTGCGGCCCCTGAATGGACTATGTCCCATTATGCAAGGCTTAACCTGGAAGGGACGGAAACTAGTATAGTCCGCCCTGCCATAGCTAATAATAATTTCGAACTAAAGCCCAGCATAATTCACATGGTGCAGCAATACGTGCAGTTCGACGGATTACAAGATGAAGATCCGAACGCACATATTGCTAGCTTCCTTGAAATCTGTGACACCTTCAAAATAAATGGTGTTACGGATGATGCAATTAGGCTAAGACTCTTCCCATTTTCTTTAAGAACAAAGGCTAAGCAGTGGTTGTCGACTCTACCTAGAGGTTCTATCACCACTTGGGCCCAGTTAACTGAAAAATTTCTAACTAAGTATTTTCCACCTGCGAAAACTGCTAAGCTTAGAAATGATATTTCTTCTTTTTGCCAAATAGATTCTGAAACGCTATATGATACCTGGGAAAGGTATAAAGAATTCTTAAGACGTTGCCCTCATCACGCTCTGCCTATATGGTTACAAGTGCAGACGTTTTATAACGGGCTAAATCAACATACTAAGCAAATGATAGACGCCGCTTCCGGTGGTACCTTAAATAACAAAACCCCGGAAGCCGCTCTTGAGCTATTTGAGGATATGGCCATGAACACCTATCAGTGGAATGTGCCAAGATCCCGCCCAAACAAACCTGCAGGTATGTACGAAGTGGATAACGTCTCCCAGCTGGCACTACAAGTGGAAATGCTTAGCAAAAAGATATCTGAAATGAATGCTCCTTCCGCACCTCAGGTTTGGGAATTTGCAAAAGCCACCTCCGAACAAGCTGATTACGTAGGCAATAGAAATGCTTATAATAATTATTCTGCTTCTAATTTTCATGCACCTGGTTTTCAATTACCGAATAATTATAATCCTCCGCTGCGTAATCACACGAACTTTTCTTGGAGTAATCCTGCAAACACAACTCGCCCGCCTCTACAAAATGAATTTACACCACCTCCACCCCCTGTTAACTTTCAAAAACCTCCATCTTTGGAGGAGATGTTTTCAAAATATATAAGTACGAACGAAATAACCGTCCGGAACTTAGCCGGATCCGTTAAAAATCTAGAAAACCAAATCGGGCAGCTCGCCAAAATAATATCCGAGCGACCGCCCGGGACTCCTCCCGCTAACACCGAGCCCAACCCGAGAGAGCAAGCGAAAGCTATAACTCTTGGGAGTGGGAAGCAAGTAGCCGGTCCGGTTAGCGAAGAGCCCAAGGCAAGATCCGCCCCTATTTTAAAAACACCACTCACTCAAACAGATTTTATCATTCCACCTCATATTTTCAAAAACAACCCCGCCCCGCCTTATCCTTCTCAACTCAACAAGGAAAAATTAGATGATCAATATCATCACTTCCTGGAAATGTTTAAGCAAATACACATCAATTTGCCCTTCCATGAAGCGATATCACAAATGCCCAAGTACGCTAAGTACCTGAAGGATCTTCTAACTAATAAGAAAAAGCTAGAAAATCTATCGCACGTAACTTTAAATGCTGAGTGTTCCGCCGTCCTAACAAATAAATTACCGAAAAAGGCTAACGATCCGGGTAGTTTTTCTATCCCGTGCCTCTTTGGTGATCTATTTGTAAAGAACGCGTTGGCCGACTTAGGTGCGAGCATCAACTTGATGCCATTCTCCTTGTTTAAGAAGTTAGGAGTGGGCACCCTTAGCCCCACACGTATGAGTATACAACTAGCAGATAGGATGATAAAATATCCGCTGGGAATTGTGGAGGACGTGCACGTAAAGGTAGACAAATTCATCTTCCCGGTGGATTTTGTCATTTTGGACATTGAAGAGGATGTCGAGGTTCCCCTAATCCTTGGCCGCCCCTTCCTTGCCACCTCCCGTGCTATCATTGATGTGAGTAATGGTAAGCTATTCCTCCGAGTTGGAGATGATGAAGTAACCTTCTCCATAACACCCTCTATGAAAAATACCCTAGAAAATGACGATTCATGTTTTTTCTTAGATGTGTTAAGTGAAGACCCTTCTTTTTGTATTTCTGAAAATGGTTCTTCTTCTTTTTGTTCATCTTCAAACACCTCCACTGAAATATTACAAGAAATGAAAATGGCCATTGCTCCCGCCCCCTCAAATTTTCAAATTAAATCAAAAATTTTTGAAGAAATTACTTTTGAAAAAGAAAAGTCTTTCAAATCTTCATACGAGGAACCTCCCACATTAGAACTTAAAGAACTACCCAATCATTTAAAATATGAATTTTTAGAAAAAGACTCTAAGTTACCAGTAATAGTGTCGGCCCATTTAAGTGGATCTGAAAATGCCAAATTGCTAAAAGTTTTACAAAAGCACCGCCAAGCAATTGCTTGGCAGATTTCTGATATTAAGGGCATAAGTCCATCTTTCTTCATGCACAAAATTCTAATGGAAGATAATTCACATAATTCTATTCAACCTCAACGCCGATTAAACCCAAACATGAAAGAAGTGGTAAAGGGTGAGGTCGTGAAATTATTAGACGCAGGAATTATCTATCCAATTTCAGATAGAAAATGGGTAAGCCCCGTTCAAGTAGTTCCTAAAAAGGGAGGGATCACGACAGTGTTAAATGACAATAATGACTTAATCTCAACACGGACGGTGACTGGGTGGCGTATGTGTATTGATTATCGCAAATTGAACGACGCCACCCGCAAGGACCATTTCCCCTTGCCATTCATCGATCAAATCTTAGAACGATTATCCGGCCATAGCTTTTATTGTTTTCTCGATGATCTCTCGGGCTACTTCCAAATTCCCATCTCGCCCGAGGACCAGGAGAAAACAACGTTTACTTGTCCTTTCGGCACCTTCGCCTATCGAAGAATGCCGTTTGGCTTATGTAATGCGCCGGCAACATTTCAACGGTGTATGTTGGCCATTTTCGACAAGTACGTAGAAAGTATTATGGAGGTATTTATGGACGACTTTTCCGTGTTTGGTGATTCCTTCGATTTTTGTTTAGAAAATTTAGAAAAAGTGTTAGAACGATGTGAGGAGACCAATCTCGCCCTGAACTGGGAAAAATGCCATTTCATGGTACGGGAGGGATTGGTTTTAGGTCATAAGATATCAGCAAGAGGAATTGAGGTCGATGAAGCAAAAATAGAAGTGATCGAAAAACTGCCACCGCTAACCAACGTTAAGGCCATAAGAAGCTTTCTAGGACATGCCGGTTTTTACCGGCGATTTATAAAAGATTTTTCGAAAATTACCAAACCCCTCACTCATCTTTTAGAAAAAGACACTCCATTTATTTTTGATGATACCTGCTTATCTGCTTTTCAATTAATCAAAAATAAGCTAATAAATGTGCCAATTATGATAGCTCCAATCTGGGACCTTCCATTCGAAATCATGTGCGATGCAAGTAGCTTTGCGGTGGGAGCCGTTTTAGGACAACGTATATCTAAAAACTTCCACCCTATTTTCTACGCAAGTAAAACACTTACATCCGCGCAGGAGAACTATACCACAACGGAGAAAGAATTATTAGCAGTTATTTTTGCGTTCGACAAATTTTGACCTTATATTACGCTTTCAAAAATTATTGTTTTTACGGACCACTCGGCCCTCAAATATTTACTTTCTAAACCGGATGCCAAACCATGCTTACTTCGCTGGGTCTTACTCCTCCAGGAGTTCGACTTGGAAATCCGAGATAAAAAGGGGGCTGAGAATTTGGCCGCGGACCATCTTTCACGATTAGATAACCCGTTTATTGAAGATTTAAATGAACAAACTTTTAATGGTTATTTTCCCGACGAGAAGTTATTATCAATCAACACTACTCCTTCTCCTTGGTTTGCAAACTTCGCCAACTACTTAGTAGCTCGAGTCCTCCCAAAAGAATTTTCCTATCAGCAAAAGAAGAAATTCTTTTCTGACCTGGAGAATTATTTTTGGGAGGACCCGTATCTGTTTCGAGTTTGTGCAGACCAAGTAGTAAGGAGATGTGTTTCTTTCGAAGAAGGACAAAATATTTTCAAGCACTTACATGAAGGACCGACTGGTGACCACTATCAAGCCAATCGGACCGCTCACAAAGTGCTAAGTGCAGGCTTTTATTGGCCTAGCCTTTTTAAAGATGCCCAATCTTTTGTGAGACGGTGCGATAGCTGCCAACGGGCCGGAAATATCTCAAATAAAAATGAAATGTTGCAAAATTATTTCATCGATTGCGAAGTTTTCAACCTTTGGGGAATTGATTTTGTAGGTCCTCTTCCTTCTAGCCATGGTAATAAATACATTTTAGTTGCGGTAGACTACGTGTCTCGATGGGCAGAGGCCCAAGCTCTTCCTACCAATGACTCCCGAGTCATTATTATTTTCTTAAAAAAATTATTTTCTCGATTCCGTACTCCTAGGGCCATCGTTAGCGATAGGGGTTCGCACTTTTGTAACGCACAATTTGCAAAAACACTTTTAAAATATGGCGTTACACATAAGCTTTCAACTGCATACCATCCCCAAACTAACGGCCAGGTCGAGGTATTGAATAGAGAAATCAAACGTATTTTAGAAAAACTGTTTCCACCTCACGTAAGGACTGGTCATATAAATTAGACGATGCTCTATGGGCTTACCGAACAGCGTACAAGACCGCCATCGGTTGTACACCGTATCGGTTAGTATATGGGAAATCGTGCCATTTACCGGTCGAATTAGAACATCGTGCTTTCTGGTCCCTTAAATTTTTAAATTTTGATCCCCACTCCACCGCCGATCTTCGAAAATTCCAACTCAACAAACTCGATGAGTGGCGCTCCAATGCGTATGAAAATAATAAATTATATAAGGAACGAACGAAATGCTTTCACGATAAAAATTTAAGGCACCCGAAAACATTTAAACTAGGCGACCAAGTATTACTTTATAATTCCCGTCTACGTTTATTTCCTGGAAAGTTAAAATCTAGATGGTCAGGTCCTTTTAATGTAAAGGAAGCTTATCCGTATGGAACTGTTTTGATATCACACCCAGATAAGGGTGATTTCAAGGTTAATGGGCAGCGTCTAAAACTTTATTTTTTTGGTGACAATGTTAACATGGACAGTGAAAAACTTCTTTTGTCTGGACTGTAATAATTTGGATTAACTTTTGAACTATATTCTTTTAATCGAGCTCAAACGACATTAAACAGAGGGCGCTCTTGGGAGGCAACCCAAGGTTTTTAAAAATTTGTTGTTTTAATTTTTCTTTGGCCCTGGGCGGCTCCGATACTCTCAACTTCGGCGATCGCCTGCTTCAACATTGCTGGTTTCAAGAAAAATTCAAGATGATATTTCATGAAGATTCAAAGCGCCAACAAGGGGGAGCGGCATCACACATCCTTTCAAGCCCATAAATCCAGGGAAGTGCTTGTTTTAGTTTTTCAGTTTTAATTTCTTTTCTTAGTTACCCCTTCCTTCACTCTCCTTTTCCATTGAGGACAATGTCTATCGTAAGCTTGGGGGAGAATGTCTTCTTTTCTTTTCTTTTGTTTTAGTAGTCTAAATTAGATTTTGGTAAAATCAATAGTACCCCTTGCTTTATGTTTTGTTTTTCCCAAAATATTTTATATAGCCTTAGTTAATTTCAAAATTTCTAATCCTACTTTTTAATTATGTTTCACAAGTAAATTGTTGACTCATGTAGTGTTCTAATTCTAGGTAGCATGTTAATGTGAAAAGTTTTTTCTAAAATCTTGTACTTTCCTTATCATTTTCTCTTTTATCTTCTTTACTTTCGTAAAAATTCTTCATCCACTATTTTCCTCTTCATTTTTAGATATATTTTGCAAGGTTAACTTTTGATTTGTGTAGTAAATGTGAATAATCCTAGACGCTTATTATTCTTATTTTCTGGATAAGTTCATTAGTCTTTATTTAATATCTAGGGCTTACTTTTTGAAATCCTTCAAAACTCATGCTTTAAATAAATTTAGAGAGCAATGAAAATGATTTAGGCCATTTTTTAAGTTTGAGCCTTCATGCCAACCCTTAAAAAGAAACCCCTTGTTAGCCTCTTTTGAGCCTTTTCCCATGTTTTATTGTCACCTCCACTTATCAAAATTTTCACCAAAGCCAAAATTTCCAAACCTATTTGAATCACACTAACACTTTGAGTTTTATTTAAATTTCTAAAAGAGTGTGATTGGTTTATTGCATGGAGAGCTTCAAAGAAAAGAATTTGCTCAAAAAGAAGATATTTTAAGCATATTTGTATTAGTTATCTTTGCCAAAATTTCAAAATAAAATAAATAAATAAATAATGGCTATGAAAGAGAAAGAAAGAAAATATGCTATATGCTTATAATGAAGGATTGCCTCTTATCATTCATATCGAAAATTTTATAAAACTCATGTTTATGGTTTAGTGTGATTATAGCAATCACTTTTATCTTCGATTTCCATTCCAAATCATATGCCTAAACCAAACATTTCGGTCCTAATAAAGTCATCTTGATTCATGCTCCTAAGTTTGCTTTAGCTAAGTAAAGAAGAAAAGTAGAATAGTTAAGTCTTGGTATGAATTTAGATCCCTGTTCTTAGAATGATATAATTATAATTTGTCTCTTAGGGTTTAGTAACAATTCAATGCACTATCTCACTTGTTACTTTGCTCAATTTTATTTTAAAATTTTTTAGTTAAAATTTTGGATGATTAATTTTTGTTAGTTAAGGGTATAAAAATTAAGCTTAAATAAAGTACTTATTTTAGGTTTCCTTTTCACTATTCTCCCTACTTAATCACGTCAGCCAGCCGCCAGCGCCCATGATCGCCGCCAGCGCCCATGACCGGACTAACCACCGAAATGGTCACGCCCTCAGTCACGGGCGTGACCTAGGGCGTGACCCATCAAATCGCGTCAGAATCGTGCGCCGAACTTGATCCAAGCCGCAGAATTGATTAAACAATGTCACGCCCCTAGTCACGGGCGTGACTGAGGGCGTGACCGAGGCAAAAAAATTTCTATAAATTGAAATGACCTCCAAGCTTTCCCCATTCAGTTTTTTGGCAGAGAGAACTGGTGCTACTACTCTATTTTCAGTGATTTTCATGTTATTTTGTATTCTTCTTCTCTCTCTCTCTCTCTTATTTCAATACATTTCCTTTTCTAGTTTTCATATGAATGTTGTAATGCCTTTGTAATTTCCTTTCATGGTGTATTACTAATGTTTAGTAGGCTTTCCATGCAAATGCAATCTCAGTTGAACTTTTGTTTAATAAAAATTTCATGTTTTTGTTCTCTTAAAATCTTCATCATTTCTCTCTCCTACCCCTCCACCATGAGTAACTAAATCCTCATAGTACTCGATCTTGATGATCTGAGGATGAGTTGATAAAGTTATGATCCTTTAGTGTTCTTTCACTTTCTAAAGTTTTGGGCCTTAGATCTACTCTTAATTAAAATTAAGTGGAGCTATATTATCGATGTATAGTCCACACCTTTGCTTTCATTCTTGGCTAGCCGAGAGGCCGATAGTCTGAAGTGAGCACTTAAGAGTAAAGAGAGTTACACACATTTCTCGAGAGAGAATGACGTAAATCTCCTGGATTGGAGTCAAACCCAATAGCAGGGTTCACCACTTAAAGCGAGTTTTAGGTATTCGAATACGGGACGAGAGTTCGATGGATTTTCCTAAACTCAGTTGGGCATATCTTCAAGAGAATCATGTTCAAACTATAGGAACCCCCACGGTCAAGCTACCCTTACTTTATTAAGTTTTAAGTTTGCTTTTGAATTTTGATCAACTTAAGCCGAAGTAAGTCAAGATCGAGTGCTATTTCTTAATCATCGTTTAGCCGTACTTTTACCCAGCTTTTATTTCAACTTAGCAAACAAAACCTTCCAAAAAATTATTAAGATAAAATAATAGTAATTTGTTTGAGTATAAGTAATCAACGGTTCTCGGATTTTAATACGACACTTGTGTTCCTATACTACAGTTCGATATGTATACTTGCCTTCTCGGATTGCTAGTTCAGATTTTATTTCATGCAAGCGGAATTTTAATCATCAATGCCTCCTTTCTCCGTCGTGCTACCGAGATACTCCTCGGTGAAAGCCGTCTCCTCGCCAGTAACCCAGGGTAGCGCCTATGCACGCAGGTACTTTTTGTATTTGGAGCGATATGCTAAACTTCCTTCTCAGGCATTATACTGACTTCTGTCTTTTTCAAGTCGCACGATGTCTATGGGGTCGGCCTTTATTGACGCCTTATGCCTGCCCACACAGGAGTTCCAGACGAAACCTGTCTTCGCCTACCTCGACCTTGACCTCGAACTCAAGGTCGATAGGTTGATGGTGTATAAGGTGCATCAACGCTTATCTCAAAATTAAAGTCTCTTGGCAAACATCGAGGAGTTTGAGCACCGGTTGGAAGCCTAGGAGGGAAAGTACTTCGCCATCAACGAGTTGGAGTGGTGGATAGCGGATGTGGAGCATCGGTAGGAACTGCTGAAAGCCGACATTCGCGAGCTTCGGGCGAGTATGGGCCCCCGGGATCCTTACTTGCAAGGAGGAGCACATCCGCTTCAACGAGGAGCTCATGGCGAGGGCTAAGGAACATATGGGATTCGCGCGCCAGCTGGGATTTACTGGGCGACATGCCCCTACCTCGGATAGGCTCGGCGATCCTCCAGTGATGCAGTGAAGTCGGCAGACAACGTCTATCTTTCTTTTGCTTTTTATGGACATTAATTCAAATAGCTTGTAATAACTTTAACTCGATCCTGGCAAGATTTATCTGTTAGTCTCGTGTGTGCTTCAATGTCATTTCTGGTTTTTGCCAAGTCTTTATCTTGTTTTTTCTTGCTATGACGAGTTTCATTTGATTGTCGCACTCTGCGAGCGACCTATAACCTCGGCGTCTTGGAAAGACTCTTTCGAGGAAACTAACTCGGCAGGCGATCTGAGCGAGCTAGGGGCAAGCATCGCGCGCATCGAACCTCGTGATCCCCCCTGCGATGTCTATAAAAATGTGGGGGGGGGGGGGGGGGGGGTCCAAAAACAACACGCTCTTCACTTCTCGATGACGCCTCCTAGCGATGCCGAAGCTAGCAAATTGACTTATGCTCAGAACTTCTCTGCGAAGAAGTTCAAGAAACCCATAATAGAGGAGGGGAGTCTTGCCTTCCCCTTGACTCATTTTGAGGTGGGTTTGCGACTTCCCCTCTGGCCACTACTTCCTCCACAGGGGCTTCTGTGTCTGCTTGCCAACAAAGGAGGAACGAATCAACTCATTCGCAGAGGGGAGGCTTGACACGCTATTTCCACACCGCTAATTAGCGGGCACGAAATGCGGTACGATGGCAGTGCACCGGTCATTGTCAAGTAATAAAAGTAGGGAGTAGCTCCCCGAATATCGTTCTCAAAGGACCGCAAGTTAGGGAATACGATTTGCTCGTTAGGAAACTAATTATGGGGGTTCTAAGTTTAACAAAACAAGAAGGGGGTTTGGTTGATTTTATAGAGCGGGAAATGAGAAAACTAAACACTATGCGGGTCGCAATCACCGCGTCGCTTGGTGGATGGGTTTAGTGCAGGACGCGATGCCATGCTTCGCTTAGCGGATGGCCGGTGAGCATATGGATGAGGTGAGTGCAGATGTGAGGGTTGAGGGTCGAAGGCACCTCTTCGCTATCGCTTCCAGCTTTTGCTAGAGCGGGTGCTGGAACGTGTGGGTGTAAGTGGAGCGGGGGCGGAGCGCATCACAACACAGCATAACGTAAAGACAAGTTCATAAATAAACTTCCATTCATAGACAAATAGATGTTCATTCAGTTCATTACAACCATTAAGAGTACAAATCACAAAAAGAGAAGGGGTAGAAGTAACCACGAGATGAGAAGCCTCGACGCGGATCGTGGTCGGAATGGGGGGTCGTCACGCCTCCTCCGAGCTCAGTCCTTTGTTGCTTCCGGGATGCAGAGGCTGTCACTACCTCTAACCGCTGCCCGTCTTCTTCTCAAAGCTGGGTTCACTTCTCCTTCACCCAATGGAGATGTCTTCCTCTTGGAATGCTGGCCATAGATGGCGGAGAATGCTTCCGGAACCCTAGAATGACCTTAGGATCAATGGATGAAGCTTTCCCAAGGGGAGGAATGGAAGGAGGGACCATGGAGAGGTGGAACGGCGGAGTCGCGCTCAGAAATCGCACCAAAAACCCGCTGCTATCCCTAAAATCGCGGAACAACGCCTTAAATAGGGAGCAGAATAAGTACTGCGCACGGTCAGTGGCGCACGACCAATGGTCGTGCGCGAAGGAATGACTGTGATCGTGCGCAGTCAACCTGTAGCAAAGGAAAAATAGAAAACATCGCACGGTCAGGGGCGCACGACCAGTGGTCGTGCGCGAAGAAAGGCCTGTGATCGTGCGCATAGCTTTGTTCCGATCTCGATCTGGGCTGGGAATTAACGCACGATCAATGATCGTGCGCCTGATCGTGCGCGAAGGAATGCGCATGATCAGAGGCTTTTTAGGCCAAAAATCACCCCGCCCCATCTCGAACGTGCACACGACCCCAGGACCTGCAAGAAAAGTACAAATAACCCCGATCCGTGCACATCACCGGATCCATAACACAGGCATACAGTAATATATAGGAAAAAATATGCCACAAAGGGGAAAGGATTGCACAAAAGGCGCAGAGACGCCATGCTATCACTATAAGCGTATATGAACAGCAAATGAAGTGCAATGACACTAAAATAAACCCAAATGAGGCCAGAAATCACTGTATAAACCAGACTCATCACACCCCCAGACTTACCTATTTGCGCGTCCCGAGCAAACAAATCCGGCGGAGCGAGAAAAGACATAGTTGGGTTAGAAATTGCAAGGGCGGAGTAATATGCGAAGTCTCATACGCATGTGCATAGAAATCTAGTAGACAAAATTTCTAATTATACATATTAGTTTATAATTTTCTAAGAGCGTATTTATATATTACGTTTACTCAACAAGTGAATCACGGTGAATCATAAGGTCGTACATAGGAAGAAAGTAAACTGAACGCTGAGGCGAGCATTGCCAAAGATCGGGACTCGGGACAACTCCATTGAAATCCATCAATGTCGGTGGCCATAGGCTTGCCCGTTCGCACTCTCTCCACGGCACTGGTATGACTCAAATGCGTGAATCAATAGGACTTTAGGTTTGAGATGAGGCTTGGGTTTAGGTGAGGTAAACAAAGATAAAAGCGACGGCTAAGACACTAAACCCAAATGAGCTAGCACCGAAAACTATCCTCATCACCACACGAACATGCGGGTACACTACACCCCCCGGACTTGGAATTAACAACATGGGTGCGTGCACCGCTTACTCCCAACTTAAACTTCTACAAATGAATTTTTCATTCAAACTCATATCTTTTTCTCTTTTTCATTTTTTTCTTTTCTTTTCTTATCATTTCCAGCGAATAAACAATAAAACATATCCACAACTTCACAAACATGTCACCACATCAACAACCCAACTCACAAAAATAATAAACAGCTAAAGCTCAGATTTGGGTGTGTGACTAGGATTGGCTTTTGGGCTTTGGTGCGATACAAGTGGGGCTGAATCAAAGAACGGGTAGGCACAACTGGGCTAATGAGGATATATCGATAGGAAAGGGTGCAAAGGCTCAACCGGGCCAAAATGAGGGCCTATATCACATTCATGCAGTTGACCAACCGTGTACCCATGTTTCAAGAATCGCTTGGGGCGAGTTCTAGCCACCGAGAAAGATAATCCTTTCTCCCGACTCGGGCAACACGAGACTAATGAACGTCTACACACATTCCTATGCTACCGTTTGCTTCACACCGGATTCACCAAATTGAGTAAAGTAAACAATATTTACGCTAGTAGAAAAATATAGACTAAAAACATAAAAAGAAATTGAATCTACACGAATTCCTACGAGACATGAGCACTCGACTAGGAGCACTACAGGAGTCAACAAAGTACTTCGTCTCGCAATCCTAACCCAGCACCGTGATTTCCCATTCACACAACCGAGACTAGTTAGACTCGTCGCGCGCCTACAGTTAAGTGCGCTCACGTGGGTGTCGTGGTGTGCCATGAGATGAACAATGCTACAATATAACACAGTGTAAATCCTAGTATGTTGTGCACTGTGCTTGTGCACGAGGTAACGATAACTCTCACTCCCCCAGACTTATACTAAGCAAAAAAAACATGTTCGATAGCGGCATAAGCTTAAGAAGGCAAGGAGGAGAGATTACCCCATGCTCAGAAATGAGCATACCAGAAGATATGGCGTTTTGTTCAGAAGGCAGTGATCCCGCTGTGCTCCAATAGATGCGGACCTGCGATTAAAAGGATCCCAGCACAACAAAAATATAGCAAAGAAAATAACAAAAAAAAGAACGGAACCAAATGATCCCAAATGGGTTGTCTCCCAAGAGCCCTTTTGTTTAACGTCCTTGAAGGTGGACCAAATACCTGTATTATAGTTTGACAGCAAAAGTCTTATAATAAAAAGCTAAAGAGACAGTACAACGCAGCAAATAACATGAACCACCAAGCACAAAAAAAAACATCACAGATGGCACACAGCACAGCCCGGAGATGAAAAGCTTCAGAAGTAATAGTTTCCTCATGGGAACAATACTCTAGTTGACCAGATTAAGTTTTAACAATGTAGATTACAATCACGTCTACCTTATCACCAAAAAGGAAAACAACACGACCAAACAATTTAAACACACACCCACCAAGTCGAGAAGAGCTGTTTAGTCAACTAAATGTACCACTTGATGGTCAGGCAAGGCCGTGCTTCCCTCATAGATCTTTAGGCGATGCCCGTTCACCTTGAATTTTTCTCCTTTTTCTCCGGATATTTCGATTGCTCCGAAGGGCGCAACGTCGGTAACCACGAATGGACCACTCCAGCGAGACTTCAGATTTCCCGGGAACAAACGGAGACGGGAATTGTAAAGAAGGACACGGTCTCCAATTCTGAATTCTTTTTGCGCAATACGCTTATCATGCCACTGCTTTGTCCTTTCTTTATATATGCGGGCAATTTCATAAGCAAACTGCCGAAATTCATCAAGTTCGTTCAACTGGGCGAGACGTCGGATTTCTGCGGCATGGAGGTCCATGTTCAATAATTTGGTTGCCCACAGAGCTTTATGTTCTAGTTCCACAGGTAAGTGACATGCCTTTCCATAAACTAGCTGAAATGGGGACAACCCGATAGGGGTCTTGAAAGCTGTTCGGTATGCCCAAAGTGCATCGTCCACCCTCAATGCCCAATCCTTTCTATTAGAGTGTATTGATTTTTCTATTATCCGTTTAAGCTCTCTATTAGAAACTTCCACCTGTCCGCACGTTTGCGGGTGATAGGCTAAAGCGACTTTATGATGCACCCCAAACTTCTTCAATAGTTGAAGGAACAGTTTGTTACAGAAGTGGCTGCCTCCATCGCTAATGATTGTCCGCGGCGCTCCGAATCTAGAGAAGATGTTCTTGTGGATGAACTTTAAAACTGTGCGGGCATCATTTGCAGGAACGGCTTCAGCCTCCCCCCATTTCGAAACCTAGTCCACTGCCACTATCATATAAAGCTTTCCATGGGACATTGGGAATGGTCCCATGAAATCAATCCCCCAGACATCAAATGGTTCGCAGACCAACATGCTATTGAGAGGCATTTCATCCTTCCTTGAGATGTTCCCAGTCCTTTGACATTCGTTGCATTCCTTCACATGCACGTACGAGAGTCACGGAAGAGGGTGGGCCAATAAAAACCACACTGAAGAACCTTCTGTGATGTCCGCGCAGACCCCATGTGGCCACCTGCTTCACGATCATGGCAATGGAGTAATATAGACTTTTGCTCCGATTCGGGAATACACCGGCGGACGATCCCATCAGCGCACGTGCGGAATAACAGCGGGTCTTCCCAAAAACAATACTTCGCATCTGAAAGAAATTTCTTTCTTTGCAGAAATGAAAGGTTCGGAGGTTCGGAGGGAGTTTACCGCACGCCAGGAAATTAGCGATATCCGCAAACCATGGAGAGTTGCTCGGGACCGTTCCCACTGTGAACAGCATCTCGTCCGGAAAAGAGTCAGAAATTGGTGGGGGGCTGAGCTGAGAAAGATCTCCACACTCAAGCCTGGACAAGTGATCCGCAATCACATTCTCAACTCCCTTCTTGTCGAGGATCTCGAGGTAATACTCCTGAAGCATCAGGATCCAACGGAGGAGCCTTGGTTTGGCATCCTTCTTCTGCTTCAGATACTTTAGAGCAGCGTGGTCCGTGTGCACAATGACTTTGGATAGAATGAGGTAGGAATGAAATTTCTCAAGAACGAAAATCACTGCTAACAGCTCCTTCTCAGTGGTTGTGTAGTTCTGCTGAGCTCCATTCAGGGTACGACTAGCATAGTGGATTGTGTAAAAGATTCTGTCCCTTCTTTGTCCCAAAACAGCACCAACAGCGATGTCACTAGTGTCACACATAAGCTCAAAAGGGAGCGACCAGTCCGGTGATGTCAACACCGGAGCGGTCGTCAAACAGTTCTTCAACACATTGAATGCATGCAGACATGCATCATTAAAATCGAACCTCTTGTCCTTCCCCAAGAGATTGGATAACGGCTTGGCTATAGAGGAGAAATTTTTGATGAAGCGTCGATAGAATCCTGCATGTCCCAAGAAACTGCGAATCCCTCTCACAGATGTTGGAGGAGGAAGCTTCTTGATGATGTCCACCTTGGCTTGATCAAACTCTATGCCCTTATTTGAAATCTTGTGTCCCAGAACAACTCCCTCCCGGACCATGAAATGGCACTTCTCCCAGTTCAGCACGAGGTTTGTACTTTCGCAGCGCGTGAGAACCGCCGAGAGATTTCTCAAACAGGAGTCAAAATCAGCACCGAAGAGAGTGAAATCATCCATGAAGACCTCCAGGAACTCCCCTACCATATCATGAAAGATAGAAAGCATACATCGCTGAAAGGTGGCAGGGGCATTGCACAACCCGAATGGCATTCGTTTGAATGCGAAGGTGCCGGACGGGCAAGTGAACGTAGTTTTCTCTTGGTCCTCTGGGTCAATGAGAATCTGATTGTATCCTGAGTAGCCATCCAAAAAACAGTAATAGTCCTGTCCAGCTAACCTCCCGATCATCTGATCAATAAACGGGAGAGGGAAATGATCTTTGCGTGTGTTGGAGCAACCCTTTTACTGTTTTGGGCTAGGATCACTATGTACTGATTAGGATTAGTTGACCCCATTGTATAGTTTAAGGGTCAAGTCTTTAGGCTGATAAATTAGCTAGAACTTAAGATAAAATCTAAGGTTCTCAGCGGTCAACAAATGGCTAGCAGTGCTCGACAGATGGCTCCCAGCGTTCGACAGTTTTTGTTCCCAGCGCTCGACAGTTTCCAGCCAGCATTCAACATCTTCTGGACGGCGCTCGACAGATTATAGCCAGCATTCGACAGATCATTTATTGAAGCCCAGATTTGTTATCAACTATATTCTATTTAGCCTAACAGCAAAACGACGACTATAACAGATCTATTTTATATCTTTGGACGTATTCTGACAGATAAGGAAGGATATTAGACTCAGTTAATATATTCCCTTCTTTCCTTTTTCCAAGACAGTAATAGTCGTTGACATTTAATGAAAAGGAATCTTTTCACGGTCAAGAAATTAAAGGACCTGCCAGAATCGTTCGAGTCGATAGAATTCAAACATCATTCTATTACAGAATACAAAGGATATATATAGCATAAGAAGAAGAAAGAAATACATAGATCTCTCAAAAAAAATAATACTTTCTTCCTCTTCTTCCACAAGCAGCACAAAATTTCTTCTGAGAACATCTTCCTCAAGAGCATTCTCTCAGAATCTGCTGCAAATTCAGATCTTCTAAAAGAGCAACAAGCAATCTGAAGAACCTGTTCTTCCAGATCAATCTGCTACAGGAGATCTTAGTTTTCAAGAGAAAGCTTCTTCATTCAATCTGACAGGGGGAGCTTTACAACAACAACCACTAGAGTCTTCTCTCAGCATCTTGACAGAGAAGAACATTATAAACTCTTTCTTCCCATCTTGTACATGGTTATAACTCCCTTCAAAAGTTAACTCTCAGTGACAGGGCACCTTAGCAAAAACCTGCAGTTTGGTTAGAGCACCTTATAAACAGCTCACCTGGTGTGAGGGCACCTTATCAACAACCTCCTAGTGGATTGCTACCAAAGGTGGTAGAAGAGTAGACGTACCCAGATTTATTGGGGAACTACTATAGCTCCTTGTGTCTTCTGTGTTTGGTCATTTTCTGTGTTTGTGCTGTTTGTTTTGTGATTTCATTTACTTAATTTTTCTGTTTATATAATTCTCACACTGCTTACACTTAGATATAATACTATTTTAATTCCGCTATAAAAACTAAGGAAAAGTTTTAATACTCTATTCACCCCCCTCTAGAGTAACTTAAGATCTAACCTCCACTTTCAATTGGTATCAGAGGTAGGTTGAGTCTTTACAGACTAACATCTGAATCACAAAGATCAACCAGATCTTAATTTGTCTAAGAGCTTCCTTATCTAAGAACTTTATATCATTCAAAACTCATGGCACAAAACAAGGAATATTCTAGCACAAGACCTCCTATGTGCAATCTCAGTAAGTTTGCACTATGGAAAGCAAGGATTAGGCTTTATATGAACTCTATTGATGAGGAGATTTTCAATGTTATTCTTACAGGACCTCCAGCACCTACATTAACAACCAGCACTACTGCAACAACAGACAACACTGTTGTTCCACCTCCTGAGTGGACTGAGGCTCAGAAGAAGCAGAGAATGCAGATGCAAAGGCCATGAACATTCTGGCCCTAACTATGTCAGATGACATATTCCAGAAAGTAGTTGAGTGCACCTCAGCAAAAGAAATCTGGGAATCTCTCAACAACATGGTGGCAGGCTCAGCAGATGAAAGGAAAGATAGAAGATCTCACCTGATCTCTCAATATGAGAACTTCAAGAAGGGAGAATCAGAAAATGTTGCTGATATGTACAATAGGCTCAGCCTCATAATAAATGAGCTGAAGTCTCTGGACAAAGTGATCTCACTCACAGAGATCAATGACAAAATTCTTATGTGCTTTCCCAGCACATGGGACTCCAGAGTCTGGCCAATCAAAGAAGCCAGAAGCCTAAATGAGATCACCACTGAAGCTTTGTTGGGCAAGCTCAAATCTTATGAGCAGCTCGTCAAAAGTAGGGAAGCTGAAGAATCCACTTCATCCCCAGCACTCAAGAAGGAGAGAAGTATAGCCTTCAAGGCTGTAGAAGAAGAAGGACAAACTCCTACCAAAGAGGAGTTGATGAGCTTCATAGCCAAAAGATTCTATAATATGGCTAAGAAAGATTTCAAGAAGAAGTCATCCAGAAGCTATGACAAGCCAAGGTATGACAAAAATCACTCTAATGAAATTATATGTTTTGGTTGTAGGAAGCCAGGACATATTGCTCCTGAATGTCCAGAGAATCAAAACAAAAAGGACAGAAAGGAGAGAAAAAGAGAAAAGGGAGAAAGGAAAGGTTCTGGCAAATCTTCCTCCCACTCACACAAAAAGAAGGGAAAAGGATTTGTAGCAACATCCTGGAGTGAAACAGAATCTGAATCAGAATCTTCATCTGGTTCTTCTGATGAAGAAGAAACAAAAGAGAACAGCCAATGTCTACTAGCAATTTATGACTCAGACAGTGAGTCACAATCTGAATCTTCATCAGGCTCCAGTGATGATGAAGAAGAAAAGAACTTCTGCATGATGGCAATCAATGCCTCAGCCAACAAATCTGATGAAGAAAATTTAGAATCAGAAGAAGAAGATGATGCAGATCAGGTAATGTCTGATGTTGATTTTACTTCAGATGAATTAAAGGCTGAATTCAAAGTCCTTTGCTCAGACTTACTCAACTCTGAGAAAGAAATAATCTCACTCAGATGTAAGTTAGCTGAAATGAAAAAGATGAGTGAAGAAAATGCAAATCTTAAGAAAGATTTGGCTACCTCCAGAGAACACATTGTTCTCATTGAGAATAAACTTTTTGAGGCCAAGAAATTTGAAGAATCCCTAAATGGGAGAAGTATCAAACTGATGGACAACACAAGCACAGTCAATGCTAGACTTAATAATAGCAAACTGGGCTTGGGTGCTTCATCAAGTGAGCCATCTCTGATTAAGAGAAATATCCTCTCCTCACCCATAAAATTTATTTATGCTAAAAGCAAAGAAGCTGCAAAAAGAGATAAAGATATTTCAAGCAAGTCTGTTAAGGATAAAAGAATTCAAAAGAATTCGTCGAACGGAGATCGACAAAAAGATTCAAATTTGTCGAACGGAGCTCGACGAAGTCTGAAAACAGATTTTCAGTATAGTCATCAGATGAACAATAGTCGACCAATTTATCCAAATTTGTCGAACAGATACTATACAGGAAATTCTAGAAATCTTAATTCCAAACAAACTAAAAATCCTTTCACTGAATGGATAATACCTCCAAGGAGATATCATCCACAAGGCTATAAGGACCAGCTTGAAATGTCATTTATTTCTGAATTTTGGGGTAACACAAAAGGACCCAAGGTAGTCTGGGTCAAAAACAACTAGTTTATGTTTTTGTCTTTGCAGGTACACGGCCATCCAAGATTAAATCTAAAATGGTACTTGGACAGTGGCTGCTCAAAGTACATGACAGGAAACAAGGCCAATCTAAAAAATTACAAGGCACAGCTTGGACCCAAGGTAATCTTTGGAGACTCCAACCATGGTCAAACCAAAGGCCTTGGTCAAATCAAGGTTGGAGCAGTAACATTCAAGGAAGTCACCTATGTGAAGGGTCTGAAGCACAACCTCATCAGCATAAGTCAGTTATGTGATGAAGGTTATCAGGTAACCTTTAATAAATCAGAATGCATTATCAAGTCATCTGATAATGTCATTGTTTTATCAGGTATTAGGCAAGGTAATATATATTTAGTAAATTTCAATTCCTCTAAATCAGAAATTTGCCTGTTTAATGAGCTAAGCAAACCTAGTGAACTATGGCATAAAAGATTAGGGCATGTAAATCTTAGAACAATTGCCAAACTATCTAAAGATAATCTTGTTAGAGGTCTACCATCAGGATCATATAAGAAAGAAGGTTTATGTAGGGCATGCCAGCTAGGTAAGCAAACCAAAAACAGTTTTAAATCCTTATCTAAAAGTGATTCACCTAGAATCTTATTTTTGCTACATATGGACCTTTTTGGACCTATAGCAATAAAGAGTTTAGGAGGGAAGTCTTACACTCTAGTTATTGTAGATGACTTCTCTAGATTCACTTGGGTATTCTTTTTGAGAGAAAAGTCAGATAACTTTAAAGTTCTTACAGACTTTCTTAAGAGCATACAGATTGAATACTCTACTGTAGTTGCATTGATCAGAAGTGATCATGGCACTGAGTTTGAGTCTCTTCTTATGCAAGAATTCTGTGAGAAGGAAGGTATCAGGTTGCTTCTCAGCTCCTAGAACTCCTCAACAGAATGGGGTAGTTGAAAGGAAAAATAGAACCCTAATTGAATCAGCAAGAACATTGCTTGCAGATGCTAATTTGCGACTATCCTTTTGGGCAGAAGCTGTTAGCACAGCAAACTATGTTCTGAATAGAAGTTTGATACACAAACTTAAGGGTAAAACTCCCTATGAGTTACTTAAAGGGAAGAAACCTAAAGTTGACTATTTCAGAACTTTTGGTTGTAAATGTTTTGTTCATAACAATGATAAGAAATATCTTAGAAAATTTGAACCAAAATCTGAAGAAGGAATTTTCTTAGGATATTCAATAGTTAGCAAAGCATATAGGGTATTTAACAAACCCTCTCTTAAGATAGAAGAGTCCATGCATGTTTCCTTTGATGAAACTAACATGTCTTGCAAGGAGAAAAACTCTTCTACCAAGAATGCTTTGCAGGTACCAGCTCTATGTGAAGAGCTTAATGGACTAAATCTACAGTCAGGAGATTCAATGCAACCATTAGCTCAAAACCTTGAAGATAGTGAAGAAGAAGATCATCCAGATCTTGTTGATTATCAGAATCAAGCAACAGCAGAACATCCTCCACAGGATACAATTACTGAACAAAATCCCCAAATAAATACCACTGCAGAATTAACTCCAACTGTTGACCACATCACAGTTATAGATCACCCAACTTCACAAGTGATTGGTGATATTTCAGCAGGTGTTCAGACAAGACATCAACTACACCAAAATCAGATGTATACTTGCTTTCTATCACAAGTTGAACCTCAAACCATAAAAGATGCAGAACAAGATCCAAATTGGATTCTTGCAATGCAAGAGGAACTCAACCAGTTTGAAAGAAACAAAGTTTGGGATTTGGTTCCAAAACCAAGAGGCCATCCAGTCATTGACACCAAGTGGGTCTTCAGGAACAAACTTGATGATCAAGGAAGTATTGTGAGAAATAAAGCAAGGCTAGTAGCTCAAGGATATTCATAGGAAGAAGGCATAGACTATGATCAAACATTTGCACCTGTGGCAAGACTTGAAGCTATCAGAATATTTTTAGCATTTGCTGCATACAAACAATTTAAGGTATATCAAATGGATGTAAAAAGTGCATTCCTAAATGGAGACATCAAGGAAGAAGTCTATGTGGAACAACCACCAGGTTTCATCTCTCCAACTCACTCTTCTTATGTATTCAAGCTCAATAAAGCTCTCTATGGTCTCAAACAAGCTCCCAGGGCATGGTATGAGACCTTAGCTAATTTTCTATTGGAAAACAAGTTCTATAGAGGCTTAGTAGACAAAACCTTATTTTTCAGAATACATAAAAATCAAACACTGCTAGTTCAAATATATGTAGATGATATTATTTTTGGCTCTACTGATTCAAATTTATGCAAAACGTTCTCTAAACTTATGCAATCTAAATTTGAAATGAGTAGCATGGGTGAATTATCATACTTCCTTGGTCTTCAAGTGAAGCAAACCTCATCAGGAATTTTCATTTCACAATCCAAGTATGCTAAGGAATTAGTAAAAAGATTTGGAATGTCTGATTCCTCTCCCATGAAAACACCCATGGCTCCTAATGCTGTCATTAATGCTGATGAATCAGGGAAACCTGTTGATCAGAAGGTGTATAGAGCAATTGTTGGCTCATTACTCTATTTAACAACTAGTTGGCCTGATATAATGTTTGCTACTTGTATTTGTGCTAGGTTTCAAGTTAACCCTAAAGAATCTCATCTATCTTTATTAAAAAGAATCTTAAGATATATAAAGGGCTGTCCTAATCTAGGTCTATGGTATCCAACAGCATCTGAATTTGAATTAACTGGATTCTCAGACTCAGATTATGCTGGATGCAGAGGAGACAGAAAAAGCACATCAGGAACTTGTCAGTTTCTTGGTGATAGGCTTGTGTCTTGGTTTTGTAAGAAGCAGACATCTGTGTCCACATCAACAGCTGAGGCAGAATACATTGCTGCAGGCAGTTGCTGCTCACAGATACTGTGGATACAAAATCAACTTCTAGACTATGGTATCAACTTAAATCAATCAATCATATTTTGTGACAATACTAGTGCAATATCTATAGCACAAAATCCAGTTCTCCATAGTAGGACTAAACACATAGAAATAAGGCACCACTTTATCAGAGATAATGTGGATAAAAATAAAATTTGCCTACAGTTCATCTCCACTGATTTACAAAGAGCAGATATTTTCACCAAACCCTTGGATGAAAAGAAACATATCTTCTTTATGAATCAACTGGGAATGATAGATGGAGACTCAATTTGTTGAAAATTATATTTTCTATCTTATCCAAAATTTTGTCGAACGAAGAACGACATATTTTTATTCGTCGAACGATGGTCGACAGAAACCTACATCTTCAGAGTTAGTGAAGAAAATCTCGTTTGTCGAACGACGGTCGACGAAAAAGATATTTTTAACACTGTCCGAAAAAATTTTAAAAGTCGGTTCGACTTCAGATTTAATTAGGTTTTGCCGAACAGCGCTCCTCGAATTCTCCTCCCTATTTCCTCGACTATATAACACCTATTTTACTTCATTCTAAGTTCGCGCCTACAGAAATCGTTTTCCTCCAGTTCTCCTTTTGCACTTGATCTTTCTCTTCTTTTGCAGGACTCAATGGCGATTTCTCAAGCCTCGCTTTATTCCATGAAGTTCGATGTTGGGTTCGACATAGATATGGAATCCTTCGCAACACCTGATCAAATATTCAAGGACATCCTTCAACTCTTTGAAGAGCAACAGTTGAGGAAGTTAACGAGCTTGAGGATAAAGCTTCACACAGCTGAAATCAAAGAATGGTGCTTCACAGTTAAGCAGGAAGATGAATGTCTGACGGGCACAATCTCAGGACACCAGGTCTCTCTTACACCTACCATTCTAACTGAAGTTTTTGGGCTTGTGAATGGTGATGACGATATAGAAATTAGTTCTGATGAATTTGAAGCAGCTTTAGTCAAAATGGGTCACTCCTCTGGAAACCCTAATCATCTGCTTAAGAAAAATCTGTCTTTGGAATACAAATTCTTATCAGATATAGTTGGCAAAGTGTTGTTAGGAAAAACAACAGGACATGACTATGTTAAAAGGCACCAATTTCTGTTGATGGTGGCCTTGATGGAGAAAAAGAAAGTGAACTGGGGATCACTTCTGTTTAATTTGATTAAGAAAAAGATTTCCAAGGAGAATGTTAGCTTTGGCAGAATTTTAGGAATTGTTCTGCAGGAAAGGCATCCAGACCTTCTGGTCTCCCCAAAGGTAACAATCAATGCTAGCAAGAAGCTGACCTCAGCTCTCTTTGCTAAGTGGGAAAGGGTATTTCCAAAGAAGAATCCAAAGTCAGTCAAGCAAACTTCTGAAGACACAAGGACTGATTCAGTCTCTTCCCTAACCCTTCCAGAAGTTCCTCCTTTGGTCTCCTCCCTTCCTCTCCCACCTCCTACTACTCAAAGTTTTTCCCCTGCACAATCTCCACCTTACAATTCTTCTACACATATTGATGACATTCCCCCTCCTTCTTTTGATCTCCTCCCTCATCCCTCTTCTTCACCTCCATCTCCTACTCATAATGATTCCCAATGCCCTATCCATCATTCTTCTTCTACTTATCAAGAACCCTCTCAACAAGGTGCAGATGTCTCAAACATCTTTGTACCAATCTCTATTCCTCCCTCTTCTGAGCCATCCTCCTCTCATTCTCACGAATTCACTTCCTTAAATATTTTCTCTGTAGCTGATCAGATACTTGGTCTCATCCTTCCCAAAATAGACCAGTTATTGGATGCAAAACTTGCTCCAATTGTTCAATCCATTTCTGCTTTATCTGAAAAGATTTCATCCTTCCCTCCCTTTCAATCTGTCCCTTCTTTTAGGGGCCTAGATTCAAGTTTCTCTGAAGCTAGGCAGGGGTAGATGTCTGATGAAGAAGTTCCAGATGCTCAAGCACTTGGAAATTCAGTTATTCCAATTTCAGAAGAGATAGTTCTACCAGGTCCAGATAAAATAAATAATGTTTCTATTAATCCCTCTATAGATATTATTTATTTGCTTTCTCAGTTTAGTACAGTTCTACCAGTTTTACCTCAACAGCATAATTATTCTAGAGCAATTGTCCCATACACTGCTCAAGTTAATAAAGCTCTGTTAAATAAGATAATTAGAAGCCTTGAGGTTAAGATTACAGATACAGTTTTCATTCAAGATCAAGCTCTCAGGCAAGAAGAAAAACTAGTTGTAATGACAGAAGAAGCAATCACAAATTCTGACTTTCCAACTTTTATCTTTGATGAAACTCCAATTCCAGACTTTGATGAGATCTGGAAAGCAGAAGATGAAGCTTATGAAGCTGAAGAGCAAAGGATCAAAGCTCTTAAATTGATATCAGATTTATATGATACACCAATCTCTTCTTCTAATTCTGATGAAGAAGATAATGATAGTGATTCTGATGATACACTGTCATGGAAAAGAAAGAAAACAAAGGCCAAGTCTAAAGCTATCCCCAAGCCTCCTAATCCAGACAATGATATCCCATATTATATTCTCCACAATATCTCTCTTGACAAAGTCTCACATCATTGGATGACACTCTCCAGAAATGAGCAGAAAAGAAGAAAGAAGTTCAAGAAAACTGGTTATATTCCTGATAGTCCAGTCAAGTTCAATCACCCTCCTCCTCCTCCTCCTCCAGCAGCAGGATCAGCAGGGATGTCTTCCTCCTTCTCTAGATCTGCCCCCCAGCAGTCTAGGAGATATGAAGGAACTCATAAAAGCTCCAGTGGCTCTCAAAGTTCTACACCAACCAGAGCTCCTCCCTCAAGTTCTTCCAGACCAATTTCAGATTACAGATATACTTTTTCAAATGGCTTATTTCACAGCAGAATGAATCTTCAAGATAATAAAACCTCAGATCAGGCAAATGATTCTGTTGAAAGGTCTCCTTCTCCAGAAATTCAAGAAACAGATGAAATAACTCACATGGCTAGATTCAGAGAATCAGTAGCTATTGCTCATATCAATAAAGCTAAGGCTGAAGGTGAGGACCATTCTCAATTTTCTACATTATCTGAATTCAGAAAGCAAGAGCTTGAAAAGTACAATTCCAGAAAATTTTTCAATGCTGAAAGATTTTTAAAGAAGTATCCAGCAGCAGTAGTTCTTCCTACTATATCTCAAACAATCATAAGTCCAGAAAACTGCTACATGAGCAAGAAGCAAGCTGAAAATCCCAACAGGGAAATCATTTTCAAGCCTTCCTCACAGTGAAAAAGTACAGTTTCAAATTCCTTCTGTCATTGATCTACTTGGATTCAGTATAAATGTTTCTAAACTCAGAGCATTTTATTTCAATATTATCTGCTGAAGCATTTCAATTTTGTCAGATATATTTCTGCTCTGCTGTTTATCTTTGTGTTATTTATTATTTGATTTATTTGCCAAATAGTATCCTAACCCAAATAGGGGGAGATTGTTGGAGCAACCCTTTTACTGTTTTGGGCTAGGATCACTATGTACTGATTAGGATTAGTTGACCCCATTGTATAGTCTAAGGGTCAAGTCTTTAGGCTGATAAATTAGCTAGAACTTAAGATAAAATCTAAGGTTCTCAGCGGTCAACAAATGGCTAGCAGTGCTCGACAGATGGCTCCCAACGTTCGACAGTTTTTGTTGCCAGCGCTCGATAGTTTCCAGCCAGCATTCAACATCTTCTGGATGGCGCTCGACAGATTATAGCCAGCGTTTGACAGATCATTTATTGAAGCCCAGATTTGTTATCAACTATATTCTATTTATCCTAACAGCAAAACGACGACTATAACGGATCTATTTAATATCTTTGGACATATTCTGACAGATAAGGAAGGATATTAGACTCAGTTAATATATTCCCTTCTTTCCTTTTTCCAAGACAGTAATAGCCGTTGACATTTAATGAAAGGGAATCTTTTCACGGTCAAGAAATTAAAGGACCTGCCAGAATCGTTCGAGTCGATAGAATTCAAACATCATTCTATTACAGAATACAAATGATATATATATAGCATAAGAAGAAGAAAGAAATACATAGATCACTCAAAAAAAATACTTTCTTCCTCTTCTTCCACAAGCAGCACAAAATTTCTTCTGAGAACATCTTCCTCAAGAGCATTCTCTCAGAATCTGCTGCAAATTCAGATCTTCTAAAAGAGCAACAAGCAATCTGAAGAACCTGTTCTTCCAGATCAATCTGCTACAGGAGATCTTAGTTTTCAAGAGAAAGCTTCTTCATTCAATCTGACAGGGGGAGCTTTACAACAACATCCACTAGAGTCTTCTCTCAGCATCTTGACAGAGAAGAACACTATAAACTCTTTCTTCCCATCTTGTACAGGGTTATAACTCCCTTCAAAAGTTAACTCTCGGTGACAGGGCACCTTAGCAAAAACCTGCAGTTTGGTTAGAGCACCTTATCAACTGCTCACCTGGTGTGAGGGCACCTTATCAACAACCTCCTAGTGGATTCCTACCAAAGGTGGTAGAAGAGTAGACGTACCCAGATTTATTGGGGAACTACTATAGCTCCTTGTGTATTCTGTGTTTGGTCATTTTCTGTGTTTGTGCTGTTTGTTTTGTGATTTCATTTACTTAATTTTTCTGTTTATATAATTCTCACACTGCTTACACTTATATATAATACTATTTTAATTCCGCTATAAAAACTAAGGAAAAGTTTTAATACTCTATTCACCCCCCCTCTAGAGTAACTTAAGATCTAACCTCCACTTTCAGCGTGTTGCGTCGTTTAGTTTCCTATAGTCGATGAACACTCTCCATCCTGTAACAATCCGAGTTGGCAACAGGTCACACTGCTCATTTTCAACAACGGTGATGCCACCCTTTTTTGGGACAAGCTGCACTGGACTCACCCACTTGCTGTCACTGATTGGGTATATGATTCCGGCATCGAGCAGTTTGATCACCTCTTTCTTGACAACTTCTTGCATCCTAGGGTTGAGTCGCCGCTGAGGTTGTGTAGTCGGTTTGAAGCTCTCTTCCAGCAATATTTTGTGCATACAAACAGCAGGGCTGATACCTTTTAAATTCGTAATGTTCCATCCGAATGCGCCCTTATGCGTTCGCAAGAGATCTCCCAACCATTGCTCATGCTCGAGTGGAAGCAGCGCCGAGATAATAAATGGGTGAGTTTGCTGATCTCCCAAGAATAAATATTTCAGATTTGCTGGCAGGGGTTTGAGGGACAAAGCTGGAGGGGCATCGAAATATGCCGCAGATGTGCATTCCACAGCAGACTTGCTGTCGCTGTTGATATTCCAAGGAGCATCCTCAACAACATTGCCCCAATGAGATGGAGACCGAAGGTCGGGTTCATCTTCCACAAGCTCAAGTGCGTCAGCGTCTGCATGATGATCTCTGCCAATGGCTTTATACATGTCAAAGGTAGTCAAATCGTCACCTAGACGGAGAGTCAACCTCCCCTTCTCAGCGTCAATAAGAGCGCGAGCTGTGGCAAGAAATGGCCTTCCCAAGATAAGAGGGACAACAACATCCGAAGCGATATCCATAATTACAAAGTCAGCAGGGAATACCAAGTCATTGACCGATACTGCTAGGTCCTCGACAACACCAATAGGTTTCTTAACAGACTGATCCGCCAACTGTAGGCTGATGTTCGTGGGCCTCAAGTTACCAGATCCCAGCTCCCGGAAGATTGAAAGAGGCATCAGATTAATTGAAGCACCGGAATCGCATAATGCCTGATAGCAGCCCGAATGCCCAATGGTGCATGGGATGGTGAAATTCCCTAGGTCCTTACGTTTAACCGGCCAATGTGCAACAGCAAAAGTGACACCCTCAGTTGGGGTGGATATAGACTTGGACGTCTCAAGGCGCTTGTTCTGAACGAGAAGATCCTTTAGATATTTTGAGTAACTCGGAATCTGGGTGAGGACGTCCAGGAGAGGAATATTAACTTGCACCCCTTTCATAATCTCTTGAAACTTATGGATTTTTTTTCCTTTTGCGTGTTCTTCAGTCTGTGCGGAAATGGGGCGGTAGTGGATGATTGAGCAGGAGCTGGGCTAAGAAGCGGCAGAGGAGTCTCGGCGTCAGCAAGTATCTTATCCTTGCTTGATGGATTTCGCGACTCTTCTTGAGACTCATTTCTTCTGATGGGTTCCACAGGTAACCTTCCGCTTCTCAGCTGCATGACATTCAATGTCTCATTTGGGTGGACCACCATTTCCGATACCATAGATATGATGCTCACAACCATGGACTGGAGCCTTAGCAAAGCACAGTTTTGGGCCTCTATACATCCCACGATACATTCGGTAAAAACACGAAATTTATCAACAGAAGGATCAGGTGGGATACTGTCATCCGGTGGGCATGTTGTAGAGGTGATGCTCATGGTCTCGCCACACCTTGCGGGGGAACACCACATCCCACTAGTTCGTGCAACCTTTTCAACAATTTGCCACGCGTCGGCACTTGTTCTGCTGAATAAAGATCCACCCGCAGCCATATCGAAGTATGGTCTATACCCAACTGATACCCCAAAATAGAATATCTGAAGGCGTGCCGGTTCTGTGAGGCTATGCACAAACCAGAACTTCAGAAGGAAATTGAACCTCTCCCATGCGTCAATCAACGTTTCGTCTTCGCCCTGTGTAAACAATAACAGTCTATTGTGCATTTCCAAAAGATAGTGGCATGAATAGAATTTACCGAGGAACTCCTCTTCCACTTTGCTCCAAGATTGACCTTTGTTTGCTTGTATCTCCCGATACCAAACTCGAGCTTTTCCTGCCAATGAGAAAGCGAACAGCTGAAGCCTGACCCTTTCCGAATTGCCTTCAGTGTGCTGAAAAGTACTGCACACTTCAAGAAAATTCTGCAGATGGGACAATGCATCCTCACTAGGAGTCCCGGAAAATATGTCAGCTTGAGACACAAAGGTGATTAGTTCCGTAGATATTTCAAAGCAGTTGTTAGCCATGTCAGGTATGTAGATAAAAATAAAAGACTATAAGTATCCCAACAATCGCACACAGGCTAACGAGACAAGGGAACCTACATAAATGAAAAATATCAAAAAAAAAAAACAAAATACCCTTAGACTAATTTCCCATGAGACAAATTATAACCGCTTGCAGTCCCCGGCAACGACGCCAAAAACTTGACACGCTATTTCCACACCGCTAATGAGCAGGCACGAAATGCGGTACGACGGCAGTGCACCGGTCTTTGTCAAGTAATAAAAGTAGGGAGTAGCTCCCCGAATATCGTTCTCAAAGGACCGCAAGTTAGGGAATATGATTTGCTCGTTAGGAAACTAATTATGGGGGTTCTAAGTTTAACAAAACAAGAAGGGGGTTTGGTTGATTTTATAGAGCGGGAAATGAGAAAACTAAACACTATGCGGGTCGCAATCACCGCGTCGCTTGGTGGATGGGTTTAGTGCAGGCCGCGATGCCGTGCTTCGCTTAGCGGATGGCCGGTGAGCATATGGATGAGGTGAGTGCAGATGTGAGGGTTGAGGGTCGAAGGCACCTCTTCTCTATCGCTTCCAGCTTTTGCTAGAGCGGGTGCTGGAACGTGTGGGTGTAAGTGGAGCGGGGGCGGAGCGCATCACAACACAGCATAACGTAAAGACAAGTTCATAAATAAACTTCCATTCATAGACAAATAGATGTTCATTCAGTTCATTACAACCATTAAGAGTACAAATCACAAAAAGAGAAGGGGTAGAAGTAACCACGAGATGAGAAGCCTCGCCGCGGATCGTGGTCGGAATGGGGGGTCGTCACGCCTCCTCCGAGCTCAGTCCTTGGTTGCTTCCGGGATGCAGAGGCTGTCACTACCTCTAACCGCTGCCCGTCTTCTTCTCAGAGCTGGGTTCACTTCTCCTTCACCCAATGGAGATGTCTTCCTCTTGGAATGCTGGCCGTAGATGGCGGAGAATGCTTCCGGAACCCTAGAATGACCTTAGGATCAATGGATGAAGCTTTCCCAAGGGGAGGAATGGAAGGAGGGACCTTGGAGAGGTGGAACGGCGGAGTCGCGCTCAGAAATCGCGCCAAAAACCCGCTGCTATCCCTAAAATCGCGGAACAGCGTCTTAAATAGGGAGCAGAATAAGTACTGCGCACGGTCAGTGGCGCACGACCAATGGTCGTGCGCGAAGGAATGACTGTGATCGTGCGCAGTCAACCTGTAGCAAAGGAAAAATAGAAAACATCGCACGGTCAGGGGCGCACGACCAGTGGTCGTGCGCGAAGAAAGGCCTGTGATCGTGCGCATAGCTTTGGTCCGATCTCGATCTGGGCTGGGAATTAACGCACGATCAATGATCGTGCGCCTGATCGTGCGCGAAGGAATGCGCACGATCAGAGGCTTTTTAGGCCAAAAATCACCCCGCCCCATCCCGAACGTGCACACGACCCCAGGACCTGCAGGAAAAGTACAAATAACCCCGATCTGTGCACATCACCGGATCCATAACACAGGCATACAGTAATATATAGGAAAAAATATGCCACAAAGGGGAAAGGATTGCACAAAAGGCGCAGAGACGCCATGCTATCACTATAAGCGTATATGAACAGCAAATGAAGTGCAATGACACTAAAATAAACCCAAATGAGGCCAGAAATCACTGTATAAACCAGACTCATCAAGGCTCTCCTTCCCCTTGACTCATTTTGAGGTGGGTTTCCGACTTCCCCTCTGGCCAGAGGTCTGCCAGATCATTTGGTATTTTGGGTTGGTCCCGGCGTAGATCAACTCGAGCGGAATTTCCATAATCATGGGGTTCTTGTGCTTCTTGTGGTTTGAAAGGATCGCGTTCGATATCACCATCTTCTGGAGGATCTTCTATATGGGCGTGATGAAGGATGGGTGGGTCTACTTTAATAGCCACCATTGCTAGCTAACCGGAACCTCGAACAAGGTTCATCGCTGGAACAAACGATTCGTCTTCGTCTCCGATGACAATTCAGGAATCCTTTGGCGCCCCCAGCAACCACCGGCGGGGTTGTTCCACGCCCCCATACTGCAAGGTGCCTGCGAGGAATTCTGCCTCACGATGAAGGGCAAGAAGTTTGATGTCATCTTCTAGCGATAGAACATCGATCGACTCGCATATGTTGAGTTTGGCGAAGGTAACATCGCTATTTGTTGTGCGAGTAATATTTGAGCCGACTTGGTTGCCGCTGTGACTAAAGATTTTCTTGCTGGTGCTCACCATGTGCCTACGACCAATCATCCTCCAGCGGGGGAGTCTCCTCCCCCCGTGTCTTTGTCAGGTTGAGCGAGGACCGAGGATGAAGAAGAGTCTGTCGAGGTGGAGTCCCCTATTCTGGGAGGGCTCGCTGGGCTCGGCGATCCGGTCGAGATCCTTCGTGCGGAGGGTTTGGAAGATGGTGAGCTCTCGACCAAGAAGAGGAAGAGGAAGGAGGTCGTGCGGAAGATGCATGAGGATCGGCAAAGGAGCAGGAGGGCATCGCTCCTGAGAACCATCCCAACTTTGGGAAGGGTTCACTGAACACCGGCCTGGATAGTTAGCCGCACCTCGTGTGGAGCAGTAAAAGGAGCGAGGTTCGCCTCAGTTCTTTCCTACCCTCCTGGAGAGAGGATGAGGTGATGAACGATGATGCTTCTGCATCATGTTCGGGCTCTATGGGCAAGACGATGCGAAGGTCCTAAGGGAGACATATCCTCGGTTCCTCGCCGATCAGGGGTCGCGGGAGATGAGCAACGGAACTCGCTCATCAGACCGCACGCAATTTGCTCGTTTCCAAGGAGGATAATGAGGTCTTTAAGAAGTTGTTCAAGGAGGTCGAGACTCGTCAATCCGCATATAGTATAAGAATATCAACGATTACGCCGCGAAGGGGGCGCCAAATTCATTTAATATAGAAAGGGAGAGTTTTTGCGAGTTTTTGTATCGTTATTATCCAAACTAATCATTCAAAAAGGCAAGTATAACTTATCGCTTTGCAATAAAATGAGTGAGCGAATTCTACCCAAACGGGGGGGGGGGGGGGGGGGGGGGGGGTGAATAAGTGAGTGAGCAAGTTCTACCCAATGCGTTGCAATAAAATAAAACTAAGCTATTAAACAAAATAACGAAAACATAAGTAACGAAAACGTAAAACCACGAAAAGAAAAATAACGGAAATGGAAAACAATGAAAGAGAAAATTGCGGGAACGAAAATAACGAGATTCAAAAGTGCTTTGAAATGAAAATAAATAAAAACATAATATTCGGCAATAATCTCTACCGCGTCAAGGAAGAAAAAAAATGAAAATTACGGCGACGAATACTTTCGAATCAAAGTGAAAATATAGATAACCAAAATTCGAATTAAAGCGAAAATATACGGAAACGTAATATTCAATTCTATCGATTCTGTGTCAAGGAAGAAAAAGAGCGAAAGTTTCGAAGACGAATAAATTCAAATTAAAACGAAAACCAAAATTACGGCAATAAATAAATTGTTAACCAAAGCGGGAAAAAATGCGAAAAATGCAGGAATTGAAGCTAAGTTATGAATTAAAATTGCACGACATAATTGAAATTGCAGGAAAATAAAGCTAAGCTAAGAATTAAAATTGCAGTGCAGAAAGGAAATTGCAGAATTGAAATTGCACGAAATAAAAATTAAGTTTATTTATTGTCATAATAAGGGGTTACAAGAAAGAGAAAAACAAGAAATAAAAGTTACAAGAAATAAAATTACAACATTTAAAAAGAAATTACAAAAAGAAAAGTACAAAAATAAAAAGACATAAAAAAGGTGGAGAATGATGGTGGAAGATCACCCCAAAATGGGCAATCCAAGAGGGTCCAAGAGGGGAAAAAGAGAAGGGAGAGGCAACTTGGGGTGCGGATAGAGGGAAGGAAGGCAAGCTGGCGGGATAGCTAGCGGTTTGACTAGAGAAGCCAATTTTGACTTGAAAGATGTGGGGTGCGGATAGCAGGTAGCAGTTGGCGGGTTGACTATTGACTTCGGTGTGCGGATAAAGGGTTGGCGGGAGCGTGACAGCTGGCATGTTGCGCCAGCGGTTTAATTTAGCAAAATGGTGCTAGCCTGGATCGATCCCGCGCCACAAAGTTGGCTAACCAAGCCTATCTCCACCGAAGCAAGCGCACATAACTGTTGAACATAGAAAGATATATATATATATAAATATATATATATATATATATATATATATATATATATATATATATATATATATATATATATATATATATATATATATTATATTTTCATATTATATACTATATGAATTCTGTAAACGGGAAGGAAAATTCGACATCCCATCTCATCGATCGACGGGAAGTTAATCGACGGAAGGCAATAAGTTTATAATATCGACGGGAAGCTGATCGACGGGATCGACATCCCGTCCCGTCGATCAACGAGATGGGATGCCGATCGACGGGACTTGAAGTTAATATATATTTAACTTTATTTATAATTTATATTTACATATAGAGATATAGTTTTTTTATTTAATAAGTATTTACATATATATTTAAATAGTTTACATATATATATATTTACATATTTTCTATATAGTTTCATATATTTATATATACGAGTCGAACGGCACGGGCCTCCGGCCCTATGTGAGTGCAATCAGCGGGCTTCGCCCGCCCACGGCTCGCCTCGATGCTCTCGGGCGGCCTTCGGCCACATCAATGCGGGCTTCGCCCGCAACCAAGCGGGCTTCGCCCGCAACCAAGCGGGCTTCGCCCGCAACCAAGCGGGCTTCGCCCGCAACCAAGCGGGCTTCGCCCGCAACCAAGCGGGCTTCGCCCGCAACCAAGCGGGCTTCGCCCGCAACCAAGCGGGCTTCGCCCGCAACCATGCGGGCTTCGCCCGCAACCAAGCGGGCTTCGCCCGCAACCAAGCGGGCTTTGCCCGCTTGGCATTCAAGGCGGGCTTCGCCCGCCCCCTCGGCGTTGGTGGGCTTCCCCCGCACCGCGGCCCGAGTGTCCGACACGACCTCCGGCCCTTCGTGCCCATAATATTTTTAAGGAAATTTTTAAACAAATTAAACGGCGGATGAACAGAGGCTCGCGCCTATTATTCAGCCGCCTGAATTTTAAAAAGTGATGTTCTCTCGATGAACAGCACTTTTTAAAAAATCTTTAAAGACTTAAAAAAATCTTTAAAGAAAATTAAACAAATCTTTATTAACTTTTTTATTAACGTTTTATTAAAAACGTAAAAACTTAATTTTTATATATATATAAAAAACTTAATTTATATATATATATATAAAACTTAATATATATTAACGTTTTATAACTTTTTTATTAACGTTTTTATTAAAGTTTTATTAAAAACGTTTTAATATAACGTTTTTATTTAGTTTAACGTTTTATTTATATTTATTTTTACGTTTTATTTAAATTAACGTTATATTTATATTTACGTTTTATTTATATAACGTTTTTATTAACGTTTATTGATACTTTCTCTCTAGTCTGGAGTTTTATTTTTAACGTTTTTATTAACGTACTTTTTAATATATATCGCAGGTGGGCTCCGCTAGCTGTTTTGGCTATAGCGATGTGGGACTTTTTAGTCCCACATCGGCAAGCAGAATTGTTTTCTGCTCTTTATAAAGCATTTAACGCGCCTAAAACCATGAACATGCCTGCCCCAGCCCGTCCGTCCTACCCGCGCGGGACCCCATCTGCCCGGCCCCGTTGCTGCGTGAGCCCGCCCACCACCCCTCCGCACCTACCCGCGCGGGAGCCCGTCCGGCCCGCCCCATTCCTGCGTGTGAGCCCGCCCACCACCCCTCCACACCTGCCTAAAATTTTCACCCCTATGGGGGTAAAATTGTAATATCCTAGGTGTAGGACACCCTATAGAGGTAGGTTTACGACACCTGCGAAAAACATTGGATGGCTGTGATTGATTCATCTCATGATCGAATGGCTGTGATTGACGATCTGGTCCCTATTCAACGGCTACGATTGAATCTATGGGTCTCTCCATACATCTTTATAATATAGTAAAGATATATATACTTAAATAGTTTCTTTTTACATAAAAATATATCAATATAAATATAAGTTGATACAAATAAGTTTTTATAGAAAAATTTTGATATTTTATTTGAATAAGAGTGAATCAAAAATTAAGAGTACTAAATCAATTAAATAAAAAAGACTTTATTGAATTGAAAAGGACATGATTATCATTTATAAAATATCATTACAAAATTCGATTTCAATAGCGCTAGAAATCAAGGCGAATAATATGAGAGACTCTTTTCGTTTTCTATACCGACTCTTCTCACTAAGAACCAATTGGCTTTAGCCGATCTCTCCCCAGATATGAACTCAAGCCGCTCTAGCCTTTCTATCCCCAGAAGGGCCTCAAGCACCCCCTAGATCAACTCCCTAGACCTAGTCACCGTGTGGTGAATTCCTCCACAAGTCCTACCCAGACCGAGTCGCCGTGTGGCGAATTCCCCCTAAGCCACACACGGACATAGTCATCATGTGGCGAATTCTCTAACTGATTACAAAGATAAAAGTAAATACAACATACAAATAAAAACTCCCTATGAGGTAATCTGAAGGAGACGGTGAAGAAACATTGAAGATCGTTGAAGTTCAAGCGTACGTTCTTCGCGTTGAGTTAGCGTGTTGATCCAAGCCTCCTTTAATTCCTCCTTTTGAAATTGAGTGGGAGATGTGGTGGTATGGAAATACGGCCCTCTTAGAGTTTTTCAAGTGCTGGAATAGGGCTCTCTTTAATCAGTAGTTGGAGAAGATGAAATCAATCTATTTATAGAAATGGAAGCTAACACAGACGTTAACGCTAACGCCTGGCGTTGACCCAGTATTGAATTGTTTTGATGGCTCGGATCTTGAAAATCAGGAATGAGATTCTGCACTTTAGGAAGCATTCATTTTAGGCAACCTTAACATTGGCGTTGAGGCTAACGCTGGCGTTAGGTCAGATCATTCCTAAAGAGCACCTGCAATCACTGCTGCTTCCCTCCTTTCCATAATCATCATGATAGAAATGAGAGTCAACGCCCAACGTTGAGTCCTAACATCTGGCGTTAGACCACATTCCTCTTTTCATTTTGTGAGCAGGTCCAGACCAATAATGCAGCAACCTAGTGTTATATCTGTTCAAACCTGTATGCTAAAAATACAATGGCAATCAAGATCAAATACAAATAGGATTTGTTATTCTCAAATCAAAGGGATGCGAAAAACCGTGTTCCAACAATCTCTCCCTTTTGATAATAACAAATCCAATAGAGATAAATCAGATTCATATATAAGAGATGTGTTTTTAGAAGGATGTATGCCACTAAACAATATATAGACATTAATAAGAATTATAATTGTAGATTGTTTACAATGTGCTCCCCCTACATAAGTGCTCCCCCTTAGTGTATGCCCCCATGGACTAGATTGATGCTCGCCCTTAATCTAGTAAATCCTACTCCTTTAATAATTACGATTTATCATTTTATTCTCCCCTTTTGTTATTAGCAAAAGTGGGTGGAGTGAAACAAAACTAGAGTAAAGAAGACAAAAGTTGGGACATGACTAAGAGAGCATTAAGAGTTTTATTTAGTCATAAAATAAGTCATGATCGAACTAAGGGAGAGAGTAGCACAGCGGAAAAAGATATGATAAGCGTGAAAGAACAACATTTCATGTTTTTACCAAAGGAATTCTACCACTTGTTTTTCAAATTAATTTTTAAAAGAAATACTACTTGTTGAAAAAAATGCAATATAGTTTGACAAGCACAAGTGAAGAAAACCTTAGAAGTAATCATGAGAAATCATGGTAAAAAGATACATAATCAAATTAGAAATGTAGAAAAACAAAACAACATAACTAAGATTAACATTTTTGTAATAGCTTGACCATTCCAACAATATGTCTATACTCTTCACATTTGAGCATTTTGTTGAAACCGATTTCTCGGTCTCTGTGGAGTTCGGGGCCCTCACCGAGATGAGGGGCGACCAACCCTTACTCCTCCCAAGGGAGAGCTCTAGGTTGAAGGTCGAGGAACTATGGACTGGACCAAGGGCTTAGTGGGGAGGTCCCGCCACATACCCGGAAGCCCCTTAGGAACTTCCCCTCCCAAGCCACTGCTAAGCTTGGGCACCACTAGAGGCTCTCCTCACCCCCTAGAGAGACTTGGGGAGGGAGAGAGAGAGAGAGCTAGCCTAGAATCCCTCTCTCTCTGGTGCCCCCTTGGTCCTATTTATAGGATTTCTGGATTCGGGCTGCGAATAACCAAAAACTGCCTGCGAAGTTACCAAAATGCCCCCGGATTTGGCGTACGGATAGCCAAATCCCACTATTCAACAACGCTAAATGCAGACCGACCCTACTTACTCGGGCTAGGGCGAGCCAAGGGGCTGGCCCCCTCCCTTCTCTCCCCCTAAGGGCTCTGGGGCGAGCCAAGGGGCTGGTCCCCTCCCTGCTCGCCCCCTAAGGGCTCTGGGGCGAGCCAGGGGGCTGCCCCTCCTGCTCGCCCCCTAAGGGCTCTAGGGCGACCCAGGGGGCCGACCCCCTTCCCGGCTCGCCCCCTAAGGGCTCTGGGGCGAGCCAGGGGGTTGCCCCCCCTGCACGCCCCCTAAGGGCTCTCGGCGAGCCAGGGGGCTGGCCCCCCTACCGGCTTGCCCCATAAGGGATCTGGGGCGAGCCAGGGGGCTGGCCCCCCTCCCGTCTTGCCCCCTAAGGGCACTAGGGCGAGCCAGGGGGCTGTGCCCCCTCCCGGCTCACCACCTAAGGGCTTTGGGGCGAGCGAGGGGGCTGGCCCCCCTCCCGGCTCGCACCCTAAGGGCTCTGGGGCGAGCCAGGGGGCTGGCCCCCCTCCCGGCTCGCCCCCTAAGGGCTCTGGGGCGAGCCAAGGGGCTGGCCCCATCCCTGCTCGCCCCCTAAGGGCTCTAGGGCGAGCTAGGGGGCTGGCCCCCCTCCCGGCTCGCCCCCTAAGGGCTCTGGGGAGAGCCAAGGGGCTGGCCCCCTCCCTGCTCGCCCCCTAAGGGCTCTGGGAGAGCCAGGGGACTGGCCCACCCCCCGGCTTGCCCCCTAAGGGCTCTGGGGCGATCCATGGGGATGGCCCCCCTCCCGGCTCGCCCCCTCAGGGCTCTGGGGCGAGCCAAGGGGCTGGCCCCATCCCTGCTCACCCCTAAGGGCTCTGGGCGAGCCAGGGGGCTGGACCCCCTCCCGGCTCGCCCCCTATGGGCTCTAGGGCGAGCCAAGGGGCTGACCCCCTCCCTGCTCGTCCCCTAAGGGCTGTGGTGCGAGCTAGGGGGCTGGCCCCCATCCCGGCTCACCCCCTAAGGGCTCTGGGGAGAGCCAGGGGGCTGGCCCCCCTTCCGGCTCGCCCCCTAAGGGCTCTAGGGCGAGCCAGGGGGCTGGCCCCCCTCCCGGCTCGCCCCCTTAGGGCTCTGGGCGAGCCAAGGGGCTGGCCCCCTCCCTGCTCGCCCCCTAAGGGCTATGGGGCGAGCCAGGGGGCTGGCCCCCCTCCCGGCTCTCCCCCTAAGGGCTCTGGGGAGAGCCAGGGGGTTGGGCCCCCTCCCGGCTAGCCCCCTAAGGGCTCTGGGAGAGCCAGGGGGCTGGCCCCCCTCCCGGCTCGCCCCCTAAGGGCTATGGGGCAAGCCAGGGGGCTGGCCCCCTCCCTGCTCGCGCCCTAAGGGCTCTGGGCGAGCCAGGTGGCTGGCCCCCCTCCCGGCTCGCCCCCTAAGGGCTCTGGGGCGAGCCAGGGGGCTGGCCCCCCTCCCAGCTCGCCCCCTAAGGGCTCTGGGCGAGCCAGGGGGCTGGCCCCCCTCCCGGCTCGCCCCCTAAGGGCTCTGGGCGAGCCAGGGGGCTGGCCCCCCTCCCGGCTCGCCCCCTAAAGGCTCTGGGGCGAGCCAAGGGGCTGGACCCTCCCTGCTCGCCCCCTAAGGGCTCTAGGACGAGCCAGGTGGCTCGCCCCCTCCCGGCTCACCGCCTAAGGGCTCTAGGGCGAGCCAGCGGGCTGGGCCCCCTCCCGGCTCGCCCCCTAAGGGCTCTTGGGCGAGCCAGGGGGCTGGCCCCCCTCCCGGCTCGCCCCCTAAGGGCTCTGGGCGAGCCAGGGAGCTGGCCCCCCTTTTGGCTCGCCCCCTAATGGCTCTAGGGCGAGCCAAGGGGCTGTCCCCCTCTTTGCTCGCCCCCTAAGGGCTCTAGGGCGAGCCAGGGGGCTGGGCCCCCTCTCGGCTCACCCCTTAAGGGCTCTAGGGCGAGTCAGGGGGCTGGCCCCCTCCCTGCTCGCCCCCTATGGGCTTTCGGGCAAGCCAGGGGGCTGGCCCCCCTCCCGGCTCGCCCCCTAAGGGCTCTGGGGCGAGCCAGGGGGCTGGCCCCCCTCCCGGCTCGCCCCTAAAGGCTCTGGGGCGATCCAAGGGGCTGGCCCCCTCCCTGCTCGCACCCTAAGGGCTCTGGGGCGACCCAGGGGCTGGCCCCCCTCCCGGCTCGCCCCCTAAGGGCTCTAGGGCGAGCCAGGGTGCTGTCCCCCCTCCCGGCTCACCCCCTAAGGGCTCTGGGGCGAGCCAGGGGGTGGTCCCCCCTCCCAGCTCGCCCCACTCTGCCCCTACTCTTCCTGCCCGGGACTATGTTACCACACAATGTTCTAAATGGCCCCTGGGTTCGCTCGGCGAATTCAGGGTTGTACACAATCCCCGCTCTTTTCGAGCGAGGTACGCGCTCGGAAAGAAATGTCCAACCCTGTATATTCGACGAGCGTCACTGGGAATCCGACTAACGGAGCTACTTTGAGAGAAAACATAAAGCCTCATCGAGAGGTCCTCCATCCCTGCCGGCTAGTGAGAGCCCGACTAGCGGAGCCATCCCGGGACCTTATCCAACCTGAATCACCTGCCTCGCCGAGCGAGTCTCCAGCCCTGCCGGCATCAACAAACCCGGTCAGCGGCCTATGCTCGGGGCCAAAGTCGACACACTCTAGGAGCCGAGCTCAACTAGAGGTGGATAAGAGTCGATACCCTCCAGGACATTCGCTAGACGAGCGAGCTCAACTGGAGGTGGAGAAGAGTCGACACCCTCCAGGCCATTAGCTAGACGAGCGAGCTCAACTGGAGGTGGAGCATGGTCCCTTCCTGCCCCGAGCGGTTCCCAGCCCTGCCAGCTAGGTGGGGGCCTGGTCAGCGGGCTAGCATCGAGGGGGAGTACAAGGTCGACACACTCTAGGAGCCGAGCTCAACTAGAGGTGGATACAAGGTCGACACACTCTAGGAGCCCGACTCAACTAGAGGTGGATACAAGGTCGACACACTCTAGGAGCCCGGCTCAACTAGAGGTGGAGTATGTTTCCTTCCTGCCCCGAGCAGTTCCCGACCCTGCCAGCTAGGTGGGAGCCTGGTCAGCGGGCCAGCATCGGGGCTAAGTATTTTTGAAAAACTTTCATTATATTAATTATCGCAATACATGTGAGGAAATTAGGCGTGGAAACAAAACATCGCATTACACGAACTTAGGGATTGAAAAGAAAACTAAGCATGGAAACCAAACTGTGTCTCCCACTCCCAGACCCGATCTTCCTCGACTTCTTCTGTTAGTTGCTGTTGTTGCCTCAGACTCCTTGCATCTTTCATTTCCGACAACTCGGGGCAGGCGGACGTTGCGTGACCCTCCTCGTCGTGTAAGTCGTAGTAAGGTAATTCGACCACATCTTTTCTTTTTCCCCTTCTCTCTGCTTTCCTGGCTATCCTCCTTCTCCCCCAACCGATTGTCATGGTTTGCTGAGGTGGTGGAGAGGGTGCGTTCGATTCTTGCCTTCGCCCCGAGCGGTTGGCTCTTTTCCTTTGGAAGCCCTTCCTTCCTGGCTCTCGCGGAGTTGAATTGCTGACCTCTGCGCTTGCCGGGCTATTGGGTAGCCGCCACCCGGGGTGGTCTCGCCCACCAACATTCACTCGACACATTTTGGAGTGGGGCGAGCGGGGGCCGGATGCCTCCCCGTTCGCCACCCTTTAGGGCTGGACTAGAAGGGGCGGGGTGAGCTGGGAGGGCGCCTCCCTCCTGAGCTCGCCCCCTTGAGGGGGCGGGGTGAGCTGGGAGGGCGCCTCCCTCCTGAGCTCGCCCCCTTGAGGGGGCGGGGCGAGCTGGGAGGGTGCCTCCCTCCTGAGCTCGCCCCCTTGAGGGGGCGGGGCGAGCTGGGAGGGCGCATCCCTCCTGAACTCGCCCCCTTGAAGGGGCGGGGCGAGCTGGGAGGGCGCCTCCCTCATGAGCTCGCCCCCTTGAAGGGGCGGGGCGAGTTGGGAGGGCGCCTCCCTCCTGAGCTCGCCCCCTTGAGGGGGCGGGGCGAGCTGGGAGGGCGCCTCCCTCCTGAGCTCACCCCCTTGAGGGGGCGGGGCGAGCTGGGAGGGTGCCTCCCTCCTGAGCTTGCCCCCTTGAAGGGGAGGGGCGAGCTGGGAGGGCTCCTCCCTCCTGAGCTCGCCCCCTTGAAGGGGCGGGGCGAGCTGGGAGGGCGCCACCCTTCTGAGCTCGCCCCCTTGAAGGTGGGCGAGTGAGGGTATGCCACCTCCCCACTCCCCTCCCACCGGTACCTCTTTCCTGGATTGTTGGCCGAGAGTTCCCTCTCCCATTTGCTGGGGGGGGGGGGGGGGGGGGTCCTCTAGACCATCTCTTCTTCTGCCTCCGACTATCATGACGAAAGCAACCTGGAAGGTCTGTAAGACCTCTTGCCTGAAATCTTCGAACATCTCCAACGTCACCCTAGCCACCGGGGGTTGCGAGTGACCTGGGTCGGATCTTCCTCCACCTCCGTCCATGGAACTCGTCTTGAGAGTTTCTTGAATCGGTCACACTCCACGCTCACCGCACCATAATGTTGAAACCGATTTCTCGGTCTCTGTAGAGTTCGGGACACTCAACGAGATGAGGGGCGACCAACCCTTACTCCTCCCAAGGGAGAGCTCTAGGTTGAAGGTCGAGGAACTATGGACTGGACCAAGGGCTTAGCGGGGAGGTCCCGCCACATACCCGGAAGCCCCTTAGGAACTTCCCCTCCCAAGCCACTGCTAAGCTTGGGCACCACTAGAGGCTCTCTTCACCCCCTAGAGAGACTTGGGGAGGGAGAGAGAGAGAGAGCTAGCCTAGAATCCCTCTCTTAATGGTGCCCCCTTGGTCCTATTTATAGGATTTCTAGATTCGGGCTGCGAATAACCAAAAATTGCCTGCAAAGTTACCAAAATGCCCCCGGATTTGGCCTGCGGATAGCCAAATCCCGCTGTTAACCAGCGCTAAATGCAGACCGACCCTACTTACTGGGGCTGGGGAGAGCCAGGGGGCTGGCCCCCTCCCTGCTCGCCCCCTAAGGGCTCTGGGGAGAGCCTAGGGGCTGGCCCCCTCCTTGCTCGCCCCCTAAGGGCTCTGGGGCGAGCCAGGGGGCTGCCCCCCAGCTCGCCCCTTAAGGGCTCTGGGCAAGCCAGGGGGCTGGCCCCCCTCCCGACTTGCCCCTTAAGGGTTCTGGGGCGAGCCAGGGGGCTGGCCCCCCCTGCTCGCCCCCTAAGGGCTCTGGGGCGAGCCAGGGGGCTGACCCCCCTCCCGGCTCACCCCCTAAGGGCTCTGGGGCGAGCCAGGGGGCTGGCCCCCCTGCCGGCTCGCCCCCGAAGGGCTCTGGGGAGAGCCAGGGGGTTGGGTCCCCTCCCGGCTCGCCCCCTAAGGGCTCTGGGGCGAGCCAGGGGGCTGGCCCCCCTCCCGGCTCGCCCCCTAAGGGCGCTGGGGCGAGCCAAGGGGCTGGCACCCTCCCTGCTCGCCCCCTAATGGCTCTAGGGTGAGCCAGGGGGCTGGCTCCCCTCCCGGCTCGCCCCCTAAGGGATCTAGGGCGAGCCAAGGGGCTGGCCCCCTCCCTGCTCGCCCCCTAAGGGCTCTGGGCGAGCCAGGGGACTGATCACTCTCCCGGCTGGCACCCTAAGGGCTCTGGGGCGAGCCAGGGGGCTAGCCCCCCTCCCGGCTCGCCCCCTAAGGGCTCTAGGGCGAGCCAAGGGGCCGGCCCCCTCCCTGCTCTCCCCCAAAGGGCTCTGGGGCAAGCCAGGGGGCTGGCCACCCTCCGGGATCGCCCCTAAGGGCTCTGAGGAGAGCCAGAGGGCTGGCCCCCCTTTCGGCTCGCCCCCTAAGGGCTCTAGAGCGAGCCAGGGGGCTGGCCCCCCTCCCGGCTTGCCCTCTAAGGGCTCTGGGGCGAGCCAAGGGGCTGGACCCCTCCCTGCTCACCCCCTAAGGGCTCTGGGCGAGCCAGGTGGCTGGCCCCCCTCCCCGCTCGCCCCTTAAGGGCTCTGGGCGAGCAAAGGGGCTGGCCCCCTCCCTGCTCGCCACCTAAGGGCTCTGGGAGAGCCAGGGGGCTGGCCCCCCTCCCAGCTCGCCCCCTAAGCGCTCTGGGGCAAGCCATGGGGCTAGCCCCCCTCCCGGCACGCCCCCTAAGGGCTCTGGGGCGAGCCAGGGGGCTGGCCCCCATCCCGGCTCGCCCCCTAAGTGCTCTGGGGTGAGCCAAGGTGCTGGCCCCCTCCCTGCTCGCTCCCTAAGGGCTCTGGGGCGAGCCAGGGGCTGGACCCCTCCCGGCTCACCCCCTAAGGGCTCTGGGGTGAGCCAGGGGGCTGGGCCCCCTCCCGGCTCGCCCCCTAAGGGCTTTGGGGCAAGCCAGGGGGCTGGACCCCCTCCCACCTCGCCCCCTAAGGGCTCTGGGGCGAGCCAGGGGGCTGGCCCCCTCTCTGCTCGACCCCTAAGGGCTCTGAGGCGAGCCAGGGGGCTCTCCCACCTCCTAGCTCACCCCCTAAGGGCTCTGCGGCGAGCCAAGGGGTTGGCCCCCCTCCCGGCTCGCCCCCTAAGGGCTCTAGGGTGAGCCAGGGGGCTGGCCCCCCTCCCGGCTCGCCCCCTAAGGGCTGTGGGGCGATCCAAGGGGCTGGCCCCCTCCCTGCTCACCCCCTAAGGGATCTGGGGCGAGCCAGGGGGCTGGCCCCCCTTCCGGCTCGCCCCCTAAGGGCTCTAGGGCGAGCCAGGGGGCTGGGCCCCCTCCCGGCTCGCCCCCTAAGGGCTGTGGGGCGAGCCAAGGGGATGGCCCCCTCCCGGCTCGCCCCCTAAGGGCTCTGGGCGAGCCAGGGGGCTGGCCCCCCTCCCGACTCGCCCCCTAAGGGCTCTGGGGCGAGCCAAGGGGCTGGCCCCCTCCCTGCTCGCCCCCTAAGGGCTCTGGGGCAAACCAGGGGGCTGGGCCCCTCCCGGCTCGCCCCCTAAGGGCTCTGGGGCGAGCTAGGGGGCTGGCCCCCTCCCTGCTCGCCCCCTAAGGGCTCTGGGGCGAGCCAGGGGGCTGGCCCCCTCTCGGCTTGCCTCCTATGGGCTCTGGGGAGAGCCAGGGGGCTCGCCCCCTTTCGGCTCGCCCCCTAAGGGCTCTGGGCGAGCCAGGGGGCAGGCCCCCCTCCCGGCTCGCCCCCTAAGGGCTCTGGGGCGAGCCAAGGGGCTGGCCCCCTCCCTGCTCGCACCCTAGGGGCTCTGGGGTGAATCAGGGGGCTGTCCCCCCTCCCGGCTCGCCCCCTAAGGGCTCTGGGGCGAGCCAGGGGCTTGGCCCCCTCCCGGATCGCCCCCTAAGGGCTCTGGGGAGAGCCAGGGGGTGTCCCCCCTCCCGGCTCGCCCCACTCTGCCCCTACTCTTCCTGCCCGGAACTATGTTTCCACACAATGTTCTAAAGGGCCCCTGGGTTCGCTCGGCGAATTCAGGGTTGTACACATTTAACTTTGAAAAATTTCATAACAAATAGGTAAGTGTGATTTAACATATTCAAAAAGATAATAACTACAATGTAACAAATTCATATTTCAAGTAAAGAAAACATTGTAGAAATCATGCATTGCAATCTAGTGCTTTTACTTAAGGTTTTAGAGAATTATGTAAATTTGCATTAGGATCCAATTCTCATGAGTAGAAGTTTTATGAAAAACAATGATGCGTGCATAATGTGTTTTGATAAAAGTATGCAAGTGAAATAATCAAAACACATAACATATGTAATGAAATAGTAACAATAATATTAAGATTGTAATCTTATAATTAATTTCACACATCAAATCTAGAATAAAATTACAAAGCACATTAAATGAGTACAACGACCAAGGTGCTTCGCCCACACAATGCACATTAAGACTTATCAGGGAGCGAAGTATTGCTTGGGGGATCACATCATTTTTATAATTTTTTATTTTTAGTGATCCGGTGTACAAATAGAAGTGATAAAAAGGAATATGGTTGCACAAGACACTTTACAATTCTTTCCAAGGTGCTCAACCTCACAATGCTCATTAAGTCTTATGAGGAGGGTGAGTAGTGTTTGGTGGAGTTATCTTTGGCATTTTATTTCATTATATATATATATATATATATATATATATTTTTTTTTTAAGTTTGGGCCAAAGGTCACCGAATTCACTTGTTGTTGCAAACATTAACAATATTGGAAGAACACTTCTATATGTGCAAGAAATTTATTTTTTTGAAAGTTGCTGTAGGTAATTTAGACATACAACTTAGTATGTTAAAAATTATTACACTACACAATCATGCAATACTAAGATTATTAGCACATGTAGATTACCAAAATAGTGAGTGTATGAATCATTAATTGGCATAAAATATTACTCATACTTAGAGGCATATTAGGCAATCATACACAATTTTCTATAGACTATTTCATTGCACATAATCAGATTAAGGTCAAGTCCTGAAGATAATACATTGTGTAGGAAATTTGAAATTAAAATTAGACATTGAAGACAATCTTTAAGTGTATGCCTAATCAATTTTGACCATTTGAAACAAAATAACTAAGAAGTTTGTTCTTGTGAAGTTTTATAGTCAAACCATAGTTTTGTAAATATTTAATGCAAAATAAATAACAAAAACATATTTTGATTACTTTGAATTATTTGATTTTTTTTTGTATTTTGGAATAAAACAACCAAATTAATAACAGAATAACTTCAAAACTGATAAAGAAACAAAGAAAAATCATTATAAAAATATCAGAGATAGTGTAGAGAAAACATAATTTCAATTTGACAAAAAGGGCTAACGCCTGGCGTTAACTACTTAACGCCCAATCGGAATACTATTTTTTTAGATTTTTGAAAAAAAAATTCTTTGAAATAGGGACTATGTATATAAATCTTCTCAATGTAGAAATTTCAGCGAATTTGGAGAGGATTAGAAGGCTTTTTAAGCATATTTTTGGTAGTTTTAAAAATGGCTTTTATATTTTATATTTGTTTTTGATTTTTCTTGCAATGAAACAGTAATTAAGATGTAAATACAGATATATATAAGTATATAAATGAATAGGCAGAAAGAATTGTTAAGTTCATAGATACATGCTAACGCGGGGCGTTATTGATAGCGCCAAGCGTTAGTGTTTTTTTGTTCAATTTTGAGGAGAGATAGCATTCGATGGGTTTCAATTTGATATATCTAAGACTCTTAATTCTAGTCGAAGCATGTTGAAACGAGCATCGGGGAGAGGTTTTGTGAAAATGTATGCAAGTTGGGATTCCGTACCAATGAAACAAATTTTCACATGCTCTTTCTTAATATGATCCCCAATGATGTGATGGCGAACATCTATGTGTTTGGATCTAGAGTGGTGTACAGGATTATTTGTAAGATCTATGACACTTTTGTTGTCACATTTGAGATCAATAATTTTGAGATGAAAACCAAAATCCTATAGAGTTTGGCTCATCCATACAACTTGTGCACAACAACTCCCAAGAGCGATGTATTCGGCCTCCATGGTGGAGAGTGCAACCGAAGATTGTTTCCTACTAGACCATGCAACTAATGAGGGTCCTAAAAAGTGACAAGTACCGCTAGTGCTTTTTCGGTCTAGTGAACAACCAGAGTAATCCGAATCAGAATAGCCGTGAAGTGTAAATGAATCATTGTGTGGGTACCATAATCCTAATTTAGATGATCCCAATAGATAACAAAAAATACATTTTACCACTTTTAAATGAGATTCCTTTGGATTGGCTTGAAAGCGAGCACATAAACATACGACAAACATTATATCTGGTCTAGATGCACTTAAGTAAAGAAGAGATCCAATCATACCTCGATATAAAGTTTGATCGATAGAAATTCTAGATTCATCTTTTCCTAATATTAAAGAAGCACTCATATGTGTAGAAGCTTGTTTAAGATTTTCAAATATGAAATGTTTAAGCATATCGTGAACATATTTTGTTTGGCAAATAAAGATACCATCATTTCGTTGTGAAATTTGAAAACCAAGAAAATAAGAAAGTTCGCCTACAAGGCTCATTTCAAATTCATTTTTCATTACTAAGACTACTTTATTACACAACTCTTCATTAGTGGCTCCAAAAAATGATATCATCAACATATATTTGTAAAATAATTAAATCGTTATTTTTATGCTTAATGAAGAGTGTGTTGTCGGCACTTCCCATGGCATAACCGTGCTTTAACAAAAACGATGTAAGTCTATCATACCATGCACAGGGCGCTTGTTTTAAACCATAAAGCACTTTTTCTAATTTATAAACATGATTTGGAAAATTTTCAATTATAAAACCGGGTGTTTATTCTACATAAACTTCTTCTTTTATTAACCCGTTAAAAAAGCACTTTTAACATCCATTTGAAATAATTTTATCCTTTTTAAAACTCGCAAATGCCAAAAATATTCTTATAGATTCTAAGCGAGCAACGGGTGCAAAAGTTTCTACAAAATCTACCCCCTCGATTTGAGAAAATCCTTGTGCGACTAAGCGAGCTTTATTTCTTTTAATCCTAGATTCACCATCTAATTTATTTTTAAAAATCCATTTTGCGCCAATTACCGGATGATTTGATGGTCTTTCTATAAGATTCCAATCCTTATTTGTTGGAACCTTAGCTTTTTGATTTGAGTTAGGATCCACCCCTCTTTGTCATTAATTCATCTAAAAACTTAGACCAAATCTCACTAAGATAAGAAAGATGATAATAATGATTAAAGACAGGATTCATATTCAAGATTTAAGTTTCCATCTTAAAACACATCATAACTTAGATCTATTTCCTTAAGTAAGAAATCTAAGAAAACATAAATAAAATATGATGCGATCGAATCGGAAAATATTCATAAGAACATAATACAAGTTCTCTGCGTTCGACGAATGTCGAACGGCGCTCGACAAATTCAAGCTAGCCAGCGCTCGACAAATTCAAGGACAGACAGCGCACGACAAATCTCTATCAGAACGGCGCTCGACGAATTCAGTCAGAATAACCTCAGCGGCCAGGAATTTTCTGAACGGCGCTCGACAAACTCAAGCCAGCGGTCGATAAATCTATTTCAGAACAGCGCTCGACGAAAATGTTATTAGCAACATTATTAAATCATTATACTGCTCGACTAACATTATTATATTATTATATATGTTTTTCTGATGTAGTCGTTGCAGGCAATAAAGATTATAGTCGTTTGCTGAAGAGTCAAAGACGACAACACCTTTTCCCAAGGAATCAAATTAAAGAGACTTTTATCTCTTTCCTTCTTCCCAAGAGAAGAATTCAAATTAAGAGAAAAGGTTCTCAGATTATAAAAAGATAGTTACAGAGAAAGCAAAAGAGAGAACATACGACATAAATAAAGAGAAAATCAATTGTTCTTCATTGCTAACATCTTCCTGTAGATTAAAAACATCCTGAGACACAAATCACAACTACTTGCTCAGGATCATCACTGCAAAAGAAGGAAGAAGTGCTTAAAAGAAGAGGCCTCCAGAACTGTCATCAAACCATATCAGACAGGGGGAGCTCTTCAACATCAGATCCATTCAATACCACATTTGGATCTCCAAGAGTCTTCTTATACAGAGAAGAACAATATAATTTCTGTTTTCATTTTACTTCCTTACCCCATCCTGTACAGGGTTATAACTCCCTTCAAAAGTTAATCCCGGTGATAGGGCACCTTAGCAAAAACCCGCATCTTGGTTAGAGCACCTTATCAACAGCTCACCTGGTGTGTGGACATCTTACCAAAAACACCTTGGTGTGAGGGCACCTTATCAACAACCTCCTAGTGGATTCCTACCAGTGGGTAGAAGAGTAGATGTACCCAGTTGAGGGGAACAACTATATATTTTGTGTCATCTGTGGATTGCTTATTTTTATCTTTTTTGTTTTACTTCATGTGCTGCATTTATTTAGATGCACTTTAACTGTTTGATTTTAATACTCATTAAGAAATCAGCAAACTCACTCATATAAATAGATATATCACTTACTTTGAAAGTAAAATTAACCAAGATCTTTTAATAAGATAAAAAAGAACTAAAACTTCACTTTCAATTGGTATCAGAGGGGTGTTGATTCTTTACAGGCTAACACCTGAAATCACAAAGATCACTTTTAGTTCTTAGGGTTTTCAAAATGGCACAAGAAACCTTTCTGTTTCCAGATCCACCCATATTTAATTTAGATAATATCTCATTATGGCAAGTTAGAATTAAATTATATATGAATGCTATAGATGAAGAAATTTACAAATCTATTTTGACAGGACCTCCCCTCATATCATCAAAGGCAGCTACACCTGCATTACCAAGTTCCTCGAATCTCATGTCCCCTTCGAGAGCAATGAAAGGGCTTGTTGGTGCTGATATATCTTCTTCAAAGAAGACTACCACCAGAGAAAATGATGTCACTGCCCGTGTTTGCAAAATGAAGCCAGATAAATTCAAAGTTGGTGCTGATGATGGGTAGACTGATAAACATAAAGGACCTTCCCCATCATCAGACCACTCAACAGATGCAGATACAAAAGCTATGCAGATCTTAACTCAATCAGTGTCAAAAGACATTCTTCAAAGAGTTGAAGACTGCACTTCTGCAAGAGGAATCTGGAACTCCCTCTCTAAGATGGTAAATGAACCATCCTCTTCCTTTACTCCAACTAAATGTATTTATGATGCAGAACCATCAATAAATCTGAGTGAAGAAGAAAAAGAAAAAGAGCACAGAGCTAGAGCTTTCTGCATGATGGCCATAAATGGATCATACCAAAATCAAAAGACAGGGGCAGAGTTAGGAAAGGTAAATGAGGTAAAACCAAATCATAACTCTACCTCTAAAACTGTTTTTAAAATAACACTCACAGATTCAATAACAATAGACAAAGAAATTAAAAGGAAGTTAACAAACATAAATTATTTAACTTCTGAAAATAATAAACCTAAAGAAAATACAAAAGCACAAAATAAATCAATTAAGGATAAATTGCTTAAAAGTTGTCAAGATAACTTGAAAATAATTTCAAACATATATTTTAATGACTACAAAAGAAAACTTTCAATTAGTATCAAAAATCAGATTTTAAAATTCTTAAGACATATATATATTTCTAAAAAGAACTTTCAAATGGTATTAAAAAGTTTTTCACCATTAAACTCCATTCCTAATAAGCAAGCATAAAACTCATATTAATGTCAGATAACTTCAAAATTCTTATAGACTTTCTCCAAATTATGTTGAGCATTCTACTGTAGTTGCATTGATTAGAAATAATCAGAAGCACTGAGTGTGAGTCTCTTCTGATAAGGGGATTCTTAAGAAGGAAGGTATCAGACAAAGATTCCTTAAAACTCCATTAAAGGTTGCTGCAATTGAAAATTTTAACTCTTAGAAATCAAAATCTAGGAAAGCAGAGTTGCTCAAATAATTTAAGAATAAAAACTATTAAAGCCAAAGTGAAAGGGAAAATGGGAAGATCAACTGCCAAGTGAGAGAGAAAATGAGAAAATCAGAGAAACCAAGTGAGAGAGAAAAGGAGAATATAAAAATTAAAACTGTCGGCATCCTAAACCAAATAGGGGGAGATTACCAGGCCACTAGTTTTAATTTGTTTTAGGATCCCAACTCAAATAGGGGGAGATTGTTGGAACCTTAGCTTTTTGATTTGAGTTAGGATCCACCCCTCTCTGTCATTAATTCATCTAAAAACTTAGACCAAATCTCACTAAGATAAGAAAGCTGATAATAATGATTAAAGACAGGATTCATATTCAAGATTTAAGTTTCCATCTTAAAACACATCATAACTTAGATTTATTTCCTTAAGTAAGAAATCTAAGAAAACATAAATAAAATATGATGCGATCGAATCGGAAAATATTCATAAGAACATAATACAAGTTCTCTGCGTTCGACGAATGTCGAACGGAGCTCGACAAATTCAAGCTAGCCAGCGCTCGACAAATTCAAGGACAGACAGCGCTTGACAAATCTCTATCAGAACGGCGCTCGACGAATTCAGTCAGAATAACCTCAGCGGCCAGGAATTCTCTGAACGACGCTCGACAAACTCAAGCCAGCGGTCGACAAATCTATTTCAGAACAGCGCTCGACGAAAATGTTATCAGCAACATTATTAAATCATTATACTGCTCGACTAACATTATTATATTATTATATATGTTTTTTTGATGTAGCCGTTGCAGGCAATAAAGATTATAGCCGTTTGATGAAGAGTCAAAGACGACAACACCTTTTCCCAAGGAATCAAATTAAAGAGACTTTTATCTCTTTCCTTCTTCCCAAGAGAAGAATTCAAATTAATAAAAAAGGTTCTCAGATTATAAAAAGATAGTTACAGAGAAAGCAAAAGAGAGAACATACGAAAGAAATAAAGAGAAAATCAATTGTTCTTCATTGCTAACATCTTCCTGCAGATTAAAAACATCCTGAGACACAAATCACAACTACTTGCTCAGGATCATCACTGCAAAAGAAGGAAGAAGTGCTTAAAAGAAGAGGCCTCCAGAACTGTCATCAAACCATATCAGACAGGGGGAGCTCTTCAACATCAGATCCATTCAATACAACATTTGGATCTCCAAGAGTCTTCTTATACAGAGAAGAACAATATAATTTTTGTTTTCATTTTACTTCCTTACCCCATCCTGTACTGGGTTATAACTTCCTTCAAAAGTTAATCCCGGTGACAGGGCACCTTAGCAAAAACCTGCATCTTGGTTAGAGCACCTTATCAACAGCTCACCTAGTGTGTGGACACCTTACCAAAAACACCTTGGTGTGAGGGCACCTTATCAACAACCTCCTAGTGGATTCCTACCAGTGGGTAGAAGAGTAGATGTACCCAGTTGAGGCGAACTACTATATATTTTGTGTCATCTGTGGATTGCTTATTTTTATCTTTTTGTTTTACTTCATGTGCTGCATTTATTTAGATGCACTTTAACTGTTTGATTTTATTACTCATTAAGATATCAGCAAACTCACTCATATAAATAGATATATCACTTACTTTGAAAGTAAAATTTACCAAGATCTTTTAATAAGATAAAAAAGAACTAAAACTCCACTTTCATATGTTCAGATTGTTCTAATTCTTCATGCATCGCTAAATACCAAAATTCATCGTTTAGCGCGGTAGAAACATTTTAGGCTCAATTTCAGAAACAAAACATAAATTTGAGAGGATTCATGAATGGAAGAGCGTGTCGCTACCCCTCTTGATGGTTCTCCAATGGCAAGTTCCCTTAGATGATTTTTTGTGAATTTAAGCGGGCTTGGATGTATGAACTCTTCTTGCACATTTTATACATTTAGCCAAGACCCCTAACATTTCTTTTAATTCCATTTTGACAATTATTTCATTGATCTTGATAATATATAACAAATTTTGTTTTCAATTTATAATGGTAATATAATACGTTTATAGGAGATGAAGTTAGAAGGATAAAAAGGATAGATAAGTCACTTGAGAAATGATATGACTTATATTCAATTTCATTCAATTTTGAGTTCTGACAATAAGTTCTTTCAATATGTCTTGTGTGATTTTCTTTGTAAATTTTCTGAATGTACAAGATAATAATAGTTTTCTTTTTCGATTATTTCAAGAATACGCATGAGTCTACAATTAATTTGATCTTTGCTAGGATTTACTTGGAATTTGCAATTTAGAGTGGATCTTGGACTTCCCGAGGTCTACCCTGTGAAGGGTTTGCACCAGTACTAGGAAATTTTTATGGGGTGACATTCCAAACCTCCCTTTCACGGGATATTTAATTGTTATTAGTTGCTACCCATACACAATATTTAAAATTTATAGACTCAAAATTTTTGAAAGAGAAAAATGAAGTTCATGATTTCATTAATCCAGAGAAATATCTCATAACAAATTTTGAATTCAATTTTAATGGATAATATAAGATATTTATAGGCAATGAATTTAAGAAAGATAGATAGGTCACCAAAGTAAAATATGACTTGAGTTTTGATCAATTTGATTTATAAACTCATTAAGCTTTAAGAGATAAAATCATTGTTCCAATAATATATAAGATGACCATGACATGATAGCTTAAGAAATAAGAAAACATAATAAAAACATTAAAGCATATCATGAAGTAGAAATTTGTATATTCTATTTTGAAAGGATTCTACTTCGTGCATTTGATGATACCTAATGAATTTGAGATTTAGGTATCCAAAAAGGACCAAGTGGGATGATTCCTTTGGGTACCCAAATACATCGTCTATGCTTTTGGGAAGACAAGGATGAGTGGACCCTTTCATTTGACACCAGTGCGTCATTCTTACGTGTGGGTCTCCATTCATACCTTGGAAGAGCATTCTTTTTATTTTTCAAATTTCCATAATCATTTACTTGAATGTTTGGATAAAAATAACTTTTGAAATTATAATTTAAGGGAAATTTATTTGCGTTTAATTTTATGTTGGGAGAGGATTGATATTGTAAATGATAGTGATGATAATGTGTTGGAATTTCATTTACAATCTTTTGATGTTTTTCATTTCCTATGTTTGGCTTAATCAAATTAAGAAAGTTCATATTTAACTTGCTTTTGAATTTTTCTTGAGATTGTGAATGTATGTTTTGAGAATTGTTCTCTATGATTTCCTTAAGCAAGATGATTTTAGTTTCTAATTCATTATTCTTAATTTTGAAATTATGTCTAGCTTCATTATAAGCGATTATGATATTTTTAAGAGTGGAAACAATAGATTCAATGTGAGTTTGATAGTTATTTCTAAATTCTTCAAACGTTTCATTCAACTCTTTGATTTCAACTTCATAGTTTTTGCTTATAACACAATCACTTTTAAAAGATGAATTTTCTAAAGATAAATTTTCATTATGTTCTTTTTCATATACCTTAAGTTTCTCATTAAGAATATTACAATCAAAATAAGGCTTTGAGATTTCAATTAGAGAGCAAGATGGAGAAGCCACATCAAAATTAGATTCTACATTAACATTAGCTTTTAACTTTTTATTTTCTAAACGTAATTGTTTATTAGCATTTTTTATTTTCTTAATTTTGTGCTTGTAGTTTGTAGCAATTGTAATGTAGAAATAGAATTACACACAATAAGAGATTTTGATTTCCTTACAACGCTTGTGGATGAGGCGAGATTTAAACATATAGTTCCTTTGTCATCTTCATCTTTCTCTTCCAAATAGGAGTTTCCATCCCTTCCGCTTGATGTGCATTCCATGGATCCATCATGTGAGGAGCTTTCTTGAATGCTTGTGCAGGCTTGCGTATTCTCTGGTTCTTGTGATTGTTTCATACCTACAGAAGGAGAATCATAAGCTCTTTTAAGAAAACTCCAAATTTCATATGCGCTAGGTAAATTATAAATAAGTTTGAAAATATTTTGATCTAGCGCACAAAATAAACTATTTATAGATTTTGCATTTAAAACAATTTTTGTCTAGTTAATACGCTAGGTGGCTTTTCAATAGTAATATTCCAAACTTTTTCATCTAAGGCTTTAAGAAAATTTTTCATTAATATTTTCCACCCTTTATAATTTTTGCCTATAAATAAAGGTGGTGATAATCATTTTTCATTTATATTAAAATTTTCCCCACTAGTAGAAGCGAGATCATGATCAGGAGACACCATTATTCCCCGTGGTGAAACCGTTTTGAAATAACCTCGCTCTGATACCACTTGTTGGATCTTGAGGCGCCTTTAGAGGGGGGGGGGGGGTGAATAAGGGTCTTAGAAAACTATAAGTTTTTATAGAAAACTTTTGATATTTTATTTGAATAAAAGTGAATCAAAAGTTTAGAGTACTAAATCAATTAAATAAGAAAAGACTTTATTGAATTGAAAATGACATGATTATCATTTATAAAATATGATTGCAGAAGTCGATTTCAATAACGCTAGAAATCAAGGCGAATAATATGAGAGACACTTTTCATTTTCTTTACCGACTCTTCTCACTAAGAACCGGTTGGCTTTAGCCGATCTCTCCCCAAATACAGCCTCAAGCCGCTCTAGCCTTTTTATCCCTAGAAGGGCCTCGAGCAGCCCCTAGATCTACTCCCTAGACTTAGTCGTCATGTGGCGAATTCCTCCCTAAGTCCTACCCAGACCTAGTCGCCGTGTGGCGAATTTCCCCTAAGTCACACACGGACCTAGTCGTCGTGTGGCGAATTCTCTAACTGATTACAAAGATAAAAGTAAATACAAAATACAAATAAAAACTCCCTATGAGGTAATATGAAGGAGACGACGAAGAATCACTGAAGTCCAAGCGTGCATTCTTTGCGTTGAGTTAGCATGTTGATCCAAGACTCCTTCAATTCCTCATTTTGAAATTGAGTGGGAGATGTGTTGGTCTGGAAATACGGCTCTCTCAGAGTTTCTGAAGTGCTAGAATAGGGCACTTTTTAATCAATAGTTGGAGAAGACGAAATCCATCCTTTTATAAGACTGGAAGCTAACGCCTGGCGTTGACCCAGTATTTAATTATTTTGATGGCTCAAATATTCAAAAACTGGAATGAGATTCTGCACTTTAGGAAGCATTCATTTTAGGCAACCCTAACGCTTGCGTTAAGGCTAACATTCGCGTTAGGTCAGATAATTCCTAAAGAGCCCCTGCAATCACGGTTGCTTCCCTCCTTGCCATAATCATCATGATATAAACGAGAGTCAACGCCCAACGTTGAGTCCTAATGCCTGGCGTTAGACCACATTCCTCTTTTCATTTTGTGAGCAGGTCCAGACCAATAATGCAGCAACCTAGTGTCATATCTGTTCAAACCTGTATGCTAAAAAAACAATGACAAATAAGATCAAATACAAGTAGGATTTGTTATTCTCAAATCAAAGGGATGCGGAAAACCGTGTTCCAACATATTCCACCTTAAGACTCTAAAGAAATCAAGAGGGGGAGAGTGACAGATATTGGTAGATTCTAATAATAATAAGTATCTTGAGAAAGGGAGGTTTTTGATGTTAGCCCATCATATATCCTAGTATCGATGCGAGCCCCTCATAGGGTAGTCCTCGGGAAGTCCAAGGTTAACCCTAATATACTAGGAATAATAAAGATTAGAAAAGAATAGCATAAATATCAAAAGATGAGCACACATACACACTCATGTAAGGGTGATAGTAGAAAAGGAATGAGGTATTAGGCCTGCGGGCTATAAACTCAGGTTTTGATGAGGACAAGTTTAACCTGTGAGCAGTAGGCTCGGGTTTGCTGTAATGAAAGGCTGGATGGCCTACCGAGCTAGAAGCTCGGAAATTAGAGGTGAAGTTCACATGCATGTGCATAGATGTGGTGGGTCTTCGGTACTGGCTTTGTCGTCACACCGGTAGCAGTATGATGACTCGACAATACTATAGGTTCAAGGGTCAGGTTATTTTACTGTGCTTCCGATGGGACAGATCCCCTAACCCTACCTGGTTCTGTCGGTACCAGCAAGAGTACGCAAGGAGCTCATTAGTACCATTATTTAGGTACATTAGCATACTGTAGGGCCTAGGTTTGGTAGTGCGACATAACCACCTAGGTGAGGAGATTCCCGCTCCTCAGCCTACGTTTGATCACGACGAGGGTTCCCGGAGAGTTAGCTACCTCCAAAAAGTCTTAGTATTTTTTACTAACGGCTAGATGTGGAATAATAATAGGAGCAACAACAGATCCACACCTAGAGGGAGGAACGTGACTCGGTTAATCAGCACAAGATTGGAGCTTCTGCAACAATAAGGAGGGCTCCAATGAGATATAATCTCTCGAATGTTATCTCCCATCCCTTTCTTATAAGTAGTATGGATTTTACTTCTGCTTGAGAGACCTTGTAGTGAGGAATTGATGTACCGGGCATAAGCCCCTTTTATTATCGCACTTAATGATAAACATTCTTATTAACTTGTGCATCTCATTTGCGGACTATTTAAAATATATCTATGATGTTGTGGACTTGTTTCATTCAATTATTTCTATTACTATGTGATTATGGTTGGTCTGGATGATTTGAAAAGTTGGTAGGATCGGCGTCTTTTAGTGGCGACCTTCCCGAGTGATGGTGTCACCTCAAGGTGGTGGTTCTAGGTGGTAAGACCAGAAATGAATGCATGGGGGGGGGGGGGGGGGGGCTTACACATCGAATAAGCTAGAAACAGATAATGTCCAAGGACAGATATAGATTTATGTTGGCCTTTTGGACATACCTGCAAAACAATGATTACTTGACCTTAGGCACCCAAATAGCCTTGGGTCCTGGGTTCTTGTCAGCCTTCATAACATAATGCATATTATCAACATTGAAAGCCAACTTCTTATTATTGATACTAGGCCTTGTTGGATTAAACCAGTAGTTAATTGCAAAATGGCCTACTTTACCACATCACCAACATTCAAACCTATTGTATCTCCTCTTCTGATGCACCTTTTGAGCGGAGTGAAGGTGCTAGTGATCAGAAGACCATACTGCAGAATTCTGAGACAATTTTCATTGGGATCTGTGGCTGAGTGCCTAACTATGAACAACAGTCATAGCTTTATCTTTGGCTACAGTTTTTTGACTAACAGCCTTCCCTTTGGCCTTGGGTGCTGTAGCAACAGGACCAATAACAAATGGTCCATGTGGCTTCATTGGACTTCTTCATAATGTGCTTTGAATGCACTTTGTCCAAAGATTCTGCCATTTCTACTTTGTGGCTTCTTGTTCCCACTTGTAGATCATTCTTTGACAGATATCCAAATGAGAGATCATGATCATAAGAGTTGGTAAGAAATATGACCTTCTTAAATAAGATTTGATCTTGAGGTGACTTACCCTAATCATTCTCTTTAGAATATCCTACACCACCTCTGGTGCAGAGAATCTATCAATGATAGGGAGGATAGTTTGCAGTTTAGAGAAGTTAGCCACAAGCTTCCTTTCATTTAGGAGATTTTCCTCAAGATCTTGAATAATTTGCTTCTTCTGATTAAATAGATCAATATGAGCTTTAGATTCCTCCTTAAGCTTATTGACTTACATGCTAACTTGAGTCAACTTCTCAGTCTTCTCAAGAAGCTCAGATTCGGCGCACTTAAAGGCTGCAATTTCTTTTGCTTGAGCTTTTGCCAACTTCTTGCTCCTTGTTAGGGCTTCAAGAAGGAAACCATATTGTTCTATTAATTTAGGAATATCTTCATTATCAGAATAGCTTGCTTCAGACCCAGATTCTGAAATTGATAGAGGTGCTCTAATACATACCTGAGCAGGAGAGGAGTCATCCTAGTTATCAACATTTGATAGGGCAGTCAGCCCAAAATAAGCTTCATCTTCTGAGTTTGATGAGCTAGAGTCACTATTTCTTAAGGTTTGTACCTTCTTATCCAAGAAGATTCTTTCTCTCTTCTTACATTTGAGTGACTTCCTTGACTCAGATTACTTGCTTTTCTTCTCTTCTCAGGACAGTCAACAATTATGTGTCCTGGCATTTGACAGCAATAACAAGTGAAATTAGCAGAAGGATGTTTATTATGTTTAGAAATATACCTATCATTTCTAGACTTCTCCCTTGACTTGTCCTTAGATATAGAAGAAGAAGTGGAATTGATGTGCTCCTATAGAGTGCACATTATCAGTTGCTTGAAGTTTCTATAAAATGATGATAGCTCATCATTAAAAAGTTCAGAGTCAGATGTGTTGGCTGCATTTTCTTCAGGTTCTGAACAGGTTTCTAGATGATTAGGAGAATCATATTTTCTTCTCCTTGAGCATTCAGCCTTGAAGGATATAGATTTATTCAATGAATTGAGTCTGTCTTCTTCTTCTTCTTCCTTTCATGTGTTCAAATGGAACTCATGGGATAGAAGCTTCCCAAATAAATTTTGTGGATCCATCTTAGCCAGATTACCCATCTCTCTTATGGAATAAATCTTGATGTCCTACTCCTTGTTTAGAGACCTCAGAAATTTGTCATTTAAGTCATAGTTTGAGAACTCTCTTTCATAGGAGGTTCTCAGACCATTGACAATCTTGAAAAACTTTTCATAACAGTCATATATTGAGTCCTTCTTATCTTGCATAAATGCTTCATACTCTTGATTAAGCGGAGACTTTCTGTCATCTCTGACATCCTCAGTCTCTTCCATAAAGACAACGAGTGAATCCCATATTTCCTTGGCAGTTTTGTAGTGAACTAAATTCTGAATTGTTGAGTCATCAACTGCACTTGCAAGAATGTTCATTGCCTTCTTGAACATGGTGACTAGGGTGATCTCATATCTAGTCATCTCTGAACATTTCTTAGGTAATTCCTTAGTGGCATTGCTGGTAGAGGAAGTGATGGGAATGAAAGGCCGTTCTTTAATAGTAATGAAAATTCTAGGATCTATGGCTTCTATGTATAGCCTCACTCTCTCCTTCCACAAGGCAAAGTTCTCTTTGCTGCAAATTGCCAACTTAGTCTCAATAGACATGGTGATTAGACTTTGAATCCCTTTTAAAGATCTTATTCAACATGTTAAGCTTTCTTTGAACAACCTCTCTTTGATACCACTGGTAAGATTAGGGTAGTGTAATCACCTAGAGTGGGGGGTGAATAGGTGTTTATCCTCTTTTTAAATTTAACTGATTAAATGAAACTACAAACACAGAAAATCACAATCCACAAACACAAGGATTTATAATGGTTCCCCATATGGGTACTCAACTGTCCCCCTCCACCTATCTAGTAGTGTGCTAGACTAGTCAAACTTCACCAAAACTCAGATCAACTATAGATCTTACGTTCAGAGCCAATAGCCCCTACCTCAGGGATGTTAATTAATCCCCTGCCTCAGATTTACTAGCTCAAGATCCTACCTCAGATTCTAAAACAAGAATCATACCTCAGGTTCAATTCAGAACCATACCTCAGGTTCAATCCAGAACCATACCTAAGGTTCAATCCAGAACCCTACCTCAGGTCACACAGGACCTTACACTCAGATCTTAAAAAGATCCTATATAAGGTTTCAGTAAGTTATTACAATATTTTCTTTGACTAAATAGAATAAAACTTGATGTTCTTGAGTCTTCTTAGAAGCCTTGTAATCTTCAGATAAATTTAGGGCTTCTTCTTGACAGTGCTTTTGATCACAGTAAATTCTCTCTCTTCTTGTATAAGTCTTTTTGATGAATATATATATATATATATATATATAGAGAGAGAGAGAGAGAGAGAGAGAGAGATCTTCTTTTCTTGATTAAACCTTAGATCTAAAATTGAAGATTTCCAGACTACCCACACTTTGCTTGATTAGGAAGTGATTCACTATAGGCCTTTTGAAATCTTGAGCACTTGAGAAAAGAGTGAAGAAGAAAGCTGCTCAAGGATCTTGTCTGGTTGTTCTTCTTCTTTATCCAACCGCGTTGTGCTTTTTTGCTTTGAGTGATTTCTATCTGCAAGATTAGGTTTTGTTGGTTCACACTTTAGGTATATATATACTGAATTTATTAACGACCATATTGGAATTAATATTCTTCAACTCACTTGCCATTTGTAGCCAATTTGATTGGATGAATCAGCTGTGTCGTCAATGAAGATATTTGAAATCCCATCTTCTAGTTGATATAAGTTCTTCTAGTTGATATAGCACTATCTCGTCGATATGTGTCCTGTCTCGTTGATATTAAGATTATCTCGTCGATATTGCACAGTCTAGTCGACATGAAGATTGTCTCGTCGATATTGCACTGTCTAATCGACATGAAGATTGACTCATTGATATTGTACTATCTAGTCGACATGAAGATTGTCTCATCGATATTACACTTAGTTGTTTGAGCTTCTAGTCAATGTTGACTTAACTGTTTGAGCTTCTAGTCGATATAGGGCCTTATCATAACCTACTCTCGTCAACAATTTGCCTTTATCCGAACCTTGTCTTGTCGACATTTCACTTCATAAAATTTGAATTTCTCCTATAATATTTTCAAATGCTTTTACCATATCTGTGGGCAAATATGTAGCACTTATAATATAGAATGATATGCCTAAAACACAGTCAAACAAAGATAAACATTAAATACAAAGTGAGTTAACATTATTCTTAGGACTTCTTCAAATTGGGAATATTGTTGGCAATTTCCCAACAAGTTCTTTAATTGAATTTTCATTAAACAAAATTGTATTGGATTTATCAAAAGTACACTATACTAGAATTATAAAAACTTTAGTTCATTGGAATCTTTTTTTAAAAAAATAACTACAAATTATTAACTAAGCTCTCTCAAAAATATCTTGAAAATGCAATTAATATTGGCTAGAGTGGGATAAATTGGCATAAAAGAAGTTATTTTGTATATGTTTAGGGAATGATGAATTTTATCATCTCATTTCCATGACATATAATCTTTTATTATTTTAACTAACTTTCCAAAATGTATATATTTAGGAGTGATGAATTTTATCCTCTCATCTCCATGACATATAATCTTTACAAAACTTTGGGTGCATATATTTAGGAATGATGAATTTTTTCCTCTCATTCCATGACATGTGATCTTTTATAATTATTTTTTTACAAAGTTGGAGAGGGGCTAGGGTTTAAAGGCTTATAAAATTTCTAAGATATAAGTGTTGAGAGCATAGAAAATAAAATGAGAATTAAAAAACAAACCTTTGAGTCAAAAGTAAATACAATTAAAATCTAGATATGTGAGCAAAATTTTTACAATGTTGGATTATGAAATTCTAAAAACAGAGTTACAACTAATAAATTATCTAAGCAAATCATAAACATGAACTAATTATTAAATCAAACTTTTCTAAAAATTAAGTCAAGCAAATTATGACAAATGTCATAATAAAACAAGATTACATAAAAAACTCTTAAAATGCTAATAAATACTCATACTTAGAAATTAGTTAAATAAAGAAAATATGAAGTATTTAAATAATGCAAAATTATGTCCTAAAAGCTATTTGAAATTTTTATAAGGTTTTTCATTTTTATAATTTTTTTTTAACATTCTTGGACTTCCGAAGGAATACCCAGTGACGGGATCTCAATGATACTAGTCGGCCTTCTGGGATGATAGCCCAGTACGACCCTTTCGCAAGAAAGTTTTATAAATATTTTAATATTATTTTTTGTAAATTTTTCTTACAAAGGTTTAAGGCTACTGAGAAATGCACCCCCATACTTAGAAAGAAATATTGTCCCCAATGTTTGATAAAATAAAAGTGCAAGTAAAAAGAGAAAACTTTCCTTGAGAGAGGGACAAAACATCACCAAGCCAGTCAGAAGAAGACAAAAGAAGGAATCAAAAATATTTTTTTTTCATTTAAATTAATAAAGAAAATAAATACAGAAATGCAAAAAAAGAAGATACAAGGGACAAAAGAGAGAACTAGTCGTCATCGCTATCATCCCCGCGCTGGTAATAAGTGTGCACGTCAGCAAATTCCCTCTACAAATTCTCCATGGAGGAAGCATGACGTTGCTCGAGAGTGGAAAAATGATCATCAAAATGTGTACACATGACCAACTGCTCATGCTGGATCTGATCCATCCGAGTATAAATCCATCCAAAATGCTGATCGAAATAAGAAAAAGGACCAGGCGCTAAGGAAAAATGTTGTTGTGGCTGAGGAATCGGTGGAGAGTGGGGAGCATCACTGATATTCGCCTCGTAATCGATGTATAAAGGGTCGCCAACAACCTCGGGAGGTACTGCCTTAAACTCCATGTCTGCGACGACGCACCAAGCCAAGGGCACAGAGATTTTGAAACATGATGGCTATGGTCTCTTGGACTAGGGTCAATTATGGTAGAGCATCACGTACCCCCATCCGATTGGTGAGGTGTGTAATAAATGGGCCGCCATGAATCGCACGAAGCCGCCTATTTTCAGCCTGATGTTAAAAAAACATAGCAAGACCCAAACTCAAGTTTATTGGGACCCGGTGGTACATACTATATAAATACGATAAGTCAGCCAAGGTCACCACGCCATGGCTTTCAACGCGAGCGGAGAGAGTTGAATTGAGGAGGTATTTGAGGTAACGGAAGGAGGGGAAGAGGAGGTGGCTACCCTTTGACTTCTTGGGGTAGGGTTTGTGGTCATCACTTTTTTCCACCCAGAAATGTTGGGGATCAAAATTCTGGGGGGAATCGAGTAAGAGGTCGGAATAGGCAGCAATGAGAGTGAAAACCTCATCGTAGATGCCCATGCAAGAGTTAAACTGGCGCAAAGAGAGATAGTGTGTCAGCCCGCCCATCCGAAACTCGATGACGTTGTTTGGCCCAGCCCAGTGGAAATCAAAACACGAGAGAAACTCCACCGTGAGCTCGAAGTAGGCGGGCTCCGAAATAGTAAATAAGGGAGTCCATACCAGGGTGGAAAGGAATTCCCACAGTCGCTTGCCCAATAAACGTGAGCATGTTCCAGTCGATGGTCCATAAAATGCCAAAAGATTTTGACCGGAGGCGATCATTCCTGGCTTGGTTGTGGGTGGAGGAGGAAAAAAGAACATGACTTCTGCTGCTATAGATTCACCGGGGTGTGCAGAGGTGGACTTGCGAAAATTCTAGTGGCATCGGGGGGCATTTGGAGATGTAAAGAAGGCTAGAGGGGGAGAAAAATGGGAGGAGAGAAAGGAGAGCAATGCAGGAATGTTGTGGCAAAAAGCAAAGGAGAAAACATGCTTAAATAGATTTGAAATTAAAAATGCCTAGCTGTTTTCAAGGTAAAAGCAGTCAAAGAGGACTGTCGGCTGGTTTTGAAGGGTCACGCCTTGTGGTCACGCCCGTGATCGTGGGCGTGTAATATTAAAAATAAAGATTATTGTCGGCAGTCAAAGAGTACTGTCGGCAGGTCACGCCCAGGGTCACGACCATGCTTCACGGGCATGACCACATGCCGTGACTCCCCGGAGAATCTTTAACTAGGACCTGGGCCTAATGGATAAGCTCGACCAGCCATGGGTGTGACATGCAATTGTCAGGGGCGTGAATTAGTTTGCACTGGCGTGACCTGGTCAAAACTGCATTGATAAGGGTTAGGATGTGGCTCAGGAAATGTTATTCATTGCCTCGCTCGTGACCCATAATTGATGTCGCGACATCTACGCCACCAGAGAATGATAGACCGGAGTTGGATGTGCTGCAACATAAAGATTTTAGGCGACATGATGACTCAATGGCCGCTAACGGAAAGCAACGTTACAACCTCCGTCCGCAGCGCGCAAAGCTTATTTAAGGCCTCTCAAAAGCTTAATTTTTAGTTTCTAATTATTTCCTTTAAAGTGCAGAACTTATAATATTTTATTTTATGCTTTATGTTTTGTTGGTGTGCTATTAGACATTTGGTGTGTTATTATCCATCCGGAGTGATGAGATCTATATCTCAATCTTGGATGGTTAGATTTGTTTTGTAACTCCTATATATAGGAGTGTTTGAGAGAATGAAAGAAAAATTATTGAAACCCTAAAAACATCCCCCTCTCTCATTGAGAAATTCGGCCAAGGCTTGTGAGGAGCCGCCCCCCCCCCCCCCCCCCCCCCCCCCCCCCTTGCCTCCTTCTTCTCCAAGTTTCGGCCTCTCCTCTTGGGAGAATCCGGCGAGGTTTCTTGGTGCGACTCCAAGGAAGAAGAACAGCAACCCCTCTTGGTGCGATGCCGGATGGTCCATTCGGTGCGACGCCGGTGGAAATCGTGGACAGAGTGATTCTCCCACAAGTTATCAAGAGTGCTTACCGCTAAGGGTTGGGTAACATCTTCTCCATCTCCTAGTGATTCTTTCTTTAGATTTGTGGAGGTTGAACCATCGTGTTCTCCGCGATTTTAAATTTCAATCGCTTTTAAATCTTTGATTAAAATCGTTATTCCCCGCATTTCTATTTTCCGGATCGGGTAGGTCAACTTTGCTTGAGCGGATCTTGGCCTATCGCGTTGATCTTGCCCTAAAAAGGGATTGACAGCCTTTACGTTAATTTTGGGAATTTGTTGACTCATTTTTTATCGTTGTTTTAGAGTCAACGCTTGTCCGATTGGATTGGTTTATGTGTGCGAGAGGATAGCGTATTTGTGGGCGATAGATGCTTGTGTAGGTGCGGCCGATCAAGAGTGCATTGTAGGTGATTTAGGGTTAGCTTGTAGTAATCTCCTTAGCGACATACGCTGCATCAATTTGGTATCAGAGAAAGGTTGTGTCAATTTCTCAATTGATACACCCTCAATATTCAATTTCGTGGCGCAAACTAATAAAAAAAAAATCAGTGGTCTGCGAATAGCGGACTAAAATATTTATGTTTCATCAAAAAATCCAAAAACAAATTCTGTAGGTTCTCCTTTTTAGTAATATCCCGAAAATATTTTTCTGCCAACAAAAATTGATTTTTACTGCACTACAAAAATTCACTCCTTATTATTTTGTCCAAAACTGCATGCGCACTAGACTAGGTACGGAGTATAACACACCTTCATCGTCTAGGATGGCGGCAAATGAGCACAGGGATCATAACGTTGAGGCCATAAAGGGGCTACGTAACGAGATGACCGAGCTTAGGACCATGTTAGCACAAATCCTTCTGAATCAAGGGGGACCGCCACCACCACTCGTTAATGTTGAGCAGCCTAACCGGCACCAACAGGTCCATGATTCGGATTCCGATGGGAACTCTCCCCGAGTGCCCCCTCGAGAACACTGCCACGAGCGTGGCTTTGATATTACTAGGGCCGTTAAGATTGATGCCCCCACTTACGATGGTTTGGGGGACCCCCAGGTCTTCCTTACTTGGGTAGTGGATATGGAATGTTACTTCGAATGGCATAACCTGACGGACCCTCAAAAGGTCCAAGTTGCCAGGATGAAGTTAACGGGTCGTGTAAAAACTTTTTGGCTGAATGAGGAACGGAGATTAGGAGCCGGGCAGGGAGTCCCACCTATAGGTTGTCCTATGATGAAGAATTTGCTGACCGATCAGTACGTCCCAGCGTACCACCAAACGCAGATGTTCGACGAGCTTGCCACCTTGTGACAGGGCTCAAATTCGGTAGCTGAATACATGGGAGAGCTGAAGGACCGTATGGTGCGTTGTGATCTTAGGGAGATCCCTGAGGTCACCCTATCTAGATTTCGTAAGGGGCTTCAACCTGATATTCAGAGGAAGCTCCTGCGCTATGGTCACACGGACCTGAACACGACTTTCAATGCCTCCCTTGACATTGAAAAGCATCTTGCCTCGAAGGCCCGCTCTCATTATTCCCACACGAAGAACAAGTCCACCATTGGAGCGTCTTCCTCCACGTATCCGGATAAGGGAAGGTTTAGGTCCACCGAGTCGAAGTCTATAGTGATCACTGCTAGAAATAATAGGAATCCCGCGAGTGAGCGTGTACCCATAGGGAAGGTTAGCAAGGCCAACACTACATGTTATTCTTGCGGCATTCAAGGTCACTATGCCTTTGAATGCCCAACGAAGACTAAGGCCACGGCCCTTTTAGATTCGACCACCGACCCCGCTGATTACGTATATGAGGTTGAAGAGGAGAGTGACCCAGATGGGGTCCCAAGTGATTTAGAGGACGATCACCGCCTTATGGTGATGTGTTGTATCTTGACCACTCCTCGTCCGTTAGATGATTGGAAGAGGACGAGCATATTTTCTCTGATTTTTAAGAGTGGTGAGAAGCTTTGCAAGCTGATTATTGATAGTGGTAGTTGTGTGAATGTCATTTCTGAGAGCGCCGTCACACGTATGCACTTGACCACAAAACTACACCCGACCCCATATCAGGTAGCTTGGATCAGCAAGATCACCGTCCTGGTCACCAAGCGGTGCCTGGTCCCCCTCTCATTCAAATCCTATACTGATGAGGTTTGGTGGGATGTCCTGCCGATGGACGCTTGCCACGTGTTATTAGGCCGCCCTTGGCTCTATGACCGTGATGTGATGCATTTTGGTAGAGCCAACACTTATGAATTTAAATTCAATGGCAAAACCATTACCTTGAGGCCGACCATCCCGAAGGAGCCAGTAGTTTTGGCTAAGGACACCACTATCCCAGTAGAGAGGAAGACGTTGAGTCTAGTTGGTAGGAAAGAGTTTGTGAAGGATCCATTTCTTGATGGTATGATGTACGCCCTCGTCCTTATGAGTGCGAAGACTGATTCGGGAGTGTTGGATGACTTACCTAGAGAGCTACGGGTGTTGTTGGAAGAATACAAGGACGTTTACCCGGATGAGCTGCCCTCGACTTTACCACCGCTTAGGGATATCCAGCAAGCGATCGACCTTATCCCTGGTTCGTCCCTGACCAACCAGACCCATTATCGACTTCATCCCGCTGCCCATAAGGAGTTACAGATCCAGATTGAGGACCTATTGAAGAAGGGGTTCATTCAGACTAGTTTGAGTCCATGTGCTGTTCCAACCCTGCTTTCCCCCAAGAAGGATGGAACATGGCGGATGTGTGTTGATAGCCGTGATATCAACAAGATTACTCTCAAGTATAGGTTTCCTATCCCACGTTTAGATGACCTCTTAGATGTCTTGTCTGGCGCCACTATCTTTTCGAAGTTAGATTTATGGAGTGGCTATCACCAGATTCGAATCCGTGAGGGAGATGTGTTGGAACAACCCTATTACTGATTTGGGCTAGGATCACTATATGTTGACTAGGATTAAGTTGACCCCATTGTATAGTTTAAGGGTCAAGTCTTTAGGCTGTTAGATTAACTAGAACTTAAGGAAAATTCAAAGTTCTCAGCGTTCGACAAATTGTCCTCAGCAGTTAAAGAATTGTAGCCAGTACCAGCGCTCAACATTCTCAGAGCAGTGCTCGACAAATTCCAGCCAGCGTTCGACAAATTTCAGCCAACGCTCGACAAATTCTTTATTGAAGCTCAGATCGACAAATACATACTCAGGATTATTTAATTCTTAAATATCAGTTATTTGTCAGTACTCTGAACACAAATCGACGACTCTAACGGATATATTCAATATATTTGGACGTATTCAAGTCAGTTAAGTAAGGATATTATATTCTTTGAATATATTCCATTCTTTCCTTTATTCCAAGGCAAAGATAGTCGTTGATAATTAATGCAAAGGAGTATTTCATGGCTAAGGAATTAAAGGACCTGCCAAAGTCGTTATGTCTCTGTTGCAGTTCCAAGAAAGAATTAAAGTCTGATTATTCTGTTCCAAAAAGAGAATATATCAAAGACAGAGTTATTGTCTCAATCTCTCGACAGAATTAAAAAACATTTGATTCATTCATTCTTTCAGAATACAGAGAAGATATACAATAAGAACAAGGAAGAAGAAGTATACACAGTCAAAAATACTCAGTCTTCGTCTTTCTCAAGCAGCATCTCCATTTCTCTGAGAACAACATCTTCAAGATCTTTCTCTCTCAGATCTCTGCTGCAAGTTCAGATCTTCTAAAGAGCAACAACAATCTGAAGAATTCATTCTTCCAGATTAATCTGCTACAGGAAGATTTATGTTTCAAGAGAAAGCTTCTCCACCAACTGTCAAATACTTCTATTAGACAGGGGGAGCTTTACATCAACATCCACTAGAGTCTTCTCTCAGCATATTGACAGAGAAGAACTTCATAACCCCTCCTTACCCCATCTTGTACAGGGTTCAAACTCCCTTCAAAAGTTTACTCCATTGGTCGCAAGACACCTGATCAAAAAATCTAGTTGGTTTTTGGGCACCTGAACAAAAGCTCATTGTTGTGAGGGCACCTGATCAAAAATCCTAGTGGATTCCTACCAAGGGTGGTAGAAGAGTAGACGTACCCAAGTTTAGTGGGGAACTACTATAGCTCCTTGTGTCTTCTGTGATTGATTTCTTTTCTGTGTTTGTGCTGTGCTGATTTTCTTTACTTAGTTTTTATTACTCACTCTGCTTACACATATATATAACACTGTTTTTAATTCCGCAAATAAAACTAAGGGAAAAAGTTTTAAACTCTATTCACCCCCCCCCCCCCCCCCCCCCTCTAGAGTTAATTTAAGATCTAACCTCCACTTTCAATTGGTATCAGAGGGCTGTTGATTCTTTACAGGCTAACACCTGAATCACAAAGATCAATCAAATCATAAATTCTTTTAGAGTTTTATTTAATTTATTTTCTGTTAAAAACTCATGGCACAAAACAAAGAGTATTCAAGCACAAGACCTCCTATGTGCAATCTCAGTAAGTTTGCACTGTGGAAAGCAAGGATTAGGCTTTATATGAACTCAATTGATGAAGAAATTTTTAATGTGATTTTGATGGGGCCTCCAGCACCTACAGCATCAACAAGTACTGATGCAGCAACAAACAACACTGCTGTCCCACCTCCTGAATGGATTGAAGCTCAGAAAAAGCAGAGAAGTGCTGATGCAAAAGCCATGAATATTCTGGCTCAAACCATGTCTGATGACATCTTTCAGAAAGTGGTGGATTGCACCTCAGCTAGAGAGATTTGGACCTCTCTCAACAACATGGTTGCAGGCTCTGATGATGAAAGAAAGGATAGAAGATCTCACTTGATCTCTCTGTATGAGAACTTTAAGAAGGGTGAAGAAGAATCAGTTGCAGATATGTACACTAGATTAAGTGTGATCATAAGTGAACTCAGAACACTGGACAAGGAAATCTCATTAACTGAGATCAATGACAAAATCCTAATGTGCTTCCCCAGCACTTGGGACTCTAGGATCTGGCCTATCAAGGAAGCCAGAACTCTTAATGAGATAACTACTGATACACTGCTAGGAAAGCTCAAATACTATGAGCAACTCATCAAGACAAGAGAAGCTGAACAAGTGAGCACTTCCTCTTCAACAAAGAAGGACAAAAATATTGCCTTTCAAGCTACTGAAGAAGATGAAAAGACTCCAAAAGATGAGGAGTTCATGAGTCTCATAGCCAAGAGATTCTACAAAATAACTAGGCAGGACTTCAGAAAGAAAGAGTCCAGAACAAGAGAAAAATCAAGGTATGACAAATTAAATCCTAAAGAAGTTATCTGTTATGGCTGCAGGAAACCTGGACACTACCTGACAGAATGTCCAGAAAATCAAAAGAAAGAAAAGAAAAAGGATAAAGAAGAGAAAAGAAGCTCCAGCAAGGCTTTCTCCCACAAGCACAAAAAGAAGGGAAGAGGATTTATAGCAGAATCTTGGAGTGAAACTGAATCTGAATCATCATCCAGCTCATCTGATGATGATGAAGAAAAATCAAAGGAAAATGAACAATGTCTGATGGCAATATATGACTCGGGCAGTGAATCAGAATATGCTTCCTCATCCAGCTCCAATGATGATGAAGAAGAAAGAACCTTCTGCATGATGGCTATCAATGCCTCAGGACACAACTCTGAAGAAAAATCAGAATCAGAAGCAGAAGATGATGCAGATCAGGTATTATCTAACTTTGATTTTACTTCAGTTGAATTCAAAGATGAATTCAAAGTTCTTTGCTTAGACTTACTAAAATCTGAGAAAGAAATAATCTCACTCAGAAGTAAGCTAGCTGAAATGAAAATTATAAGTGAAGAAAATATAAATCTTAAGAAAGATTTGGCTGCCTCCAGGTAACACATTGTTCTCATTGAAAGCAAGTTGTCTGAAGCCAAGAAGTTTGAAGAATCCCTAAATGGGAGAAGCATCAAACTGATGGACATAACAAGCACAGTAAATGCTAGACTTAATAGCAAACTGGGCTTGGGTGCTTCATCAAGTGAGCCACCTCTAATTAAGAAGAACATACTTTCTACACCTATAAAATTTGTTTCTGCTAAAAGCAAAGAGGCTGTAGAAGCAAATAAAGATATTTCAAGCAAGTCTGTTAAGAATAAAAGAATTCAGAAGAATTCGTCGAACGAAGCTCGACGAAAAGATCTCAATTTGTCGAACGGAGATCGACGAAAACTGGAAACAGATTTTTAGTATAGTTATTACATGAACGGCGCTCGACGAAATCATGTACATTCGTCGAACGGCGATCGACGAACTTACCCAAATTCGTCGAATAGATACTATATAGAAAACTTCAAGAATTCTAATTCAAAACAAACTAAATATCCTTTCACTGAATGGATAATACCTCCAAGGAGATATCATCCACAAGGCTATAAGGATCAGCCTGAAATGTCCTTTATTTCTGAATATTGTGGTAAGACAAAAGGACCCAAGGTAGTCTGGGTCAAAAACAACTAGTTTATTTTTCTGTCTTTGCAGCTACACAGCTATCCAAAGATAAAGGAATATTGGTACTTGGATAGTGGATGCTCAAAGCATATGACAGGAAACAAGGCCAACCTGAGCAATTATAAGGCAAAGCTTGGACCCAAAGTTGTCTTTGGAGACTCCAACTGTGGACAGACAAAAGGATATGGACAAGTCAAGATTGGAGCAGTCACCTTCAAAGAAGTATCATATGTCAAAGGTCTCAAGCACAACCTCATCAGCATAAGCCAGTTATGTGATGAAGGTTATCAGGTAACCTTTAACCCTTCCCAATGTCTTATTACCAATAATAAAAACATAAATGTATTATCTGGTATTAGACAAGGAAACATTTATCTAGTCAATTTTGACTCTGCCAATTCAGACATCTATCTATTTAATTCAATAAGTAAGATAAATGAATTATGGCATAAAAGGCTTGGACACATTAACCTTAGAACAATCTCTAAGCTTTCTAAGGACAATCTTGTCAGAGGACTGCCTTCTGGTTCATACAAGAAGGAAGGACTTTGCAGGGCTTGTCAGTTAGGTAAGCAAACTAGAAGTAGTTTCAAATCCTTATCCAAGAGTGATTCACCTAGGATTCTGTATTTGCTACATTTAGATCTTTTTGGACCTACTGCAATACAGAGCTTAGGAGGGAAGCATTATTCTCTAGTTATTGTAGATGACTTCTCAAGATTCACTTGGGTGTTCTTTCTTAGGAACAAGTCTGACACCTTCAATGTTCTAACAGACTTTCTCAGGTCAATCAAGACTGAGTACTCTACTGTAGTTGCATTGATCAGAAGTGATCATGGCACTAAGTTTGAATCTCTTCTGATGAGAGAATTCTGTGGAAAAGAAGGGATCAGGCAGTGTTTCTCTGCTCCTAGAAGCCCTTAACAAAATGGAGTAGCTGAAAGGAAAAATTGAACACTAATTGAATCAGCAACTACATTGCTTGTTGATGCTCATTTGCCACTCTCTTTTTGGGCAGAGGCAGTGAACACATCAAATTATGTGTTGAATAGAATCTTGATACATAAACTTAAGGGTAAAACTCCCTATGAACTACTCAAGAATAAGAAGCCTAAGGTTAGCTATTTTAAGATTTTTGGTTGTAAATGCTATGTGCATAACAATGATAAGAAATATCTAAGGAAGTTTGAAGCTAAGGCAGCTGAAAGCATATTCCTTGGATACTCTCTATCTAGTAAAGCATATAGAGTCTACAACAAATCTACTCTTAAGATAGAGGAGTTCATGCATGTTTCTTTTGATGAAACTAACCTGTTAAATGAGGAGAGGAATACCACCTCTACCATAAATACTTTGCAGGTAAAAGACCGATGTGAAGAGCTAAATGAGTTAAATCTACAGAAAAGAGATTCTTTACCTCCATCAACTCAAACACTTGAAGATAGTGAAGAAGAAGATCATCCAGAAGATCTTGCTGACAAATCAATTCAAGTGACAGCTGAACAAATTCCCTAAGAAGATACTATTGCTGAACCAGCTCCAACTGTTGACCGCATCACAGTTAGAGATCACCCAATATCACAAGTGATTGGAGATATTTCAGCAGGTGTTCAAACAAGGCATCAACTACACCAAAATCAGATGCATACTTGTTTCCTATCACAAGTTGAACCTCAAACTATAACAGATGCAGAACAAGATCCAAATTGGATTCTTGCAATGCAAGAGGAGCTCAACCAATTTGAAAGGAACAAGGTTTGGGATTTGGTTCCAAGACCAAAGGGCCATCCAGTCATTGTCACTAAATGGGTCTTCAGGAACAAGCTAGATGAACAAGGCAACATTGTAAGAAATAAAGCAAGATTGGTAGCCCAAGGATATTCACATGAAGAAGGGATTGATTATGATCAGACCTTTGCTCCTGTTGCAAAACTTGAAGCAATCACAATTTTTCTTGCATTTGCTGCATATAAGAAGTTCAAGGTATATCAAATGGATGTGAAGAGTGCATTTTTAAATGGAGAAATCAAAGAAGAAGTCTATGTGGAATAACCACCAGGTTTTATCTCTCCAACTCAATCCTCTTATGTATTTAAGCTTAATAAAGCTCTCTATGGTCACAAACAAGCTCCCAGAGCATGTTATGAGACTTTAGCTAGTTTTCTTTTGGAAAACAATTTCTGTAGAGGCATAGTAGATAAAACCCTATTTTTCAGGATACATAAAAATCAAACTTTGCTAGTTCAAATATATGTAGATGATATTATTTTTGGCTCTACTGATTCAAATTTATGCAAAAACTTTTCTAATCTAATGCAATCTAAATTTGAAATGAGTAGTATGAGTGAGTTATCATACTTCCTTGGTCTTCAAGTGAAGCAAACACCAAATGGAATCTTTATATCCCAATCTAAGTATGCTAAGGAATTAGTGAAAAGATTTGGTATGTGTACAACCCGTATTCGCCAAGTGGGTCCCACAGGCCAATTGGCGAGACCTGGGCCAGCCAGATCATTCGCCCCGGCTAAGAGGTGGAAGTACCCCCGGGTTGGTGGGGGTAAGCTACAGGAGAGAAGGAGCTAGGCGAGTGGTGCCCTCACGGACCACTCGCCCGGAAGCGTGGGCATTCGCCTAGCTAAGCGGGTGCCCAGCGAATGGTGCCCTCACGGACCACTCGCCCAAAAGGATTTGAGGGGGAAATGACCATAATACCCCTTGTGGGCTGCAAATAGCCCTTCAGAACAACGGAGTTGGGCTATTAGCAGACCAATTTGGGGTGTGGTTAGTAAAACTAAAAGGCGGATTCATGTTATTTGCAGACCAGCCTAGAAAAATCTATAAATAGACCCTTAAGGGCACCTTGGAGGAGATCCGATTTTAGAGAATCCTCTCCTCCAGGCTAGTTTCTAGTCGGCTGCTAAGGCCCTCCAAGGTGCCCGGTTGAGCTCTGGTTAGGGAGGGGAAGCTCTCTAAGATCTTCCGGGTGTGTGGCGGGACCTCCTCTCTTCAGCCTTGGGTTTATTCCTATTCTCACATCCACCATCAAGAGAGTCTAGTGAGGGAGAAATAAGCATCGGCTACACCCCCAGTGGGTCCGAACTCAAGAGACCGGTTGCCGGTTTCAACATTTTTGGTGCGGTGAGCGTGGACCGTAGCCGGTGAAGGAAAATCTCAAGCTAGGTTCGATGACAGGAGATGGGGGAAATGGTTCTGACTCAGGCCACTCGCAGCCGCCAGCAACAGGGGAGTGGCTGGAGATGTTTGAGAAGTTCAAGCGAGAAGTCCTGCAGACAGTTCTCGCTGGGCGGAGCGAGTGCGAGACCCCTGCAGTCCCCGTGGTTCCGCCCCTGCAGATCGGCGAGAACGCACCGGGGCAGCGGCTGGGGAAGGAGGTGCCAGCAGAAGGCAGTGCGCGAGATCTCCCCGGGCAGCAGCTGTTCAGCTGCCCAGCGAGTGCTGAGGTGTGCGAGCTGGATCCGCCCGAGAGGACCATTCGCCGAGCAGGGGAAGGGAGCCCCTTTTGCGAGATGATCCTCTCGGCCCCAGTGCCAGAGGGGTTTCGAGGGCCAGAGATGTCCTACTACACCGGCAAGGAGGACCCAGTCGTGCACCTGCAGTGGTTTGAGGACATGACATCAATCCTTCCCATGTCGGATGCTTTTCAATGCCGACTCTTCGCAACCACCCTGAAGGAGAAAGCAAGGGACTGGTTCCACCAGCTTCCCGCAGGTTCCATCTACGCGTTCGATGATCTGCGCCGAGGCTTTCGGCTGCGCTTCTCGACGTCAAAAAAGAGGAAGAAGGATGCGGAGGATCTCTTTAAGATCAGGCAAAGGGAGGGGGAATCCCTGACACATTACGTGGATAGGTTCCAGGAGGAGATACACCTTGTGCAAGAGGTGCCGGGATTCGCACTCAAGATGGCGTTCATCGTCGGGTTGCGAGATGGGTTCTTCAAGATGGACCTGAAGAGAAGGCCTCCTTTGTCCTTTGAGGAGTTGATGGAGCGAGAAGCAGAGGAGATTGAAGGGGAGGCGGCCAACCCGGAGTTCTACAAGAGGTTGGCGAAGATGAGCGAGCCTGAGGTGAGGAAGCAAGAAGGAAGAAGGCGAGAAGAACCCAGGGGTCAGGGGTTCGAAAGACCACCTCGGAATTGGAGGAATCAAGAGCCCAACAACAGGTTGGGCTGGAGGCACCAGGAAGGACCAGCGAGAGGTCAGGAAGGGGGGTACCAAGGAAGAGAGGCGGGAGGAATGAATCTGGGGTGGAGGCAAGGCCCCAGACCCCCTCACCCCCAAGGGAGCAAGCTATGGCAGTAGGCCGAGGAAGAGGAGGTAGAGGAGCAAGAGGAGGGAGAGGAAGAGCAGTAAGAGGGGACAGGGTGGCGTTGCCCTATTGTGACTTTCACCAGGAAGAAGGTCACGCGACCGCCACCTGCCCAGAATTCTTGGAGATGAGAGGGAGAGGTCAGCCATGGCGGCAGCAGGCCAGGATCGAGGAAGTGCTCCCAGAGGCGGAAGAGGACCGATGCGAGGACAGGGCGGATACAGGAGCCAGGGGGAATCGGGGTGATTCATGGTGGGGTTGGGATAGAGGCCTCTCGCAAAAGGAGCTTCCATGCGATGTTCCGGAGAGACGTCGCATCAACTTCCCAGACTCCACCCCCCACAGAGAAGCTCACCTTCTCCTCGGAAGATATGCCCGATTATAAGGACCCGTTATGCGACGCCTTGGTGATCCAGACGGTGATAGAAAACTTCACGGTCTCCCGGATCCTGGTGGACAATGGGAGCTCGGTGAATGTTATCTTCAAGAAGGCTTTCGATGTGATGGAGGTGGAGAAGAAGAGGGTGCAGGCCTATGATGGGCCGTTGTTTGGTTTCTCAGGAGAAAGAAAGGAGGTTGAGGGAGGCGTCGGCCTCCAGGTAACGTTAGGGGGAGTCCCAAGGAACTGCCGGTTCGTCATCGTTGACGCTCCGAGCAGCTAAAATGCCATATTTGGGCGCCCCCTCATCAGTGCCTTCCGATGTGTGCCCTCATCATACCACCAGTGCTTGAAGTTCCATAGTGGAGGAGTCCAGGTCCGAATCCGGGGAGATGCAAAGGTGGCCAGGCAGTGCTATGTGACTGCCGTCAACACCATCTCTTGGATGGCGGAGGCTGAGAAGATGGATGAAGAGATGAGGAGGCCGGAGGGGTCAGGAGAAGGAGTGGAGAAGAGGGGAGAAGAGGAAGAGGGCAGTGCCCGAGGAAAGGAGATGGAGGAGGAGCAGGTCGAACCCCCTGAAGTGTGTGTTCGGGGCCAGCAAGGGGAAGTTCCTGGGACACCTTCTCACCCCTTTGGGGGTAGAACCTAACCCGGACAAGGTCAAAGCCATAATGGAGTTGGGATCACCTCGGAATGCCAAGGAGGTTCAGCGCTTGATAGGAAGACTCGCGGGGTTGAGCAGGTTTCTCTCCCGGGCCGGAGAGAAATGCTCCCCCTTCTTCAAAACGTTACGAGGCAACCAGAAATTTGAATGAACAAAGGAATGCAAGGAGGCCTTCCAGGCCTTGAAGGGTCGGCTCACCAAGGCTCCGCTACTCCAAGGTCCCATGGAGGGGGAGGATCTATCCCTATATCTCGGAGTCGTGATTGAGGCTGTAAGCTCCGTCCTGGTCCGGGAAGAAGGCAAGAAGCAGCTGCCTATCTATTACATGAGTAGGGTCCTGAGGGAGGCAGAGCTCAGATACCCGATCTTGGAGAAGTTGGCCTTTGCGCTGGTCGTCGCAGCAAGATAACTCAGGCCATACTTCCAGGCCCATTCAATTCAAGTAGTGACGGACCACCCTCTTCGCCAGATCTTCGAAGGAGTAGAGCATTCGGGGAGGCTAGCGAAGTGGTCGATAGAACTCAGCGAGTTCAATATCACCTTCGTCCCTCGGCTATCCATGAAGGCACATGTGGTGGCAGATTTCATGACAGATTATGTGGCCGAGATGGAGGAGGATGGAGCCCCTCGATATGTTCTGTGGAAGCCGCTGGTGGACGGGGCTTCGGGAAAAAATTCTCTCGGAGGAGGGGTGGTGTTGGAGAGCCCCCATGGGATAAAGATCGAGCAAACGCTGGTAATACATTTTCCAATCACCAACAACCATGCAGAGTATGAGGCGGTGATCGCCGGCCTGCGGTTGGCCCAGGAGCTCGGGGTCCATGATGTGGAGGTTCTCACTGACTCAATGATAATAGCCTCTCAGATCAAGGGGGAGTTCGAGACGAGGGAACCTACACTCATAAGATACTTAGCCAAAGTGAGAAGCCTCATCGGAGCGTTCAAGACTTTCTCCATCAGGCACATCCCTCGGGAGGAGAGCACCCAGGTGGATCGCTTGGCCAAGGCCGGTCCCCGAGCTGGAGGAACCCTGACAGATCTGTTCCGTCCTTCGATCGAGGAAGGGGAACTCATGGAAATAGAGCAGTGGCCCTCTTGGAAGGATCCCTTCGTTACCTTCCTTGCAATAGGGAAATTCCCGGAGGATGTTCCAGACCAAAGGCGCTTCCGGTACAAGTCCGCCTACTACTTGCTCCATGAGGGAGATCTGTATCGGAAGACCCTCTCGGGCCTCTTAGCCCGATGCATCTCGGAAGATGAAGTCCCGAGGATCTTGGAAGAAGTTCACTCTGGCAAGTGTGGCAGCCACTCGGGGAGCAGGATGTTGGAGGCGAGAATAATGAGACAGGGGTACTTTTGGCCGACCTTGAGAAAAGATGCGGCGGCCTTCGCTAAGAAATGCCAGAAATGTCAGATGTTCGCCCCGCTTCAGCTCATGCCAGCTCAGAGGCTAAGGAGTATCACGACACCCTGGCCATTTGTCATATGGGCGATGGATCTGGTAGGACCCTTCCCCCAGGCTAGTGGGCAGAGGAGATTCCTCTTAGTCATGATCGACTACTTCTCAAAGTGGTTGGAGGTCAAGGCGCTGGCTAAGGTCACCTCCCAGGTGGTCCGCAACTTAATAAGGGGGGAGATCATCTGTCGGCATGGTCTTCCGCAGGCCATAGTCACGGGCAACGGTCCGCAGTTCACAAGCGAGGAGTTCATCAGTTTCTGCGTCCAGTTGGGGATAGACCTCAGGTTTGCATCCGTCCACCATCCCAGGAGCAACGGGCAGGTGGAGGCGGCAAACAAGATTATCGTGAACTTGCTCAAGAAGAAGGTGGAAAATCTTAAGGACAATTGGGTGGAGCAGCTCCCCTCGGTCCTGTGGGCTTTAAGAACCACCCCCAACACCGCCACTGGAGAGACCCCTTTCAAGCTCTCTCACGGCTGCGAGGCTATCATTCCCATAGAGTTCGAAGTCATGATGCCACGGGTAAAGGCCGCCACGAATGGAGAGGAAGATTGGAGAGCTGGGAACGAAGAGGAGTTGCGGCTCTCCCTCGACCTCATCGAAGAAGCCCGGGATCTAGCAGCCATTCGCCAAGAAGAGGTCAAGCGGCGGATGGACAAGTACTTAGACAAGCACATCAGGGTCAAGCAGTTCGAAAAAGGGGACCTAGTGCTCAAGAAGGTTGACGCGGCTGGTAGGTCTGCCGCAGTGGGATAGCTTAATCCCAACTGGGAAGGCCCCTATGTCGTGGAGGAAGCGCTAAAGTCTGGGGGGTATCGCCTTCAGAACATGGAGGGCCAACCCCTCAGCCACACCTGGAGTGGTGATGATCTTAAACGTTTCTATCCCTAAAACTATGTAAAGAAAATGTTTTGAAATAAGAATACTTTGTTTAACACATGTGTTTGAGAATGATACTGCAGCTCGTAGGAAAAACTCTGAAAGCTCCAAAAATGGCCCCGAGCAGACCCGCTGCCCAGGCTCTCATCTAGCTGGCAGGTCCGAAGGCTCACTCGGTGGCAGGTTCTGTGATGAAGGAAAAATGGCCCCGAGCAGACCCGCTGTCCAGGCTCTCATCTAGCTGGCAGGTCCGAAGGCTCACTCGGTGGCAGGTTCTATGTTGAAGGAAAAATGGCCCCGAGCAGACCCGCTGTCCAGGCTCTCATCTAGCTGGCAGGTCCGAAGGCTCACTCGGTGGCAGGTTCTATGTTGAAGGAAAAATGGCCCCGAGCAGACCCGCTGTCCAGGCTCTCATCTAGCTGGCAGGTCCGAAGGCTCACTCGGTGGTAGGTTCTATGTTGAAGGAAAAATGGCCCCGAGCAGACCCGCTGTCCAGGCTCTCATCTAGCTGGCAGGTCTGAAAGTTCACTCGGTGGCAGGTTCTATGTTGAAGGAAAAATGGCCCCGAGCAGACCCGCTGTCCAGGCTCTCATCTAGCTGGCAGGTCCGAAGGCTCACTCGGTGGCAGGTTCTATGTTGAAGGAAAAATGGCCCCGAGCAGACCCGCTGTCCAGGCTCTCATCTAGCTGGCAGGTCCGAAGGCTCACTCGGTGGCAGGTTCTATGTTGAAGGAAAAATGGCCCCGAGCAGACCCGCTGTCCAGGCTCTCATCTAGCTGGCAGGTCTGAAGGCTCACTCGGTGGCAGGTTCTATGTTGAAGGAAAAATAGCCCCGAGCAGACCCGCTGTCCAGGCTCTCATCTAGCTGGCAGGTCCGAAGGCTCACTCGGTGGCAGGTTCTATGTTGAAGGAAAAATGGCCCCGAGCAGACCCGCTGTCCAGGCTCTCATCTAGCTGGCAGGTCCGAAGGCTCACTCGGTGGCAGGTTCTATGTTGAAGGAAAAATGGCCCCGAGCAGACCCGCTGTCCAGGCTCTCATCTAGCTGGCAGGTCTGAAGGCTCACTCGGTGGCAGGTTCTATGTTGAAGGAAAAATGGCCCCGAGCAGACCCGCTGTCCAGGCTCTCATCTAGCTGGCAGGTTCGAAGGCTCACTCGGTGGCAGGTTCTATGTTGAAGGAAAAATGGCCCCGAGCAGACCCGCTGTCCAGGCTCTCATCTAGCTGGCAGGTCCGAAGGCTCACTCGGTGGCAGGTTCTATATTGAAGGAAAAATGGCCCCGAGCAGACCCGCTGTCCAGGCTCTCATCTAGCTGGCAGGTCCGAAGGCTCACTCGGTGACAGGTTCTAAATTCTCAAGGAGTGACCTCAAGAGCACTCGTATAGACCACGCGCCGGAACGGTGATCTCACCTCCTTTTCATAACTACCTAAACGCAGCCCCGTGATGCGCGAATGGTCCAAAGGCTCACTCAGTAGCGGGAAGTTGAAAAGTGCGACGCATCCTAAGTCATCAACGAGCAGCGGTGAGTGGTCAAGTCAGTTACACTGCGGCCTAGCGTCCTAATTAGCCTTGCGAGATATAGCGGCGAATGAGAAAAAATTAAGATAGCACAAAAATTGTAATCAATATATATCTTTCAAGGGGACTCGCCCAGTTCATGATTACATCCAAAAATGAAGAATAAAAAGAGAACAAAAAAATACAAAGGGCCCATCTCATGGGTCGGCAGGCTTCTTGCCAGAAGGACCTTCGCTCTCGCCCGAATCCTGGAGGAGGGCGTCTTCTCGCGGCTCGCCGTCCTCGTCTTCCGGGAAGGGGATAGGGATATATAGCTCAGGGACGACTTGACGGGCCGAGAGGCACTCGGACTCCTCCTTCAGATACCCAGCCCGCCGCAGCACCTGCAGCGCGTGCTTCACGGCGCTCTGGGCGTTCTCCTGCATCAACTGCTCCAGTTCGTGGTGGGGTTAAAAATGCCCCCCACTCGCCAAGGCGAGTGCCGAGGCCTCGGCTTCTCGCGATCGTTGGGCCTCGGCCTTTGCCAGGTGGATTCCCTCCTCGAGGTCGACCACCCGCGCGCGAAGCATCGCGGCGCTCGTAGTGTCCTGAAAAAATAAAGGTGGTGAGAAAAAGAGTGCGGCAATCTGCAGCGGTCATTCGTAGGGGGGGAAGTATAAACCTCTACAACGGGACGGCTGGCGAGAAGGGCTTCCGCAGCTGCCAACTTCGTCTTGAGTTCCTACGCCTCGGCCGAAACAAGGGCCCTGGTCTCCTCGACCTCGGCCAGACCCCGCGACAGACTGATGCTCCAGCGCGAAGACATGTGCGCGAGCTCAAGGTCCCGCAGTAGGGCTCGGGCGGTCTCATGGGCGAGAACTTGAGTCTTCTCGGCATCAAAGACCTCGGCATCGTCACGGCCATAGAGGGCATACGCCATGGCGTAGGCCTCGCCGGTAGCGACATCGCTCTCTATCCAAGTCGAATGGAGGGTGGAGAGCGAGACCCGGTTAGTGTTTCTGTCCCACTTCACTAGAGGAGCCCCCGAGGGATCCATGTACTTCTCGCCATTTGCGAAGTTCCGGTGGTCCCTGGGCAACGGAGGCGGCGGCAGCGACGATCTCGCCTGGATCCCAGTCCCGTCTGGCACACCCGACCGCAAGGTTTTGGCCGGCGCATCTGTCCCCCGGGTTAGGGCCGGCGCGCCCGTCCCCAGGGTTTGGGTCGGAGCACTCGCCCCTGGGGTCACGTCCAAGATCCCCTTCCCCTTGACGGAAGGACTTTTCGGCTTCTTGGAGGAAGAGCAAGTGAGCGCCCCGGGTTTTCGTTTCCGGCCGCTAGGTTTGGAGGAGGAAGGTTCCTCCCGATAGGCATCCGCGGCCGCCTGTGCAAAGGATACGGAAACCCCAGGAGGTCACGGCGGGTGAAGGGGGAAATTACGCACACCTGCATAAGAACGCGAATGGTTTAGCGAATGACGTAAGATCCACCAAGCTGAAACGAATGCAGAAGGTCTCGAAAACTTACCCTCACCCTGCGGAATGGGCGGGAGCGAGTTGACATTTCGTCGGAGATGGACGAGGTCCATCCCGTGCTGAAGGATGTATTGGTGCAGCTTGGCCTCGTGCCCCCCTAAGGTCGGGGGGCGAAAGGTCGACTCCTCCTGCACCGGGGCGAGAAGGGTATTCCCAAGGCTCCCGCCGACGAAGATGAAGCGGCGAACCCAGTCGTGGTTCTTGTTCGGGAGACCGTAGTGTTTGAGAGGGTTTTGACCCGAGAAGAAGGAGATGTCGTGTGAGCAGCGGAAGGTGTACAGTTTGCGGAAGATGGGTAGAGAGAACTCGATCCCCTCTTCTCGCAGGTAGCACGCGTACCCGACCAGCATGGCGATGGAGTTGGGATTGAGCTGGCCGGGCATGACCCCGTAGTACCGGAAAGTCTGGCGGAGTTTCGGCCAGATGGGAAGGCGAAACCCCACCTCGAAGTGCTCTAGCGGGATCGCGAGAGCACATGGCGAGATGGAGTTTAGACGCTCCTCCAGCCCGGGCTTTCAAGCCTCGAATGCCGGCGGAACGTAGTCAGCAACCGCGGTCAAGAAGGCCTCCTCGGAGAGGTCGCAGGAGTCGAAGACATGATTGACGAATGCACTGGCACACCTGGCCCTACCTTCAGCGTCGCCACCCATTTCGCGAATGCTGGAGAAGACGGGAGCAGCAGAGAAGAGAGAAGCGTGAGTGCTAGCGCGAGGAGAGAGAGGGAGCGGATGGCAAGGTAATTAATATGGTGGTTGAATAGACTATTTATAGAAGAAATAAAAGACGCTTGGGTTTTCGAGACAACGGGTGTGCGGATGGCAATCGCACCTCCCCGACGCCTCGAAACCCGAGCCGATCCCTCTCGCCCATTAATGGTGAATGCCCTGAGGCGATGCGCTCGACGGGCACACGAAAAAGTTAAGAAAGCATTCGGCAATATCATATCATTCGACATATTCCGGCAAGTGGCGAGAAATATAAACAAAAAGAGAAATAAAGCATTCGCAAGGCGCAGAGTATAAAATTATTACAGACACAAATAGTCCAGTATCCTCAGCATCATGAACTGAATAAGAAAAGAAAAACGCAAAAGGAGGCGAATGGGGACCGGACTAGCGCTCCTCCCAGTACCACCAACCATGCCCTCGCGTTCCAGCCTCCGGAGGCATTCGCGGGCGATAATACGCGAGCATGGAGGTGATCTCGTGAGACGCCAGCTGAAGCTGGTCCCGGGCGCGCGCGACATATCTCCCGGGAGACAGCTCCCCTCCTTCACCCCCCAGACGCTCCACCACTGCGAGGAGGCGCGAATAGTCCTGCCGGAGGTCCTTCAGCTCGCGCGTGACCTCCATCCGCACATCATCCACCTGGCCGGCGATGTTCCGCTGAATATGGATGAGCTTCCCCAAGACTTCCGTGATTTGCTCCTTCATGATCGCATGATCTGAGAAGTCGCCCAGAAAGTCAGAGAGATCCCCGGGGGATGGGAGAGGCGAGAGCATCCCCTCTTCCCCCTCGTTGTAGGACTCGAAGGGGGAGGCTTCCCGATGGCCTGCGAGATCACCGGCGGATCAGCCGCGATAAAGATACTAACCTGGTACAGGTTCCTTCTGACCTAGGGGACACGACGAGTGGGGGTGCACACTAGACAAGACGGTGTTAGGAGGTAGAACTTTTCCTTTCCCCGGGCGGTAGGGCTGTGAAGAAGGAGCTGGAGCATCCGCAGAATCATCTGGACGGCCCTGTTGGCCGGGTCCCTTCTCAGGGGATATTCTCGGCTCATCCGCGAGCACGGAGGGGTTCGGTCGAGCAGGGGAACTCGGAGGAATGGAGTCCCGCGGTGGAAGGTCAGGATTGGGGGCTGCGAAAAAAAAATTGTGGTCAGTAATGAGTAGCATGAAGCAAATCAAGAGGGTTTACAACTTACCGGACTGCAATGTGGTCTCGCCCGAAGGGGGTGGAGGCGCAAGGTCCAGATCTGGAGGCCTCTCATTCATGGGAGGTGGCACCGCGATGCTGTTCGAGACGGCCCCGTGGCCGTCCTCGGGCACCGAAATCCCCTGCGGATGGTCAGAACGATTGCAGGATAAGGGGCAGGAACTAAGCAGAGACAGGAAGAATCCTCATACCTGCGTCCCGGGGTCCAGAGGAGTATTCGCCGAAGGAGTATTCGCCGAAGGAGTATTCCCCGGAGGAGTATTCGCCGGAGGAGTATTCGCCATAGACTCCGAGGCGGTCTCGCCTCTTTGACGATTCAGTCGAATCGCCTTGGCTCGACGCGAGATGTAGGGGGCGCTCGGGTCCCGTTTGGATGCAAGCCAGGGACCAAATCTGGCAGCCTTGGGGGCGGTCGCACTTTGGGCCACAGCCAGGCGCTCAATCATCTCCTGCGATAGGGGTCTCGCGGAAGGTTTGTGGGAAGACATTGATATCTACGAAAGGTCAAGGGAGAGAGGGATCACCAAGCCAAGGAATGGGAGAGTTCCAGAGATCTGACACTGGGAAGTATATATAGGGAGACGGTGGGACCCACAGAATCTTATGGGTCCTGTTAGCCAGCACTCGCCGGATACCGGGTTGGACTGTTCTTTCCGAGCGTAGGAACCGCTCGCAAAGAGCGGGGATTGTGTACAACCCGTATTTGCCAAGTGGGTCCCACAGGCCAATTGGCGAGACCTGGGCCAGCCAGATCATTCGCCCCGGCTAGGAGGTGGAAGTACCCCCGGGTTGGTGGGGGTAAGCTGCAGGAGAGAAGGAGCTAGGCGAGTGGTGCCCTCACGGACCACTCGCCCGGAAGCGTGGGCATTCGCCCAGCTAAGCGGGTGCCCAGCGAGTGGTGCCCTCACGGACCATTCGCCCAAAAGGATTTGAGGGGGAAATGACCATAATACCCCTTGTGGGCTGCAAATAGCCCTTCAGAACAGCGGAGTTGGGCTATTAGCAGACCAATTTGGGGTGTGGTTAGTAAAACTAAAAGGCGGATTCATGTTATTTGCAGACCAGCCTAGAAAAATCTATAAATAGACCCTTAAGGGCACCTTGGAGGAGATCCGATTTTAGAGAATCCTCTCCTCCAGGCTAGTTTCTGGTCGGCTGCTAAGGCCCTCCAAGGTGCCCGGTTGAGCTCTGGTTAGGGAGGGGAAGCTCTCTAAGATCTTCCGGGTGTGTGGCAGGACCTCCTCGCTTCAGCCTTGGGTCTATTCCTATTCTCACATCCACCATCAAGAGAGTCTAGTGAGGGAGAAATAAGCATCGGCTCACCCCCAGTGGGTCTGAACTCAAGAGACTGATTGCCGGTTTCAACAGTATGTCTGATTCTTCCACCATGAAAACACCCATGCCCTCAAATGTTGTTGTTAAAAATGATGAATCAGGGAAACCTGTTGATTCAAAAGTATATAGAGCAATTTTTGGCTCTTTACATTATTTAATAGCTAGTAGGCCTGACATAATGTTTGCTAGCTGTATTTGTGCTAGGTTTCAAGTTAACCCCAAAGAATCTCATCTAATTTTATTAAAAAAGGATTTTGAGATATATAAAGGGTTGCCCTAATCTAGAACTTTGGTATCCAACAACATCTAAATTTGAATTAACTGGATTCTCAGATTCAGATTATGCTGGATGCAGAGTAGACAGGAAAAGCACATCAGGAACTTGCCAATTTCTTGGTGATAGGCTTGTGTCTTGGTTTTGTAAGAAACAAACATCTGTGTCTACATCAACAGCTGAAGCTGAATATATAGCTGCAGGCAGTTGCTGCTCACAGATGTTGTGGATACAAAATCAGCTCCTAGACTATGGTGTCAACTTAAATAATTCAATTATATTTTGTGACAATACTAGTGCAATATCTATAGCACAAAATCCAGTTCTCCATAGTAGGACTAAACACATAGAGATTAGGCACCACTTCCTTAGGGATAATGTGGATAAAAATAAAATTTGCCTACAATTTATTTCTACTGATTTGCAAAGAGCTGGCATTTTCACCAAGCCCTTGGATGAAAAGAAGCATATCTTCTTTATAAAGCAGATAGAAATGATAGATGGAGATTCAATCTGTTAAAAAAATTAAATTTCTATTTATCACCTCAATTCGTCTAACGGAGGACGACGAATTTGAATCATTTGTCGAACGATGGTCAACGAAACCATTTAACTTCAGAATCGATAAAGAAAATCTCACATGTCGAATGGTGGTCGACGAAAAAGATATTTTTGTCGAACGCTGTCTGACGGAGACCTAAAGTCTTTTCGACTTCTGCTTTTTTTAGGTTTTTGCCGAACATCGCTCCACGAATGCGCCCCCTTTCTCTGATCTTTCTATTTAATCTCATTCTTATTTCTTTCTAAGTTTGCGCCTACAGAAATCGCTTTCCCTCCAGTTCCTCTATGCACTTGATCTTTTTCTCTATTGCAGGTTCCAATGGCGATTTCTCAAGCCGCTCTCTACTCCATGAAGTTCGACGCCGGATTCGACATAGATATGGAATCATTCGCTCAGTCTGACCATGTTTTCAAGGACATTCTTCAACTCTTTGAAGAACAACAGATGAAGAAGTTTATGAGCACAAGGATAAAGCTTCATACCGCAGAAATAAAAGAATGGGTTTACACATCCAAACCAGAAGATGAAAGTTTAATTGGAACAATCTCAGGTCATCAGGTTTCTCTTACCCCAACCATTTTATCTGAAGTTTTTGGTTTCATCAATGGTGATGATGATTTAGAGCTAAGCTCTGTTGAATATGGTGAAGCTTTGATTAAAATGGGTTATTCTACTGGAAACCCTAATCATTTGCTTAAGAAAAACTTGTCCTTGGAATACAAGTTTTTGTCAGATATTGTTGGAAAGGTTTTGTTAGGAAAAACATCAGGACGTGATTACATTAACAGGCACCAAATTCTGTTGATGGTGGCCTTGATGGACAAGAAGAAAGTTAACTGGGGATCAATTCTGTTTGAATTGATTATGAAGAAAGTTTCTAAAGATAATGTATCTTTTGGAAGAGTTATTGGTATTGTTCTGCAGGAAAAGCATCAAGACCTTCTAGTCTCACCTAAAGTAACAATAAATGCTAGCAAGAGGCTGACCTCAGCTCTCTTTGCAAAGTGGGACAGGGTGATTCCCAAGAAGAACCCAGGAGCAGTTGCACCAAAGAAAGCTTCTGAAGGTACCAGGACTGATTCAGTCACTCCCTCAACCCTTCCAGAAGTTCCTCCTTCTATTCCTTCTCCTCCTCACCCATCTCCTTCTCAGCATATTTCCCCTGCATAAACTCCTACTCCAAACTCTCCACCACCTCCAAATGAAATTCCACCTCCTTCATTTGACCTTTTGCCTTCTCCACTTCAATCTCCCATACATGATGACCATCAGTCACCCATCCATCATTCATGCCCTATTCATCCAGACATCCCTACACAATCTGCCAATGTCACAAACATCTTTGTACCAACTTCCATTCCATCCACTTCTCAATCATCTTCATCTCATCCACCTGAATTTTTATTTCTAAATTTCCAATCTGTTGCTGATCAAATTCTTGATCACATTCTTCCCAAGCTAGACCAAATCCTGGATGCAAAACTTGCTCCAGTTCTTCATATTCTTCCTAAACTAGATTCTCTACTGGATGCAAAACTTGCTCCAGTCCATCATATTCTTTCTAATCTTGACTCCATCCTAGATGCAAAATTTGCTCCAATTCTTACAGCCATTTCTGAATTATCTTCTAAAATATCTTCAATTCCTTCCTCTCTTTTTGTCCCTTCTTCTAGGGGCCTAGATTCAGGTTTCCCTGAAGCTAGGCAGGGGGAGATACCTTATGAAGAAGCTCTAGAAGCTCTAGTTTTAGTGGCTCCAGAAGCTCTAGTTTTAGTGGCTCCAGTTTTTGTTGAAGATGTAGTTCCAGTTTATGATTTAGAAATGTTTGATTTGTTTGAAGTTTCAGAAATTCCAGTCATAGAGGAGACAAATAATATATATATTCATCCTTCTTTAGATATTATTCATTTGCTGTCTAAGTTCAATTCAGTTTACTCAGTTTTGCCAAAATATCATGAGTATTCTAGAGCAATTGTTCCATACACTGCTCCCATAGATAAAATTCTGATGAAAAAGATTATCAAAAGTTTTGAAGTTCAGATTGTTGAACCAGTTACTATTTCAGTTCAAGTTCAAAGTCAATTAGAAGTATCAGTTGTTATTTCAGAAGAAAGTTTCAAAAGCTTTGATGTTCCAACCTTTGTTTTTGATGAATCCCCAATTCCTGATTTTGATGAAATCTGGAAAGCAAAAGATGCAGTTTTTAAAGCTGAAGAGCACAAGATTAAAGCTCTTAAATTGGTCAATGCTTTATATGAAGAACCAATTTCATCTTCTGATTCGGATGATGATGAAAGTGATTCTTATGATACATCATCAAAGAAGAGAAAGAAAAGAAAAGTTAAGTCAAAGGCTGTCCCCAAGCCTCCTAATCCTGATAGTGATATCCCTTATTATATTCTTCATAACATCCCTCTTGACAAATAAAACCCAAAATGGATGAAATTCTCAAGGAATGAAAATAAGAAAAGAAAGAAATTTAAGAAAATTGGTTATTATTCTGATAAGCCAGTTAAGTTTAATCCTCCTCCACCTCCTCCTCCAGCAGGATCAGCAGGTTCAGCAGGATTATCTTCTTCCCAAAAGTTCAGTTCTCAGCTATCAAAGAGACCAGCTAGTTCTAGTGGTTCTCAGAGTTCTAGGTCTTCAAGACCTCCTTCATATTCTTCCAGAGATGTCTCCACAGAAAATAAATATCAAGTATCTGATGGATCTTTGCATAGGCAAAGAAATATTCTTTCTGACCAACCTTCATTGCAGGCCATTGATCTTGATGAAAGGCCTTATTCCCCAGTTGATACAGAAGCTGAAGAGATAGCTCAGATGGCTAGATTCAAGGAGAATATTGCCACAGCTCAAATCAATAAAGCAAAAGCTGAAGGAAAAGATTACTCTAAATATTCAACCATGTCAGAGTATAGAAGAAAAGAATTTGAAATATATAAATCAAAGAATCTGTTCCATGCTGAAGAATATTTGGTACAGCACCTAGAAGCAGTAGTTATTCAAGGCAAATCACAAACTATACTGGGAGCTCAGGACCTCTACTTGAGTAAGAAGAAATCTGAAGATCCCAACAGAGAAATTATCTTTAAACCTTCCTCAGCAAAGAAATGAAAAGGTTCAGACTCTATTTTGTTTTTGTTTGACATTTTAGTTGTAATGTTTATAAACTCAGAGCACTATACTTTATTCTATCTGCTGAAATGAATTTACATTCTGTCGGATATATATATATATATGCTCTGCTGTTTGTTCTTTGTTATTTATTATTTGAATGATTGTTAAATAGTGTCCTAACCCAAATAGGGGGAGATTGTTGGAACAACCCTATTACTGATTTGGGCTAGGATCACTATATGTTGACTAGGATCAAGTTGACCCCATTGTATAGTTTAAGGGTCAAGGCTTTAGGCTGTTAGATTAGCTAGAACTTAAGGAAAATTCAAAGTTCTCAGCGTTCGATGAATGGCTATCGGCGTTCGAAGAATTGTCCTCAGCAGTTAAAGAATTGTAGCCAGTCCCAGCGCTCTACATTCTCAGAGCAGTGCTCGACAAATTCCAGCTAGCGTTCGACGAATTTCAGCCAGCGCTCGACAAATTCTTTATTGAAGCTCAGATCGACAAATACAGACTCAAGATTATTTAATTCTTAAATATCAGTTATTTGTCAGTACTCTGAACACAGATCGACGACTCTAACGGATATATTCAATATATTTGGACGTATTCAAGTCAGTTAAGTAAGGATATTATATTCTTTGAATATATTCCTTTCTTTCCGTTATTCCAAGGCAAAGATAGCCGTTGACAATTAATGCAAAAGAGTATTTCACGCCTAAGGAATTAAAGGACCTGCCAAAGTCGTTCTGTCTCTGTTGCAGTTCCAAGAAAGAATTAAAGTCCGATTATTCTATTCCAAAAAGAGAATATATCAAAGACAGAGATTATTGTCTCAATCTCTCGACAGAATTAAAAAACATTTGATTCATTCATTCTTTCAGAATACAGAGAAGATATACAACAAGAACAAGGAAGAAGAAGTATACATAGTCAAAAATACTCAGTCTTCTTCTTTCTCAAGTAGCATCTCCATTTCTCTGAGAACAATATCTTCAAGATCTTTCTCTCTCAGATCTCTGCTGCAAGTTCAGATCTTTTAAAGGGCAACAACAATCTGAAGAATTCATTCTTCCAGATTAATCTGCTACAGGAAGATTTCTGTTTCAAGAGAAAGCTTCTCCACCAACTGTCAAATACTTCTATCCGACAGGGGGAGCTTTACATCAACATCCACTAGAGTCTTCTCTCAGCATATTGACAGATAAGAACTTCATAACCCCTCCTTACCCCATCTTGTACAGGGTTCAAACTCCCTTCAAAAGTTTACTCCATTGGTGGGAAGACACCTGATCAAAAAATCTAGTTGGTTTTTGGGCACCTGAACAAAAGCTCATTGGTGTGAGGGCACCTGATCAAAAATCCTAGTGGATTCCTACCAAGGGTGGTAGAAGAGTAGACGTACCCAAGTTTAGTGGGGAACTACTATAGCTCCTTGTGTCTTCTGTGATTGATTTCTTTTCTGTGTTTGTGTTGGGCTGATTTTCTTTACTTAGTTTTTATTACTCACTCTGCTTACACATATATAACACTATTTTTAATTCCGCAAATAAAACTAAGGGAAAAAGTTTTAAACTCTATTCACCCCCGCCCCCCTCTAGAATTAATTTAAGATCTAACCTCCACTTTCAAGATGAGTGGAAGACTGCGTTTAAGTCCAATGATGGGCTATATGAGTGGCCTGTGATGCCCTTTGGATTATCCAATACCCCCAGCACCTTCTACCGGATGATGACTCATGTCTTCCAGCCTTATATGGGGAAATTTGTGGTAGTTTATTTCGATGACATCTTAGTCTATAGCACCTCCACTGCTGAGCACATCTCCCACATGAGAGTGATTATTTCCACCTTGAGGAAGGAAACGTTATTCCTAAACCTTAAGAAGTGTACTTTCTATGTCTCTGAGGTAGAGTTCTTGGGTTATATAGTCGGATCTGAGGGTATACGAGTTGACCTCAGAAAGGTTCAAGTGATAAGGGACTGGCCCGAACCTACTAGTCTACGAGAGGTGCATAGTTTCCATGGATTAGCTACCTTCTATCGCCGTTTCATACGAGACTTTAGTAGCATTATGGAACCCATTACTGATTGCATGAAGAAGGGCGAGTTCACCTGGACAAAGTCCGCCACCCATGCTTTTCAACGCATTAAGGAGCTTATGACTGAGGCACCTGTTTTACGTCTACCTGACTTTGCCAAAGTCTTTGAGCTCACTTGTGATGCTTCTGGTGCGGGAATAGGAGGTGTCTTAAGTCAGGAAGGTCACCTGGTCAGTTATTTTAGTGAGAAGTTAGCGGGCGCCAAGTTAAATTATTCAAATTATGATAGAGAGTTCTATGCGGTTGTTAGGTGCTTGCATCATTGGAGGCACTATCTCCTCTCCAAAGAATTTGTGATCCTCTCCGATCACGAAGCTTTGCGATTCATAAACGGTCAGCACAAGATCAGCCCGCGTCATGCTAAGTGGGTAGACTTCTTGCAAGGATACACATTTAATCTTAAGGACCTTAAGGGTTCCGAAAACCGAGTTGCCGATGCACTTAGTCGCCTCACCCTCTTGCTATCCACCATGCAAGTCCACATTGTAGGGTTTGAGCGCATTAAGGATGAGTAAGCCACGTGCCCAGATTTCTAAGAGGTGTATTTATCCGCCCAGGACAGCTCTCCCACGACTATTTCGGCCTTTACTCTTAGGGACGGTTATCTCTTTAAGAACGGGAAGCAATGTATTCCGCGGTCCTCTCTACGGCTCCACATTATTTGGGAGTTACCTAGCGGAGGCTTAGGTGGACACTTTGGGCGGGATAAGACTATTACTCTCGTTGAGGAGAAATTGTATTGGCCTAAACTTAAGGCGATGGTTGGGAGGGTAGTGAGTAGTTGTCGTACATGTCAAGTCTCGAAAGGCACAAAATCTAATGTTGGGTTATACACCCCTCTACCTATCCCATCCATACCGTGCGAAGACGTGAGCATGGATTTCGTATTAGGCCTTCCCCCCACCCTTCGACGTCACGATTCTATCTTCGTAGTTGTGGACAGGTTTTCCAAAATGGCATACTTTATTCCGTGTAGTAAGACCAACGACGCATATCACGTAGCGAAATTATATTTTAAAGAGGTCGGTAGCCATCGCGGAGTGCCGAAGACAATTGTCTAGCTCGGATAAGGATGTGAAATTTACTAGCTACTTTTGGAAGACCTTATGGATCTTAATGGGGATGAAATTATTATTCTTCGCTGCTTATCATCCGCAAACCGATGGGCAGAAGGAAGTGGTTAATCAGAGTTTGGGGAACCTTCTTCGGTGTCTTGTGAGTGATCACAAGGGCACATGAGATCTACTTCTTCCCCATGCCCAATTGGCATATAATAACTCTAAGAATAGGTCCACGGGTATGTCCCCTAATGAGATTGTTCATGGGTATAAGGCTCTCGTGCCCCTTGACTTGGTTCCATTACCACCTACATATAAAGCAAGTCAATTTGCACAATCCTTCGCCCAACATATTCATGATTTGCATGCACATATCCGAGCAACCTTGACCTCCCAATACGAATCCTATCAAACACATGCTAATCAACATAGGAGAGCGTCGCACTTTAAAGTCGGCGATCAAGTCTTAGTCCGCCTAGTTCCTGAGCGATGCCAACTGGCGCCGTTAAGAAGTTAGCGCCAAAGAGAGTCGGCCCTTTCCGGATAATAAAGAAACTAGGCGATAACGCTTTTATTTAAGATTTGCCTGCTGATTGTGGTGTTTCACCCATTTTTAATGTCTCGGATTTAACGATGTTTGTTTCGCCTCCACAAGAGTTGATTTCTTTGTCGTCTCCTCCTTCCACTCAAATTTCTAAGGGGTTGGGGAGTGATAGTACGGATGATCTCTCTCCTATGGTTTTCACAGGTTTAGCATCGGATGGTAAGTTGCATTCTTTTCCTACTGCTGACATGTCTCCAAGGTTTCCCAAAACCTTTCTTATACCTGACAGGATACTTGACGCTGAGCCACTTACTACTGACGATGGTGCTACTCGCCGCTTTCTCATCCGTTGGCGAGATCGTCCCCCTTCCAACGACTCATGGGTACTCGAGTTGAAGCTTTGATGATTGGATGCTGCCCTTCTCCACCGCTATCTCCTGGACCACGCATCGGTGATACGTGAATTTGAGCCGGGGAGGATTGATGTCGCGACATCTACGCCGCCAGAGAATGATAGACCGGAGCTGGATGTGCTGCGACATAAAGATTTTAGGCGACATGATGACTCAATGGCCGCTAACGGAAATCAACATTACAACCTCCGTCCGCGGCGCGCAAAGCTTATTTAAGGCCTCTCAAAAGCTTAATTTTTAGTTTCTAATTATTTCCTTTAAAGTGCGGAACTTGTAATATTTTATTTTATGCTTTATGTTTTGTTGGTGTGCTAATAGACATTTGGTGTGTTATTAGCCATCCGGAGTGATGAGATCTTCATCTCAATCTTGGATGGTTAGATTTGTTTTGCAACTCCTATATATAGGAGTGTTTAAGAGAATGAAAGAAAAATTATTGAAACCCTAAAAGCAGCCCCCTCTCTCATTGAGAAATTCGGACAATGCTTGTGAGGAGCCCCCCCCCCCCCCCCCCCCCCCCCCCCCCCGCCTCCTTCTTCTCCAAGTTTAGGCCTCTCCTCTTGGGAGAATCCGACGAGTTTCTTGGTGCGACTCCAAGGAAGAAGAACAACAACCCCTCTCGGTGCGACGTCGGAAGGTCCATTCGGTGGGACGCCGGTGGAAATTGTGGAGAGAGTGATTCTCCCACAAGTTATCAAGAGTGCTTACCGATAAGGGTTGGGTAACATCTTCTCCATCTCCTAGTGATTGTTTCTTTAGATTTGTGGAGGTTGAACCATCGTGTTCTCCGCGATTTTAAATTTTAATCGCTTTTAAATCTTTGATTAAAATCGTTATTCCCCGCGTTTCTATTTTCCGGATCGGGTAGGTCCACTTTGCTTGAGCGGATCTTGGCCTATCGCCTTGTTCTTGCCCTCAAAAAGAATTGGCAACCTTTGCGTTAATTTTGGGAATTTGTTGATTCATTTTTTATCGTTGTTTTAGAGTCAACGCTTCTCCAATTGGAATGGTTTATGTGTGCGAGAGGATTGTGTATTTGTGGGCGATATATGCTTGTGTAGGTGCGGCCAATCAAGAGTGCATTGTAGGCGATTTAGGGTTAACTTGTGGTAATCTCCTTAGCGACGTGCGCTGCATCAATAATGGTCACGCCCGTGACTTTGACGAAAGATGGATTTGTCTGCCCCACCCCCCTGGTCAAGCCTCACTCTGGTAGACTGAATCAGACTAAAAATTATTTTATATTTAACTTTCGTCCGCTTCTTCTCCCGATCCGGCCATTCTTTCCCGCACCGGAAAATCTCCCCTCTCCTTTTCCCACGCCCCCTCTCATTTTCCATCTCCCGATCCCCTCATTTTCCCTCTCCCGATCCCCTCTCGTGTTCCTCTCCTCCTCGCTAGGGCTCACCGACAGTGTCGATAATAGCGACGATTCCCTCTCGACGACGTCTTCCTCTCCTCCTCGCTAGGGATCGACGACAGCAGCGACGATTCCCTCTTCGATTCTGATGCCTTTTATCTCCACCCTCATGTTTTATAGAGCGCCGGTTCGGTGGGAGCTATTGCTGGGTTTGCGATCGTTGTGGTCTTCACATGGAAATTTTTAAAATCATCTCCAAGTAGGGAGCGGCGGAACCCACCCAAACGAAGAGGTTTCCCCCCAGTCAACGGTGATTTTTCCGGCGAGGTAGCTTCAGCGTCTGAGGATTCTTCTGCTATGCCGAGTTGGGGCGATTCAGATGCTATCCAGGAGAATGGATCTCCGTACGAGGTATCATAATCCTGCATTTTATTTTATTTTTGGTTTCGCTGTTGCTTTTCTGTGGATGTACATATGCTGATTGACTTTAATTCCCACCTTTTTAGCTTACTCTTGGACAAATTGTGAGGAGAGACAAATTGTGAGGAGAAAACTTGGTGGATGTCGTAAGGTATGTTAAGTAATTGTTCTCATGTGCCAGATAAAATCTGAAATTGCCTATCCAGAAGTAGTTTTTTTTCTTTGTTGATGTTTACGAGAGCTTTGCTTCGTGAACTACTGCTTTTCGTTTTTTATTAGTTTGAACTGCTGAAATTTGTGTGGATATATTATAAAAATATTTGGTATTGAGGCTGAGAATTTACTTTTTGTGATGGCTTTTGGAGAATCACATTTTGGGCACCTTGATTATGAAGGAATTTTGTTCTTGAAATCACTTACAAGCTTATGAGAGGAGCAAATGACTCAATTGCTCTCTAGCTAGATTATACTTGTAATGGGGAAGGTAACCACATTGCGTGTTCAATTTGCTTTGTGAGATTTTTTCCAGAGTTAAGCTGTCTCCCAGAGCCTTAGGATTCAGATGCAAACTACAGCTGCAGTGATAGAATCGATGATGCAGTTCAACTGCAACAGCTGCAGTTCAAAGTTTGAACGACAGCAACTGCAGTTCAATGTTTCAATGCCAGCAGCTGTAGTTCTGTTTGAACCCAGTTCAGTTTCAACTCCTCTAACTTCCACTAATGGTAGGATAACTCCTCTAACTTCCACAATGCATTCAATTTATAAGCAGCATTGATAAAATGATTCATCATTGGTTTCATTACTTTAAAATTTTGTAATGATGTTGCTATCATTTTTGGAGAACCAAGAATTCATTTTGATTGTATGTGCTTTCTAGAATATCTTTAAGATCCTTCCAGCACTAGAACTAAGAGAGAATGCATTCTGGTCTTTAGAAATTGAAAGTTCCTCTCTCATTCTCTCTCTCTTTCTATCTCTCTCTCTCTCTCTCTCTCTCTCTCTCTCTCTCTCTCTCTCTCTCTCTCTTCTTTTCACATTTTCTGTGTTGAAAAACTTGGAATGAGAAAGTTATTTAAGGAAACCATATAAAGATTTTCTTATGTTATTTTACATTTAACTATTTAATTTAATTCCGACCTTTTTAGCTTTAGTGGAAAGTCACTTTTTTGACCTGTTTGATCACAATATTTAATCAAATCTAACATGAAGCAATGATTTTTTTTTAACGGAGTATTCCATCTTTAGTGTATACAAACTTAAAAAATGACAGCATGTTCACCAACTTTATGTAATCATGTGTACACTAGAGTATTCTTCTTGCTCTTGAGATAGTATTCATATTCAATTTCAGAACAATCCATATAGACCCTACTCATTATTTCCGATGTTTAAATTTTATCTCCATTAATTACTTTGTGTGTGATTTTTCTTCTTTTCGAATCGATCCACTCATGTACAGATCAAAAAACTACAGCAACCCCAATGCTAGATTGCGTGCCTTAATTTCATTCATCCTTTTATTCTTTCATCGCCCCTCTAAAATGATTACTCATGCTTCTACTGAAAGTGAAACTTGCCATATACATGCACGTGCTTTGGAAATTATTAAAAATACTTATGTATTATTTTATCTCAATTTTTTGTTTGCTTTGTTGCCTCATAAGCCAAGTTAAATTTTATTCTGTAAATCATGAGTTAGCATTCTATTTTATGTTGCTATTTTAACCATTATATCCAAGAACATGTTTATTTCACTTGTATTGACATGTAGAACATATTGCTGAGCGGATCTCTAGTGAATGACTAATTTTATGGCACTTAAAAAATAGATATTTGGTCAAGAAAGTAGTGGGAAAACCACTCTAGCTCTACATGCAATGGCAGAAGTGCAAGTTTGTTATATCTTTATACAACGATTATTTGTAATATTTTATTTCAAAAACACTTATGATATGCTCAGCGATGCAATATTTGTCAGTTTCATTTAATGTCGATGTACAATATCTTTTACATTTTTGTTGATATGGTAAATTTTCAGAAATCAGGAGGCAATGCCATGCTAATCGATGCAGAACATGCTTTTGATCCAGCTTACTCAAGAGCATTAGGAGTAGATATAGAAAATCAGGAGGCGAATTGGACTGGCAAGCACTCTCCCGACCCCCTCTCCTTTTCATGAGTTCAAACTGGCAAGCTTGAAGGACAATGGCGGAGGAGTTCATGAGTTCAAACTGGATAAAGATTTCTGAGCCTAATCTTTTTATGTTAATTTAGTTGCTGACATTTATTGCTTTTTTTTCCTCTCTGTCTTTTGGTTGTTTACAATTAAAATTTTGGAAGTTCTTCAGTCACTCCCTTCCGAAAGGTTTAAATGTTTCAAATATTTGATTTATACTTATTTGTGTGTTAGAACTGAATTTGGATTGAATTTTAAATTCAAAAAATTTGAGTCTATGTTCTAAAAGGAAAAATTTGGCCATGAAATTCAAACTTTGAATATGAACTATATAACTCCATATTTCTAATGTTTCCTTCGACCTCTTGTATCTCTTTGAAGACTTTTTTAATACAACTTGAAAAAGTCTAAGTTCCTTTAATTTTATACTTATAACCATAAGAAAGATTGAGTGGTTAGGACCTAGACATAAGAATTGCTCTGCACAACTATAACTAGACATTATCTAACATCTGTGTACGAGAGAAAGTTGTATCTAGTTCATGAAGCTCTCACTGGTTGTAATACAAGTCCTATGGAGGGATTGATGGACGCACTTTTCTCGTGCATTCGAGCCAATATTTTTTGACTCAAATCCTTTGTATTCACTTCAAAATGGAGGCGATAAAGCCGTTATTATAGCCTCTACATCTAACATATGTTCTATTCTCACCCTCTTAAAAACTAACAAACAAAATCCATCCAGTTGATAGATATACTTGAGTTGATAGAAACATACAATTTTTTTTGGAAGTTAAAATCTAGTGTTGTTATCGAATCTCAGTTATTTGGATCTCCGCGGAGAGCCATTTGGATCTCCGTGGACTGCCATTTGGATCTCCGCGGAGATCCAAATGACTCTCCGCGGAGATCCAAATGACTCTCTGCGGAGATCCAAATTTTCGTCGCGGTGATAAGAATTGTCACTGCAAAGAGCATTCCTCTCTCCCTCCCTCCATTTTTTCTTCATTTCCCTCTTTTCTCTTCCTCTCTCCCCCTTTCCTTCTCCCCCCCCCCCCCCCCCCCCCCCCTCTTTTTCTTTCTCTTCCCTCCCCCTCCCCCCTCCCCCCTTCCCCCCCCCCCCCCCCCACCTCATACCAGAGTAGAACCCGGCGGCCCCCCTCCACCCTCCCCCCCCCCACCCGCGGCGTGACTTTGGAATTAGGTGCAAAAAAATTGTCACGACATCGGTCACGGGGCATGTAATTTTAAAACACTCTTTTTGTAAAATTTGTTTTTTTGTGATTTTATAAGATGAGATTGCAAAAAAATGAATATAAAAATTGAGCAAAAGTATCGACTTTGTGAGGCCGGATTAAAATATATCATTTCCGTACGTGCGACCGTTATCCCATGAATTACCTCCAGGCCTGCAAAAACTTTATAATAATAACAAAAATAAATAGAAAATTCTCTTTTTTTTAATTATATATATGTGTGTGTGTGTGTGTTTTGAAAAGCAAACGCAAGAAAAAATATATATATTTTTGAATAAATTTTCTTAAATTTTGTAAGAAAAATACAAAAGAAAAGCAACTATGAATTCAAGATAAACATGGGGTGCCTACCAAGAGCGCTCTGGTTATGGTCGGTGAGCTCAACCATAGTGGCATGCTGGGTTACAGATTAGGGAGGAGGAACTCCTTACATTCATTTATTTGATTGCCGTGAAAAACAATTTTAACCGGTGTCCATTTACTTTAAAAGTGCCTTTTTCGGGTGCGAGATAAGCACGGCCTCGTAAGCCCAAACCTCTTTGACGACAAAGAGTCGGGACCATCGGGACTTGAGTTTTCCCAAAAAAAGTCTTAAACATGAATTAAAGGAGGATTTGGTCTCCTGGTCAAAATGATTTTAGGCGTTTAATTCATAGGCATTGGAGCATCATTCATCCATGCTCGTTGATTTTGAATTTACGATGCTCGGATTCTACAGTAAAATCAAGATTATGAAATTTAAGTGCCCAAAAGACACGGTGTTCAAGTTCGGTCGGTAAATGACATTCTTTGCCATAGACCAATCGATACGGCATACAACCAATAGTGGTCTTGTAAGCAGCCTGATAGACCCAAAACGCATCATCTAATTTCATTGACAAATCTTTTTGGTTAGTAGACAATTTTTTCTAAAATATGTTTTAATTCTCTATTTACTACGTCTACTTGGCCACTTATTTGAGAGTGGTAAGGAGTAGATTACTTGTGTGTAACATCGTATTTAGAGAGAATTTTGGAAATTTGAGTGTTACAAAAATGCGCGCCTCTATCAACTAACAATTGCACGCGGTGATCCAAAATGTGAATTTTTTTTTAAATAGGGTAATGACCCGGGCATCATTGGTGGGAAAGGCTTGCACTTCCGCCCACCGAGACACATAGTCAACTTCTACCAAAATATAATGATTTCCAAAAGAGGAAGGAAGCGGGCCGACAAAGTCGATTCCCCATAAATAAAAAACTTTGCATTCAAGAAATGAATTAAGGTGCATTTCATCCCGGCGAGAAATGTTACCTGAGCGTTGGCTTTGATCACAATGACTTGCATGAAAATAAACATCTTTAAAGATGCTCGGCCAATAGAATCATGTTTCAAGTACCATCTACGTAGTCCGATTTGCTTTGTAATGCCCACTGGCAGGTCCCTCGTGACAATGCTTCAATATTTGCGTGCCTTCCTCATGAGAGACGCATCTCCTCACCGCTTGGTCCCCACAAACTCAAAATAGGAAGAGATCCTCCCAAAAATAAATTTCTTCTTTTCTTGATAAGAAAACTCTTTTGGGAGAAACCTTGAAACGAGATAATTGGCGAAGTCGGTGAACCAAAGAGTGGGGAAAGCTATTACCTTATAAAGTGCGAGGAAACGTTCTTCAGGAAATATAACATTAATATCATCCTCCCAAAGCGCTTCTGAATTGGGATTTTCCAACCGAGGGAGATGTTCCGTCGATAAATTTTCTGCTCCCTTTTTGTCGCAGATCTCTAGATTAAATTCTTGTAATAACAAGATCCACCTAATCAATCATGGCTTGACATCAGTTTTAGTTAGCAAATAATGTAAAACCGAGTGATCGGTAAAAACAATTACTTTGGACAAATTAATATAGAAACGGAATTTATCAAACGCAAAAATAACGGCTAAAAGTTCATTCTCGATGGTGGTGTAATTTTCTTGTGCGGCGGTGAGAGTTTTGCTTGCGTAATATATATAATGAAAATTTTCATTTAAGTGTTGTCCTAAGACCGCACCTACGACAAAATTGCTCGCGTCACTCATAATTTCAAAAGGGAGATCTCAATTGGGAGCTATCATAATCGGCGCATTTATAAGTTTTATTTTATTATAGAAAAAGAGTATAAACAATTTTCATCAAAAATGAAAGGCGCATCTTTTTCTAATAGGTGAGTGGCTTAGTTATTTTAGAAAAATCTTTTATGAACCGGCAATAAAAACCGGCATGCCCCAAAAAGCTACCTACGACCTTAACGTTAGAAGGAGGAGGTAGTTTTTCAATAGTTTCAGTTTTAGCTTTATCTACCTCTATTCCTTAATTTGAAATTTTATGGCCAAGGACCAAACCTTCGCGTACCATAAAATGACACTTTTCCCAATTTAACACTAAATTAGTGTCATCACATCTTTGGAGCATGAGAAAGTTTGTCCAAACAAATATCAAACAAATCTCCAAATACGGAGAAATCATTCATACACACCTCCATTATATCCTCCACAAGTTCATCAAAAATTATTGGCATACAACTTTGGAATGTAGTCGGGGCATTGCATAGACCAAATGGCATCCTACGATATGCGAAGGTGCCAAAAGAACATGTGAAGGTGGTTTTCTCTTGGTCCTCGAAAGCGATTAGGGATTTGGAAGTATCCCGAGAGACCATCAAGAAAACAATAAAAAGAGTGCCCGAATAGAAATTCAAGGATTTGATCCATGAACAACAAAGAAAAATGATCCTTGTGGGTAACATCATTTAATTTGCAGTAGTCGATGCACACTCGCCATTTGGTAACGGCGTGAGTTGGTATTAATACATTTTTATAAATTGGGACTACCGTAATCCCTCCTTTTTAGGCACCACTTGGACCGGGCTGACCCAAGTACAATTCAAAATTAGATAGATAATCCCCACATCTAATAATTTAATTACCTTTAGCATGACTATTTCCTTCATGTTATAATTTAGTCGTCTTTGAGGTTGAATGATTTTGCCGGAACCTTCTTCCAATAGAAGTTTTTTAGTACAAAAGGAAGGATTAATCCCTTTAATATCAGAAATTTTACACGCAATTATGCGTTGATGATTTTTTAAAACATTTAATAATTTAGATTTTTCAATATCAGAAAGAAACTCCGGCACAATTACGGGGAGTTTAGAATCCTCCTCTAAAAATAAATATTCAAAATGATCGCGTAATTGTTTTAAATCTAAAAGAGGAGGTTCTTCATAAGAAGTTTTTAAATGATCACTTCCTAATTCTAAAATTTCAAATAGTAGAGTGCGAGTGATCGTTTCGTCATTATCTTCGTGAGATAAAACATTTAGAGTCAAAATTCGCGTCATGTAAATAATATAGTGAAATAAATTCAGAAAATAAAACGGAGTCTTCTTCATGTGAAGCCTCCAAAAAGAAACATGAGACGTCATTGAATAAAGTGTTTTCATAGAAGAATTAATAATAAAGGTAACTTCATGAACTCTGACTCTAAGGATAAGTTTACCATTACTAACATCAATAATAGCGCGAGATGAGACATGGAAGGGGCGGCCGATAATTAGTGGTACCTCAACATCCTCTTCTATGTTAAGGATGACAAAATCTATCGAAAAAATAAATTTGTCAACTTTGACAAGCGCATCCTCAATAATACTCATTGGGTATTTGATGACCGATCCGCTAATTGGATGCTCATTCTAGTGGGATTAGGTTCCTCTAATCCTAATTTTTTAAACAAAGAATGTGACATTAAATTAATACTTGCGCATAGATCGGCGAAAGCATGTTTGACTAATAAATGGCCAAAAAGACAAGGGATAGAAAAACTACCTGGATTGATCAATTCCCTTGGCAATTTATTTAGTAAAATCGCCGAATATTCTGCATTCAATTGAATGGTAGAAATATCCTCAAGTTTCCTTTTACTTGATAAAGGATCTTTGAGGTATTTTATGTATTTCAGCATTTGCGTGATGGCTTCGCAAAATGGTAATTTATATTTATTTGCTTAAATAATTCCAAAAATTTATCATAATGTTCGTTCATTCGAACTTTTTTAAATTTGGAGGGGCAAGGGAGAGAAGGTTGAAATTCTTTAATCTTATTTTGAGGAGGAGGTGGGGAAGAAATGATTACCTTCGATTCAACTTGTTCGCTTGGAGTAGTTACCTCCTTCCCACTCCGTAGCGCAATTGCTTCTGCTTGCTCTTTTGGGCTAGGCTCTGTATTGCCCAGTAATGCTCCTTGTTGGCGATCGGAGAGCATTTTTGCGAGTTATCCAATTTGGTTCTCCAAGTTGCATATGGATACGGTGAGATTCTAGATGTTTGAATCATTGCTCGCCGCATATTTGGAGAACACCTCCTCGATAGAAGGAGGTTTTGGAGCTTGATGTGGTGAAAATTCGGGTGGATTAGCATTTGGGGGACGCACCGCGTTCCTTTGATTACTCCATGAAAAGTTGGGTGATTCCTCTAACCTGGATTGTATGTGTTGTTGTAGAGGTTATTTTTCGGGTTGAAAGGCTGGCGGTTTGGATTACTCATGTAATCCACTTGTTCCGCCATAATTGTTGTAGACTCCCATGTAAGTGTAGAAGAGGAAGCAAACATCTCTTATATTTTTTTGTTTAGAATCTCAACCTGAATAGACAAATTAGAAATTGAATCAATTTCATACATCCCGACCGGTTTATTTGGATGAGACCGGGGTGTACTCCATTGGTAAGTATTCATAGCCATCCCTTCAATAAGCTCTTGCGCGACCGCTAGTGTTTTGTTATTTAAAGTACCATCGGCGACGGCGTCAATCATTTGACAAGTTTGAAAATTGAGTCCATTATAAAATGTTTGAATTTGCAACAAATCAGGGATTACATGATGGGGGCATCAACACATTAATTTATTAACATGCTTCCAAGTATAATAAAGAGTTTCAAATTCAATTTGGGAGTAAGAGGAAATAACCTTATGCAATTGGGCTAATTTAGCAGGAAGAAAATATTTCGTTAGAATTGTTCCGTCATTTGGGCCTATGTAGTGCTGGATCCTCTTGGAAGAGAATTCGACCACTGCTTGGCCTTAGTGCGTAAAGTGAAAGGAAAGAGTCGAAGCCTTAGTGCATCATCGGAAACCCCATTTATTTTGAAAGTATTGCATATTTCTAGAAACTAAAAATATGCGCGTTGAGATCCTCGTCTTGTATCCCATCAAATTGTACATATTATTGTACCATTTGTATGATGTTTAGTTTCAATACAAAATTATAGTTCGCAATAGCAGGACGAACAATACTAGATTGGGCATCGTCCAAATTAGGCTGAGCATAATATAACATAGTCTGATGTGCGGCCGCATCCAGATTCGGATCACCGATATTTGAAGAAGAGGAAGAAGCAGAAGAAGAAGAAGAAGAAGAAGAAGAAGAAGAAGAAGAAGAAGTGTCACATATGGATTCCTCAATCGGATCTTGAGAATTTGTTCCCTGGAATCTTAAGCGTCGCTGAATGGTTTGCTCAATTTCCGAATTTAAATCAAGAAGATTGGACAGATTCCCTCGGGTCATACACTAAACATAAATAAAATTATAAAACAAAATTCTTGGAATTTTCAAGGAATATCCAATGATTGACTCTCAAGGTACTAGTCAGTTTTGTGGATAGCCCAATACGGTTCTTTCGCAAGAAATTCTATTTATAAATTTTTTATTATTTTAATGATAAAAGTAATAGATCTTTGCTTTCGAAATATCAACCAAATATATTCCCCGACAACAGTACCAAAAACTTGATGAATAAAATTAGAGTGTGATCCAAAAATAATCTGTTAGCCAAGAGTACCTATCATTTTATAGTATAGGATTAAGAAATCAAGTGTCGTATTATTTTTAGGTTGTTGAGTACTATTACTCACAAAAAAGAGCTATTATTTTATCGATCGACAAGGTTGGTTTGCTTCAAAAAAGGAGAGTAAATAAGAAAATTAACCAAAATGAAATTTGATGATTAAAGAAAACATAAATTCGCAAGCTCCTTAATAAAAATACTTCGATCGTGGAGGTTCCCAAAACATGATAGCACCTCTCGAGGAATACAACCAACTAACCTTAGGTTGATCGATTAAGATCTCTCGACCAGTCAAAACTACTAAGCTTATTTTAAGCGGCGAACCCTACTATTGGATTTGACTCAAATCCGGAAGATTTATGTCGTCCTCTCTCGAGGAGTGCATGCAAGTCTTTTTTTATCTTTGACCGATCTCCTCGCATGCACGAACCTCAGTCAACTAGAATACAGATCATGAATTGAAAGTCATAGTTCGGACATATGAAATCAAAACAAAATAAGTCAAAGATAAATCGAATTTAATTAAACAAAGGTCTTGCTAATTTAGAATAATTCAAAGCATATTTTATTTCATTCCAAAGTTCATCTTGATCAAGAGCTAAATGAAGTTTTGCCACTCATCATGATGATGGGAATACAAGTAGAGGTAGGGAGAGACAGGATTCAATGAAATGATGAAAACTACAAATACTTGAATTGAAATTGCAAAAAAGAAAGCATACAAGTTTGTAGAAGAAAGTAACTAGAACAACATACAGACAGTAAAGTAAAGTAAAGCTAAAAACAGCTCCCAAAATCAAACTCCTAAGCATCTGGACATTACTAGATTTTATACCTAAAAAACTTAGGAGTCGCGCCCTTGGCAAGCCCATGACCAAGGGCGTGTCTGGAGAAAACCGCCGAATTTATCCTGGGAAACACAGGAGTTGAATGGTGCCATATTCCAACATAATCATGTGTCACGCCCTCTGGTCATGGGCATATCATAGATCATGATTGATCAGAAGAAAACGTCGATCTGGGAATCAAATGCCGCCATTTTGAAGTAACAGTTGAAGTCATGCCTTTGGTCACGGGCATGACAAAGGCCGTGTAAATTTAATCTGAGCTGGCTGGCAGATCTGGTTCATGTGAAAATTCATGGCAGTGACTCCAAGTCACTCTGGTCATAAGAGTGACTGAGGGCATATAATTTTAAATTGCGCTGGAAGATATTTTCTGGCAAACTAGAATTGCCATGGTTGTGATCCATGTCGCGCCCCTAGGTCATGGGCGTGACCTAGGGCGTGTACTTTGAAATTTTGCAGAAATACTCTAAATTTTCTTCTGATTACGGCTATGAGCTCCAAATTGCTATTTGCAGCCCAATTATTCCTGAAAATAGAAAAAGAAAGGAATTAAGACTATTTTTAATAAAATATAAATACAATAATGATTATTTAATACATAAAATTTATAATAAAATACATAAATATTATATTATCATATATGCAGATACAACGCTCCTGGTTTAGATTCCTGGAGGGATTGTTCCATAGATACAAGGAACTGACTCCCGATATTTTCCCCAAGTTGGATTATGGACTAGAGTGATCAGGCCTATGATCCAGAATCACGCTTCCCATATTTTACAAAGGAGTGTTTTGATACTTAGAGTGCTGGCATCTCAATCCATATATGAGGTCTATGATATTTTATAGAAACTTCATATCGAAACCTGGTCAACTCAATCGAGGGCTTATATATACAGAAATTCAACAAAAATATAAATTATCAACTAAATCTAGGATTATAATCTAACTTCTAATCCTAAGGATTATGATGTCATGGCCCATGGAAGGTGAAAAGCTTGCTAGTCATAGAGGAGGAAGGATTCATTTTATTAAGATAAGTTAAACTCAATCATCCTCATACATTTATGATTATACTCAATTACTATTGATGAAGAATCTACAATGCTTTGGACACTGAAATATTTCATGGAATTCTTGCATTAATGTTATCATTGCAAACACGTACAATGAGAGTCTTGTTTTAATATCTATTTTTTGGGGAATGGTTAATTGAGCCAATTAGAGACCATGTGTCCCAAATTAACCCTTCAATTGTGTTTGTCTAGGTTAGGGTTGCCAAATTGGCTTACTCTACAAATTTTAACTTAGTGAACACAATAATTAAATCAATGAAAATCAGTGAACCCAATGAAGTTCTAATTACCTAGGACATACTCAAATGACATATGAGGACCCATTTAGTGGACTCAAAATAGTTATGTTGACCAACTTTGACATATGTGACCCAGAGTTGACCTAGTTGGGTAACTTTGGATCAAATGAGTCAAATTTCAAAGTGGACCCAACATTATCTAAGTGATCAAGTTGACTTGTTATCAATTGAACCTAAATTAACTAATTTTGATCGTAGACCATTAGGGTGACCTCCAAAAAGGCTCAATATGTTCTAGTGGACCTAAGAACATGGAATTGATTAACCACATCAACCCAAAAATGGGGTCAATGAGGAAAAAATCAAACTTAATCAATGTGGATCCTTTGAACATGAAAGTGGACACGATTATCTATAGGTATTCATGTGGATCTATCTCGATTACATAGACTCGTATTAGGACCATCCAAGGTCCAAAGAGTTGAAAATTGAGCCGATGGGTAAATTTAGTCAACATGACCCATTTAAGCTATGGTAAATGAAATTAAACATGAGGGTTCCATGTAAGCCCTCCACCCCCCCCCCCCTAAACATTGTAACGCCCTGCCTGTACAAAAAGCATAATAATAGGTTCGTCCAAGACTCCACGTCATATTGGACGCACAAGCTAGGTGTTAAAAGATGAAAATCAAAATATCAATAACTACACAAGAGTAAAGAAAAAAGCACTGGTAGATGCTTTAATTTAAAAACCAAACCATGAATGTCCACGTCAATAGGAAATATTATACGAAAGAGAGTTATGACTTATGGCCTTACATCACATCCAATGTATCAAAACAAAACATTGCTCATACAGACATTGGCACGCAGGCCGGCAAAAAGAGAAAAATGTAAAAGAGTTTGGCTTTCGAGGGCCGACTCAGCTTTGGGCTTTTGCCTGCTACTTTCCACTAGGTTCTCCCGCACCTACACCAAAGACAAATAAGTAGTAAACGAGAGTCAACTATAAGTTGACCACAAACCATGTAATGATCTCACCCCCGGCCATTCTAGTTGACTCCAGGGAAAAGGTACCACTCACTTGTAAGTAAGTCGTAATAAGCAATATATAACATAATAGAGAAAGTTCAACTACACTACACATGGTGAAGTTCCAAGTATAATCAATATTCTAGGTTGAGCATAAAAGTAAGGGAAACCTAAGAATGCAAATGATGTTGGTTGAGTTCACTCGAAGGTTCACCACCACCGCCTAAGACCACACATGAGGCTAACCTAACATCATTCCATAACAACACGTACGTGGATACTCACGACCACGTGCTTCGTGCAATCAAGGCATGCACTAGGTGTTCACTCTCATGAATACTTCCACCAATCTAAGTTTCGTGAAAATGAGCTTGTGTCAGTCTGTATGATCATGCCAGTTACGGTGTATCCCATGGACTATCAACATCGAAGTGGATTACCCCTATACCGAACCGCATGCAACGGGTTTGCTTCAGTCTTGCCTGTGCTCAAGTCATCAATATCAATCATGGTATGGGTGCGACTTTACCTTAGCCCATAAATACTTAATACATATAAGTACTACCAAAATATCTCGTTACACACCTAATCCACACTACAGGACATTGGCTTCGTAAGATCTACCGATATAGGAGGTCCATGTTAACTCCAATACATTTTATGGTGGAGGTTTGCGTTCAACCATGTCACAAATAATGGGCTTTTCACAGGTACATCCTGAGATCCCCCATTCCCAAACCCCACAATAAGGAGATGAATATCTCACAATGACATTGTCCGACACGCAGACTAGGCTTACCATAAATGGAATATCAAATCAAGCCTCATCGATCTGGGCTCACGACCATATGTAAGCTTCATACGCAATGCCTAAATATGCATGACTACCAAATTTTTATATGCAATATATACTAGGAACAGACAAAATTGACTCGGGGTTCCTATGAACCAATGAAGGTAACGCCCTCCACTAAATAGCATATGAGACATCCTATGCAAGAATATCAAAATGGAATGAAAAAAACACGTCCTAAGATCGTGGAGAAGGAACGTTACCCTCGGAGATCATTTTTGCACCATGGAACGATCAGAAGAATGGATGGAATTGACCATGATGAACTCCTCTCCGTGGATCTGGACTCGTCTCGTTATTTGAAGCTCTGAAGCTCGTTTAATGGCATGATCTCCTCCTTCTTCCTCCTCGTTGCTCTCTCTCTCTCTCAACTCAAACCTAATAAAAGAGGCCAATTGAAGAATGACAGTTGTGCTATGGGGTTTCAGAACTTTCTGAAGCCTTGGACAAAGTTTCTCGGCCATCCGATCAAGTCTCAAGTGGATTTGACGGCCTAGATCGCAAACTTTAAGTCCTATGATCTGCCAGCGAGTTATCCCTCGAAGGTAACTGTGCCGCACCGCGGTATATCCAGGGATGATGTCTCTTTTGGAGGACACTACTGCCAGCGATAGTAATTACCGTGTTGCGATAAGGGACATAGGTGCCATTTGCTTTGAACCCAGTGGTAGCGCGTGGCGGTAGCGACTAATGTGCCGCGCTAGCTCCCAGGTTCTCATAATTCTCTATTTTCCTAATGGGAAAATAGGAATATTCTAATCCTCCCCTCCCTTAAGAGAATTTCTCCCTCAAAATTAGATTACTCATCAAGTAAAGATTATTTGACATAAAGAGTTTCAATTATTCATCATTGTTTGCTTGCTCCCAAGAGAGCTCCTCTCGATCGTAATTATCCCACCAAATTTTCACCATTTTATTGATTTGTTCTGCAACTGTCAAACTTTAGTGCCTTCGATGTGAATGAGCTTGACTTTCGTCAATAGCCCACCATCAATAGACACTTTGTTGCCCACAATAATTTGAGTAGGCTCTTGCACCTCCTTAATCAATACCAAAATATGGAACACGCCATGTAGACTACTCTACTATATTGATAGAGCAAGCTGGTAGGCAGCTTCACCAATATGCTCTATAACCTCAAACGGTCCAAGGTACCTCAGACTTAGCTTTTTCAGTTGCCTTATCCTCGTTACCCCCTTGAATGATTTGATCTACAAATGAACCCAGTCACACACGACGAACTCAATGTTTCGGTGAATGGCGTTATAGTACTTCACCTGCCTATCTTGAGCAATTAGAAATCTCTCATGTATTGCCAGAATCGATATTAACTTCTTCAAGCTCTTTCCGCTTTAACATCTTTGTGTCGCCCATTTTCATCCAAGCCAATGATGTACGAGAGTTCTTACTATATAGAGCCTTGAAGGAAGCCATTTGAATACTCGCTTGGTAGTTATTGTTGTAGGTGATTTATATTTTATAGAGGTGGCCCTCCCATCTATTTACGAAGTCCAAGGCACACATTCAGAGTATATCCTTCATAGTCCCATTGGTCCTTTTGGTCTACCCATCCATTTGTGGGAGGAAGGTCGTGCTAAAATTTAGCTTGGTACTCAATAGCAGGTGAATAAACCCCTAGTCATTCAATGTAAAGCGCCCATCATAATCATTCAAGATGCTACATGGTGTAACATACCTATTACTTCTAGACCCCCTTGGGTTAGGGTTAGGACTTGAGTTATTAGTAGAGTCCATGGTATGACCCTAAGTTACCTTGAACATAGGAAAATTGCTATAAGCACCCTAAAAGTGCACAAGTCAATCTAGGCCAATTTACTTCAAATTGAACTCGCCAACTCAAATTGAGCTTACCAATAGGTTCCTAACCCTAAAGGGGACCCAATTGACCAAAAGCCCCATCAATTGGTCAACCAAATTGGCCAAATTGACAAAAGTCAAACTTAGGTCAACATAGCCCAATTCAACCCAAATTGGCTCAATTAGAATTCATATGGCCAAATTGACCCCACCACTACATGGAAAACCATCAAAGAGGTCCAATTGACCAAAAGCCCCATCAATTGGTCAACCAAATTGGCCAAATTGACCAAAGTCAAACTTAGGTCAACATAGCCCAATTCAACCCAAATTGACTCGATTAGAATTCATATGGCCAAATTGACCCCACCACTACATGGACAAACCCTCAAAGAGGTTCAATTGACCCAAAAGACCCATCAAGTGTGTTGAAGCCAGGAAAATCCTGACACCAAAATTTGGACCAATGCAGCTGTAGGCTACTCGCCCAACAGTCCAACGAGATAACTTGGTTGGAAATGACGAAGAAGCTAGAAGATCAACAAACAGGACCCCAGGTGCTGCGGCAGGGAGGTCCCACCACGTACCCGGAAGCTCAAAGGAGTCTTCCCCTCCAAAACCAAAAATGGCCGAGCTTGGTACAAGGAAGGCAGGGACCTGGCGAGTATCTCGCCTGAGGGGGTCAACCTCATCCAAAAGTCCTCCTTCTTGTACCCCTTGGGGTCTATTTATAGACAAATCCTGGGGGGGGGGGGGGGTAGTTACCTGACCATACTCGCCCATACTCGCCTTTGCTCGCCCAAGCTCACCCCTTGCTCTCCATACTCGACCCTTGCTCGCCCCTTGCTCGCCCCTTGCTCGCCCCTTGCTCGCCCCTTGCTCGCCATACTCGCCCCTTGCTCTCCCCTTGCATGGTCTATGAATAGGCGTCTCCTTATGCCTTTCTGATCTCGACTAATTACGGGTGGTATAAAGTGGTCATCAATTGGCCCAATATGACCAAAGTGAGAAAGAAGTCTACAAAACCTTGGGACACCCCGCTCGAGTTAGTTTGAGGACAAACAAGCAGTGTAAGCAATGGTATGACCATGTGTAATATCACACAAAATAGTCCATTAAATTAACGAGTCAGGCCAACCCAATTAGGACACCATTTTGGTTTGACGTACCAAGGCGATTTCATAAGCGTGTCCTAGTCCAAAATTGACCTCGGGCATAGACTAGTTAAGGCATGATGATACCCAAGCGACTAAGGGAAGAGGTTAATTACTGCTTAAATCTTAAACTCCGATGTCTCTAATTCTCCTCTCAAGTGATATTATCACTTCTTACCCAACGGACAGGACCATCTCAAAGAGATTCGGTGCACGAAACCTATTAGTTGAATAGTAGGAGACTCGTAAACATAATCCTTGAACTAACGACTGGATTACCTTGAAACAATCACTGTGAAAAATACTAGAGGTCGGATAAGGATTCGAGTTCAGAAAGGCCCATTTTTGGTTTGCCCATATATTGACCTTGAGAAGGCTGTTGTAATTGATAACTTTGAGGGCCTAAAAGTGTGTAGCATATCAATAAGTCTCAGGGTGGAACTCCAAGTCAAAAATTGTATACCCTAAGGAAGGAGTGCATATTTAGGATGAATACGTCATAGTGATATCAAAGAAACTTAGCCAAAAATTTACGGTGGATAATCCTTTTGTTTATTGGGCTAATTAGGTATCGACTTGGTTTCCTAGACCTTATTGTGAAAATGTTCGTCACAAATGTAGTGATCTTAAAATATTCAAACGTTACTCGGGTGGAGATGAGAATTTGAAGTATGCATGATAGGTTTGATGATCAACCCTCCCTAGAAGTCGGATCCTTGAAGAATTCCTTCATCTTAAGAAATGTGGATTGTTAATGCTATATCGTCACCACTATAAATTTGCAATCGAAATAAGAGCATAAGGCCATTATTCATCTTCCTTATTGCTCTAAAGTTATGCGGATGAGTGAACAAAGAGAATAGTAAATGAACTCTTTGAGATATAAATCGGGGGTTGCCTAGTTATATTTGCATGCGACTCTTGAAATTAAGGGAGATGGTATAAGACTTCGGGAGATTTCTCTAATTTTGAGTTTAATGAAATAGTTAACTACTTTGTACGCAACCTAAGGAGCGATCGTGCTTTCCTTAATGCAAGACACGGTGTAAATAATTTACAAATCCATAAGAAAATTGAGAACATTTCTTTTAAAAGACCTAAATTCGAGGCGGCATTGGTTATAGAAGGAGTTTTACATACAATTAAGGTGGTCTGATACGTATTACCTCAACAAAGTATATTTCTAGATGATCTACCATCTTAACTCAATTGTGGTAACATTCGATTAGTGATTATGTTGTAGGTTAAGGATTCGATTAATAAACTCATGAGGAGTACAAAGAGAACCGACATGAATTACGAATTTAGTTAGCTTGTTAGAAACATAGAGTTGTCAAGCTAGCCGTTTGGGACAAATTTATCCCGTCTTGGGAGATGTGGATTGGAACCAGGTCCTTGCAAGTTAGAATTATAGCTGAAATTCTGCATTTCAAGGCATTCGAAGGTAGTTTGCATATGGAATCAAGCCCTTTCAAGTTGAATAAGTCATTATATTGGAATCTTATGGATTTAAATAATGTAACGTCTTGTCAAATAAGGTGGAGTAATTGCAAAACTTTATAAATATGAAAAGTAGAGGACAGGTAGTGATATTCATGATGTTCGAACAATTAAGATTAATTTGCTATGGCATTAGAAGTATACTAACCCCAAAAATTTTGAAATTTTATTGAAGATGTACACTTTATGTATGATCCTTGGATTATGAATCTGATAGCATCAAGAGCCGGAGCATGTATGTTTGATGACACCATAGTCACCATTAGGAAGATATGTGACCATGAGGAAACATGTTTTTATTATCAAGTGTATTTACAATGAAATTACACGAGAATTAATGGGTTTTAATGAGATAACCCCTATACTGAAATTAACTCGTGACCAACCTTACGATTTTGAAAATATTTTGCTCTTGTACCCTCTAAATCAAACTCCATGTAGGAAAACAATTGGGAGTCACTTATAAATTTCAATATTAATAGATACTGTTTAATTTATTCTCGAAGAGTTCACGAGTACGAGCTTTTGAATTTTAAGGACGATGGACTGCTTGCATTGTAAAGAGTCTCACTAAATGATAAGTTTAGATGAATCATAAGGTTTGGCATGCATGGGCATAATTACCTCCCCTACCCACTGAATTCAACAAGCAATGACATGCATGGGGGTAATTTTGGGTCCCCCCACCAAAAAAAAGTCAAGAGAAGACAAGGGGGAATTTGAGGAATGGAGGCCACTTGGCCCTCCATTCCTCTGCCCAAGACATCCACTGAGCTCCAATAGTGATTCCCAACTGAATTCCAGCAGTGGAGTAGATAAATGGAAGCAAGGAGGAGCATCCTATGTTTTGCCAAAATCACCTTAATGGCTACCATGAATTAAGCCACCCTCAGCCCAAATCGACTTCACCATTAGATTCAGAAGGTGGAGAGCATATGAAATCAAGCCTTGGATCACTGCAAATGGTGGAGGATTGAGGTTTTGAGCAAGCTCGCCGAAGAAAGCAAAATCTATGGCCGGCCAGAGGAATACCGAACGACAATCTCCATTAAAGTACGGTTTCTCCTCCTCTCCCCATGTGCTAGCATCCTAGATCCATTAGGACAGAAACCAGGCTCAATCGAGCCCAATCCAATGTGAGAAAAATGGAGAATTTTGGTTATAAGATCGCTGGAAAACACCACCTCCGACGGCCAAACCACCGTCAGACGATAGTCACCATATCAACGGAGGTGGTGGTGGCGGTGTTCGGCCGAGGAGGTGTCTCAATGGCCCGGAAATAGCCCTGGAATATGCTCCAGGTCGGGATGATCGTGGCCTTTGGCTCAAGGAAGGAGATGAAATCACAGCCCTCAGTTTTATTTAATGATTATATAAATGCTCTTTTGTCACCTTGGAATACACTTCTTGATCCAGAAAAGTGAGGCTCTTAGGGACAGATTCATGAAAAGTGTACAACATGAAAAATGTAGCCCTTGGGGGTCTACTTTAATTAGGAATTGAAATCACCTCATTTAGTGCCCTACAGCTCCATGTAGGGAAGTTTTAGTGGGACTAGTCCCTAGGAGGGGACATACCATATTATTTGAATAACTTTTAAATGGTTGAATGTATGAGGCTAAAATTTAGGGCATGCATACATGTACCCTAGGTCCACCTCCTGTACAAAAATGAGAATTTTTGGACAACATTTTTCTATAGTTTTTGAAAATATTTGATAATTCATGCATGTGTTGATTTTTGAGATTTATGAACTCAAAATCCATCAAATCTTCTTTGGAAGATCAATTAGGACAATAAAAGTCTCTGGCCAAAATTTTGGACTATTTGGACTCATGCGTGTGAGTATTTTCATCATGCAAACATAATCTAGTATGAGAAATATTACCTTATAATTTCAGAGAGTAATTTGTGAATATCTCTCAGACCATTGGGTAAATTGGGCTGATATTTTAACCATAGGCATATCATGCCTATTTACACCATCTGTCCAAAAATGGTAATTTTTGGAAAGCAACTTCCCATAGTTATTACAATAATTTGATAAATGATGTATTGGTAGTACACATGGCTAAACAACACCCAGTGACCCCAAATTTTGATAAATAGTAGTTTAGGTCACTATAAGACTCTGGTAAAAATTTGGAACCAATTGGCTTTGCGCATGTGAAGGAACTCCACATGCATGCAAAAGGAAAATTTTTGGTGTGCATATAGCATTACAATGTAGGTCAAGATTTATATGGTTAAATCAACTCAACTTGACCCCAATCTTGGGTGGCATGTTAATTAGACCATAATTAGTCACTAGTTAAAATTTGAGGCCATTTGGACTCATGCATGAGAGGGAAATTCACATACAAAAACCTAGGTACCATGTAAAGTTCATAAAGGTGTATATACAATAATGTTTTGAGAATTGATGTGTATTCCCTTGGTCAATTTCTATGAAATTCAAAACATGCACTTGATATTATGATATAATAAATCTTAGAGAAAATCATGAACTTTGGGGTTGATTTCCCCAGGAGATTAGGGTTTATGTGATTTTATTACAGTGAGCTTAAATGAGTAAAATAGGGGTCAAATCTCTCTGGAATATTATGAAACTCTGGGATTCACCTTTGGAGGGTGTAGTTACACTCTTGTAAATTTTATGGGATTTTTAGAGATATAATAGCTCACCAAGTAATAATTAGTTGAGTTACCCCAATTTACACTATTGTACTTGTGTATGAGTATATTAACACAAAACTGTATGAAACTGAATATGTAGATTTTAGAGACCAGTATTAGCCTCTGAGAATTAATTAGATTTAATTGATAAGTATATACAGTGGTTCCTTCACAAAGTGAAATTTTAATGTCTCCCTTAATTAATTATAAATGCTAGTCAAACTGATCTGCCAAATTATGAAATTGGGTAATTAGACTTATGAGGTTATTTGTATACTCTGCAAAATTTTTATCAAATTTATTGTTGATTATTTATGATACTTCCTTCACAAAGTGGAACTTTAATGTTTTCATTGATTAATTAATAATGTTGAATTAATGAAACTAGAAAAGTATGGAATTGAGTAGTTAAGCTTGCAGACACATTAGTGACCTCCAGAAATTTTATTAGATTTAATTACTAAGTAATTATCATACTTCCTTCACAAAGTAAAATCTTAGTGGTTGTATTGATTAATTGATAATGATGAGCTACGAAACTAGAAAAATTACAGAACTTGGTGAGTAGGCTTATGTGATCATGTTAATGCTCTGAGAATTTTGTTATATTTATTTTATGAAGATTTACAGTAGTTTCTTCATATTGTGGATTTAGGCGACAATTATGGTTTATTTATTATTGATGAATTATTTTTACTAGAAAAATGCCAAAATTTTCTGGAATCCATCTTTGGTTGATTTGAACACCTGGAAATTTATTTATAGCATTATGATGAATAATTTTAGTAGATCCTTCACAAATTATAGTTAGCACCCTGGGACTTTTAATTGATTTTCTGGAATTATATTTGGGAGAAAATTATGAAATTCTGTTAAACTTTATCTTGGACCATAACTAACTTCTAGAATTTTTATTAGATTTATTGTCCTGTGACAAATGGTATATCACGTTCAAAACTAGTCATTCCCGGAATTATAAGAAATTATTTAAATTGGCCCATATATGATTTTATTATATGAAAAATTGGAAATCTGAATTTTGACATCCTTACAACTTCTGACACTAGATTGGGCTCATATTAGTGAGAAGATCATGTAGGCACCCTTTTAAGTCATGTTATCACACTTGAGGGCGATTTGGTCTACGAATAGTACAACTGGATTATCTGATTTAGACCCCATCTGATCATCATGCATAGAGTTATTAACTCCCTGATCATTGTATAGGCATAGATTGATTTAAGGATTAACCATCGGTGTCATATACTAGAAGTAAGGAATGGGGTGTGATTAGTAAAATTATCAATATGGGATTTTGATAACGATATGTTAACGGATATGAAGGGAGATCTACCGGCAACTAGAGGTCATGATTAACATCAGGATGGAACCATTAGGTAGAGATTCAGAGATGATGTGATGGTTTAGTTAGTCACAAGAAGGGCAAGGATTGATGTTCAATTGATCATCGTCACTTCCTTGTCTCGGTAATTGTAAATCACCTTACAAAGTTAGAGTAACTAGAGAGGAAATGGGTATGTAAGAATGGGTAGCCACCAAAAAGATTAAATATCTTGAGAAAGAGATGTTTGGGATGTCACCCCATCATACCTCCTAGTACCGTTGTGAGTCCATCACCGGGTAGCCATCGGAAAGTCCAAGGTTCACCCTAAAATTCTAAGTTCAACTAAATAATAGACAAGAGTAGTTTAAGTAAGAGAACTAGATAAGATAATCCTCGTCCCAAATTATGGGACAGAATGGTATAAGGACTTGTTGGTCCTCTGAGCCGGGGGATCGGAAAGTTATGATATCAGGACGGGTTAATCCTACGAGCAATAGACTCTGTAACTATGTAGCAGAGGACGGTTAGCCCAGTGAGCTAGAGGCTTGGATGATAGAGATGATACATAAGTGCATTTGCATAAAATGTGGTGGGTCTTCGGTACTAGCCAAGTCGAGAAACCGACGAAAGTACGATGACTCGGCCAGTGGTAAGTGTTCAGAGGGCCAGGTTATTTTACTACGCGACTAAAATGCCACATTCCCTAATTACCCTACACTTAGACTTATAAAAGGTCTGGTCCCGATGGATCCATCAAGAGTACGCAGGAGCTCATGAGTACCGAGGATAGGTGCCACAGCGTACGTTAGGTCCTAGATCTGGTAGTGTGTTATACGCACCTAGGTGAGGAGACGCCCGCTCCTCTGCCACTGTTTGACCATGACAGGAGGTGCCTGAGAGGTTAGCTACCTATAAAAAGTGGGAACTACAAGATTTGTAAATACAAAGTCGCATGTGTGAGTTACATCATTGCATTGCACAATATAGCATAACATTATTTCATAAATAAGACCTCATCGTATAAATTAGTATGGACTCTTTTATACAATGAGTTTACCATAGTGTCAGATCCCCTAACTTATAAGCTTGTATGAGCGTTCTTATAAGAAAGGTTTACTTTCATAGCTTCTTTTTTTACATACACGGGTTTACTTATACTGATGCGAATGCTATTGTTTTCTCGTAGCCCTCTGTTAGAGCTTTTCTTGTCTATAACACTCTTATGTATAGATTGTATAGTAGAACTGCTAGAGTAGACTCTTTTTCTATTTGTGCATGCTTACTAGTAGTTCCATGCCACCTGCTTTGCTTTTACCCCTTGATGTCCTCCGCTTAATCCTCCTGCTCGGTGTCTAGGAGTCACGGGGGGAGGCAAGGACAAAATTGGCTTAGTCTTTTTGACTAACGGTCAGATGTGGTCGTAACACCAGTGATATCAAAGTTGTATTCCCCGAGGAACTCAATCCACCTCCTATGCTGCATATTCAACTCGTTCTGATTCAACAGGTACTTTAGGCTATTGTGGTTCGAAAATATGTCGATATTCATGCCATACAAGAAATGCCTCCATAACTTAAGAGTGAACACATCATCAGCCAACTCCAAGTTGTGGACCGTCTAGCTCCTCTCATGCACTTTCAATTGGCGCAAACCATTTGCAATCACCTTTCAAAACTAAACAAGAATGCAATCCAAGCCACTCCGTGAGACGTCACTATAAACCTCATAGCCTTCTGTACCACATGGAGAACATTAAATGGGCGTCGTGGTCAGATGAATCATTAGCTCCTCAAAAGCTTACGTGCACTCCGAGAAACAAACGATCTTCTGCTCCTTCCTAGTCAATGCGGTGAGAGAAAGTGAGATCCTCGAGAAGTTCTCCATGAAATTCCTATAGTAGACGGCAAGTCCCAAGAAACTTCGAACTTTTCCCACACTTTTCAACATGGGCAACTCCAAGGTAGCCATTATCTTCGATGGATCCACTGTGATACCCTCTCCACTAACGACGTGACCAAGGAATGCCACTGACGGTAACGAAAACTCACATTTGGAGAACTTGACATACAATTGATTCCTCCTCAGGGTGCTCAAAACTGTGCGTAGGTGATTTGCATGCTCCTCCTCAGATTGGGAGTAAACTAATAGGTCATCGATGAAGATGTTAAAGAATCTGTCTAAGTACTCCCAAAACATCCTATAAATCATGTCCATAAATACTGACAATGCATTTGAGAGGCTAAACGGCTTCACTGTGAAATCATAGTGCCCGTAATGGGTATTAAATGATGTTTTAGGAATGTTACATTCAATAATCTTCAACTGGTAGTAACCAGACTTCAAGTCTAGTTTCGAGTACACAATTGACTGAACTAGTTGATCGAATAAGTTATCAATTCTCGAGATCAGATATTTGTTCTTCTTCGTTAGCTTAATCAGTTCGCGGTAATCAATACATAGATGCATTTTTCTGTCATTCTTTTTCACAAAGAGGACCGGGGCACCTGAAGGGGATAAACTTGGGCGTACGTAGCCTTGCTCTAGTAGCTCATACAGCTGAACCTTCAGTACTACCATTTATTTTGGCGCTATCCGGTACGGTAAGCATGACGCGAGCTTGGTACCCGACACTAGCTCATACAGAAATCGATCTCCCGCTGAGGCGCAGCCCCATGGAGTTCATTTGGAAACATGTCCGGAAATTCCGCTACTACAGGAACATCACTCAAACTAGGTTTGCGCACCGATTCCTCCAACAAAGTGAAGAACCACTCCATGCCTTTCCGAACTGCTTTGACGACATGGAAAGCAGACATCGACATCTTGCTCGCTCCTCGAAAACTAGGAAATGTGGTCTCACCTTCTATGCTCTTTCCAGTGTGATCTCCTTTAGATTGTAATCTATGTATGCTCGCTGCTTCGAGAGCCAATCCATACCAAAGATCACATCGAATTCAGATAGCGGTAGCAATGATACTTCCAAGTCAAAATCTCAATCTCGTATCTGCACTTTTACGTAACTTCTCATATTCTTGCTCATCCTGAATCCATTTGGAAGTATTACCTCCAATCTATATTTTGCTAATGTAGACGACACTCCGATACACACCACGATGTCATTGGACAGAAAGGAATGTGATGCTCTAGTGTCAAAGGGAGCTCTCGCCGGATAGTTAAATATTAAGACAAAGCCTAATTACAAACACATAAAACACGTAATCGCACAAGGAGTATAAATCATATTAAGCTATAAAAGCTAGCTTATAACTCATACCCATGACGATGTCACTTTGCCGAATGGCCTTCTGCTGGCTAAGGGAGTTGACTCTCGACTGGGTTGGAGGAGATTGGGAAGCGTAGGACTCTGTCGCCTTCCCTTTCTCCGCGTAACTTACACTCACCGCATGAGCGTACTCCATGACTTGACTCTCCATCTTCGGAGGGCCGCTCCAACATACTCTGGCATGTGCCCCACCTTACCACAAGTGTAGCAGGTAGCAGAGGGAGCCTGCTCTAACAACCTAGATTTCTTCTTATTCCTCCTAAACTTGGACCTTGAGTGAGAGGTCACTCCAACATACTCTGGCCATGTGCCCCACCTTACCACAAGTGTAGTAGGTAGCAGAGGGAGCTAGCTCTGAAAACCAAGATTTCTTCTTATTCCCCCTAAACCCGGGCCTTGAGTGAGAGGTCGATTCTTTGAACTCAGACTTTTTTGTATTTAAATCTGTCTTGCGCTGGACTCTCTCCATATCCAATTCCAAGGATCTAGTGGTCTGCACCAAGATGTGAAAATGAAATATCATAGTACCCACCAGTAGCAGCCTCAAGTCATCTTATAGCCCTTCAAAGAATTTGTTGGTTTTGGCCTCCTCATCCTCTAACATAGATCCTACAAATCGACCAAGCCCAGTGAACTCGTGCAGGTAATCATCTACTATGAGATCTCCCTGATTCAGACATAGGAACTAGTTCAGCAATGCGATGCACTAGGCAGATGGAATGTATCTCTAAAGGAATGACTCCGAGAAGTCTGCCATCGAGATGTCAATAATTTATTGCCCACCAAACTTGTGTACCTCCTATTCATTACCACCAAAGCCTTGCCTCCCCATTCAATAGGAAGGTAGCCAAGGTTGCCTTCTTCGCTCCTTTAGCGTCTATTGTTATAAATGTTCTCTTTATCCTCGATAACATATCCTTTGCTTCCATTGGGTATTTGGTCCCAGAGAAAGATGGAGGATTGAAGCTTAGAAAGTCCTTCAATTGTTGGCAACGTGCTCGCGGCTCAGCAATAGGCTCAACCGCCACAACCAGCACCAGGGCCACCTTAGGGGTATGAGGTTGTATAAGCTTTCCTGATTGTTCATTAAGCATGGAAAAGTCCATCTCTGTGGCCAATCTCATTATTCCAGCAGAATGAGCGGTTGCTAGTACTTCAACAGATGCACCACTTTCAACAGTGTTATGGGGTTGGGACTACCCCGCTCCACTCCTAGTCACCTATAATCATGAAACACACAATTTAGTGATAAAAAACATAGCAAAATAATAATCAAGTAACGCTCAGGTTTCGCAAACAAGCATTTTTTTCATTCATAAGTGGACATTCATCTCAAATTTTAGTCGTTTAGGATGACACACTACATGTGGACTCCACCCCTTAAAAGAATTTGCCATCCAATTCAAAAGATTACAGATCGACATCCTAATGTCTGATACCAAATTTTAACACCCTGCTTGTGCAAACAACATAATAATATGTCCGACCGAGACCCCACGCCATTTTGGGCGCACAAGATATGTGTTAAAAGATGGAAAACAAAAAGTGAATAACTACACAAGAGTAAAGAAAGCACTAGCGAAAGCTTTGATTTAAAACCAAGCCATGAATGTCCACATCATTAGGAAATGTTATAAAAAAGTGATTTACAGCCTTATTTCCTTACATCACATCCAATGTATCAAAACAAAGCAGTGCTAATACACACATCGACACGCAGGACGACAAAAAAGAGAAAGTTGTACAAGAGTTTGGCCTTCGAGAGTTGACTCAGCTTTTGTCTTTTGCCAACTACTTTCCACTAGGTTCTCCCACACCTGCACCAAACACAAATAAGTGGTAAACAAGGGTCAGTTATGAGCTGACCACAAACCGCATAACGATCCCACCCCTGATCATTCTAGCCGACTCCGGGGCAGAGGTTCCGCTCACCTACAAGTAAGTCGTAGCAAGCAATGTGTAACACAATAGATAAAGTGCAACTACACTACATATGGGGAGGTTTCAAGCAATATCAATCTTCTAGATTGAGCATAAAAGTAAGGAGAGCCGAGGAATGCAAATGATGTTGGTTGGGTTCATTCATAGATTCACCACCACCACCTAAGTAACCACGCATGAGGCTAACCTAACACCATTACACCACAACGCGTGTGCGGGTACTCACAACCACACAGTTCATGCACTCAAGGCATGCACTAGGTGTACACTCTCATGAGTAATACCACTAATCTAAGTTATGGGAACATAGTTGTCAATGAGCATGTGCCAATCCGGACGATCACGCCAGTTGCAGTCTATCCCATGGTTGATCGACATTGAATTGGATCACCCTTGTATCGAACTGTATGGAACTGGTTTGGTTCAGCCTTGTCCGTGCTCAAGTCACCCGTATTAATCACTGTGCGGGTGTACCTCAACCCGTAAATTAATGAGAAATTTAAGTGCACTAAAACAATATTATATAATAAGCAATTTCAGATGTAAGAGTTAAAGTGCAACAAATTTTTAGTAATAATAACTGCAAGTGTACGGTGTACGATTGTAATATCGATGCAAGTTCGAGCAAATCCGCAGAGAAGATCTAAATTTTACTCTAATTCAGGCGAATTATAAATGAAAGGTTGAATTGATTTGTTTAAAAATGAGATCTTAATTTAGAAAATAATTTTATGAAATGTCTTCGGTGCAATTTTATTAAAACATTTAATACTGGGTTATTAAATAAGAACTCATCGCGGCATAATAAAGATATATAGAAGTTGAGACGCACATAAAATTCTTGTTGTTTTATAATTCATCAAAATATTTGTATATCGCTTTTCACATATTACATCAAAATCTCTTAAGCATGTGATATATGTGAGCGAAATAAGATAAAAACTTGAGTGATAAAATTTGAATAAGAGCATAAAAAATGATTCTGAAAATTTGCTTAAATCACTAAGAATATTTTGTAAGCACTCGCGCTATATATCATCGAACTTTCGTAGAAATGCAATGTGTGCATTAGGCTACACAAAACATCAAAGCATCTTATTACAATTTTTGGATATAAATATGATTCAACGATGAGTAATTATAACAATCACATAATTAAATAAGTAATTACATTACGCACGAAACAAAATGAAACTACTCACACATGATTTGATTTACAAATATTATAGGGGAGATCATCGCGAAAGAATATAGAAGAGAATAAATAATTTTATTGATCCAAAAATATAAAACTTACAAAATTGCACGAAGCAGATACATAAGCTTCCCCTCAATCTTCTTCCTCTTACAAAATGTCTCTCATAAGCTCACAATACTATACTAGTAGTGTTATACACCCGTAAAGGCCTCGGGTTGCGTCGAAAGGAAGCCCCGCCGAAGAGAGTTTCTCAGATTTTAGGAACAACCTGTCGCCTTTTTCGCCTCCAACAGAACTGCCCGAACTACCCGAACTGCCCGAAGGGTAAGGTGATCATTTACGAAAAATGGCGATCCGTGTGCCCCGAACCAGAAAATATGACTCGTCCGCCGAGCATTTATGGAAACTGCAAACGGCGAAATTACTGGGCTGCCCTCGACCAAAGCTATAAAAGGAGCCCCAAGGCATCATTTGAAGGGACCTTGACTGGAGAACCCGGGAGAGCTCCTTGCAGACTTTTGCGGAATTCTCCTTCAGCGCTGGAAGATCTCCTTCGGGGACTTGAAGATTTTCTTCATCCCGAAAGGCGACACGCCTTCTCACTTTTGTTCCCCGGAGGCTTCTCACTTTTGTTCCCCGGAGGCTTCTCACTTTTGTTCTCCGGGCCTTCTCACTTTTTTTCCCCTGAATTCCCAGAAGGAAAAAGACTTAGTTTTTCCGAGAGGTGGCCTGTCACCCCAGGAGCTCTTTCTCCCTCTCTATCATTGTAACGAGCAGCAGCCTGTCGCGCTCAAGTTCTAACTACCAAGTTGTAACCCCCAGAAGCTAGTGAAGTTTGGTCGGCACAGCTCCGGCCGCGTGGTTTTTTACCCTTTCCGGGTTTTCCACGTTAAAAAGTCCCAGTGTACTCAGCGAATCTCGAATTGACTGTTTGCGTGGTAAGTTCGCTCACGAGCTAAGGTGGTTCAATTGGACCGGTCTACCAAGAGCCCTAAGCGTTCCGCAATAGTTTGGCGCCGTCTGTGAGAATGGATTCCCAACTACCGAACAAAGGATTTCCGAGCGCAGTGTCCGCTTCGCCTGAGTTCACGGAACCAGCAAGGGTGGACACCTCCCCCGAACTATCCGACGCATGCAGTTCCTCAATCCCTGAAGGCCCAGCGAAAAGAGCGCTTATCGCTGCGCCCATCGAACCCCAGTGGACTGGATCAACTAGCAAGTCGGCCCCTCTCATAGCGGGGCAGGACCTGAGCGATATCGCGTACCAGCAAAGGCGATCCCCCCTGTCAGAGTCAATTCTTGCGCACCCAGTCCAGTCATGGCTAAAGCTCCCGCACATCAAGGAGTTCCACGCAGCAGAAGACTTGTACGTGCACGTTAATCACTTCTTGATGACAGCACGGACGTTCGGACTTCCCGACCAAATCAGCTGCAAAATCTTCACCAAGACACTGCGCAGGAACGCCCTCCGCTGGTATCAATCCCTGCCAAACAGAGCGATTCACAACTTCACCGAGTTTTCCCAGCTGTTCGTTGAATGGCACGAAGCGCGCACACCGGGGATCCAAGAGGAAGAGCGAGAAAAGCCCGGCGTGGAAGAACCACCCCGCCTAAGGGAGGCGGAACGGAGCACGCAGCAACAGAAGATCCACACAAATTTCCACCAGGAGCGTCCCTGCGCATGGATGGACTTTGGCCTAGACGCGAGCATAGGCAGTCCACCCTGTGAGCTAAGGAAAGCGTTGGTAACTCACCGCATCTCCTTCAACATCTTATTCCTGGCTGCCGTAGTACGGCTCAAACTCCTGAGCGGGAACCTCAAGCTCAGGGCCAGCGACGCAGAGCTCCCAGACTGAACTACGGTATCCACCGTAGGAGTCGTCACCCTCCCTGTCCAAGTAGGGATGCGCGCAGAACCAGTCCAGTACGACGTTCAGTTCGTCGTCGCCAAGGTAGACTCCCCCTACGACGCAATATTTGGGAGTCTCTTTCTGGACGCCCTGGACCACGACGTTTCCATGTCCGGGCGCATGGCCAACAAAGGGAATATCCTCAGGAACGCGATTCACGGTTTCGACACACCCGCCTCCAAGCTCCATTAGATCAACAACGACCTGTCGCCAAAACCGAACTCGGAGAAGCAAAGCGTGCGAGAGTGTCACGCAACTCCCGCATTGGTAGAAAAAGCTAATCTTCCGACACCAGCAAACCCACTGCAACTTGGGGATACGTGTAGCAAGAGAAAGGGACAGCAGCAACAGTTCGAGAAGGCTGTACCGCCCATACAGAACCGAGCAGACCACTCTCGAGGGCTAGCAAATCAAAGCTCCCGGATCTACACCCCGTTAAATGCCCCCCACGAGCATATACTGTCTATAATCTACAACAGCGAAATCATCAACTGGCCCAGAGCACTCTCCCAGCGTAGCGGAGATCAATCTCAGTTTTGCAATTTCCACAAAGGCCGAGGGCACCAAAGCCGCGAGCACAGACTCGTGCACCAAAGCCGCGAGCACAGACTCGTGCACCAAAGCCGCGAGCACAGACTCGTGCACCAAAGCCGCGAGCACAGACTCGTGCACCAAAGCCGCGAGCTGTGCTTCTCACTTTTTTTCCCCGGAGGCTTCTCACTTTTGTTCTCCGGGCCTTCTCACTTTTGTTCCCCAGAATTCCCAGAAGGAAAAAGACTTAGTTTTTCCGAGAGGTGGTCTGTCACCCCCGGAGCTCTTTCTCCCTCTCTATCATTGTAAAGAGCAGCGGCCTGTCGCGCTCAAGTTCTAACTACCAAGTTGTAACCCCCAGAAGCTAGTGAAGTTTGGTCGGCACGGCTCCGGCCGCGTGGTTTTTTACCCTTTCCGGGTTTTCCACGTTAAAAAGTCTCAGTGTACTCAGCGAATCTCGAATTGACTGTTTGCGCGCTTAGTTCGCTCACGAGCTAAGGTGGTTCAATTGGACCGGTCTACCAAGAGCCCTAAGCGTTCCGCAACAAGTAGAACCTCACTTCAGCTCTAAAATTCTCGGTTCGGTTTCCTCACTACGGAGGAGTAATTTATAGCAAAAACTCCTCACATACATATGAAACTTTCAACCAAAAAGAAGCAAAAAATCAAAAAACAATAATACAAAAAAACGTCTGATTATAGGGGATGATTACATCGGCACCAATATTTGGTGCTGATTAAATCAGCGCCAAAATAGGCGCTGATAATCAGTACCAAGTTTAATCAGCGCCAATCATTGGTGCTAGTTTAATCAGCACTAATCATTGTCGCTGATTTAATCACCGCTATATAAGCGCTAGTGAAATTTTTCGGTGGGTGAAACCCACAGAACTTCTGTGCGTCTTTAAATAGGTGGGGCCCATCTTTTTCATTCGCGATTTTCGCGATTGCCGGAGAAAGGAAAGAAAACACCGCTGTTCTTCCTCGCCATTGCCCAGCTCCACCAAATACGAACGCTTTTCTCCTCAATATCTCTCCTTTGCAGCTGGTTTTCACTTGTTTTCGAGTTCTATGTGCTCGGTTTTGTAGGTTCGGGCCTTCTTCTTCCCCGACCTCAGAAACCCTAGCCATTCTCAGTGGCTGCCCAACTCCAACGAACTGCGAACGCTATTCTCCAGCTTCCTCGCCATTGCAGCGGTTTTGGAGTCACTTGTGCTTCGCCTCTGAGGTTCGTGATAATGTATCTCCATTATTTCTTCATTAGCTTTTCAAACGTAACCATGGCTTGGATTTGGGAAATGCAGATACTGTGTGAAGTCTTCACCCATACATGGCCACTTCAAACCTGCAAGACACTGCAAATGAAACAGTAAGTTTTTAGATGTATGAATTTAGGGCTGGATTTTTAAGCTAAATTTTGGACTGGATTTTTTCGTACACTTGTTTAACTGTATGAATTAACTTATTTTTGGACTGGAATTTTCAGTGAAATTTCTCTAGCTGTATAAATTAACTGGATTTACGACTGTATTGCTGGTCATTACTGCACCTTTATTTTTTGTCTTTGTTGATCTCATATTGTCCATATCTTTTTGCAGGTGAAGAAAGAACCTATTGTGTTCCCCATTGTCCACTCTGATGAGGAAGCGTACAAATTGTACTGTGACTATGCTCACAAAATAGGATTTAGTGTTCGTAAGCAACACTTGACGCACTGGACGCATACGCGCATAGTTAAACTACGGGAGTATTGCTGCTCAAAAGCAGGTATGAAGAATACGAAGAAATCCCCTCTGAAGTACCGCAAATCGGATATACGCACCGGCTGTCTTGCCTGCATTGTATTCCAAGCAGATAAAGAAGGCAAAAATTGGACAGTGTCTAAATTTGTAGAGGAGCATAACCATCCGTTAGCCACCGAGAAAGATTGTCACTTACTAAGATCTAGACGCAATGTTTCTGAAATGCAGGGGAGCATTTTGAAAAATATGACGGCCGCTGGAATTAGAGCTGTTGATTCATATAACTTCATATCAAATGAAATTGGCGGGGTTGAAAATGTTGGTTTCTCGAAGACCGACGCGTTCAACTACGTACAGAGAGAAAGAAGAGCCCTGATAGAGAGTGGAGACGCTTCAAGCTTGCTTCGTTTACTGAAGAAAAGACATTTGGCCGACAATATGTTCTCATATGAGGTCCGTACAGATGAGCTTAACAGATTGACAGGCTTCCTATGGATGGATGGGCACAGCAAGATAGACTATGATTGTTTTGGAGATGTTGTTATATTTGACACCACTTATAGATTAAATAAGTACAATCTAGCTTGCGCACCGTTCATTTCCGTGAATCATCACTGGCAGAATGTTTTCCTTGGAGGCGCATTTATCGCTGAAGAAACAATCGAATCATTTTGTTGGGTTTTCGATTCATTTCTTTCATGTGTAGGTGGTAAGCAACCTATTACTATCTTCACGGACCAGGATCAAGCAATGTTAGTTGCTATTGAGCGGGTATTGACCTCAACTCGTCATCGATTTCCCCCAACATATCAGTTAGGACCGGACTACTCACACCTAACAAATAGCAAAAAAACAACAAAAAGTGGGCCCCACAGCCCCACTCAACCAAAAAAAAACCGGCCAACTTCCAGGATTTTTAATGTAAAAAATTATCAACCCCAAAAATAAGATTTTACACATAAGAGTCCAACATTAATTATCAACGTAAAAATCACGGCGGTACATTTTTATTGAATAATTTTCAAAGTTAATTTTAATTGAAAATTTACATACATTTTTTAGAATTCAAATAAATTTGAATTTTTAATTTTACAAAAAAATAATATTTTACACAAAACACTGAGACATAAAATATTATCATGCAAAAATTATCAACATAAAAAACACCCGACGGTACATTTCTTGTTCAATAAACAGCGAATTTTAATTTTCTAAAGTTGCCCAAAATTATCATTCTGCTTCTGTATTGTTGTTGCTGCACCGATCATCGCCCCTCCCTATGGCTGTTTTAGCCTTGCCGTCGACGACAAGTTCACCTTTTGTGACTATTCCTACAGCGAAACAATTTATAAATTAATTAAGAAATGCATTAATAATCAAATTGTATTTAAAAAATAAGATTTCTTACATTTAGATCAAAATTGAGTGGCATTATCGTATTGTTCGACAAATTGTTTCACGGTTGTCTTTGAATTTACATAACCATCAAAAAAAGCATTTATTCCTTCACTTCTTTGAGTGGTAGACATTTTAGCCCAAAAAGTATTTCTAACAAAAACTTGAATCCAACGTTGTCTTTCGGCATATAATGCATTCAACCAATCATTATTATTAAGTGAATACTCAATAATCATTTCATACCATCCTTGTTCAAACTCAGTAACAGTAAAAGAATCGTACACCACTCGATGCAAATGAAATTTTATCGACTCATAATTATTCATTCCTCTTAACTTTTCTGTAACTTTCTTCAAAATATGCCATAAACATCATCTATGAGAAGTATTAGGAAAAACAATCTGAATTGCATTCTGCATAGCTCTATCACCATCTATGAGAAGTATTTTGAGATAATTTTGAAGTGAACTAGCATCACCTGCACCCAACCTGAGCCGTCTTACCCTTTCAATATAATTTCTGCAGTCTTTCTCTAAAAATGGTAAATTCTCATGTCCGCCCGCTTCAACCATTAACACATTAAAATTTTTGTTCATTCTGATACCAGCAGCATCATTTAATTCAAGTTTTCTCTTCGCGGTAGCTGTTAGCTTTCGATTACACCTGTAATTACGTGACTTCCCAGGGCTCAATACATGATTATGCTCATCTGAAAAACTTGTAACAATCCACCTATTGTCCTCTAATCTTTTTGCAAGAAGTCTGGCCTTACACTGTGTTTTGGTAATAGGATGGGGATTCATAATATTTTGTGAACAAATATTTGATTTTCCAAGTCTACTACATCTAATTGTTATATATGTTGGTATCCCCTCTGACTTTGTAGAAGATCTCTTAGATACCCCAAAACCACATTACATTCCATATTTTCTATAATAATCATATATTTGCTCAATACTATCAAAGGATGTATTGATTTTTGGAGGCTCAAGCAAATCATCTTTATTTGACACTAACATGATTGACTTCTTCATCACTAATTTCCATACTAGAAGACTGAGCATCATCCATAATATCAGTGTTTAGGGCCTGTAGAAATTCCCCACAATGCCTCCAATCAAAAAAAAAATATCAAACTTCCTAAGAGCTAGTAATGCATCAAATATAACTATCACGACTTAGTTGAAATCCTTTAAGAAGAAATTTGTGAATTTTAACAGAACCAAATGATACACTAAATACTGACTTGAATAATAAACTAATTGGTATATGCCGCCATGATCTGGAATCAAGAATAACATTTAGATGCAATGAAGACGGCGTATTAAGGGAAGGGGTGAACAAACAGATCAGATCAGGGGGAAACAGGGGAGTAGAAAAGTATTTTACCTTGGTCAGAGAGGAGAGGCAACCTTTGCGAACCAGTGAGCAGCCGCCGGTAACCCAGGCGACACAGCAGCCGGCGAGAAATGGGGGCAACCTCTGCGAAACAGGGAGGAGGAGCGACGGGTTTAGAGATTGAGAAACAGTGCGTGGCACCTTGAGTCGGCTGAGAGAGAGTGACTGCGGGTAGGGATTTTAGAATGCCCACCGTCCGGTTGTAGGAACGCCGGAAGAGGGAAGCTGGGGAAACGCCCGCCTGTCGGAACGCCGGAAGAACGCCGGAAGAACGCGGAAGAACGCCGGAAGAAGGGGGGAACCCTTTTAGGTTTGCAAAGGTCTGTCGGGTTTTTTTGTGTTGAGTGGGGACGTGGGGCCCACCTTTTGTTGTTTTTTGGTATGAGTTTGATGTGCATAGCATTTTCCTATTAGTTATGTGGGTGTTATGGTCGATGCGGCGCACAACTCAGGCAGACTTCAAAAAATCATCTTTTTAACGTCCGTTTTTCTGTTGTTTTCGCATTGTTATCATCAAAATAAATTTATTTTAAAACATGCAATTACACAAATAATAACTACCATGAAAAACATCATTTCAAATAAAATATAACATAAACTTCTATAAGATAAATATATTTTGGTAATTTTATCACCCATCCACACTTAACTATTTGCTCCTCCCCAAGCAAAATAATTGGATAAATATTTTTTTTCATAGAATATACGATTGCACTTAGCACGTGCAATAAGCCTTGAAACCCCTATGTTTTCCTAGTAGATGAGTTGTGTATTGTGAGAGTTTTTAGTGAATTACACCCATAAAATTCAAACATCAATTTGTAAGTACATGAATATATATATATTCCTAACAAAATATTGGAATTCTTAAATAAACATGGAAGAACAATTTTTTTAAGGCTCTTGATCTTTACACACATTGATAAACACAGCCAAATTCTCTCACCCTCTAAACAAATATTAATCAAATATATATCCATAATTCTAACTGAGAGAGCTAGCTTGGAATATATATTTTATAACATTAGTGATTCACTCCATGCTCAATTGTTTTTATAATTTAATCTCATAATCTAAAGATTATAAATAAACCAAATTTATGAGGAAAATAACTTAAGTTAGTGCAAGAGACAAATTTGTAACGATATGTTAAAAAATTCTCTTAATATTAAATCGTAGAATAAGTACATTAAAGTCATAGAGATGATTATTTTATCACGCGAGCTTCATGAAAACATTAGAGTAAGGTATGATTCCAAAAAAAGCTAAATGCAAAATGTTCCCCAATATTTTACCAAAATTTTGATCTTGAAAATTATGATAAAAGCTTTGCCAGCATTAGCGTTTTGTTATAGGCGCTTAGTCATCAGTGCCTATAATGGTGCTTATTTAATCAGCACCAAATATAGGCGCTGATTACATCAGCACCAATATTATTGGTGCTGATTAAATCAATGCCAAATATAGGCGATGATTAAATTAGCGCCAATCATTGTCACTGTTAAATCAATGCCAACTTGACACGGGCTTAATTAGCGCTAATCATTGGCGCTGATCTAATCGGCGCCATAAAGGCGCTAACATATCAATTATGTGGGTGTTATGGTCGATGTGGTGCATAGCTAAAGCGGTCTTCAAAAATTCATCTTTTATAGTCCATTTTTCTATTGTTTTCGCATTGTTATCTTCAAAATAAATTAATTTTATAACCTACAATTACACAAATAATTACTACCGTGAAATCCATCATTTTAAATAAAATATAACTTAAACTACTATAAGATAAATATATTTTGGCAATTTTATCATATTTAATACATACAAGTACTACCGAAATATCTCGCTACACACCTAATCGACACGGGAGGACATAGGCTTCACATGCTCTACCGATGTAGGAGGTCCAAGTCAACTCCAATATGTTTCGCGGTGAAGGTTTCTGTTCAATAACGTCACAAACAAAGGACTTACGATGGGTACATCCCGAGATCCCCCATTCTAAAACCCCACAATAAGGAGACGAATATATCATAGATACATTCTCCAGCATGAATACTAGGTTTAACCAAAATGCAATGTCAAATCAAGCATCACCGATACGGGCCTACGAAGAATAATGGGCTTCAAACACAATGTCTTAATCCACACGACTACCAGATTTCTACATGCAATATATGTCAGGGACGGACATAATCGACCCGAGGTTTGTATGAACTAAAGGAAATCATGCCCTCCGCTAAATAGTGAATGAGACTCATCTTATGCAAGAATATGAAAATGAAATGGACAAAACACATCCTACGACTAAGGAGAAGGATCATTACTCTTGGTTCTCGTTTTGGCGCCATGGAATGATGAGAAGAATGGATGAAATCAACTGCGATGGACTCCTCTCCGTGGATCTGGACCCGTCTCGCGATTTTGATTTCTGAAGCTCCTTTAATGGCGGGATCGCCTCCTTCTTCCTCCTCCTCCTCTCTCTCTCACTCTCAAACCTAACAAAAGAGGCCAAATGAAGAATGAGATTTGGGCTAGGGGTTTCAGCCCTTTCTGAATCCTTGGACGAGCGTTTCTCAGCCATTTGATCAAGTATCAAGTGGATTTGATGGCTTAGATCGCATACTTTAAGTCCTTTGATTTTCCAGCGAGATACCACGCGTCGACGGTAGCTCTATCGCACCGTGGCATCTCCAGGGAAGACGACAGTTTTTGCGGACACTACCGCCAACGGTAGTAGTTACTGTATAGTGGTAAGGGACAAAGGTCTCATTTGCTTCGAACTTAGTGGTAGAGCACGGTGGTAGCAACTACCGTGCTGCGCTAGCTAATAATTAAGTTCTCATAATTCTCTATTTTTCCAATTGGAAAATCGAGGTGTTACAAACACACATACACAAAAAACAAGGAACTAAGCTGGAGGATCTTAGTGCCTATAATGACCATCCCATGATAGTAGGGTAGGCACATAGTCTGCCCTTTAACCGTCGGATGACCGAGCTATGAGGCAAGTCATCATCATAATACAACCAAATTTATATAGCGGAAGATTAATATCACAATTACAGAGTATGTAAAGAAGGTAGTTGCATAAATAAGGTTATATCAAGGGTTATACAAATATATATGGTCCATGCAAATAGTCCCAAAATTGATATAATAGAAAATATAAGAAAAAAATGTTAAGCTAGTGAAACATCTATAATACTCACATCTTAAGCACTAGGGCTGAAGTAGTAGCATCTGAATGGGATCAGACCCAAACCCAAAATATCATCTAGCTCCATAGTTTCGTTGGTCAAGTGCAACTCCTAAAAATGAAGTCAACAAGGGGACTAGTCATATAGACTAAGTGGATTCTTTTTTAAATCATCAAATCATTATATATGCTCAAAAGAGGGTATAATAAACAACTGCAAGAAAAGTTACATAGTCGAAATTCGATATGTATGTAAGTAATAATATACACTATAGGCTCTTACGAGCCATTATAACACCCTATATCACATAGTTTGACCTTCATTTCAAGTGGGGGTAACCATATAAGCCTCGCTGTCTTTGCAAGCTGACAATAACAATGTGGACGTCTTTCCCACTCCTAGGTTGTTTTTGTAGTACAATCCTATGCCCTCTCGTACATCACCACGTACTCTTAGATGTATGTGTAACATCCCCTGAATACACCTAAACCACAGGAAGATTGGTGGGCCCTAGTTAACACACACAGAGTCTAATCATCTCACTTATGTATTCAAACCTAGAATAACTCGATAAGTAACCCGACATACACATGGGCGTCTCAAAAGACCAATTCCACTCCTGATAACATCTATGCCCCCCCCCCCCCCCCCCCCCCCCCCCCCCAAATAAGCTTGTTGAGTTCCAATATGACCAACATAATTAATCAAATTATTTTTGATATTTAATATAATTAAATGAAATATTTAATTAATTTAATAATTTATTTTATTTTAAAAACCTTTAAATAAGTAAAAAAATAGTGAGAGACTTATAAATTTTTTAACAAATTATCCAATACCCATATTTGACCTAGAATGGATATTTGATAATGAATTTCATTATTTCTAATTTAATTAATTAATTATTACAATTTAAAGGTAATTTTAAGGGTTAAAATTAAAATAAAATAAATGTACCACACCTTTGACCCAATATCCATTTCATGAACTTATGAGGTGTCTCCTTGCCACCTCAGCCCACCACAATGTCATGGTGGGCGAAACCATGGGCCATTTAAAGCCCATTTAATGCTTTAAAAATAGCCATAAGCCAAATTACACATGGCAACTAACAACAGTGTAGGAATGATTATTCCTCCACCCTAGACCACAGGTGGCGTCGAGAAATCTTTGGAGGCGACGGTGGTGGCAGTAGGGTGATGGGGGAGCTTCCAAGCGATTCAGATCCCCTCCATTTCGTCAGAAATGGAGGGGATCAATTTCATCATCTAGTGGTCAAAAACACTTTAACATACATCCTGTGGTGCAGATTTTTTTGGATTAAAAAAACTATAAAAGTATGAGAAAAACTGAACCCATTGGATCAAGAAATATTTGATCAGGACCGTGAAATGGATCCCCTAATCTGCTTCCAAGGGTGGAAGAAGACATGCGCCATTCTCTCCAAATCTTCACACCAACCCTGGGTGAACCCAAACTAAACACCTCCACCACGTTTCCTAGCTCCGGTGATCCCCAACGGCGAAAAAATCCCTCCTTTCTCAAATGGACACCTCTTTGAATTCAAGCTTCCTCCGCCCCTAATATGATCCACTAACTCTTCTCATGTGCATGAACTCTCAGGTATCTACGATAGTCGATGTATGGCGGTCGGTGGTTGCGATCCTGACAGCAAAATGATGGCCAGACCTCCTCCACGAGCTTGACGACCAACCTCTTGACTCATGTGGATGGAGGGGCATCGATAAAGGTTGGGAGAACCTCCATGTATACCCTAAGGTCTCTTGTAATCAACCTCGTTGCCAGAGAAGAAAATTGTAGCGAGAAAATGGAGGGACGACGACATTATCGCGCCATTGCCCCATTTAGTCATTTTTCTACAAGCTCCATCGCTGCACCACCACTGGAGTACCCCCCGCCGGTGTGCCTCCCTCCGGCAAACCGTCAGAAGGTGGTGGCAGATGGAATGGTGCAGCCGCCGGGAAGTCCCACATGCATGGGGTTGATGGTGGCCTAAACCTATCGTCCAGTCCCATGCATATTATCTGGGATATTCAGATCATCGTCCTAATCATTGACAATGATTGGAACGATCTGCGATACGCTGCGCTGCATGTACTGTTAGTTTTCCTAATTATGTGTGGACTAAATCACTCGCGTCGTCTCGATCAAACTTTCGCATCAATCATAGTTTATTTAGATCTCCAGCGAGTGTGCGTCAAATTTGGTTTGCGCGAATTGTCGAAACCCGTGATAGGTGGGCTAGACTAATTCAGACTTTTCATTACGCGAGCTTTGTCTTCCCTTGACACGTTTAGATAGATCGGTTCTAATTTGTGCGTACGATTTATATTACGTACGAACAAATTTTAGATCAAGTGAGAGAGTTTGAGGTGCTTTTAGTAATTTCTCGTCCACTCTCTCAATCCCCTCTCCTATCTAAGGGAATAATAATCGGTCATTTATCAATAATCGATGAACAAGTGCGAAGTTAGAAGCAAGCGGTTACTGTTGCTTTTCACGATCTTCTTCGCCTTTTCTCTTGCGGTTACAGTGTCTCTTCAAAAAGGATCGTGAACTGCTGCCGAAGGAGAGGAGGAAACTGTGTGGGTTTTGGTTGCCGGTGATTTCGTTCAGGACAGTGCTCGACATCAAAGAAGAAAACTCTGTGTGATTTGCGACATCCTCAAACCAGAGGAAGAAGTGAGACATTCTCATCTTCAAACCAGAGGAAGAAGTGTGATATTCTCATCACAAATCAGAGGAAGGAATTATTATCTGTGCCGGTGATTTCCTCAGGAAGGAGTTCCACAAATGCATTTTGTCCATTTCCTGGAAATTAAGAAAGAAGGCAAACAGTGATTTTATTGATTAATTATAGGAGTTAAAAATATTTTCTTCTTAACCAGAGGTGTATGTCTGATTCTTCTTTAAGCGCCGCAAATTTCATCCGAAGGAATACACACGCACTGATGAGAATGTCGGCAGCCATACGGCACGAAGTCGATTCTAAAAATGGTACGCATTTTAATTATTTTATTTCCGCATTTAATTTTGTAACCGTATCATTTCATTTCATTACCTTCATATCATTATGTTCGCATAAAATTTACAAGTGATTGAAAATTATTTTGACTACACCGAATAATAGGAGATAATTAATGGGCAATGTTATAAGCACACCAGTTTTGGCTATCCGCACACCAATTTTTATGAGTTATTACGCGCCTTTTGAAAATACGTCTTGTGTATGCATTTTTAGGAAAAGTGTTCAACACGAAAATTGTAGATCTCGTCGAGATCTACAACTTTCGTGTTGAACACTTTTCCTAAAAATGCACGCACAAGACGTATTGTTTCCTTGATCGTAACTATAGCGAATAAGCTTTGTACATGCATTTTTAGGATAAGTGTTCAACGCGAAAGTTGTAGATCTCGACGAGATCTACAACTTTCGTGTTGAACACTTTTCCTAAAAATGCATGTACAAGGCGTATTTTCAAAAGGCGCGTAATAACTCATAGAAATTGGTGTGCGAATAGCCAAAACTGGTGTGCTTATAACATTGCCCTAATTAATTATGTTCATGACGATCCTGTTCGCATAGACCACATTATGTTGTTTAATTTCTGAGAAGATTTTTTAGGGGTGAATCACCTTAATTAGGAGGAATTCATTCATCACATCTTATGGTGACCCATCTCTAAATACTTTTGTATTATAAAGCTTAGCAAATCATAACCACCAATCGAAGACAACAACAGAGAAAATGTAAAGACAGTCGGAGTATAATATATAAATATGAAATAAGTGGACTAAGCTGCATTGTTTATATATTACATCAATTTATTTAAAAGAAATTTCGCAGCCTAACTGCCATGTGAAGACAACAGAAGGAATAAGTCATTAATCGTCGTGACAATAAGGATAACACGATGATATCGTTGTGTCAACAAAGTACACGCGATGATATCGTTGCGAGAACAAGAAAGAACAAATAAGTCATGGTATCATCATGACAACAAGTATAACACGATGATATCATTGTAACAACAAGTATTGCACGACAATATCGTTGAGAAGACTCATAAAGGATCAAGGCTTATCGTAGAGAATGTAAGGGTATCGTTGTAAAGACTACTGTGTTGAAGTTCTTCAGAGTTCTTAAGGTATCTGCCTAAGAAGACATATTGTCGTAAAGGAGCAGTATCATCTTGAAGACTAAGTCAGAGATCGTGGAGACAGTTTGCAGCTGAAGTATTAGTCAGAATGATCTCGACGATATCGGCAAGAAGACCTCATGTTGACAAGATGATCTCGACGATATCGACGGGAAGAATTCATATCGCCGTGACTGCATATGTAGCTGAGATAGTTCATATCGTCGAGATATCCTTCTTAGATGGATTTAAGAAGACTTGAAGAAATTTTTAAGTCCCAAATGGATCGCTGAGACAGCAAGTTCTATCGTCGAGATGTTTCCCATATCATCGTGACAGGCTGAGATTTTTCTAAACGCGCTGTCCGCATTTAATGGCGTCGTCTAAGGGACCAATCAGCGGATGCCATTAAGGAATGAGCTTCTGACATTAAAGAATGCTCAAAATAGACTGATAGAGAGCCTTGTCATATAAAAAAGACTAAGTGTTTGCCCTAATAAGACACAGAGAATTCAGTGCATAGAATCGGAACACAGAACAGCTGCACGAAAGATGAACATTTTCTTGAGAACAATACGCTCTTGCTTTCAGTTCTCCAAGTTCCAATCAAGCTCCATCGACTGATAAGCTGTGTTCTAGAAAGAAGGGAGAAGATTGAAGAAAAGCTTTCGTGCATCATTAATACTCTTAAAGCTTTCTCTTCAACTCCAGAAGCCATCTTCATCAAGCTTCAGAAGAACTCTCCAGAGCTGTGTGGAGTATTCTCTTACTTGGTAACAAAATACATTATCTGTGGACTCTTTGAGTCTGAGTTGTAGGGCCCTTGTGCCTGAGTTGTAGGCTCCCTTGTAGATCTGAGTTGTAGGGCCCTTGTGCTTGAGTTGTAGGATTTCTTGTAGATCTGAGCTGAAGGGCCCTTGTGCTTGAGTTGTAGGATCTCTTGTATATCTGAATTGTATGGCCTGAAGTGCCTGAGCTGTAGGGCCTATAAGCCTGAGTTGTAGGATTCCTAGAACCTGAGGTAGGAGCCTTGAAGGATCTGGGTTGTGGGGCCTTTGTGCCTGAGTTGTAGGATCTATGAAAGAGATCTGAGTTTGGAGGAGTTGGCCTTGTCTAGCACATAGCTAGAAAGGTGAAGGAGGAAAGTGGATGTACCCTTAACTGGGGAACTACAATAAATCACTGTATATTTTCTGTGGTGTGCTCTTAGTCTTTATATCACTAAGCTAGAACAGTCAATAAAAGAAAGAAGAATATAATATTTGAAACACCTATTCACCCCCCTTTAAGTGATTAGAAAACATCCAAAACTAATAAGTGGTATCAAGGGGAGGTTGTTCAAAGAAAGCTTAACATCTTGAACAGATCTGTCATTGGGTGTATCAAGTTATCACCATAAAAAGTTAAGCTCAATGAAAAAGGAAAGAAGATTTAATGTCAAGAAGTTCAGATCTCTAAGTGAAAGCAGTTGTTGCTCCTCATACTCTGAAGAAGAAGCATTGATGGGGATAAGTGTAAAAGGAATCAGAGCACCCATTACTCTCTCATATAGTGAGTTTGAGGATGAAGACTGCTCTGTGGCTAGAAGAGGGATAAGAGCACCTCTCACTCTCTCAGATAGTGAATCTGAGGATGACGAGTTCTATGGGCTTGTTGCCCTATCTAATGAAGAAGATCAGGATTGTTCACATCCTGCTCAGGTATGCACTCCTCACACATTTTCATTATCTGCTTCATTTGAAAATACCAAGAGTGCATTAGATGATTGCTCATCATCCGATGATGATGTAGAAGACTGCTCATCATGTAACAATGAGGACCATATTAATCTAATGGAACAATATGGCATTCTCTTGGCAACTCTTAAAAAGAGCAAGAAATTGGTCAAATCTCAAGCTGAGGAAATAAGAATCATCAAGTCATTCAGATCTCAAATAGATGAGAAGACCAAGGAGGTGACTAGATTGTTCAATGAGCTTATCCTACTTTAGAAGTGGTCTGAAGATCAGAATAGGACAATTAAGTCTCTAGAGAACAAGCTTGTCTTAGAAAGAAGGATTATGGCTAGCTTCTCTAAGCCCAAAACTGTTCTCACTATTATAGATAGCTTCTCCACTCAATATAGAGGAGGACTAGGTTATAATAAGGAAGTTGGAGATACTTCCCAAGCTAGAACTGTCTTACAAAAGGTTGTCTCTCCACAAGCACCATTAGTCAAACCGAAGGAAAAAAGCTTTACCTCAAAAGCCTATTTCTAAAGTAAAATCATTGACTGTGCAACCAAATCCAAAATCAATGCACAATCACATGATTAGTAGAAATGCTTGCTGTGAAGCAGCCTGCTCTTCCAGTCACCTGCCCTCCATTCAGAAGGTGACTTAGAAAAGGAGGTATAATAAAATTGAATGTGGGTGCTGTGGCAAGGTTGGACACTTTGTTATAGACTATTGGTTCAACCAACAGTGTCTAGAGCAAGGTATGAGAAGTCGGTCAATAGTTAGGGCTAACAAGAACCTAGGACCCAAATTCATTTGGGTTCCTAAGGAATATTAATCCTTGTCTTACATGTTTGTCCAATGGCCAACCAAAAGTAAATGTGACTGTTGGACAATAGATCGTGGATTAAGAAGAATTTCATTAAAACATATATATTACTTTCAACAAATGTATTGAATCTTACTATCACAGCCGTTGATTCTAAAATCAATACAATAAGTCCACCAACCCAGGTGTTCACCCGGAAGATCGCGGATTCAAGTTGTCTTAAGGAGACCGCACAGTCTAACATATAAGACCGATTTAATTAGACCGCGCGGCCTGGCTAACAAGATCGTCTTATGAATCTCGTCATTCTGGTTCGACAATCAATCCTGAGCTCGCACGGTCTGATTTTACTTCTTCGCATAACAGGTAACCCTTTCACCTCTGTCTAACTTCTCATAAATTCCAGGCAGCCCGTATTTTCAAAGCTACCCCCTCACGCTATAAATAGGGGGTAGGGCTCCCTAAGAAGGGGACTGGAAAGTGGGGGTAAAGAGAACAAGAGGGTGATCGCTGGAGCAAGGCGGTCTCAATTTTCAGTTCGCACTATCTCACCTAATTTCGGTCTGTTCCAAACCTCTTTTTAGTCGCTAACCTTTTCTTTTGCAAGAACAATTTTCACAGCCAAGGACCGAGTAGCTGGCAATCCACAGTCCCATTCTCGTTTTCAAAGCACGAGTCGAGGAGAAGGCAATTTTTGCATCAACAGAACGAAACACGCGACCTTCAGATTGGGATTTGTCTGTGAAGTATAGCGGTCTAAATATGTCAGACCGAGAGTTGAGAAACCAGACCGATGCAGGTCGCGCGACATCAAATGATTTGGAAATACGTTTTGAGCGAGCCCTCGAGCAAACCCATCAAGAGTTCGCTCGAGTACAGCTCCAGACCGCCCAGCAGATGGAAGCGATGGGGAAAGCTCTCGAGCTAATCTCTCAACGATTGGCTCCTCGAGTTGTTGAGGCCGCAACACCTGCAGTCATTCAACCAACTTGCGGACAGGTTTTTGACCGCACAGTTCTCGAACCTGTCGCGCCCTTGCGATCGCAAGGAGTCGAGCTTGCTGCTCGGCAGGAATTTTTTCAGGCCGCTGCCCGGGGAAGTCCTGCCCGGGCCTTGAATTTTCAGGAAAATGTCGCTCCTCGCTCTGTCAACTTACTGGAAGAACCATCTCCGTTCGTAGAACAAGTTAGGTGGGAACCTATTCCGATAGGTTTCAGAGAGACCAGGATTCCAGTATACACCAGAAGGGATGATTGTACAACCCGTATTTGGCGAGTGGGTCCCTCGGGTCAGTTGATAGGACAGGGGTCAGCCAGACCATTCGCCCATACCGTGACAGGAGAAAGGATCCTCAGATTAGTGGGGTAGGCTGCAGGCGAGAGGGAGCCCGACGAGTGGTGCCTCCACGGACCATTCGCTCAGGGGGGGCTCGAGCATTCGCCCTGTCAAGCGGGAACTCGGCGAGTGGTTCCCTCACGGACCACTCGCCCCAGAAGGCTTTGAGGAGGAAATGACCATGATACCCCTGGTGGGCTGCAAATAGCCCTTCGGAACAGCGGAGTTAGGCTATCAGCAGACCAATTTGGGGTGCAGTTAGTAAAATTAAAAAGCGGATTCATGCTATTTGCAGACCGGCCTAGGAAAACTATAAATAGACCCTTAAGGGCACCTTGGAGGAGATCCGATTTTAGAGAATCCTCTCCTCTAGGCTAGTTTTGGTTGGCAGCCAGTGCCCTCCAAGGTGCCCGGTTGAGCTTTGGTTCGGGAGGGGAAGCTCTCTAAGATCTTCCGGGTGTGTGACGGGACCTCCTCGCTTCAGCCTTGGGTCTATTCCGTTTCCAGCATCCACCGTCAAGAGAGTCTAGTGAGGGAGAAATAAGCATCGGCTACACCCCCAGTGGGTCCGAACTCAAGAGATCAGTTGCTGGTTTCAACATTTTTGGTGCGGTGAGCGTGGACCGTAGCCGGTGAAAGAAAATCCCAAGCTGGTTTTGATGACAGGAGATGGAGGAAATGGTTCTGACTCAGGTCACTCGCAGCCACCCGCGGCGGGCGAGTGGCTGGAGATGTTTGAGAAGTTCAAGCGAGAGGTCCTGCAGACGGTTCTCGCGGCGAGGACCGAGTGCGAGACCCCGGTGGTTCCAGTGGTCCCGCCTTTGCAGATTGGCGAGAACGCCCCGGGGCAGCGACCGGGAAAGGAGGTGCCAGCAGAAGGCAGTGCGCGAGACCTCCCCGGACGGCAGTTGTTTAGCAGTCCGGCGAGTGCTGAGGTGTGTGAGTTGGTCCCGCGCGAGAGGACCACTCGCCGATCAGGGGAAGTCTCGCTTGATTGGAACTATCTCAGCTTGATTGGAACTCAGATCTCTTTCACGATATCGACGGGAAGAATTCATATCGCCGTGACTGCATATGTAGCTGAGATAGTTCATATCGTCGAGATATCCTTCTTAGATGGATTTAAGAAGACTTGAAGAAATTTTTATGTCCCAAATGGATCGCTGAGACAGCAAGTTCTATCGTCGAGATGTTTCCCATATCATCGTGACAGGCTGAGATTTTTCTAAACGCGCTGTCCGCATTTAATGGCGTCGTCTAAGGGACCAATCAGCGGATGCCATTAAGGAATGAGCTTCTGACATTAAAGAATGCTCAAAATAGACTGATAGAGAGCCTTGTCATATAAAAAAGACTAAGTGTTTGCCCTAATAAGACACAGAGAATTCAGTGCATAGAATCGGAACACAGAACAGCTGCACGAAAGATGAACATTTTCTTGAGAACAATACGCTCTTGCTTTCAGTTCTCCAAGTTCCAATCAAGCTCCATCGACTGATAAGCTGTGTTCTAGAAAGAAGGGAGAAGATTGAAGAAAAGCTTTCGTGCATCATTAATACTCTTAAAGCTTTCTCTTCAACTCCAGAAGCCATCTTCATCAAGCTTCAGAAGAACTCTCCAGAGCTGTGTGGAGTATTCTCTTACTTGGTAACAAAATACATTATCTGTGGACTCTTTGAGTCTGAGTTGTAGGGCCCTTGTGCCTGAGTTGTAGGATCCCTTGTAGATCTGAGTTGTAGGGCCCTTGTGCTTGAGTTGTAGGATTTCTTGTAGATCTGAGCTGAAGGGCCCTTGTGCTTGAGTTGTAGGATCTCTTGTATATCTGAATTGTATGGCCTGAAGTGCCTGAGCTGTAGGGCCTATAAGCCTGAGTTGTAGGATTCCTAGAACCTGAGGTAGGATCCTTGAAGGATCTGGGTTGTGGGGCCTTTGTGCCTGAGTTGTAGGATCTATGAAAGAGATCTGAGTTTGGAGGAGTTGGCCTTGTCTAGCACATAGCTAGAAAGGTGAAGGAGGAAAGTGGATGTACCCTTAACTGGGGAACTACAATAAATCACTGTATATTTTCTGTGGTGTGCTCTTAGTCTTTATATCACTAAGCTAGAACAGTCAATAAAAGAAAGAAGAATATAATATTTGAAACACCTATTCACCCCCCTTTAAGTGATTAGAAAACATCCAAAACTAATAAGTGGTATCAAGGGGAGGTTGTTCAAAGAAAGCTTAACATCTTGAACAGATCTGTCATTGGGTGTATCAAGTTATCACCATAAAAAGTTAAGCTCCATGAAAAAGGAAAGAAGATTTAATGTCAAGAAGTTCAGATCTCTAAGTGAAAGCAGTTGTTGCTCCTCATACTCTGAAGAAGAAGCATTGATGGGGATAAGTGTAAAAGGAATCAGAGCACCCATTACTCTCTCATATAGTGAGTTTGAGGATGAAGACTGCTCTGTGGCTAGAAGAGGGATAAGAGCACCTCTCACTCTCTCAGATAGTGAATCTGAGGATGACGAGTTCTATGGGCTTGTTGCCCTATCTAATGAAGAAGATCAGGATTGTTCACATCCTGCTCAGGTATGCACTCCTCACACATTTTCATTATCTGCTTCATTTGAAAATACCAAGAGTGCATTAGATGATTGCTCATCATCCGATGATGATGTAGAAGACTGCTCATCATGTAACAATGAGGACCATATTAATCTAATGGAACAATATGGCATTCTCTTGGCAACTCTTAAAAAGAGCAAGAAATTGGTCAAATCTCAAGCTGAGGAAATAAGAATCATCAAGTCATTCAGATCTCAAATAGATGAGAAGACCAAGGAGGTGACTAGATTGTTCAATGAGCTTATCCTACTTTAGAAGTGGTCTGAAGATCAGAATAGGACAATTAAGTCTCTAGAGAACAAGCTTGTCTTAGAAAGAAGGATTATGGCTAGCTTCTCTAAGCCCAAAACTGTTCTCACTATTATAGATAGCTTCTCCACTCAATATAGAGGAGGACTAGGTTATAATAAGGAAGTTGGAGATACTTCCCAAGCTAGAACTGTCTTACAAAAGGTTGTCTCTCCACAAGCACCATTAGTCAAACCGAAGGAAAAAGCTTTACCTCAAAAGCCTATTTCTAAAGTAAAATCATTGACTGTGCAACCAAATCCAAAATCAATGCACAATCACATGATTAGTAGAAATGCTTGCTGTGAAGCAGCCTGCTCTTCCAGTCACCTGCCCTCCATTCAGAAGGTGACTTAGAAAAGGAGGTATAATAAAATTGAATGTGGGTGCTGTGGCAAGGTTGGACACTTTGTTATAGACTATTGGTTCAACCAACAGTGTCTAGAGCAAGGTATGAGAAGTCGGTCAATAGTTAGGGCTAACAAGAACCTAGGACCCAAATTCATTTGGGTTCCTAAGGAATATTAATCCTTGTCTTACATGTTTGTCCAATGGCCAACCAAAAGTAAATGTGACTGTTGGACAATAGATCGTGGATTAAGAAGAATTTCATTAAAACATATATATTACTTTCAACAAATGTATTGAATCTTACTATCACAGCCGTTGATTCTAAAATCAATACAATAAGTCCACCAACCCAGGTGTTCACCCGGAAGATCGCGGATTCAAGTTGTCTTAAGGAGACCGCACAGTCTAACATATAAGAACGATTTAATTAGACCACGCGGCCTGGCTAACAAGATCGTCTTATGAATCTCGTCATTCTGGTTCGACAATCAATCCTGAGCTCGCACGGTCTGATTTCACTTCTTCGCATAACAGGTAACTGTACAACCGGTATTTGGCGAGTGGGTCCCTCGGGTCAGTTGATAGGACAGGGGTCAGCCAGACCATTCGCCCATACCGTGACAGGAGAAAGGATCCTCAGATTAGTGGGGTAGGCTGCAGGCGAGAGGGAGCCCGGCGAGTGGTGCCTCCACGGACCATTCGCTCAGGGGGGGCTCGAGCATTCGCCCTGTCAAGCGGGAACTCGGCGAGTGGTTCCCTCACGGACCACTCGCCCCAGAAGGCTTTGAGGAGGAAATGACCATGATACCCCTGGTGGGCTGCAAATAGCCCTTCGGAACAGCGGAGTTAGGCTATCAGCAGACCAATTTGGGGTGCAGTTAATAAAATTAAAAAGCGGATTCATGCTATTTGCAGACCGGCCTAGGAAAACTATAAATAGACCCTTAAGGGCACCTTGGAGGAGATCCGATTTTAGAGAATCCTCTCCTCTAGGCTAGTTTTGGTTGGCAGCCAGTGCCCTCCAAGGTGCCCGGTTGAGCTTTGGTTCGGGAGGGGAAGCTCTCTAAGATCTTCCGGGTGTGTGGCGGGACCTCCTCGCTTCAGCCTTGGGTCTATTCCGTTTCCAGCATCCACCGTCAAGAGAGTCTAGTGAGGGAGAAATAAGCATCGGCTACACCCCCAGTGGGTCCGAACTCAAGAGACCAGTTGCTGGTTTCAACATTTTTGGTGCGGTGAGCGTGGACCGTAGCCGGTGAAAGAAAATCCCAAGCTGGTTTCGATGACAGGAGATGGAGGAAATGGTTCTGACTCAGGTCACTCGCAGCCACCCGCGGCGGGCGAGTGGCTGGAGATGTTTGAGAAGTTCAAGCGAGAGGTCCTGCAGACGGTTCTCGCGGCGAGGACCGAGTGCGAGACCCCGGTGGTTCCAGTGGTCCCGCCTTTGCAGATTGGCGAGAACGCCCCGGGGCAGCGACCGGGAAAGGAGGTGCCAGCAGAAGGCAGTGCGCGAGACCTCCCCGGACGGCAGTTGTTCAGCAGTCCGGCGAGTGCTGAGGTGTGTGAGTTGGTCCCGCGCGAGAGGACCACTCGCCGATCAGGGGAAGGGAGCCCCTTTTGCGAGATGATCCTCTCAGCCCCAGTGCCAGAAGGGTTTCGTGGGCCGGAGATGTCCTACTACACCGGCAAGGAGGACCCAGTTATGCACCTGCAGTGGTTCGAGGACATGACTTCAATCCTTCCCATGTCAGATTCTTTCCAATGCCGACTCTTCGCGACCACCCTGAAGGAGAAAGCAAGGGACTGGTTCCACCAACTTCCCACAGGTTCCATCTATGCGTTCGATGATCTGCGCCGAAGCTTTCGACTACGTTTCTCGACGTCAAAGAAGAGGAAGAAGGATGCGGAGGCTCTCTTCAAGATCCGGCAGAGGGAGGGAGAATCCCTGGCTAAGTACGTGGACAGGTTCCAGGAGGAGATACACCTAGTGCAGGAGGTGCCGGGATTCTCCCTCCAGATGGCATTCATCGTAGGGCTGCGAGAGGGGTTCTTCAAGATGGACCTGAAGAGAAGACCTCCCGTATCCTTCGAGGAGTTGATGGAGAGAGCCGCGGAGGAGATTGAAGGGGAGGCAGCCAACCCCGAATTCTATAAAAGGTTGGCAAAGATGAGCGAGCCCGAGGCGAGGCAGCCAGAAGGAAGAAGGCGAGAGGAGCCCAGGGGCCAGGGGTTCGAAAGACCACCTCGGGTTTGGAGGAACCAGGAACCCAACAACAGGTTGGGCTGGAGGAACCAGGAAGGACCAGCGCGAGGTCAGGATGAAAGGTACCAAGGAAGGGAGGCAGGAGGAGTGAATCAGGGGTGGAGGCAGGGTCCCAGACCCCCTCACCCCCCGAGGGAGCAAGCCATGGCGGTAGGCCGAGGGAGAAGAGGTAGAGGAGCGAGAGGAGGAAGAGGAAGAGCTGGAAGAGAGGACAGGGTGGCGTTGCCTTACTGTGACTTTCATCAGGAAGAAGGTCACGCGATCGCCACCTGCCCAGAGTTCTTGGAAATGAGGGAAAGAGGACGGCCACGACGGCCGCATGCTAGAATTGAGGAAGTGCTTCCAGAGGCAGAAGAGGACCGGTGTGAGGATAGGGCAGATACAGGAACCAGGGGGGGAATCAGGGTGATTCACGGTGGGGTTGGGATAGAGGCCTCTCGCAAGAGGAGCTTCCAGGCCATGTTCCGAAGGGACGTCGCGTCGACTTCCCAGACCCCACCCCCCTCCGAGAAGCTCACCTTCTCCTCAGAGGATATGCCAGACTACGAAGACCCATTCTGCGACGCCCTGGTGATCCAGACGGCAATAGAAAACTTCACGGTCTCTCGGATCCTGGTGGACAACGGGATTTCGGTGAATGTGATCTTCAAAAAAGCTTTCGACGCGATGGAGGTAGAGAAGAAGAGAGTGCAGGCCTCCGACGGACCACTGTTTGGTTTCTCGGGAGAGCGGAAGGAGGTCGAGGGAGGCGTAGGTCTCCAAGTGACGTTGGGAGGGGTCCCCAGGAACTGTCGGTTCGTCATCGTTGACGCTCCGAGCAGCTACAACGCCATCTTCGGCCGACCCCTCATCAGCGCCTTCCGGTGCGTACCCTCATCGTACCATCAGTGCTTAAAGCTCCATAGCGGAGGAGTCTAGATCCGCGTCCGAGGAGATGCTAAGGTGGCGAGGCAATGCTACGTAACTGCCGTCAACACCATCTCATGGATGGCGGATGCCGAAAAGATGGATGAAGAGATGGTGAGGCCGGAGGGGCCAGGAGAGGAAGAGGAGAAGGAAGAAGAAGGGGGAGAGGGCGATGCCCGAGAGGAGTTGTTGGAGGTCGCTCGTGAGGAGCAGGAGGTCGAGGTGTTGGAGGTCGCTCGTGAGGAGCAGGAGGTCGAGCCGATGGAGGGGGAAGGAGCTGCAGGAGAAAAGGCCCGGGAGGAGGGGCGAGAAGCGAAGGGCCAGTGGGACGAACCAGCCCGGCTCGAGCCGGCAGAAGAGGTGATAGAGATGGAGGTTACCACCCAGGCAGGAAGGGTGGAGAAGGTGCGGATCAGCGGGGGCCTCGGCCCGGAGGACCAGAGAAGGATGCTGGAGTGCATCCAGAAGAACATGGACATCTTCGCGTGGAGCGCGGTGGACATGCCAGGCATCGAGGCGGACGTGGCTTGCCATCGTCTCAACCTCGATCCAGAAGCCCGCCCCATCCGGCAGAAGAGAAGGGCTATAGCTAACAAGCTCGAAGAACCGATCCGCGAGGAGGTGGCGAAACTCCTCGAGGCAGGTTTTGTAACGGAGATCCAGTATCCAGGCTGGGTCTCCAATGTCGTAATGGTAAAAAAGGCCGATGGCCGCTGGCGTATGTGTGTGGACTTTTCATTGTTAAATAAGGCCTGTCCTAAGGATTGTTATCCCTTGCCTCGGATCGACGCGCTGGTTGACTCAGCCGTCGGTTTTTCTGTGATGAGTTTTTTGGATGCTTTTTCAGGTTATCACCAAATAAGAATGCACCCACCAGACGTCAAAGATGTCTCGTTCATCACCAGGGAGGGATGCTACTGCTATAAGATGATGCCCTTTGGGCTGAAAATGCAGGAGCAACCTACCAGAAGATGATGGATCGGGTATTCAAGAAACAAAGGGGAAGGAACCTAGAGTTCTACGTGGATGACCTTATGATAAAAAGCAAGTGCGTGAGCTCTCACATCCAGGACCTCGAGGAGACCTTCTCCACCCTACGCAAGTACAAGATGCGCCTGAACCCCCTGAAGTGTGTGTTCGGGGCCAGCAAAGGGAAGTTCCTCGGACACCTTCTCACCCCCTGGGGGGTAGAACCTAACCTGGACAAGGTTAGGGCTATAATGGAGCTGGGGTCGCCCCGGAACGCCAAGGAAGTTCAGCGCTTGACCGGAAGACTCGCCGGGCTGAACAGGTTTCTATCCCGGGCAGGGGAAAAATGCTCTCCCTTCTTTAAGGCGC